>JAFEMH010000462.1:0-600000 GCA_022495995.1 Adenophora triphylla var. japonica | reverse complement strand
AGAACGACCCGCATGCTCAGTTACCCTGCTTTTCACGCGCGCATTATAAATAGTATGTATTAAGTACTTGTTTTCCGGAAATTTCTCTTTTAAGTCATATAAAATATCCTTTGGCCTGCTATTTGTATGTGACATTTTATCACGTAATCCTCCTCTTGTTTCTGTAATCTACCAACATAAGAGTGACCCAACATGGATTGACAAATCGGATGATTGTAAACGCCACATACCACTTTTAATTGACATTGACCATCAACAGTAACTTGCTTGGCGTTCAACTGAAACTTACAATCACATTTCTTTGTTCTGCTTTCTCTATTTTTCTTTTGTTTCTCTAAAATTTCATTGCTAACAGATTATTGAGAGCAAAGAGAGATTGAATTTTCCTTTTATGTCCCCTAACGTTCACAAACAAGCGTCATTCGAAGAGCAGAATTACGGCTTCCGTTATTTGATCGACATATGACGATGATAAATCCACGCTCTTCCCCCCTTTTTCCGCGCCCATTCAAACATTATTTGACGGTCTCTAAAATACAAAAACATTGTGCATTTTGTTGTGTAGTCTCACAAAATACTTTCAAAATCAACCGGGTAATAGTTGTTGTCACCCAGTGAATACTGCAATAATTTAATAAAACAATAAGGGGTACGGAGAAAAACAAAAGTTTAGCCAGTGGTGACCGAAATATTTCAAAATATCGGCTGGGTGTTGTAGCGTTGTGAGAAGAATTTTATCTTTTGAGTCGCCACCTATATTACTCGATTGGAAAACATAGAAAAACCATTTTGAAAGAGATTTGGGTTCGGGGCTTAGGTTATGAAATGGGTAGGTCAAGGAGCATCCATTCCACCCAATCCGGAGATTGGTCTTGCTAAAGAAAAGAGAGGTTTTCAAAAAGAAGAAGAAGATCTTAAATAATACAAATAAAAGATCCATTTAACGAGGTTAAACGGAATGTAGGATTGATTGCTTCGAGACCATCTCCATGTCTTGGAGAGGCTCTAGGCCGATCCTAGATTCTATGGACTTATACCACTCTAACAATCAATTAGAAAGGGATTTAGGGGGTTACCTTGCGTGAGGTAATTTGGGCAGAGTTTCGACTCAAGTTTATAATCGAATCTCGATACGGACAGAGCTTCGCCTCGGTCCTTGACTTGGATCTTGATGTTTGTTTATCAACAAGGTTGACAAACAAACTTTGAGGTGATTTTTAGGGTGATTTTGTAGGATTCTTTCAAGAAAAGAAACCAACAAAATATGTGTGTGTTGTGTAAATTCTGGACCTTGTCCTCCCCTTTGAACCTTGGAAGTCACCAAGTATTTATAGGGGTTGGGGAAGTGTTGAAGATGAGATCAAACACTTCAAGATGGTTCCAGACTCCAAGTTCTATTGGTTGGCCGGATGGATGAAGTTTTATCCCGAAAAGAGGTTGAAATCGACGAGAAAACTGCCTTCTGCATGCTGCAGAGGGAGGATATCTCGCGCGAGACACGCCATCTCGCGGCGAGATATTGCTTCTGTGGACAATTCCGTCCTTTCCTCGTTATCTCGTATGCAGTTTAGTCCCAAACTAACGATGGTTAGTCAAAACTTAACGAAACATGACGAAATGGTGGATTTCTACTTCTTGACTCAAGGCGAGACTTAGAGTGGTATAAGTATGATCCGATGTGTTCAGAATGGGGTGTCTACAGGTGTGGCCGAAGTTTTTTAGAAAATTCAACCGAGTGTGGCCGATTTTTTTTTAAAATTCGACAAGGTGTGGCCGAAAAACAACCCATAATCGACAAAACAGAGCCGAAGTTTTTCAAATTTTCGGCCGGTTGTGACCGAACTTTTTCATTTACAAGCTGGGTGGGGCTGAACCTGAGATGAATTTCGGCCACTACTGGCCGAATTTTTGCAACGAAAACAACAGTTTTTAAAATAAAAGTTGAACACATTTATATGGTTAGAAAGTGAAGAAAACTTACATTGACATTTGATTGTAAAGTCATTTTATCTATGATCCTGCTGAATATATTGAACAAATATGTATGTAAATTTTTTTTTTGTGTGTGAGAGATGATAGTAGGTGTAAAGGGAGTTAGTAATTTTTTGATGTAAAAATATAATGAAGAGGGTGATTTTTGAATTGATATAATGGTGAAAAATGGGAGAAGGTGGGAAGATGAAAAATTAATAATGGGATAGATTTGAGTTAATGTTATGGGTGTGTATAACAATCGAGGTACGTTTTGGTTTGAATGTTACAAGTGTATACTCCCTCCGTGTCGGGTGAATGGAGACTTATTTCCTTTTTGGGTCGTCTCACATGATTGAAGACTGCCCAAAATGAAAAGAATGTTGTGAGTGTAATAGTAAAATAGGAGAGAGAATGAGTGAAGGGAATAGTAAATTAATTATAATGGTGTTGTGAGTATTAAAATAATGTAGAAGAGAAAATAAGTGGAGGAAATAGTGCTTTTTCTTAGTTATTGTGTTCATTTTATTGGTGTCCATTCACGTGACACGGAGGGAGTATAACATTGGGGGGTAATGGGGGTATAGATTTGTGGGTAGTATAGTAATTTCATTCTATTCGATGACATATTTTTTTTTAAAAAATGAATATTTTGAGAAAAAAAATCGAAACTTTTCCCCAAATTTTCTTCTAAGAGAATTGTTATATAAACTCGTAAAATTGTTGAGTAAACCCGTAACGATAAAATTACAATTATGCCACCGAATGAAACTAATTTTCTACCCCTAATTCATACACCCATTACCCCACCTTTCCCCTCAAAAGCTTAACCACTCTACCACCCTTCATCCCAACCCACCGTCTCTCTCGAATCCGGCCACCACCATCCCAACCGCCACCACGCAGCTTCGACACAATCCTCCACCCACTACCATTTCTCCATTAAAATCTATTTTCTCACTTTTCAATTCCCAGTTCTTCAACATATTAGAAAATCCAGATTTTGCAAAAATTCGGCCAGTAGTGACCGAAATTCAGTTCAGGTTCGGCCACACCCGGTCGAAAATATTGAAAAAGTTCGGCCACACCTGGCCGAAATTTTTAAAAAGTTCGGCTCTGGTTTGCCGAATCTGGGTGGTTCGGCCGGGTGTGGACGATTTTTAAGTAAAGTTCGGCCACTACTGGCCGATAAGATCCAAATTTTCGGTTGATAGCGGCCGAACCACCCAAATTCAGAAATTTAAATGCAATCGAATCAAAAATCGAAATTTCTCACTCTCACTTTAAAAATCAGATGATTTCTTCTTCTTTTCTTTCTCTCAAACTGATTTTCACTCTCTTTCTCTCTCTCTAAAAATGGTGGTGGGTGGTGTGGGTGAGAGAGAGTAAATGACAGGGTTAATGGGTATGGGTGTGGGTGTGTGGGTGAGTGGGGTATAAAGGGAAAAGTGGGGGGATTGTTTTAATTTTTTGGGGTGGTTTTATCGTTACGGGTTTCCTCAACAATTTTACTGGTTTATATAACAATTCTCTTCTTCTAAATTTGATCATTCCCCCGAATTAGTTTCCACATTAGGGTTTATGTTACTTAAATCCATTTCAATTCTATCCTGCATTTTCATGTTTGATTAATTGTGCCTATCTTCTTTCCCTGTCTTGTTTTGTGAAACCCTAGGGGGTGAAGTTTTCGAATTTCTGAATTTCTGAATTTCTGAATTTCAGTGAAAAATATGACGACAAGGGGCAGCAGATCCGAGAAGGTGAAGAGAATTTTCCACCAATTTGATTTGAATAGAGACGGTGGTCTTGATCGAGATGAAATGGCAGCTCTTGTTGTTGCCGTTAACCCTAGGGTTAAATTTAGTGATGAGCAAATTAGTGCTATTCTCGATGAGGTATTCCGTACGTATGGAGAATTTATTGATGGTGAGAAAGGGTTGACCTATAATGGTCTACTGCGTACCTATGATGACGGAGCCGGCGACGTTGATCGTGATTTTGATGCATTAGGGCTTGAGCTGAAACAAGATGAAGATGGTATAAGTAGTGGTAATAATGATGGTGCTGGAACAGTAACTTCGGCGTTTGAGGAGGCTTCTACTTCTTCGGTTGCGGAGGAGAGAGTGATGGAGCCACAGAAGAAGCTCCGGACAGCAGCATGGGCTTCATCGCCAAACCACGGGATTGTTTTCGACGATACATGGAAGCTTGTTGACGATTTGGAGCTTCTGATAAAGAGATTGAAGGCAAAGCAAACGAAAGATGGGAAAGTGAAAGGGGAAAACTTTGATGTTTATTCCGATGCTGGTTGGTCTAGGGAACTGGGGCCATCGACCGAGCTGGTTGTCGGGGAGGAAAGTGGGCGTGATTATGCAGCGTTTGTGAAGGAATTAGGGGTTTTGAGGAGTCGGGCTGATGGGTCAAGATCTAGCAATGAAGCATATGATGGGCAGATGGCAATTGGTAGGGTTTTGTATGATAATCAGCTGTTTAAAGAGTCTTTGGTGAGTTTTGAGAGGGCTTGTGAGCTTCAACCTGCTGATGTGAGGCCACATTTCAGGACAGGGAACTGTTTGTATGTTCTTGGGAGGCATGGGAAGGCGAAAGAGGAGTTTGTATTGGCTTTGGATGCTGCAGAGGCCGGTGGAAACGAGTGGGCTTATTTGCTTCCTCAAATTCATGTCAATTTGGGAATTGCACTCGAAGGGGAAGGTATGGTTATTAGTGCTTGTGAACATTATAGAGAGGCTGCTATTCTTTGTCCAACTCATTTTAGGGCTTTGAAGCTTTTGGGTAGTGCTCTGTTTGGGGTGGGAGAATATAAGGCGGCTGTGAAGGCTTTAGAAGAAGCTATTTACATGAAAAACGACTATGCAGACGCTCATTGTGATTTGGCTTCTGCTTTGCATGCTATGGGTGATGATGAGAATGCAATTAAGGAATTTCAGAAAGCTATTGATCTGAAGCCAGGTCATGTTGATGCTTTGTATAATCTGGGTGGTCTGTATATGGATATTGGTAGGTATCAAAGAGCTTCGGAAGTCTACACTAGGGTCTTGGGAGTTTGGCCTAACCATTGGAGAGCACAGCTTAATAAAGCTGTATCTTTGCTAGGTGCTGCAGAAACTGAGGAAGCTAAGAAGGCTTTGAAGGAAGCATTGAAAATGACCAACAGGGTTGAATTGCATGACGCCATTTCTCATTTGAAGCAGCTTCAGAAGAGGAGGTTGAAGGGAAACGGTAGTGGAAATGGGGAGGAGGCCTTTATTGTAGTTGAACCCTCTAAGTTCAAGACTGTTGGTGAGAAAACTACATTGAGGCAAGAATTAGCCAATGCTCTCGATATTCGCACTTTCCAGAGGATCACGAGATTGGGTCGTTGCGATGTTGATCTTATAAAGAAAGAAATGAATGAAAATGAGACACCAATGACCTACTCAGGTAGTGGTGTTCCCGAGAAGTCCATCCGTAAGGCTTCTTTGGAGGGAATTCTTCGCAGGTTACTTAGTTTCTTGAAGCCAGAAACCTTTGTAGGAGCTGTTAAAGCTATAAACTTGAAAATCCTCTCGGTTCTCGATGAGTCAGAATCTGGCAGGGTGGATTTGGGAATGTTTTTGGCTGTTCTTTCCCCTCTATGCGGTGGTTCACCAGACAAACGAAAGAGGGTAGCATTTGATGCCCTTCTTTGGCGTCCTGTGAATGAAGAGGAAAGTGGAACGATAAAGAAAATTGATGCATTATTGTACGTAAAGTTGTTAAGGGCTATCTACATTCCCTCCCATGGAATGAGTGAAATGCTTGAAACCCATGGAGGAGAAACGGAAGCTTCAATGGTTTCCTTGACGGAGTTTATATCTATGTTTGACGATCCTGACTGGGGATTTAGTGTCATGAATACTCTTTTGAAGCTTGAATGTGGGGACAGAACTCGTCATGGAAGCCATGCTTGTTCAGTTTGCAGATACCCTATAATTGGGTCCCGCTTCAAGGAAATGAAATCCCACTTCAGTCTATGCAGTCAGTGTTACAGCGAAGGGAAAGTGCCTCCAAACTTGAAGCAGGAAGAGTACAAATTCAAAGAGTATGCTTGTGAGGGTGAAGCCATGAAAGATAAGTGTATGTGGTTTAGTTTGCATCCGAAAAGTTCTGAACCGAAGGCAATCGAAGTGTAAGTTTTGGATTATTTTCTTGTTATAAACTTTCTTTCTTCTGGTAGATTTAGTTGTATGAGTGTGAATCATATAGCTCATGAATCAATGTACATTAATCCCTCCCCTTTGTGTTAACCCTGTATTCATTAATTGTTTAACAGACGCCTTTCCTGGAGTTTTTTTTTCTCTCTTTGTTGTTGATATTGAGCCATAACAGGGTGTGTAGGAGTTGGATTTATTATACAGTGTGTAATTGCTTAGTGGTTGTCATGATTAAGTAGTATCATTGCTCCTTCTCTTACCAAACATAAAACATTATATTAAAAATCTGCAGCCTTAATTTAATCCTCTCTCTTTAGTGCTGCACTTTATTTCTGTACAACGAATGTGGAAAGTCTAAACAGAAAGGAATAGAAATTTATCTGAAATATTCATACTTTTACTTTTGGAGGTACATGATATAAATAGATTTATTGGCCCAGTTTTTATTTTCTATTTGTGGCTATTTTTTGGTTTTTTCTTTTCCATGTATTATTGTATGTGTAATAGCTAACTTGTCAACGTTTAAAAAAGGGTCAATTGCAATTTGGTGACCTAAGTTTTACACATACTTGCAATACGGCAGCCAAGAGTGCAATTTAGTCAATCAATGCCTTAAATTTGCAATTTTTAGCAAATTGGTGTAAAAACTAACGAAATCGTTAATTTTTTGATGGGATGAAACACATGTGCACGGCACATGACTTTTAAGGGGCATTTTTGTCATTTCGGGAGTATTTATACAAAAGTGAGTCAAACATAAAGTAAAATAATAATAATAATAAAAAAAATAAAAATAATAAATAAATAATAAAAAAAGTAAAAAAAAATTAATAAAATAATAATAATAATAATAATAAAGTAATAATAATAATAAAATAATAATAATAATAAATAATAATAATAAAATAATAATAAAATAATAATAATAATAATAAAATAATAATAATTATTATAATAATAATAAAGTCAAATAATTTAAGAAAATAAAAACCCATTAACCCCAAATCTAAAATCTAAAAACCCTCCTCTCCAGCTTTCCCCTTCCTCCCAGGCATTCCCACCCTTACTCCAACAATACCATTGTCTTCCAATTTCCCATCCCCATTCTCACACCGCCCTTACCCACCTCAGTCCCCGACCATTCCCCCCTCATTCTCTATGATCTAAACAAATCCACTTCCCTCTCTCCTTTTTAAGATCTAGATCAAGATCTATATCCATATCCATTGATGGAGAGGAGAGGGAATTGAGTTGCCGAATGAAGCTTGGAGAGAGGGGATGACGGTCGGTGGGTTTGGGGTGGGGTTCATGGACGATTTGCATAATGAAATTGGTGGAAATCGAGGGAGGTGGTCGACGGAGAGGGACTGGATGGGTTGTCGGATCTGAGATAGGGAAGAAACGGTGGATGGAGGTGGGAAAGAATAAAAAGAGAGAAAGGAGAGGGATGGAGTGTCGTGTATGTGAGGAAAAGGAGGGGAAGGTGGTGGCCGGAATTTATGAAGTGGGTGGCCGGAATTTATGAAAGAGATGAAGAAGAGAAAGGAAAGGGGCAAAAAGAACATTTTCTAATTTTATTTTTTTTGAAAAAAAATGAATTTACGGGTATACATATTGATTATTTATTGTAATTTAATATTAATTATTGTAATTTAGTATTTAATTTTTTAATATAATAATCCTTAATATTATTTATTATTATTATTATTATTTTATTATTATTATTATTATTTTATTATTTTTATTATTATTATTTTATTATTATTATTATTATTTTATTATTATTATTATTATTTTATTATTATTATTTTATTATTTTATTATCTTTATTATTATTATTATTATTATTTTATTATTATTATTATTATTATTTTATTATTTTATTATTATTTTATTATTATTATTGTTATTATTATTTATTATTTTTATTATTATTATTATTTTATTATTATTATTGTTATTATTATTGTTATTATTATTATTTTTTATTATTTTATTATTATTATTATTATTATTTTAATTTATGTTTGACTCACTTTTGAATAAATACTCACGAAATGACAAAAATGCCCCTTAAAAGTCATGTGCCGTGCACATGTGTTTCATCCCATCAAAAAATTAACGATTTCGTTAGTTTTTATACCAATTTGCTAAAAATTGCAAACTTAGGGCATTGATTGACTAAATTGCACTCTTGGCTGCCGTATTGCAAGTATGTGTAAAACTTAGGTCACCAAATTGCAATTGACCCAAAAAGAAAATGCCTAATTGTTTGGCTATTTTTTCCATTTATAGTGACGCATTTTCAAATAAGAAAATAGAATAACCGTCGCACAAAGAGCGGCTGAGATCATTTGACCGGTTACCTTTACCCCTCCTCTTCCCCAACCGTCGCCCCAAACCCTCCCCAACCCTCTATTTTCTTTCCGCTTCCACGATCTCTCTCTCAAGCACTTTTCTTTGGCGTTGAAGACAATCAAATCCTGCGCCCGACTAGAAAAGAGAAGCAGTCGCCTCGGTCCAACCCAAAGCACTGGACATTCAACTCTGACTCCCCTCCCATATCCGCCGTTGAACCTCTCCGCCACAATTTCAGAGGTAATGAATGCTTTGAGTTGATTTTGTGACCCTTAGAATGAGCAAAAGCAAATTCAAGTAGTGATACTTTGGTCTGTTTTCTGTTTTTTATTTCCGAGTGTTCGATTTTAGGAATTTTGTACTTTCCAAATTTACTGTTGAAGCGGGTTTCTTTGTTTAGAGTTAAATTGTCAAAGGCACAGGGATTTGAGCAAGAAAGAATCAGTTGCAGCAAATGGTTGCAATTAAGTATGTAAGTTATACGCCTGATAACGTTGAGTCGTTGAGAGGGTTCATGTGGAATGTCCCAAGCATAGATCTTTGAGCAACGGTGAGCGGTTTCCATTTGACCTCCACAACTCTGGTCAGTACAATACATTCAAAACCATTTCAATTTCGTTCCCAAATCTTAGTTTTTTTTTTTTTTTTTTGTAGACTTTGCCTAATTTTCATTTCATTCTCAGGTTTATTTGTTGAAAGTTGAAGGTGACTTCAGTGGCTGGCAATTGAGTGCCGGAGGACTTTCGTCAAGACTGTAGGTATTATATTTTACCCTTTTTCTTTCAGTTTATATTTCTTTTCTTCATTATGCTATTTTATGCCTGCAACCTACTACCGGAATGAATAGTTTCCCAAGAAGTCCCTTTTGAATTTCTAGGTGTTGTGAGCTTTGTTGTTTTTATGGATATATGTGCTCTTTGTGACGCGTCTGTGGGATAGGACTGCAATTTGTTTGTTTTGCATTTTAATTTTTCTTTTCAATGCTTCTTTTGTTTTGTTTTGCAAATTGATTCTTTCTTTGATGCTTCTTTGGTTCTAAAAGAATTTTTGCTCGCTTTTTATGTGCTTTTATGGTTCTTTTTTGATTTCTTAGGGATTTGTAACAGGGTGATGTTGCAATTTTGTTGCCGTGTAAATTATACTCCCTCTGTCCCGTAATAAATGTCACACTTACTTTTTATGTCTTTCCCAAAATAAATGTCGCATTTCTAAATAAGACACTTTTTTACAGAGGGAGTAATTAATTTGCCATATTTTTTTCTTTGATTGTGTTGATTATGATCATGTCTCTGACAGTTACTTAGCGATGTTTCAATTATTTTTTTTTAAACAGTAAAGGACTAGAAACATGGTTGGATTATACTCTGCGTGGTAGAATATCCGAGGAGCAGCTTCAGCTCACTTTATATTTCAAGTCACCTCATTGACACACACTTATGAACCAATTGGTACCACTATTCTATCTCTTACTGTTTGAGTTTTTTATTTCATTGAATTGGAGTTTGTTTGGAGTATGTTTGTTGTATTCTCTTAGTCAAATAGGAATAAGTGCTTATACAGTTCGACATTTTTTCCTCTCCTTTTGTTGAACTAGAATTTTCTTGGAGTATGTCGTAAGTCAAAACTTATATAGTTTCGTCCACTTCAGCGTGAATGTTGATAGATATGTTGCTACTGGATCGCTGTGTCCCCTTTGCTTTGTAGTAAGGGGGGGGGGGGTGCAGTGGGGATAATTTACAAATGCTTGAGTCCTCCAAACACCTAATAAACATAGGCAGACAGCTGGTAGTCATCTGGTGGCTCTCAGCTATAAGGTTTTATTTATTTACTACTCCTGTTTGGTAGCCATGGTGGGTAGAACAGTGTGATTAAAATGTGACTGTTATATGGTTTTGTTGACAGTGAAAAGAGGAAGCTGGTGGAGATTGTACGACCGAATAAAGGAGACAGTGGTAGTGGCGACAAGGCCAAGAGTGGTGGTGATGGTGGTAGTTGGTAGAAGGAGCAAAAGAAGGCTCGAGAGGGAAAAAAAACAAGAGATTTAGTCTCACCTAATGGTATGAAATGCCAATCCATCACTATGGCACCTTTTAATCTCACTTGCTCTCATAGTCAAAGAATGGACCCTTCCCTCTTTTTGTATGGCTCATATGTACTTTCAATGCTTCACATTTTCACTTTGTAAACTGGAATTGAATATTTTGTTATCATGTTACAGTACTTCAGGATGTGCTTTAGCGAAAATTTTGTATGAATATTTTTTGCATTTATCGTCGTACAAAAATTCAGGATGCGCCTCGGTATGCAATGACAAGCCATTTGTCTATCACAAAACCATATTCAAAAGTATCATGTTCTGTGTACATGGCTGACCCAGGGTCAAAATGGAGGGGGTTAACAAATTACATTATCCAAAAACTTCAAAAAAATAATTGTTTGTTACATTACTACCTACATCGATTTTTCTTTTTTTTGCCAAATAGGGTGGGCTGAGCTGATAAGTGGTGGTGCATTTAGTAGTTTTTTTTTTTTTTAACATGTCAACATTAATTTTGGGGGGTTCACAGCCACCCCTTTGGGTGTGCTTGTGTCTGGCCCTGGTTCTTCTGTATTTGGTATGTTGTGGATCATTGTTTGCTATTCTATTTGGATGAATTTCGAGATATTGGAGAGCTTTTTAATGATGTTTTTCTTTCATTTTTCTTCATTTGATCGTACCGTACAAACAAGACAAGGCAGCTATGACACTTACAATAAAAAAACGTGAAATACATACATTATCAAAATCCGTTGTAGTCTAGTTGGTTAGGATACTCGGCTCTCACCCGAGAGACCCGGGTTCAAGTCCCGGCAACGGAATTTTTTTTATTTTTTTTTTAGTTTTTCCGGAGCCCTTTTGTTTAAACAAAAAAACTCAAATGTTGATCACCAGTTCACTCATGCAAAAACCATGAGCGAACAAACACGATCCACACGGATGAATCAAATGAGAACCAATAAGATTTCTCATAACCCCAGTTAATTAACCTTAAAACCAGGGGCGGAGCCAGGAATTGGCCGAGGGGGGGGGCAAGATTACACGGGGGTTCGGGGGCAGCGTCCCCGGAAAAAAAAAAAAAATCGGGTCGGGCAAGTAAAAAATGGGTCGGATCCATGAAATACAATGTATTTTAGTTAACAAAAATAATAAAAGTAAATAATTCAAAGAACGATTGAAATAATGTTGAAGTATTTAACGCAAACAATTTATTAAAATATATTACTCGTACAAAAAAGAAATTCAAATTTGCTAATTAAACTTGGGATAATAGGAAGAAAGACCAAAAATAAAAAAAATAGGAAAAGCCTAACGAATTAATTAAGATTGAAAAAATGTGAGGAAATTAGGAGAAAGAGAAAAATAAAACTGTTAAGAGAAAGAATAGCAAAGATGGAAGACAAAATTAATTGAAAATGTAGGTAGCAGGGTTCAAACATGGATTTGAAAGAAAACACCAAAGGCTTTAACTTCACCTCTTCTACCACTGAACCACACCATTCACTGGTGTTAATCTTGAAGTTAATTATATATATACATACTCCCTCCGTCCCGCTAATATTAGCACACTTTCCTTTTTGGGCGTCCCGTTAATATCCGCACACTCCCAAAAAGGAAACTTTATATTAATAAAATATTCACCCAACCCCACTCATTCTCTCTCCTACATTATTTTAATACTCACAACACCATTATAATTTATTACACCCTCCACTCATTCTCTCTCCACTCATTCTTTTACACTCACAACATTTTATTAAAATATCATATTCCTTAATTCCCGCGCAAACAGTAACCGTGCTGATACTACCGGGACGGAGGGAGTATATAACAAAAATATGGTGGGGGCAAAAAAAAAAAAATTCCACTGCATTTCCGCCGGCTGGGGGTGAGTGCCCCCACCTACCCCCCGGATCCGCCCCTGCTTAAAACCAACAACTTAGCACACACTACAACAACCAACGCATATTTTGAGATTAAGGAAATCATCAAATATGAATATCATACTTAGAAACACGAGGTTGTTCATGCACACAACACACATGACACAAACACTTATAATGATGTTGATGATCGTCATTGTATTTGTGTCATTATCCCCAACATCAAAACCTCCATCATCTCCTACAGCGCCAATATCCTATTTCTCGGGCCCACTTCCGAAGGTTGAGGCGGGAGAAGGAGGTGCAAAAGATATTCAATCGGGCCTTGAGGTGGAAGAAGACTACGGTATCTGGGATCCGGTACCCTTCTTTGGTGGAAGTTATGGTGCTCCTGTACCACATACGGTCGAAAACTAAGCATGATGGTTTCTATTTAAGTGCATTCATTTGCATACAAAATGAGTTATTTTCTACAGGTAAGGAGTCCCAGAGATTATGTATGCAATTTGGTTGTAATAGGTGTGTTTCACTAATCAGTCGTGTCTTCTTTATGTTGTTGATATTTCAAAATAATTCAGATTCTATTGTGATGTATAATTACGAGTCGACATCTTCTGTAAAAAATTATGAATCAGATCATATATCACTAGTGATCCAACGGCTCACATATAATAGATAATAGGGTTGATATCGTGATGAGATCATCTAAACATGTTAGATCACTATTGGTTCAGAATTTAGGAGGTGTACACCAAATAATGGTAAAGGAAATCTTGATTTTAAATACAGCAGGCAGGCTACATATGCAAGATCCAATCCAACACAGAAAATGAAAAGTTATCAAATGGTCAAAATTATAAAAATTCAATACAAACTCTTCCTAAAGGAGGGTGAAGCCACAAACAAAATTTATCTTAGGCAATAAAGACTAGATAACTGTACGACCCTTCATCTTCCTCTACGTTGCAGATAATTATGCTGCTCTGCGCTTGATAGAAACTTCCATCCATCTAAGTTTCTGACCAAGCCGCCGGAAAATTAGTATATCCATTAATCATGTTCGGGTCTTATATTCTGACCATGGCCTATGATGTGGGAAATATCTTTGATGGATTCTTGAATCAAATAGCAAATAAATGAAGATGGAAGATCACATCATCATGCTGGAAATTTAGGAGTGGACTTCACCTGAGGGAGACAAGCAGAAATAAATAAATTAATAAATAATAACTAAAGTTATATACCACTTACACCTGCAGAATACACAGGATGGTAAAGATGCAGAGAAAACAAATACTGAAATTTTAATGGAAATTTTTGATAATGGAGATCACAGGTTTGAGTTTAGCATTGAAGACCTACTGAACTCCTAACCATACAAGCTTTGACAAGGGTAGGCATACTCAAAAGAAAATAGTCCATGTTGGAAAGTTTGACTTGTTAATTTTCTATTTGTATTTCTTAGAATTTGTAGTAAAGATATATTTTTTCCCTACAATATGCAATAAAATTATCATATCTTTAACAGGAGAGATTTATTTATTTATTGAGAGAAAATAAGAATATTTAAAGCTTAATTTATGAAAGTGGCTTCTTAATATGGAACATACAAAAAAGGAATAGTGGACGATTAGCATGGAACGGGGAGCATTAGATTTGTGAGAGTTCATCACAGTATGAACTGCTGAAACTCCTAAATCCCACAAGCCTCGACACGGAAATACATTTCAAAAAGATCCTGCTTTGAACCACCACACTAGATTGTGATACTTATTATGACTGTATTCTGATCCAAATCTATTTCATGAAAGCAAGTTATAACTGCTTCGGCATTAAATAAAATAGAAATGGGTGCCCCTAACAAGATCATTTATTCAGATATCCGTCAGTTTCATTGAAATTTCTACATAATCTTACAATTTTCTCTTCGTATGATCATTCAAGAAACCAAAACTATAGTGCCTTTTTCTAGATCAATTGTGATTTCTAGCATGATGTTCCATATTGATATCAGTATTCACTCAATTGACCCAAACGCAAACTGGGTTGACCAGAAATTATGGCTTATAATAAAAATCAAGGGTAATTGTATGGTGGGGTCTGCTACATCTAAAGTTAAACCGAGCAAAAATATGAGCTTGTTATTGTGATACATGTTCAATTTTACACTCATAATGCTTGCCATAATTAACACCAGGAATATCTCACTAGTGGTAATATATCATAAGCGTAAATATACTGAACTAAAGATTTCGGAAATCATGTAGCCATAATTAGTCATCAAAGTCAATAAAATCTGATAGTTCCATTTCAAAAGGGGAAAAGACTATTAACTCGCTTACATGAGATGAATGGAAGATGGGCCAGTAAAAGCGGCAACTTTCTGAGCATGATGACTTTCACTTTTGTATATCACCTTCAATTCTTTTTTCGCACGTCGTGCCTCTCGTCTTTCATCCTTCATGGCAGCCTGCAATTAAGAAACCAAAGTGACAATACAAAAATTATACATACGACCACTTCAACATATGAAATGATCCCCCGTCCTATATCATCCTAGTTATACCAGAAAAGACGAAAGAAAACAAATAACACGGTAAAATGAGGTGGAAAAGGACATGTAGCAAAAAAACAAGCAGCCATCACATACCTTTCGTTCTTTCTTTTCCTCCTTTGACTCATTGCCAACTTGCTTCTTCTGCTTCTCAGTGCTCAACTTGCTCTCATCTTTTACCGTTTCATCAGCAGGTTTCCTACTGTGAGGCAAAAAGTCTACCGGAAGTTTTTGCTTCCCTTTAAGAGAGATAATATGGGTAGGAGCTGGCAAAGCTCCGCTAACAGTTTCAGTCAACTTCTTCTTTCTCCTAGTTTCAGGAGCTCCAATTTTCCCAGGGTGGTTATCCAGATTGGAGTATGTAGTAATGATAGTCTCACAATCCCAAACTTCTGAGTCATCACTGCTTTCCTCTAGAATGAGGACATTCTCATCTTCATTCTCATTTTGATACTTCTCTCCATATTCCTTGCACCGATCAATCAAAATAGCAGCAGACTCGAATGAGTCATCGTTTTCTTTCTTCTCATCAAGCAAAAGATCCGAAGGAGCTTTATATTTTCCATCCAGTTCCAATTCATTCATCACTCGACCCTTAAGGGCATGATTGAGCTTCCCTGCAAGAGATTCATTATACTCATTTTCTTCAGATATGGCTCCATCATATTCATCGTCACTGTCTGTACCATACTCCTGAAGTTCAAGCTGCGAAAAAAGGATCGAAAACGTTAATATTTTGTTAGTGCAATTGTGTATATAGCTGGGCCAGTGCCACAACTCTATTCTCATGTAAAACTAAAAACATAGACTAATACTCCCTCCATCCCGGAAAGATAGTCCCCACTTAATTTTGGTGGTAAATCCAAGTTTGCCCAAAATATTATAAAAACTGATCATCTTCAAGAAATTCTAAAATTGGTATTGATACACTACAAAGAATACAATACAACTACAAAGAATACAATCATGAGAATAATCAATTTTTCATAAACATTTGGTTCAATTGAGTTAACCACCAAAATGAAAGTGATACTATCTTTCCAGCTTTCAGAGACAGAGAGAGTAACACAAACTCCTCCGTAAAAAATAAAATAGTCCCATACTTATACTTCTATAAATGTAATTTATATTGCACAAATCTTTGAAAAAAAAATCAAAAAATGATATGTACGAGAAAAACCACATTTCCGTAAATGGAGAAACAAAAAATTGAAAAAATACAACTACAAAGAATACAATCATGAGAATAATCAATTTTTCATAAACATTTGGTTCAATTGAGTTAACCACCAAAATGAAAGTGATACTATCTTTCCGGCTTTCCGAGACAGAGAGAGTAACACAAACTCCTCCGTAAAAAATAAAATAGTCCCATTCTTATACTTCTATAAATTTAATTTATATTGCACAAATCTTGAAAAAAATATTTCAAAAAATGATATGTACGAGAAAAACCACATTTCCGTAAATGAAGAAACAAAAAATTGAAAAAATAACTGATAAAAGTTTTAAACTGAAGAACTGAACATATTTCCAGGATACCTAAAGTAGAAATAAGGACACTCTCTTTCAAGGGGAGGGGAGGAAAGGAGTATTATTTTTAAGGCTAGAAAGCAAATTAATGGAAATCACACCAGTATAATACAATACAAAAAGGATGTGAACATGTATGAATTTTAAGCAGAGATGCTACTCACCAGATCAAACTGCTCATCCAATGGACGGCGAACTCTAGTCTTCTCTGCCGCCAATTCCACAGCGGCATCAGGGATGTTATTTCTAGCCGAATCTATAAAGCTAACAGCATTGTCTTTTGAGAAAGAAAGATTAGACTTGTTGTTTTCTTTTTTGGTCTCCTCTACCAAACTCAACTTCTTCTCAAGTTCTAAATCAGCATCTTCTTCGCAAAGGTTCGCTTTAAGCACAAAATCCTCTTCCAAATCTTCAGCATCTGAACCAAATCGTGACACATCACTGTCATCCAGCAATGCGGCCACTTCGGGATCAAGCACCTTCTGGATCTTCACCCCAATAGTTTTCGAAGCTACGCTGTAAATTGACTTCTCGAATGCATCATCATTCCCTATGGCAATCTCTATTCGAGATGCATCATAAGCCTGGATAAAAGGCATCACAAGATTGTTTATTGATGACAATAAAATATTAATATCTCAATGCCGCATCGAGCGATAAAATAACCTGTTAGTTTGGGCATCAATTCCATGATATTCTTATTGCCATACGTATCTCAAGAAAAAGAGGAACAAGGGGAGGGGGATCAATGATGCCACAAAAATTTCAAACAACAGGATAAGAAAGATCACAGAGCAAAAACGTGAAGCTTTCCATACTTCTAACAACACAACAGAAATATCTAGCAGTCTATGTGATAAGTTGTGCAGGCTGTATACAGGGCCTCACCTTTGCGCCTGGACCGAAAGGGGGCCACTCGTGAAAGATTCATGTTAACTGCTTTAAAACTGGATAATTATATGACTTAAGATTCTGCTTCAAACTATACTCCCTCCGTCCCATCATAAGGTTCAAAGTCAAATGAAAATTTGTCAACTTTTTTGCACAAACCGACAGAAAATTTGATAATCCAAATGAAAATCTAAGAAATGTTATGATTTCACGATTAAGAATACTCTCAAAAATAATTTTAAGTTTTTCATTTGGATAATTAAATATTTTGTAAGTTGTTAGTCAAAGTGCAAGAACGTTAACAAATTTTCCTTTGAACCTTAAGATAGGACAAAAAGAGTATTTATTTGCCTCTTTCATTCATTCATTTATTCCTTCTTTTTTCTTTTCTTTTTTTTTTGGGGGGGAGGGGGGGTTGAATTGTATGTGCTTGGTGTTTCTCATAACCAGGTTAACAAAATCAACAGAAAGGCTTTTTTCATTGTATATCTCCGTTGACAAATAGCAGTTGTATTTCAACAAGGGATGGCAATTTAACCGAACCCGATTAGAATCCGGCACATTCCGGCCCGTTGCGGGTCAGGTTTGGTAAGCAAAATTCAAAACTCGCCGGGTCCAGGTCCGGTAAAGGAGCAGAATTCGGCCCGGCCAGCCCGACCCGACTTGGGGCTCTAGGTCAATTGTGTATGAATTTTATACATGCTGTGGCACCCTTCATTTCTTTTCTGATTTATGTATCCTAGTCCCTCCCCACCCATTTGTACATCCTCACTCAGAATGCCTAGAAACATGCGTACACACCTCATCACTCACGATTTCCACATTATATCTCTCTTTTCTCTCACTTTCTAAAATTCCAATATTATGCTTGTTGTGGATCTACGATCACACCTCACCCATCATTTCTATAATTTCTCCCTCCCTCCCCTCTCTCACTTTCTCTATCTAAATCCCCAATTTATACAACTTGCTGTGGATCTCTCCACTTTAGCCATAATACACAGAATTTCGTTCTCAATGTTGCTGGTAAAAAAGTCTTCCCTCCTCTTCTTCCCAAAACAATTTTATCGTTCTCTCCCTCTTCCCTGCAGATCTTGAATGTAATTTCAAAAAGTTGCATATTTTCCTGTATTTCTTCAATCTTTTCTCTGTTCTAACTTGTATGACGTCTCCGGTGGCAAGGCGTCCGGAATGGACAGTCGCCATTGTACCTTTAAATTTCTGGACTTCAAAAATTAGGGTTTTGGTGATTTTCGGGCCGGGTCAGGCGAATACGGTTACAAATACATCCGGGTGTGGCAGGTTCAGAAAATGGAAGTGTTGGCACGGGTCGGGATCGGTTTAGTAGAAGCCCGGCCCGACCCCGACCCTTTGACATCCCTAATTTCAACTGGACACCAAGAATAAGGACGGAACCACATGAACCCAGGCTCTATTTGATTAACTGATAGAATTTAGTAGGCTCAAAGTGGCCAAAAAACACTGGATCTGCCATTGTGTGAAATAACACCATTTTCGAAACAATGTTATGTCAGCATCTCAATAGAAAGAGACAGAAGGATAGCAACGAAACAACCATACATTCTCCACACGAAGCATACAGACCATGGCCAGCAATATGGCAAGTGGCAACGGCTGTAAAGGATATTTTTCTATATACTCCCTCCGTCCCGCCGATCTTAAGAAAACTTTCCATTTTGGGCGTCTCACCAATCTTAAGAATTCCCAAAATGGAAAGTTTTTATCACTATTCTCTCCACTCATTCTCTCTCCTACATTATTTTAATACTCACAACACCATTATAATTTACTATTCCCTCCACTCATTCTCTCTCCTATTTTACTATTACACTCACAACATTTACTTTTTCCTTAATCCCCGTGCCATTTGAAAATTTCCTAAGATCGGCGGGACGGAGGGAGTATGCAACTGAAATAGTAGCAGATTTGAATAACCAGGACTACATAACAGTAAGCTCATGCTGCAGAGGCAAAAGTAATGTAGCAAATAGGCCTCGGTACATATTCCTAGGGGCGGATCTAGCCTTTTTTGAAGTGGGCTAATTTTATTTTTATTTTTTACCTAAGTCACCCACTATATGTAACTTTTTTTTATATATATGAAGTTATTTTTCACTGTTATTATTGTTTACAATATTTTTTTAAATACCAAGCCCACGCGGTTCCAAAATCCTGGATTCGCGCCTGCTAATTCCCTGTTATCTCTACAACTCGCCTTAATTCCGCTAGCATTTTGGCCAAGCGTATTCTAGTAAATATTTTAATCTCATGAAACTTCAATGATTACTCGTTTTTTATGCGAACCATGTTCGGCCAAATAGCTTAATGTCCAAAAACCTTGACTATTTCTTTGAGCAATGCTTAAGAAGTCTATGAGCACAAAAACTTTTCTCATACCCCTAAGAAATCAATTTATAGTAGCTGACAACAGAAATTTCATGAAACAACACCCCATGACACTATGGAATCATTAAGATAGATATTATTAGAATTAAAAATAATAAGCCTTCCATTTCCAAACAAATAAGATTAGATTTAGAAATAAATTTCAATATAATTTGACAAAAAAACAAACCTTTACATCACTCGGCAATAGCTCCGGTTTTGCTTTAGGATTTTCGTAGTAAGCTGTACCGGCTCCAGAGTTCTTTATCTCTCTCAAATGAAGCAAATAATTATAACCATCATCTGGAAACCCTAGCTCCAATATCTCTCTCCTTAAATGATCCGGTAACGCCGAATTCCCGGCAGACGACGTTCGTGATTTCGTTTTCGGAACCCGGTCGCCAACTTCGTCTTCTTCACTGTCGTCATCATCAGCATCAGCATATATATCATCCGGGTCAGGGTCAGCGTCAGCCAATTCGCCAGAACCAACATCGTTATGCTCGTCAAAGAAGGTGTTGACGGAGTGGTTACCGTCGATTCGAACAAAAACTCGGTCGCCGGAGGGACCTTCGTCGTAATTCGGAACGGAGGAGTCTCTGGAAAGTATTTGGAAAGTTGCAGCCTTCTTTTTATCAATAAATTGCTTCTTCCTACCCATTGTAGAGCTGCGAAATGATTATAATTTTTGGTAAATTAAGCAGAACGAAGTTAGATAAGAAATAAGGTTGGCTCAATGGTATAATGCAGCCTAGGGTTTTAGAATTTTGAGAGGAAGGTAGCAAGAACCCTAAAGCGGGTTAGATCCACGATGGACAGGGATATGGTCGACCTCAATTGGGCTTAGTTTTGCTTATTTATCTTTGGGCTGTGTATAAACGTTAAACTATGGTCCATGGACCTCGGTGATAACTTTTCTTGGATCTAGGCCAAAAGTGAGCCTGATCCACATAGTATTGCATCCCTCGGTCTAAAACAATACTCCCTCTCGTCTCAATATAAAAGATACTAATAATGAATACTCGTATATAGGGATTAAAAGTAAGGGCAGTTTGATTCGATGAAAAAAAAAAAAAGCGAAAGAATGGAATAGTCAATGAAATTGAATTTTTAAAGGAATTGGAATGGAAAAAAATTGGTCAAATCCCTTCGTTTGATTGGCACGAAATGGAATAAAATTGTCATTCAATTCCTTGACAAATCATGTTTGGTTTGAAAATACAAATTATAGTAATAGAATGAAAGCATATAAAATGTCCAATTTACCCTTTTAAAAAAAAAAAATTGGGAGGGGGTGGGTGGGGTAGGTAGGGGTATGCAAAATGAGTAAAAAATATTTTTTTTTCGTGGGGTAGGGTAGGTAGGGGGTATGCAAAATGAGTAAAAAAATATTTTTTTTTGTGGGGGTGGGGGGTAAGGCAGGGGCTGGATGGGGGGAAGGGTAGGCAGGGATCTTTAAAAAAAAATCGTGGGGGTGGGGGGGTAGGTGGGGGTGGTAGGGCAGGGGTTGGATGGGGGGGAGTAGGCAGGGGTCTTTTAAAAAAAAATCGTTGGGGGGGGGGGGTAGGGCAGGGTCTGGATGGGGGGTAGGCAGGGATTTTTTTAAAAAAAATCGTGGGGTGGGGGTGGGGGTGGGGTGGGGTAGGGCAGGGGCTGGGTGGGGGTGGGTAGGCAGGTAGTGGTGGTTTGGGTTTGGGGGTATTTTGGTCAAAAAAAAAATTGAATTCCATTGCCAAAGGAATTAGCCATTCCTCCCATATATGGAGGAAATGCCAAATTCCTTCCATTGATGGAATTGGCCATTCCAACGGAATGAAAATTTAAAAAAACCTTCAATCAAACATGCCAAAGAATTTGGGGGAATGGAATTGGGCATTCCATTCCCTCACTTTACCACAAACCAAACGCCCCCTAAGTGATGAGCTCGGACCTTTCAAATCGTGCCCAAAACTTGATCTGGTCCAAATGTCAAGTATGACGTGGTCTATTCAAGAGCGCGAACGCTTATACCGCTAGAGTTAAAATCGCAGGCATCATCACCGCAATAGTCGAGACCGTGATCGTAAGAACCGTCAACGAGTTGACCACGTCTACCATGATCGTGATATACAAAGACCGCATCAGTCATGATCGTGATATACAATGCGGCGGTCTCATACCAGACTGTTGATTTTCCGTACCCGAATTGGCGAACCACAAGTAATAATAAATCTCACTATTATTATTACTTTGCTAATCCTTACAAATGGACAAGGTACAACTATGTGATACCCACTCTGTTACACCATATTATAACTCGGAGAAAGCCGTACAACTCAAACTCACGGTCCTTCTTCTCTCACAAAATACACACACCCACAAAAGCCTTCCTATCTATTTATACTTAGCCTAGGCCGGTGAAGGATTTCTCTAGATGAATCTGCCCAAGTCACTTTCTACGCCAAATTCAGAAGGTTCGTCCCTTTTCTCCAATGGCGGTGGTCTTCAATTTCGGGCTTCTTGAAAACTCCTCAAGGTATGTAGAAATCTCTAGAGAACCCTAGTAAATTCTAGAGAACCCTAGTAATTTCTTGGAGAGAGGAAGAGTTAGTGTTGCTCTTTAACACTCCCCCTCAACACTGACTCTTTCTTTTTGAACCGTACGAGCGAATTTCTTCCACTTGATCCTTGTTGTTGGCTTTGTTCTTCATCGGCGCTCCTTGACCATTTACCTTTCTCTTCAATCGTCTTTTTCGTGCGAGCTTGTTCATGTGTTAAATCTTGTTGTTGTTGCTCCCCCTTGATCTTTGGCTTCTTTTCGTTTACGAGCTTTGGATCATCCAAATTCATGTCGACCTGTTCAAGTATCTTTTCCTTCGAACCAACTTCGACCATGCTTGTTAATACTTTTAAAATGTCCTTACATCCAATGTGACCGTGGCAGCTACATCTTCAAACCATCGACCTTCGTCAAAGTCAATCTCTTCTTCGCTTTCCACATTATCATCAATCCAACATTCTTCGGTAGTAACTGGGTAGGCGTGGTCCTCAAACCATTCTTCCTCTTCTGGGTCGTCTTTATGAATCCTTAAATCTGCGAAGAAAGCTTCCATGTCCCATTCTTCTTCACTATCACAGGAATCTTGATTGGTAACTGCATTTCCTTCGACAACCTTCTTCCTGAATGGACAATCTTTTAGGAAATGTCCTTTACGATCGCAGTTGTAACATTCATTGGTTCGTCTCCACTCATCAAGTCGATAATCATCTTTATTTTTCGGTTTTTCTTCCCCTGTGCGAGAGCATCCTTTGTACCTCGGGCCTTCATGCTCATCTTGGATCTCACCTTTCTTTTTCCACCCCGCAGCAACACGTCCTTGTTGCCTCCCGCGACCTCGGTGGCTAAAGAGTGCTTCCTCTGAATCCATTGGTTTTGGTGTTGAAGGCCTAGAGGTATGTTTGTCTAGCGTTTCTTGGCTGGCCAGCAAACTCTCTAACTCTAAAAGAGATGGTTGTGTGGCCCAACCACGAATCGCCGTAACTAAACCCTTAAACTCTGGTCTCAAACCGTGGATGATTATTCTTTTCATCTGTTGCTCATTAATCTTTGAGTCCACGTCTAACTTCGAGATTTCATGGCACAAGGATTTAACTTTATGGAAGTATTGACTTACAGTTAGATCTTTTTGCGTAGTTGACATTAGCTCATTCTTGAGCATCTGTAGACGAGCCTCATTAGTCCTTGAAAATAACGTCGCATATGTATCCCATATCTCTTTTGGAGTTTGTGCATCCTCGACATGCTCCAAAAGTTCGTCCTCGACGCTAATCTTTAGCGCGTACATAGCCTTCCCGGATTTCGCTTTTCATTTTCGGAATGCTTGAGTGTCCTCCTTTTCCGGTGGCGTGGTCTCACTACCACTCACGACATTCCATAACTCTTGTCCTTGTAAGTACGACTGCATACACGTTCACCAATACTTATAATTGGCATTGTTGAGTCTCCTGACTCTACCAATTGCGGCGGATCTACCATCGTGACTTGGTACTGCCTCCGTGTACGTCATCAAGTAAGCCTGGTCTCCCGCCACGAGCTTCACAGTCTCCTACTGTGCACCTGCAATGATCCCGAACAACGCCTCAACAACGGTTCCCGCGATCTCAGGTCGTACCGCTCTGATACCACTTGTTGAATTTTCGTACCCGAATTAGCGAACCACAAGTAATAATAAATCTCACTATTATTATTACTTTGCTAATACTTACAAACGGAAAAGGTACAACTATGTGATACACACTCTGTTACACCAGATTATAACTCGGAAAAAGCCTCACAACTCAAACTCACGGTTCCTTTTCTCTCAAAATACACACACCCATGAAAGCCTTCCTACCTATTTATACTTAGCCTAGATCTGTAACGACCCTAACCCTAGGCACTAGTTTTAGTATAATATTATATGCTTTTAATATTATTGTTAATATTATGTGTTCATTTTATATATTTGATTTCTTATATTAGGATGAAATGATTGGGAAATAAAATAATGTTCTTGGGAGAAGTATAATAATAGAAATGGATAAATAAATAAAATGTGAGTAGTTAGACTTTAATTGTGTAGAGGAAGGAAGTAAGGGTTTAATTGCATTTCTTAAATCTTTAGGGGCTTTAGTGTAGGATTGGGAAAAAATGTCTTTAATGTGACATGGGGGGCCATATCCTCATTTTACTCCCATTCCCCTCCTTAGTCAAAGATCATACTCCTCCCATACTCCTCCCATATTTCTTCCATCCTCCTCATTCTTCCTTTATTATTTTTCTTCTTCTTCCTTCTCCTAAAATTCTCCATGGAAGATCAACCTTGAAAGCCTCACTTTTCAAGTCTAGAGCAAGATCAATTCTTCTCCATTTTTCAATCAAATTGTACTTTTGTGCTTGGGGCAACTAGGGGAGTTTATCAAGCTAAGAAGATCCTCATTCCATCCTAAAATTCTAAGGTAAGTTATTATGACTTCCTTCTAATAATTGTTCACTTTATGTGTTATTTAATATGTTGTTGAAAAAAAAGGATTTTGGGTATTTTTTAATAATGTTATTTGGGTTAAAATGGTGTAATCAAGGTTGAATTGATTTTGGTGGTAAAATGGTGATCTAAGTTGAAAAGAAGAATGGTATAGGGTAATTGTGGATGTTAATGGTTTAAGAGTAAGTATGGAATGTAGTTTTGGCTAAGTTACTAAAGTTAGAAAGTGAGTTATTATGACCCTTCACTTCTTTAAATGATCATGAACTATTAAATGTTGTTATTTTTGTTCTAATGGCTATTTGATGCTTTGGGGAAAACTTTCTTGGATTTGAGGAGTTGGTTAGTGTCATGGGAAATGTTGTTGTTCATAAAAGTGGTAAAGAGTAGAAGTAAAATTGGTTGGGTTGAATTAGAATGGGAAGCTTGAAAAATGGTAGTAAATTGGGTGGAAAATCAAGTGGTAATGATCTAGGTTTGAATCATTTTGGGTCTAAATAATTTAGTATGAGAAGTATGAAATGTAGTAAACCTTTAGGTTCATCACTAAAAGGGAAGCTTGGGTTGAAATTGGTTTTCTTGGAGTTATTGAATTATTGCTGCTGCTATACCTGTTTCTAGCCGTGGCACGAGTCGTGCCCTCAGGCACGAGTCGTGCCCTCAGGCACGAGTCGTGCCCATGGCCAACTCGTGGTAACGAGTCGTGCAAGGAGTGCCAAGTCGTTCTGATCAACATTGGGGAGAATTGGCACGAGTCGTGCTCTCAGGCACGAGTCGTGCCAAGTGGATGTCACGAGTCGTGCTATCAAGAGACGCATGATTCTGAGAAGGGCCAAAAGGGCACGAGTCGTGCCCTGGCCCGGTTACGTTGCACCAACTTTAGAGCTGTGTAAATCTAATTAAACTGGAACCAAAATGAAATCCTTTAACTTAGATTAAAGTAGGATGCTTGGGCTATACAATGAAGTTTTATTTGGTCAAAATGGAATTGGGGAAGTATTTTAAATATTGTCCGAAAAAGGGTTGATAAGCTTGGTTAGTGACTCCGCCAAAGTAGTTCAAACTTGGAAAGTAGATCTTGAACCTCTATTAAGGCTATTTGAGGTGGTGTAATGATTATGTAGGAATGGTTTATAATTCATAGTGGCCTTACGTACCTCATACCCTTGGTGATTAGTTGAATAGTGTAGAGACTATAATTACACTATTGCGTTAGTTAGCAATGTTTATGTATCACATTGTGGCATTGTTATTCCAAGTAGGGATTATTTGGTATTGTTATATTGTATCCCAAGTGTGGATTATTTGGTATATGGTTGTATTGTGTCCCAGTTGTGGATTATCTAGCATGCTGATTATATTGTATCCCGGTGTGGATTATGTGGTCATATAGACACCTTACTTGAATTTATATTCGTTAATGGTATTATGCATAGTCTATTACATGAACTGTTGCACTATAGTATTGATTTAACATGAGTATACATTACCATGTTATTATGTTCTTATCCCTTTTGTGGATTAACTTCAAGTATATACCATGTGCTTGAACGTGTATATGTGATTAGGGGGTATAATGGAATTCAATCAATTATTGATTTGTTCTATAAGTGATTGAAGGTTCATTATACCTGTGACCTACCCCTCTGTGGCCACAGAGTGGGATGTGCTAGCGACTGTATTGAGCCAGAAGCCTTACAGACCGCTGCGATTTGGTGATTAGGTGGAATGCTCTGTATGAAGCCAAAAGCTTTACAGTAGCGCTGATATTATATGATACTCTGAATAAGGGTCATATAAGTATCCTATTTTCTTATATGGATCTCTGGGGTATGAGACCTATAAGTGGTGAAGGTGCATGGGGGCAATTGACTAAAGAGCGGAGTTTTACTCCCACGTTGTACGACTTATTGTTCAGACGGGAAAGGTAAAATGAGGTAACGTAAGGTGTTTACTGCTTTCATAATACGTTATATGTGACCATGCTATGTGTTGCATCTTGTTTGACATCTTGTTGCATTCATAATAGCTTATTGAGATTTATTCTCACCCCTTCCCTTTTACTGTTTTAGATTGTGCTGAGACAGGTGACTTGAACCAGTGAGGCCGGGGATAAGAGTTTGGACTTTTACTTTTGGGACTTGTCAGGTTAAGTATATGAGTTGATTGTCTGGGAGTATTTATTAAGTATTTCTCTTTTGAAAAGTTGTATATAAAACACTTTTGTAAAACAAAGTTATTTGAGAATTTTCGATGTAATTGATCGGATTGTGGTTTGTAAGGTTGTTATTTAAATTCCTCCAAGAGAAGATATTATTAGTTGATTTTGTTTATGGGAAATTGAGAATTGGTTTTCTTTTAAAGGGAAATAAATGTTTTAAAAATTTAGATGGGTTTTCTTAGTTTGGGCTCCTCAAGCTCGGGACACGCGTTAGGTTCCGGGTTGGGGTGCTCACAAGATCGGTAAAGGATTTCTCTAGATAATTATGCCCAAGTCGCCTTCTACGCCAAATTCAGAAGTTTCGTCCCTTTTCTCCAATGGCGGTGGTCTTCAATTTGGGGCTTCTTGAAAACTCCTCAAGGTATGTAGAAATCTCTAGAGAACCCTAGTAATTTCTATAGAACCCTAGTAATTTCTTGGAGAGAGAAAGAGTTAGTGTTGCTCTTTAACACAGACTGCCAGTTATTCAACTAGACTCCCGGTTAAAGTCAAAGCTAGTGAGACAAAGGTATTTACCTACACTGACGGCAAGAGCCGGCTTATCCCCATCTCATTAAATGGTGGCTCAGGCGCCTTCGCGTATGACGCCGCACCAACTAGCTCCTGCCATATCCGTCGTTGTACAATCAAAGACATCCCTTTTCAATAAATCTTACTTTATTGTACGAGTCCATCAGGCGCGGACACGTGTAATAGGTCAAAAGACAAAGATATCCTCCACGTCTCTGATATAATCATCAACTCTCACTTACTATAAATATCAACCATTGTCTCCACGAACAAGGCAAGTGAAAAACAACTATTGTAATCCACGTTTTCTAAACCCTATCACACAACTCACTAAGAAGTTACACGTCTTATTCTCAGTTATAAATTATTAGAGATCTTACTCTCACACCCGAGAACATGAGTTGAATTAAACTCCGACTTGATCTTTAACGGTGATTTGTATATTTGTTGTGTTATATTTACAAACTTCCGATACAATTCAGATATCCTTATACATTGAGATCCCGAAAGTCGTGGCGTCATAAATGTTGTGAATATGAAAAATAAAATTGTATAAAAGAGAAAGTGAGATAAATAGTTTTGTTATAAATATAACAAATGAATCTCATTATCTATTTTGAATAACTTTTTTTTTTTTTCCACTACTCACACATACACGCACAGAAGCGCCTAATCGAATCCATGACCTTCAGGTTGAAAGCCATGAGCTCAAGCTAGCAGGCCAAATCCCCACGTGCGAATAACGTTTTTTTATATTTATATTGATACGTGTAAGTGTAAAAAGGAAATTAGGTTATATTGGGACAGACAGAGGGAGTATATCAACTCATAATCAACTTGTTTTTTTATATTATCTTGTGTAATGTGAGGTTTACATATCATAATATACTTTTTCAATTTAAAATTTAAAATGTCTAAAAGTGAAAATTAAGAAAATTAAAATTTTAAAAAGGAAGTTCATCCTAGTCTTCCTAAGTCCAAACAAGTAGGGTGGTAATGTTTTGGGAATTCTTGTCCGGAGGGAGGTGTTTGTTTGGGATGGAGACAGAAGGGATCCTAAATTGAGTTCGGAGGGTCCTACAATACAAAGTGGGTGTCTGAAACCCGGCCGCATTTTCAAACTTTCAAACTCTTCCTTCTCCTCCTCCTCCTCCTTCTCCTTCTCCTTCTCCTTCTCCTTCCCTCTTTCTGCACACTTGACATTAACACAAACACCTCTCTGGTTTGACAATGGATGCCTTAAGGAAACAAGCCTCGAGACTCCGAGAACAGGTCGCTAAGCAGCAACAGGTAGCCTCTCCGATTGCAAAACCTGATTTCATTGTTTTTTAATTTTAGCTCACATTTTTTTTATTTTCACTTTTCTTGTCCTAGTTTTTTTTTTTTTTTTTTTTTTTAATTTTAAGTTGACACATTTTGATTTAACACTTGAATTTTATCTCACTGTTGTGAATCACTGATGAATTCTGTTATGCTCTGTTATTATTTGATCCAAGACGGCTGTTTTAAGCTATAATGTGATGCTTTTGGTGCTGTTTAGGGTTTTGATTTCAAGTTGGGGATAACTTCTGATGCTCAAACTTTTATCCGAACAACACTTGTTTAACTGAATATTTCAGACACCCGATAATTGTTCTAGTTGCCTAATGCAGTTTGGGAGCATAGAATTGAGTAGTGTAGAGGGGAGTTAACAGTGGGTTGATTTGCAAGTTTGAGTGCCATCTCTTTAACTCTTTGAAGAGACTCTTGATGGTGTTCCACGCCATAAAGCTTGAATCTAAAAACTATTAGATGTCATTTTAGGTTATTAGTAAACATACTACGATTGCCACCCTTTTTCGTAGCAAAATGTAGTGAAGCTAAAAAAGAAAACCATGCAGTTTGGGTGCATTTATGTGTTATGGCAGGGTGTGGGCAGAGGAAAGTGGTGTGTTCTGGCAACAGGAACTGCCAAAAAGGTGAGTATTTGAATTAGCTCTCCGGGTATCATACTCCCTTTGTCCCTAAATGAATACAACAACAATAACATAACCCCATTGACGCAAAGGCTCCCACCTACGGTGGGGTAAGGGGGGTCGGATGTATGCAGCCTTACCCCACCCCTGTTTTAAAGCATATAAAGGTTGTTTTCGGATGACCCATGATGAAAATTGTGTCGAAAACTGCATGGATTGACTGTTGTTTCATAACAAAGAAGCGCGGATAGATTTGTTTTTGCTTTATTCCATCATATTCACAAGCCAAAAAATAGTGAGGCTTTGGCTCCATCGGAAATGATGGAAATAAAAGCAAATTTGGAATTTTTTTCAACATTCATTTAGGGACACAGAAAGTAGTTTTATTGCAAATATTAGATCATCCCTGCTATGCTCACCATTTCCCTGAACATCAGCGCTCATGTAGATGATGTGCTTTGTGATTGTGAAGTCTTTCAAGTAAACAATTTCAATCATTCATCCACAAGAGATTGTTATTATAACATGTGCATAAGGTTCAGCCATTGTAAGGGCTAATGTAGACATTTTTATCCCACCAAAATCAGAGATTGTTTTCGTAGCTTTAGTTTTCAAGTAGACAATTTCAATCATTCATCCACAAGAGAGACCAGCCTGAGCTGCATTTCCTTGTTACTAGATCAGTTAGTCTTAGGTTGCCAGGTCATTAGTGTTTACAATCACTAAAGACGATCGGGAAAAAATATGGTTTACAGTATTCCAATGTTTGTTGCATATCGAATGGGAACATAAATAATAAGAGTTTAAGCTCGAGGAGAGCATAAGAGGATTTTCTTGTTCAATTTGAGCTGGGCATATAGGTACTGAAAAACAACCTCTCCAGGGTGATAATTTGAATGTCGAAACAATAAATCTGATTTTGTATTCAGGAATTTTCGTGAACTAGGATTGCTTTGGTATCATTCTAGTATAATACCATCCATCCATAATTTTCAGGGTTAAATTCAGCGTGTGACTGTGTTTAGCTCCTATTTTGAAGACTTGAAGTGTAAGCCGGATTGAGTTTCATAGAGAAGTTAATAATTTATTATATTCAAATGTCTAAAGTGCTTAAATACCTTACCTCCTATGGATTTATAGAATTATATTGTTGCTTATTGATTGATATCTATATTTATTGCCAACTAGTAACTAGAAGGGAGTCACTATATTATCAATTAAGTTTCTAGTTGGGTTTTCACGGTAAAACATTCTAAGGTATTTGGTTTACTGAATTGTAAATACATTAACTTAGTGAAACTCAATGTCAGTTTGGTTTATCTATTTGGTTTATGAGAATTTAATAAAAGATGCCCTAAAACAACAAGCCGAACTGAACCAAACTGCGGTTCATCTTTTAGGTTTGTTGTGGTTCGAAAAATTCGAAACAATTTGATTCATGTTTTTAAGCTAAAACAGACCACTTGTACTCCTTCCTTGCTACATTGATGATATTTGTCCTTTCATATCTATGGTAGGCTGTTCTCAAGCAGTTTTCTGGTGGACTGGGAGGTTCCGACAATACTGCGTCCAATGAAATAGAACTACAGCAGCATCAGAAGCTAGAGAAACTTTACATATCAACTCGTGCAGCCAAGGTTCCCCACCTTTCTGTTAATACATTAACATCTATCATTATTGATTATCTTGACATTAAACCATGTATTTCTTTTTTACCAGCACTTTCAAAGAGACCTTGTCCGAGGTGTGGAAGGGTTTATTGTCACAGGGTCTAAGCAACTTGAAATTGGTGAGCTATTAACATTTTTCATCATCTTTTTGTGTCATTTATGTCATTTCAGTCTCCACGTTTGTACTTTTTTTACAGGTAACAAATGTTCTGAAGACAGCAGGAAATATGGATCTGAAAACACTTGCACCAGCAGTGATACCCTATCCAAAGCTGCGTTAAGTTATAGTAATGCTCAAGCTGAGATTGAAAAGGAACGAGGAAATCTATTGAAAGCCCTTGGCACACAGGCATGGAAAATTGTTCTTTCCTTTCTACTATCTATTGGAGATAATAATGGTTCACAATTATGATATGTAACCATCCTGTAGCTGGAAAGTACTAACTCATAAAATGTGCTCTTTTAGAAGTTCTGAGCAAATGCTGAAGGACTAGCATTATTGCCACCAGCTAATTAACATGACTGCTCTTTAGTGCATTGTCCTTCAACAACTATGAGATCTGTAAAATTGACCTTCCAGTAACTTGTGGAATTTGCTTTTTCATCAATAATCCAAATTAGGACTATACTGATTTCGTTTGATTTAGTCTGCTTGACTTCGTTTCTGCCTTGTCGTGGACTTCTTCTTCTTTTATGGAAGAAATATGAATATCATTAACATTAAATCTTGAAATGTTAGGTTACATAAATTAAACATGTTCACATGTATTATTTTCAGTTGTTTATTGGTGTTCTTAATTGTATACTTTCTTTTTTACACCAGGTGGCAGAGCCTTTAAGAGCAATGATAATGGGAGCTGCTTTAGAGGATGCCCGACATCTTGCTCAACGATACGATAGAGTGAGACAGGAAGCTGAATCTCAGGTAGCGCCACAACCACAAGTGACGGACTCAAGAAAATCTAGTTTCTGCATTTTCTTCTCAACCCAAACCTTTGAGTTTTATGCTTCTTTTTTTCCTGCAGGTGATTGAAGTTGCCAGACGCCAGGTAAAAGTAAGAGAGTCAAATGGTAATCCAGATATTGTATTGAAATTAGAAGCTGCTGAAGCAAAACTTCAGGAGCTAAAGTCAAACATGTCTGTATTGGGTAAAGAAGCTACAGCAGCAATGACTGCTGTGGAAGGTCAACAACAGAGATTAACTCTACAGCGACTTATAAGCATGGTATGACATTCATCTTGCCTTGTTTTATTATTTTCTTTAATATTATATTTGGAAATTCAAGTTTACATAAGTTCTAATCTGAAGATCGAGGCAGAGCGTGATTATCATCAGAAAGTTCTACATATTCTTGATCTGCTTGAGGACAAGGTATGAATTAATGATGTCCCTCTCTTTTTGATGCAATTAAGAAAGATATATGCTTACAACTGTTGGCGTAATTTCTTACTGTAGATGTTATCGGAGCGTCAAAGGGTTGAAGCTTCTCCTAGTGTAGCAGTTACCAGCATGCATTCTCCTCCATCCTATGAAGAAGTTGGTGGTGTATTTTCTTCTCGAGTACACGATGGGTCAACAGAGGATAAGGAATACATCTTGGGAGAGGTGGTGCTTCTGTTTCTTTTGCTTTCTTCTTTGAATTAGCGAAAGCATTGGAATTATATAACCTGGTCATGGAATTTTAATTTCTCTTTCGTCTTCGTAGGTCGTGCACTCATATCAGGCGGAATCTGAAGCGGAGTTGACTTTGTCAGTTGGAGACTATGTTGTCATCCGAAAGGTTGTTCTTACCCTGGTTCATTTTCGCTGTAAAAGCATCCAGTGTTCGTTTAGTATTGTTTATGGCACTATTGCAAAGTTGATAATCAGCTTCTTTGTGCCATCATTTCTTAGAGACTACATTGAGAGAGATCGTCCTCTTTTTCCTATTATTATTATTATTATTATTGTTTGTTTTGGGTACGAAGAGATATTCTCTCCTCCAAAAGAAGTCGCATTTGACCCAACTTTTAAAATTATAGCAATACTCCCTCCGTCCCAGCCTAGTGTGAACCAAAATGTTGGGCACACCGATTAAGGAAAAGTAAGAGAGAGAAAAAGTGGAGAGAGAATGTATTGAGTGTAAAAGTAAAATAGGAGAGAGAATGAGTGGAAGGAATAGTTAGTATAGAGAATGTTGTGAGTGTAAAAGTAAAATAGGAGAGAGAATGAGTGGGGTAAATAGTGAAGATTCCCTTCCATTTTGGGCAGTTCACACTCGGCTGGGACGGACCAAAAGGGAAAGAAATGTACACTCGGCTGGGACGGAGGGAGTACTTGTTTGTACCTCATTGAAATTGTTCTAAATTTTCCTTATTTGTAAATGCTACTATATTTTTGGTGTAAATATTAGACAGTAGAAATGTGTTTTTAGAACAGTGGGAGTATGAATTTTTTTATGCTTATGATAATGTTCTTTAGCTATGAAATTTGTAAAATCGTCTAAAGGGGTTGGAGAAATTTCCCCTGATTTAATATGTTTAAGTTAAATCCTTTTAAACATGAGGTATTCTGGCCTCTCATGGACAAAAGTTGGTGCTAAATCTGCTATCAGTTACATTATTGCTGGGTTTCTTTGTTTAGTATATTGAGGCTTTTTTTTCTCGTTAGATATGTTACTGGGGCCATGTCAAGTTTTGTAGTGCTTATATCACTTGATTGATCCTTTCTGCATTCATTTCAGGTATCAAATAATGGTTGGGCTGAAGGTGAATGCCAAGGGAAAGCAGGCTGGTTCCCATACGAGTATGTAGAAAAGCGAGAAAAAATTCTTGCTAGCAAGGTGGCTGAACTTTATTAAGTCTATGTTTGGTATGTGTCTCACTGTCTAACTCCTGTAAAATCTTGAACTAACCATATGATTAGAGATTCTGAACAAAGCACTTTCGCACTATTTTCCTTGTTTGTACATTATTCTAAACATTAATGTTTTCTTGAGTAAAGTTCCTAATCATTATTAAGATCAATGGATTATCACAATAGTAGCTGTGGCTAGCTCTAATAAGCGATAACTTAATGGTCTTTTGGGAGCTCCACATTGTTGATGGGCACTGCAGGTTAGTATGAGTACCAATTTCTTTGGTGGCTGGATTTTGGTGGGTAGTCGTGACCAACAGCCATCAGCTATCGGCTCGTTGGTAAGGTGAGAGCTTCAAGTCCGATTTCTGGTGGCGCACCCCCCACACAAGCACCCCTCGACGAAGGGGGGACGAGGAAAGCTACAGGCCCAAAACCAAGCACCCTTCTTTCTAAATGGAGGTGCCCTGGGCACCTCATCTTGTCATTTTGTCCTTGCTCATTCCCGTTAGGCCGAAGTCTTTGGCCTTTCCTTCTCCGCGCCCGCTCACGCTTCGCTGACCTATCGCGTGGTAAAGAGAAGAAAGTACGAAAGAATGGATTCCCATTGAGGATTTCATAGGAAAGTAGCTCCTCACTCTTGATCACATGCTTTCCGTGGTTGGAATTCTCTCGTCGATTGGCTTGGTTGGCAAAGACCCAATGTCAATGATAAAGATGATTCTTCGCTCTAAGGCTCTTCTAGGAAGAGATTAAACGCCATAGAACGCATGTTCAGGCTACCCCAAGTGAAATACTGAACCTAATATCTTAGCATTTCCCATTTTAACTCAATATTTGCTTATGATATCTCAGTGAAAGTTTACAAGGTAGCCCCCGTGTATCCGTGGGTAGGGGGCTGCCGGGGAATGCCATCTAGGGGTAAGCTTAAGGACGAAAGGGAATGGGAACATGATGGGCTCTTTGATTCTATTTTGATTCTAATTTCTGGCAGGTCGAAAAGAAGAGTGAGAGTATGGTTTTGAGAGAAAGATAGGCAAAATTCTTCATTTTTTAACCTATTCGGTGTTAATTGGTGTACTTTCTTCCAACTGAGAAAGAAATCTCACAGGAAGCAAAGAAGGACCCTCGGTGAGTGAGGCTAGGCAAGACCCTTTCTTGTGGTCTTCAGTATTGCCAGTATCAAAATTTTCTTTTTGCTATGGAAACTGAATTCAGCTTCATTGACTCTAGTCTTTGGCTTTCGTATTTGTATGACGTTCTCTAAATGATGATTGTGAGATACAGATTATAGTTTATGTGTCCATGTGTGCGTCTGTGAGAATGACAACGAAATAGGAGTGAGGGTGGGGGAGGGGTTTGGTAAGGTTATTTGAGAGAACAACTTTGGGGACAAATTCATGAACCATATTATCTTTAATAGGACGTGGAAAGAAAATGGAAACCCAAGTGTTGAGCAAGTACATGCACTGAGAGAGATTCAAAATAATAGGCCTTTTGAGGGTCTTTGGAAGGTTTAAGGTTTTTAGCAGATTGGTGTCTGAACAGGGTTTCACTATTGTGGGTGAAGGCTACCAAGTTTGACCTTATTATGACGTGGAAAGAAATGGAAACCCAAGTGTTAAGTAAGTATTTGTACTGACGTAGATTCAAAAAAGGCCTTTTTGAGTGGTTTCTTTGGAAGGTTTAAGGTCTTCAGTAGGATTTGTGTTTGACAGGGTGAGGGATACCAAGTTTGACCAACTGAAAAGTGTCAGCTCATTTTTATCCCAATCCTTCTCCTGTCATAAATTTCAATTTCCTGCCATTGAAAGAAATACTCCCCCATCCCGATTTAATGTTTTTAGTTTGACTTGGCACGAGGATTAATTTTTTTAAGAAAAAATGAAGTAGGAGAGAGAAAGTGGATAGAGAGTTTTTATTATGAGTATGATCATACTTGTCAAAGGCGTCGCCCGCCTTGCCTTTCTTGTCGCCTTTTGAGTTTGTCGCCTCTCGATATCAAGGCAGGCAGATGATAGCCTTTTTAGGAGAGGCGTCGTCTTTTTGTCTAAGGCGAGAGGCGTCGCCTTTTTGTCTAAGGCGAGAGGCGTTGCAGGCGTCGCCTCTTGGAAAAGGTGTGAAAAACTGTTTTAATTTTAACTCAAGTCGAATGAAACTACGTCGTTTTAGTTTTTTTTTTTTCCTCAGCGCTATTTCTAATTATGTGCGGCGTGCCCTAGTCCTAAGTCGATTTAGGGGAAAGGTCGCGAACCTTGACTATCCGCCAACGATCATCTCCAACAACATTGGCGAGGCTGAATCTCTTCGATTCAGGACAGATTTTACCCTCTTTGTCTTCGATTATTCTTGTAGTCCATTCTTTTTTTTTTTTTTATGTTCTTCAGGTTCTCCGATCTCCATTCGATTTTGTTTGATTTCGTGCTCTTTTCTACTCCTTTGTGCTATTTTCTACTTCTGTGTGCTCTATTGTTGCTGAAAATATGTCTAGTGTTATGGCTAACCTAATAATTTTGATGTATTACTTTTTTTTTTTTGTTTCACTTTTTAATTAACAAATAATTAATTGTTGGCTTGATCTTAGTTGTCTAGCCTAATATTTTTTGTTTCATTTCATGTTTTAAGTTTGTTTAGATTTGTAGGCAAATATATATTTTTTTCTATTTTTTTTTTTTTTTTTTTTTTTACGTTTGGTCTCCTTTTTGCCGCCCGCTTCTCGCCTCGCCTTTCGCCTCTTTCAGGTATGTCTTGCCCGCTTCTCGCCTTCCGCCTTTGACAAGTATGGGTATGACAAGTGTGTTCTATTATCCATTTTAAGTAATAAAGCAACTAAAAACCTTAAACTGGGACAAACTAAAAAGGAAATGAAGAATCTTAAATCGGGGCGGATAGAGTACCTTTTACGCATGATATTCTTTTGCTCGTATTTGGTTATTGCATTGTTAATAAAACATATCTGATTAATTACTAATATTTCTTTGTTATGAGGCACTTGATCGATTCTTTGCCGGTTTTCGACGCAATTTTCAACGTAGATTAGATTCAGCAGATCTCTTGTAATGTAATACAAGTGCATGATTGCGTACATTTGACCCCTCTTACCCATCATACTGGGGTAATGTTGTTGTATTTCTACAACAATTAAAGTCACTACTATTTAGAGATTTAAATTTATTTCATGATTTGGCTTCTGAACTTAGAAACTGTATTCAACATTAAGGGTTCTGCAACATTCATGTTATAAAAGGTCATGTGCTTGCTTGCAACATGACTTGGAATAGGTTTCTTGCTTGTACATTGTAAAATTGAAATTTGAAGCATGTGTAGTTGGACTGCACAACAATACACAATTCCAACAACCCAGATTCACTCTTACAAATGGATGACCCTTGTTGGTGGGAGGTTGAGAATCAAAAAACAATCATACCCTTGAATTGATCTAGCGGATCAGAAGTTGACTGTTGTACCTTTCGACTGCACCTCCCCGAATCCTTAAAACTGCATCAGACGACCCTTTAACAGATCCCACCAATTGTTATTCATGCATCATATAGTGGTACCATGACATTATCATGGAATTGATGGTTTTGGATCTCTCGTACCCACTAGTACTGGTATTGAAAGAGTTTCCTGAATTAGACAAAACAAATTAAAAGAGACCCATCCCCATTTTGTCAACCTGTACTTATCCTTGCCCTCATCACCATCACCTTCCCTTACAGTTTCAACAAACATGCATTAGACAGCCCCCATTCTCCAACCTGGAGTTCGGTTTTTTTTTTTTTTGGAAAAAGATATTCCTGAAAAAATGACATAATTCAACCTCCCGATTAGGCCCAGATCTTTGCATTTGCTAATGCTTTACGGACTGAGAGTCTGAGAGTGAACATTAATTACATCGTTTTGACCGGTTAATTGTTAAACGTGACTTACGAGCCTCTCAAAACTTACCCTTACCACCAATTGGGAAATTTAGATGTAAATTTAAGGTTCAAACATTTGGTAGTTGATATCATCTCTAGCCTTTCCCATAAACTTGCAAGTTTCATAGACAGCTTGGATGCTTAGTTGTGTCAAGATCTAATTTTTATTATCAAAAGGAAAATTACAGAGTTGGAATACAATAAACTGCTAGGAAAACAAATGCCTTAAGAAGAAAGCACAACATTATCAGCTTTAAGTAGTTTCTATCTATTACTTGCTTTCCTTTTCAAATTAAGCCCCACGCGTTGTTGTCAATCTAGTGATTGAGTGTTGCATTTGTGTTGAGTAGCGTAAACATGAGTTACATAATAACTTGAACAACCAGTACACTATTCCATCTTCTCATTCATTATTTACAAAATTGTGATCAGCCCGAAAGAATATTAGAGCATATAGCTCACAAGGGTGGATTCGATAGCACGGTCGAACGAAAAGAAGAAAAAAAGGAAAATAAAATAATAAAAAGGGTACTCCAGAACTAAACAAAACTGAAAATGGAAGAAAACCTAAGGATTTAAAGTTGATACTACCACAAAGTTCTGGATCTCTTGGCTGTATTGGAAGGAGGGCTGATCTGAGGAACAGTGAAACCATCATCTGATCTTATCCATTTTCGGCTTGATTTGGTGATACTGTTTGTGTTGGTGAGTTTTCCTGCCTTGGATCCTCCCATGTGCCCACCAAATGACCCCATTATGTTTGAGTTGGGATGGTGGTTGTACTGTTGAGAAATTGGTGGTTGGGGAAGTAGTGGTGGTGGGGCTTGTGGGACCCAAATCCCCATATTTTCCGATGACAGAGGACTCAGGTTTTCCTCTAGCAGATCTCCATCCCAAAATGGCATCACACCAGTCATGTCACCACCCTGGGCCTGTAGTCCATCAAAACAAACATAACTTAGATCAATCCTTTTCACTAGCCCTTCGCTTTAATTGTGTGTGTGTGTGTGTGTGTGTGTGTGTGAGAGAGAGAGAGAGAGAGAGAGAGAGAGAGAGAGAGAGATAGAGAGTAAAGACCTTGCAGAAAAGAGAAGGGTCATCAAGAAAGTCTTCAACATGCCACCCAGGTAGCGTTTCAATCAAGTACTCAGATATGCTACTTATGTTGGAACCATAACCGGATCCATTAACGAACTGGTTACTATTTTTCGTAGTTGCAGCTGCAGTTTTAGGTGGATTTGGGTTGGAAATTGCACCATGGGAAACAGAAACTGAGTTATTGGTAACAGTTGGTTTAGAACCGTTGACCGTCAGATGATGGTGATCAGGAACAACATCAAACCCATCTGCAGAAGTAGAAGAAGAAGAAGTTGGAGACGGAGAATGAATAGCTGAAGTCGCAGAGAGCTTGACGCCGGTGAGCAGGAACCGGTTATGTTTCTGTGTGTGTTCATTCACTGTGTGAATTGGAATATCACAGTCTTTGCATAGTATTGCTCTGTCTTGTTGACAGAAGATTAACGCCCTTTTCTCCTGAAAATATAATTAAAACATAAATAATCGAAGAAAAAAGAGAGAAAAGATTTGATCTTGATAAAGTTTTGTACCTTGCAGATGTCACAGAGAGGGAAGTCTTTAGGGGTTGGAGAGAGGAGGGAGAAGCGAGGGTGTTTGCTTGCGAGCTTATTAGCATGGTGGACACGGTGGTCGCAGGTGGCACATAGGGCGGCCTCGTCGGCCGAACAATATATGGATGCTTCATCTTTATTACAAACATCACAGTGGATCTTCATTTGGCCGGAGAGAATAGAGAGGGGAGGAAATTGGGAAGAAGAAGATGGGTTTAAGAGTGGAAGAGAGAAGGAGAGAGAAAGAAGTAAAGGGAAGATCTACTTGTATTACTATAATTAGAAATAATGATTTTGATAGTTAAGAAGATGAGCATGAAAGTGGAGAAAACTATGGAAGGGAATAGGTTGGTGGGACTCCTCCCTTTTTCCCAAAAAAAAATAAAAAAATCTTATTTCTAAAATTGTAGGTTTAAATTATTTAACTTTTTAAATTGTCAACCAAGAAAAAAAAGGGAAAGAGAAGAGATGAGAGTCAAATAAGAAAGAAGTAATTGTGTAATAAGTAAACCTCATTTAAGCTTAATGACGTAAAAGAAAATAGATTGTTAAAATGTTTGAATAATCAAATGAAACTAGCATTATGAAAGACAGAGAGTATAAATAGAGGTATGGATTACGTGTTACAGACTATTTGAAAATCGAACAATAGAGTTGTTATTGATCTGAAAGTCGAACAACAGGATTATTGATCTCGTTAGAGTTGGTTTTGAGTGAAATTTTGTGTGTTTATAGTTTCACGATTTATGGAATAGATTACCGAAATATGAAATTTTGTGTGTCATGTTTAACAATTTTCTAGAGTATGCAAATTTCTGATCTTTCTTTGGTTATTTTTGTCTCTGCCTATTTGATTTTTAATGGAATTCTTGCTACTAGGAGTTGTAATTTTTAGGTCAAACGCCTGCAAAAGCTGGTAACTATTTATTTTTAAGTGCAAGATTTACTGTTATGACGCAATAGATTTGATGTTGTCGTTGCCAATTATTCATGCATGTGTAGTTCCACAAACAAACCCATTTAATTTGAATTGATTTTACCAATTATCAAAAAAACTCACAAAACCTATTAAAAAATGCATTGAACATAACGTCAATTTTATACTCCCTCGGTCCCATAAAAACTTTCCCGTTTTGAATAGTGCGAACTCAATCGAGTACAATTTTGACCAAACTTTAATATCAATATATTCATTCTAATGAAATTTTAATAATTGCTATTGATAAATAATTTGGTTATTTTATGAATAACAATTTTTAGATTTTTATTATGATAAGTAAATTGATATTAAAATTTGGTCAAAGTTGAACTTGATTGAACTGAGTTCATAATAACCGGATAAGGTTTTATGGGACGGAGGGAGTAGATTCTATCGTTAAATAGCTTCATCGTCACACTACACTACTCCGTAAAATAAAAGCTTTTTTTCTTTTTGGCTACCGAATACATCATGCATGATGTACTTTTCATCCATTATCTTTTAATAGTATAAATTGAGATACGAACATGAACTTGTTCGGATCAGACCCAAATGAATTGGGCCATAAACAACCGTCTTCAACGGTTGTTGAAGACGGACGGAATCAAGCAGGGAAATCAACTACGCTGAAAAATCGAACGTCGCCGGTGACTGGGTTCAAGAACACGACGGAGGGTTTTAAATCTCTTGTCTTTGCTCTCAATATTAATATTAAGGATGCTAAAAGGTTAAAATGAGATAGGAATTTGGTTTTTATACTCAACGAACCGGGTAAAACCCCAAAGCAAAACGGGCTAACGGGAGTGGCGCCCCAAAAATTAAATGCGTGTGGCAGTTTGTTAGTCAAATATATGCTTAGGTTTAGAATTGCTTAAACCCAATCACAACAAGCATTAATGTGGACCCCTAATTTTAATTAGACCCAATAGAATTTTTCTATGTATGATAGGTCCCCTTAATGCTAGTGCCAGTGTTTTTATTTCATGTAATTTTCTCAAGACCTTGAAGACTTTGTAGGTGTGAAGATTTGCTCCCATGTTGTTTTTGTGAGTTACTCAGTTTGGTCACCTAACCGATTGAGCTCCTAACCGATGTGTCAACCGAACCGGTTGCCCTATCTAGCGGATGTAACCTTCACAGGTTATATCCTATCCTTTGCCGGTTAAGGCTTCCTCAGCAAGCTTTCCTCAGCCTAGCCTAACCGAAGCATTTATTGCTCTCAACTACCCAGCTGACCCCTTTAGCTAAAGTTGGTAAGGCAAGCATGCTTGAATAGACGCCGAAGTGACATTCTGCGGTGTCGGAAGCTCAAAATAGATTGTCAAAATGACCGGTACTCACATCCTTTCAACCACTCAAGGAAAATCTTCTCTCTCCTATCTCGGGCATTTAATGCAAAGATCCTTCAATTCAAAGGTATGCACGATCAAGTCATCATTGCAACCTCTTGAAAGACAACGGCTCCTTTTCAAAGTTCACTATAAATAGCTTCCCTGGAGCATTGAAGAAGGTTGGTGCATTTATGATTCTTGAGAGTGAGTTGCTACGAACTACCATCTGAAAACTCCATAGTTCAAGGCATTCAATTCAGTCCTCTTATTCACTAGACATCTCGTAGGACTTATACACTGTGCACCTCAATCAATATTGTAGTGTTCCTTCATTAGATTACATTTGGAACACATTGATTGATTCACACACAACACCCTAGAGAAATCGGCTCAACTTGTGAGCACATCTCTAGAAAACACCAGGTCTTTATTGTAGCACGATCCGTTAGTGGTCACCTTTAGTTTGGGCAGCCTTCAATCATTGGCTTGCAACTTGTAATAGGTAGATACCATTAATATAGTAGTGCACTTTCACAAATCCAAGTTCGACCAAACTTGGTAGAGGACGTAGCAGCTTATTTAACTGCTTTGTGAACCTCTTCAAACAATGTGTCATTCTTACGCATGTTTGTTTAATTTCGTGTTGATTGTATGGCTGGTTGACATTCTCTCAACTGGTCACAACCTATTGACTCAACCTCTTGCTTCAACTTGTTTGTCTTACTTGGAAATATAATTTGTCTTGTTTGCATAAGGATTTTTAACGTCTCGCTTTTGAAACTCTACCTAACCGGTTGTAAACCTAGCCTAACCGTAATTCATTTGTGCAAAACTAATCTAACGGTTAGCAAGTGTGTTTCCTACAACCTTTTTCAAAGACTAAGAGTTTTTAAGCAAAAGTTTTAATCGGGCTATTCACCCCCCCTCTAGCACGATTCCTACCATTCGAGGACCTAACAATTGGTATCGAGCCAACAATTTTCGAAAATTATTTTTCCAAGCTTAACCGCTTGAATTGCCAATTCCAAAATGGCGGGAAAAATCATGCAAACATACAACTTGACATCCGTTCCCATGTTGAACGATAACGAATTTCCCGGTATGGAAAAACGAGAATCATGCGATACTTGGATTCAATAGATGATAGGTTAACTACGTAGTCGAGAGATGGTCCAATGACACCCCGAAAATCAATCTTGCAACAAGAGCACCCAAAACTCCTCTCATGGATCATGCGGATAGAGAGTACGAACAAGACTTTGAGGTTTATGAAACTTATGTGCCAAAACCAAGAGAAGAATGGTGAGGATGACAAACTTTGTGATTCCTTGGACCGAAAAGCCTTGCACATCATAACCTCGGGACTTGATGACGGAGTTTGTACAAACAAGTACAATGCTATGAGACCGCTCAACAAGTATGGCAAAGTCTTCTCGGAGATACTTTGAAGGAGATCAAGTGGCCAAGGACAACGGACTCACAAAGCGTTCGAGTTTGAGTCACTTCAAGAAGAATCCAAATGAGACAATGAAGGAAACGTACGACCGATTACGCGAGGTGAGTAACTCTTGTGCATCTTTAGGTAGAGTCTATACCATGAAAGACCTAAACATGAGATTCCTCAATTCTCTTGGAGACTTGTGGCATGTGAAAGTCGCTATTTTGAAAGAATGCCGTGATTTGAACACTACTCATATCCGAACATTGTGTCTACTTTGTTTCTATATGAGGAAGAGCTCAACCGGTTGAGTGGAGTTCAAAAACAATTTAAAAATCTATCTCTGCCCGGCTCGAGGCCAAGAGATCTTCCCTGGTTCTTCTATGCTTACCGGCCAAATTACCACCAATGACTCTCCCTCAACATCTCGGCCTCAACCAACTCTAGCCAATACCTCTTCTAACACACCTCTTGAGGTAGAGGATGAATTTCTTTGCATTCGCGAAACTACGAAAGTTTAAGGATTTTAAGAAATCCCATGACAAATCATTTCAACCCAAAGCCTCATCCTTCCATAGATGCAGGAACTTCCAAAAGAAAGGCCAAACCTCAACCTCAACCGACGGAAAGAATGCCCAAGGTGAGCTTGTGTGTTACAATTGTAGAAAACCCGGCCATTTTGCCTCCAAATGCCCTCAACCTAAATATGAATTTTGAGGAAGAAACCATTCAAGAAATTCCCTAGATCTAAATCTAAGAGCTTAGTTGCCGAGGATGGGCCCGAAAAAGCTATGCCGGTTTGGTTTGAGACCGACTACGAGAATGAAGAAGGCGATTATGCGACTCGGATGAAGATGCGATGTCGGTTTTGTTGCTATGGATGGAACCTATGAAAAACCCATCTCCACTGCAAACTCCTGTTTTTAGACACCCCAATTCCAATGAACAATCATCCTATGTTGATCGAGACTCCGCCTATGAGATCTCCCTTGACATTCTTTGATGAACCCATTTCAACTCCCAAGGCGAGATGCGAGGTAACCCCTATAATTTCAAAATTCAAAACATAGGTGGATCCCTTTATGGTCGAGTCCAAAACCTTGCCCGCTCTCGGGCCGTGATGCAACCAATCCAACCGACCTATCAAGCTCGAAGCCTTGCCGATTGCTTCCTATCAACCAACGCTTGAGACCCGACCGATTCACTTAAAGCCTCTAACCGAACCTAGCCCTCAACCGATATCTTCACTACCAAATTTTGATCCCAATTTTGAACCATCATCCTCTTCCTCTCGGCCCTACTTGTTGACCACTATGCCCGATATGTCAAAGTACGAAATGGCGAGAGGTGATGAATGAGCTCTTCTCCGATTTTGAAAAATTAAATGAAGCTCACAAAATCATGGTTGATAATTTTAAAGTAATCACTCTTGAAAATGATTCTTTGAAAATTTGAAATAAAAACTTTGAAAGAAAGTAAGCTAGAGTCGAGATCGGTTGAAGAAGGACAATCAAGAACTTTGAGAGACTAAACATTTACGTTTGTCAAATTGCGATCTTGTGTCAAGAAATAACTCTCTTCATAAAACAATTGACACGTTTTCAAAATCACGAAGCTTTGTGGAGACCATCATTCAAGATCGGTTATCTCCTAACTTAGAGATGTAACTCTTGGTATAAGTTTTAACTCCGGCGGTGATGACATTGACGGCAAAGACAAACCGGTTAAAGTACGTCTCGAGAACTTGATAGGCAAATTTGATGATGCTCAATCCAAAATGATTAAGAAGGAGTTAACCAAGCCTTTCAAATCGTCCCTCACACCTATCCTAATGGACCAGTACGAGATGAAAGCCTATACTGAGCAAAAACAAATCTCGATGGACCGAGGTAGGCGATCTGAGTTAGGACAATATGTCCCACTTAGTGATGGGAACAGCAAGGTGGAATTAAAATTGTTGATCATGTTGCGAGAGTCGGGAATCCTCAACCAGGTAAGGTAGGCACCGGTAAGGGTATGACCGATCAGACAACGATCGCAGGTCACCCACCGGTAAAGGCAACCTAGCAGGTAAAGCCATTCCTAAGCCGATGCAACGGGTTAACAAAGGTAAATCCATCACCTTCGTCCCCAAAGGATCGTCTCTGCTCAATCAGTTAATCCCTCGAAGCATTGGCAAAATTGAACATCAATTCATCTAAGCCTCCTCGGCCATCTTCTAATAAATGTGTAAATTGTGGTTTTATTGGTCACAAGGCTTATGAATGCCTCTTGAAGCACCTATCTGGACCAGCTGAGTCTAAAAGCTCGAGGTGGTGGCCGGTATGGGCACGAAAGAGGAACTAACTCTTTGGACCCCGAAAAGAATAAGGGGGACCGTAAGCTTCTTGTTTTATTTCGGGAATGCTTAATGGCCTCAACCGATGCCGGTAAGGATGTTTGGATTATGGACGGTGGATGCTCTAGGCATATGGTGGTCATGCCGATCTCCTAACCGATCTGGAAGAAGCATCTGGTCCTCCGGTTGTCTTTGGTGACAACGCAAAGGGTAAAATTATCGGTCGAGGATCCATGAAAAGAGGTACGGTAATTGTACGAAGGTATCTTTGGTGGATGGTCTAAAACACAACCTTCTCTCTATTTCACAATTTTGTGACAAAGGTATGCATTGTGTTTTCAATTCTTCCAGCTTGCTATGTGAAAGACATTGCTACGGGTGAAACACTTCTCCTTTGGATATAGAAAAGGTAACGTATATGCTATAGATTTAAACAATGTCTCGAATGTTACTAATGTTTGTTTTGTAGCTAAGAACATAAGTGAGAATTCTGGCTATGGCACAAGAGACTCAGTCACACGAACTTCAAATATCTATCCAAGGCGGCCAATAAAAATCTTGTCGTGGCTTACCTCGGGTGTCTGGCGATCATGGAAGGAAATGTAGAGCACACTTGATTGGGAAAACAACATAAAGAATCTTTCGACAAGCCTGCATGTCCACTTCTAGGTGCCTCCAGTGCTACATATGGATCTGTTTGGCCCCACAACAAGCGCCGGTTTGGGGGTAGCGAGATATGCCTTGGTTGTTGTAGACGATTTCTCAAGATATACCTGGGTAGAGATGTTTGCTTCAAAAGATGATACATATGAAGTTGCTACCAGATTATTCCGTCTACTTCAAACCCCAAAAGAATGTGATATCATCGGTATGAGATCGAGATAATGGAACGGAGTTCAAAAATCTTGGAATCGCTCGATGCTTGTGATGATCACGGAATAGACCATAATTTCTCGATTCTTTGGTACACGCAACAAAATGGTGTAGTTGAGAGAAAGAACGGGACATTGATCGAAAGTTGGAAAAACAATGATATCGAAGCTAGGCTCCCAGTATTTTTGGGCCGAAGCTATACATCTGACTTGCTTCACAGAATAGATCTTTGATCAACAAGTTTCCAACAAGACCCCTTATGAGCTTTGGCGTGGCAGAATTCCCAATATTAGTTTCTTCAAGATCTTCGGCTGTAAATGCTATGTTCTTTACAACGGAAAAGAACGCCGAGGTAAATTTGATGAAAAAGCTGATGAAGGCATTTTTGTGGGATACGCCAAGCACAGTAAGGCATTTAGAGTTTTTAATAAACGGTTGTTGAAAATTGTTGAATGCATTCATGTTACTTTTGATGAATTTGATTTGCTAGAGTCGACAAGGCTCCAAATAGTCTTGATAGTTACGGTGTTTTTGAGACGGGTGAAACAGAGATAATCAAAACTCTAATCAATCCACCGGCATCAACGCAAATCGAGTCTCCGGCTCAACCGTCGGCCTCTAGTGGTGTAACCTATAGAGACCTAGTTGATGACTCCTTCTTTCCTCAATCGGTTAGGCAATCAATTAGTCAATCTCAGCCAGTCGATCCCTTACCAACTAGTCCTCATATTACAACTCCCAATTCATCACTGAAGTGAACCAATTTCACCCATCAACTTACCATTTCCATCTCCAATTACCGATCACCATCATCAGTCACCCTCACCTAACCGATCACCTCAACCGGTCTCCTCTCCCTCAGCCGATTCCACTCCTCCCATAGAAACCTTAAGACGGGAATCGGTCGGGCAAGACCTACCTAGGGAAGTGAGATCGGTTAGAAATCATCCTTTAGAAAATGTTATTGGTGATGTCTTTGGACCTAGAATGACAAGAGGCCAATTAAGAAACTTAGAAGAACAACATGGTTTATTTTCCTCTGCTATGGTCTCCAACATAGAACCAAAGAAGGCGATGAAGCACTTGATGACCCAGTGGGTAGAAGCCATGCAAGAAGAGCTTAACCGGTTTGATAGATGTAAAGTTTGGGAATTAGTGCCTAGACCTAGTGATCAAACGGTGATTGGAACGAAATGGGTTTATAGAAATAAATTGGATGAGTGCGGAAAAATTATAAGAAATAAAGCCGGATTAGTGGCAAAAGGATATAGACGGGAGGAAGGAATAGACTATGATGAGACTTTTGCTCCGTAGCTAGATTAGAAGCCATTAGGTTATTTCTTGCCTATGCGACCTACAAAGAATTTAAGCTATATCAAATGGATGTGAAAAGTGCATTTCTCAATGGTGAACTTCAAGAGCTTGTTTATGTAGATCAACCTCCCGGTTTTGAAGATCCTAAGAAGCCTAATCATGTCTACAAATTAAATAAAGCTTTGTACGGCCTCAAGCAAGCACCTCGAGCATGGTATGAAACTCTCTCCAAATTCCTACTTAGTGAGAAGTTTGAACGAGGTAAAATCGACACCACCTTATTTATTGCAAAGCATAATGGTCATTCATTGTTAGTTCAAATATATGTTGATGACATAATTTTTGGATCTACTAACGAAAAATTATGCAAGAGATTTGAGAAGCTTATGCGAGCAAATTTGAGATGAGCATGATGGGTGAGCTAACCTTTTTCCTTGGACTTCAAGTTAAGCAAACCCATGAAGGTATTTTCATCAATCAAGCCAAATATACCAAAGATCTAATCAAGAAATTTGGACTTGATTCCGCTCATCCTCAAAGCACTCCTATGGCCACAAATGTACACTTAGACAAAGACGAATCCGGTAAGAAAGTAGATATGACACTCTACCGAGGTATGATAGGTTCTCTACTTTACTTAACCGCTAGTAGGCCAGATATCATGTTTGTCGTATGTGTATGTGCTAGATTTCAAGTGACCCTAGAGAATCTCATTTGCAAAGTGTCGAAAAGAATCATCGAGATATCTTGTGGGAGCGCTAACTTAGGTTTGTGGTATCAGAAAGATTCATCATTTACACTAATTGGTTATTCGGATCTTTGATTTTGCGGCTTGTAGGGTCACCGGGAAAAGTACTAGTGGAACTTGTCAATTTCTAGGTAGCTTAGGTTGGTTTCTGGTCGTGCAAGAAACAGGCATCAATTTCCACTTCTACGGCGAAGTGAGTATATAGCCATTTGGAAGTTCTTTGTTCACAAATTCTATGGATGAAGCAACAAGCGGTGGACTATGAAATCCCTCAAGAAGTATGTCCTATTTATTGTGATAATACCTCGGCAATATCGGTCTCCAACAATCTGTGATGCATTCAAAGACCAAGCACATAGACATCAAGTATCACTTCCTCGAGGATCACGTTGAAAAGGGTAACATTGTTCTTTTAAAAGTCCATGCGATTATCAACTAGGCGATATTTTGACAAAACCATTGGACATTAAAAGATTTGAATTCCTCAGAGGAGAACTAGGCATGATTGATATTCGTTAATTTATTGTGCTAACCTTGCTGTCTGTAAAAGCTCTCAACCGATCATGATGGTGCCTCATTTACTTATGCTCAACCGATGCTCTTGTCCTACTCTCAACCGGTATGTAAGATATCCTAACCGATTAAAAGCATCCCCTAACCGATGGTCCCTAACCGATGCAAAAGCCTTCTATCCCAACCGACCAATTCTCATTGTCTAACCGATCATATCCTTGATCGGTCAAGCCTAATGTAGTGACGTCAGCTCAACCGATTGATCATTACCTAGCCGACAAGTCCCATCAATCCCATCAGCCGTCTACCGCCTTACCCTATACTGACAAAGCATCATTGTTGTTCCCCACTCCCTCCTACTACCGTCCTTTTTGTACTTGATGATTGGTCAAATTTAAAATTTTGTGACCAAAAAGGTAACTTCTGTATCATTCCAGTTTATCAAAAGGTTATCTTTTTGTCATTATTGCATTATGGTTTAACTGCTGCACACACGTACCTAGTTTTTATCCCTCATATTTAAAATCGTGTTCAATATATTTTTAAATATCTGTGCCATGCAGTTGAAACGTTTTCTTTATTACAAGAAACCTTTTCATCTTCTATCTCTCTTCTATATAAGGAAATACAACTCTTCATTCAAGCTTTCCGTTTTCCTCTCTCTGCAAAAGCTTTGAACTTTCAAGAATTCAAAATCCATCCTCTCTCTGTTCTTCGAACTCTAATTCTTTACGGTAAAGTTTTCTAAATACTCAAATTCTTTTAACTTGAAGAACTAGAACTATTTTCAAAATCATAACCTCACTTACATTGTTTTCTTTTGAAATGTGTTCTAACTTAGAATGTTTTTGATGCTTAAATCTTTTGACAGATGGCTCCCAAATCAACTAAGAAAGACATTTTCGTAGGTTACATTCTACCAAGCTTCTTCGAATCTGAAGAAGGGAAGATCCTCAAGCCATGCTAGTTGCTTAGGGTTGTTGCTTAGTTCTTGATGCGAGAGGGAATGATGATATTACGTATGAGCTTGTCAATGAGTTCTTCAACAATGGCGTAGTTGATGATAATCCCAAGCCGGTGTTGTTTCTCACATTACGTCTTCGGTTGGTGGTTTTACATTTGATTTCTCCCCATCCTCCATAGCCAGAAGCTTTCCTACTCTTCCATCAACCGGTTCCTCTTACGTCACTTTCGAAGGATATGGAAGCCGCTGGGCTACCGTCAGTGGAACCGATCCATTCGTGACCGGTGAAGGGAACAAGAAAGGCTGATTTGGACATTCATTATGCCCTAGCAGAAGTCATTGACCGATGTGTGATTTGCCGGTCTGGTTCTCATCATTGTATCACCATGATACAATGGGAAGCCATGGCGGCCAGTTATGCTTCAAAGGAGATTCAGCGGTGCTCCTTCATCTATCGTGTTATCCTAATTGCCTTCAAGAAATTCCAGAAGGAGAAGCCCTTGTCCAGATCTAACAAGGCCAAGCCAATCCATTATCTTCTGATGAGTAGAATTCTCTTGAGAATCCCTTCAATCTTTACTATTTCTGGTGGTCAACCTTCTGTTCCTAAGTCCTTTGTCAAAACTTTCGACAAGGCCGATCAAGCAAGAATTCTTAGAGAAGCCAAACCGGTGGCCCCCATTCTTTGCTCCAACAGAAGCCCATCCGGTTAAGAAGAAGACCTCTCAACCGAAGAAGAAGCCGTCAACCGATTCCTCCAAACCGGTCTCTCAACCTCAGCCTTCTCAACCGATCCCTTCTCCGGCTAAAAGAAAATCCCCAGAACTCCGATGCGAGACAGAGAACCCATCTCCACCGTTATCCGACCTAAAAGTCCGCTAGAAAATCCTCCAAACCAGTTACTCCTCCTCCGGCCACTTCAAAATCAAAGCCAATCCTAAAACTCCTTCCCAAATAGCGAAGGAAAATGCGAAGAAGAAAGAGAATTGAAGCCGAGTATTTCTTCATTCATACCCTTTATCCCTAACCGATTACTTAGCCGTGATACCTTGACCGATGACATACCTATCACCGGTCACGCCTCTAATCCCTCTTACTGACGATGCCAACCGTCGAAATCCTACCTTCCACATTTTCCACAACAATCCATGGGCTATCAACCCTCAGTCTGCTCCCTCTCCTAGTTGGGTTTATCCTATTGATCATCTGCCGCCGTTTATTCGGAAGTTGCTTCAATTCCATGAAATCAACAAGTCTTCCATACCGGCTGGCAACATCCAAGACTATATTGATTTTGGAAACCGACATATTGAGAAGGGTGTTTATTTCAGCAGACCTTGTAGTCTCGTAGATTGTGATCTTTCAGCTTCCAGGCGTAGTCTTATCAAGCAATTCAACAAATTTTTTGATCAGCTTCCCCTCAAATGGAATGTTGTTTTCTTAGCTCAAGATAGGATGAGGCAGGATATGATGGTCCAAGCTGTATGGGCTGATTTTGCTATTCTCTATGGAGCTGAAGATACCTTGATTGAAACAGATTTTTACCAGTCTGGGAGATATGAAATGGAGTTTGAATCTCTCCCAAACTTTGACTCTGAACCGATTTGCCTTGGCCCAAGGAAGAATCAGCTTATCAGGAATGTGATGGATGTGTTGGATAATTTACTGGATATGGACAATGTGGCGCCCCCAAAAATGTGTGTGCCTGATATGTTTGATATGATTTGATTAGTACTACTCATATCACCAAGATGCATCTTCTTTTCGGAAGCTCATCCTATAAGGACTTCAAGGTTAAGCGTGCTTGACCTGGGGAAATTCTGGGATGGGTGACCCACTGGAAAGTTTCTCAGTGAGCATGTAAATGAGACAACACGTCTTTGGAAAGACTTGTGGTGGTTTGTGGGGATAGTTCGTCAAATGCGATAGCGTTCAGACCCGGTCTTCGGGCTCGGGCGTTACAAGGTGGTATCGGGCGGGACCGCCGGAAGTGTGGAGCAAAGTCTTTGTGCGGAACAAAGTGCACACCGCGAGGAGTCGGTGGGAGTCACCTCTTGGATCCGTATGAGCCCCTCTTGGATCCACACAGCTGCCCGGGGTTTCGAGTAGGCCTTCGCTGGACGGACGAGGATCCTAAGTGGGGGAGATTGTGGCGCCCCAAAATGTGTGTGCACGATATGTTTGATATGATTTGATTAGTACTACTCATATCACCAAGATGCATCTTCTTTTCGGAAGCTCATCCTATAAGGACTTCAAGGTTAAGCGTGCTTGACACAGGGGAAATTCTAGGATGGGTGACCCGGCAGGAAGTTTCTCGGTGAGCACGTAAGTGAGACGACACGTCTTTGGAAAGACTTGTGGTGGTTTGTGGGGATAGTTCGTCAAATCGATGGCGTTCCGACCCGGTCTTCGGGCTCGGGCGTTACAGGCATGATGAATTGAGGCGAGTGGAAATATTTCCCTTCAGCGATTTCTTTTCTGCGATGCAGTCCCACCTCTCACCCAGGAATGGCTGCAGTTCTTGATGAAGAGATTGATGCCATGTTTGAAGATGAGGAGGAAGAAAAAGAAAAATTGAAGAGGTTGTTGAATCTATTTCAGGTTCAAGTTACGATGATGATGATGATGTGAGGACAAAGCTTGCAGGGATGGAGAGCTCGAATCAAGCTTTTACCACTCCCAGAAGCAGGTAAGCAACGGTTAGAAGCTTGGGAGGAGGCATTACGATACGTCGCGGTTACCCCTTTGGGAGGAGGCTCTACCGACATCGCCTGCTACTCAGCGATGATGCCTCCATGGGTTTCAATCCCTCCAGCCAGATTGTATCTTGAACCGGTTAGAGTTTCTCAGCCAGATTGATCTGATGATGTCATGCCAGCAAAGTGGGTGTTAGCCTATTTGATATAGAGGAAAAGCGGCTACAAGACCGAGTCGATGCTCTTGCCATTGCTCAAGCTCTTTCAAGCTTCAATTCTTGACAGTCAAGTAAGAGAAATTCAGTCTATGCTTTCTAGCCCTCCAAGAGTTGAGGAGGATACTCGGTCCGTACCTCCATCCTTTACTATTCCTACTTCTGATGCTCCTGATGGAGATTCTGATTTCTTTGTGGAAGAAATTTCTGATGAAGAGGAATTTGATATCTTGGATCCTATTTGTCCCACCGCTTATGCGATCCTTGCGTTCTTCAAAAAGACATCTTCTCTCCCTTAAACTATTATACAACCAGATCTTCCATTCCTCGAACCCCCCATGGTACTCCACTCTTTGAACCCCATGAGAAGATTATTAGCCGTGCTGAGTATAAGTTGGTTTCTGATCCTCCTCCATTTTCCCAAGAACTCAAAAAGTTGAAAGAAAAAGAGGTTGATGTTCCTTTCTATCTGTCGCAACCGTTGGTCTGGAGAAACAAGTTTCAAAGCCCAGAAGCCGGTTGCACTCAAACTTCGTCTTCGGTTTCCTCCACCCGAGGTCAATCGGTCAAGCCCTCCAAAACCGATCAACGGTTGATCACCAAATTCCCTTCCAAGCGAGAAACCGGTCTACTCCTTCCAAATCTCAAAGGCTTCGTCATATCGAAATTCAAGGTGGAGTGGCTCGACTGCCTCTGAATAGGATGAATGCACATTTTCCTCTCCCAACATTTTCATGCGTTATCTTTCGGTCAACAACCGTATTATTCAGGTTTTGGAGCTACGTATTGTGAGATGGTGCTACGAGGTTACTCACAGAGTTGGGTTAATGCCAAATGTGCCTCAGCTTTCTATTTTGAGAAATGGCAATCCTAGGCCATGGAGCAACATTCGGCAAGCATCCCTTCTACTCCTAGCTCTCAGGGTTATTCCTTTAATTCGATCAAGGCAACATGCTTTATCATTGGCTCCTACTGCTGCAGATCTGATTGCTTCTGCTTTTGATGAAGCTCATGATATTCAGAACGCCATCACTCTTAGCCTTGAATCTGACTCCCTGATCTCTTCTGACCCCAATGATTTCCTTGTGTTCAGTCCCTCTATTGCTTCTTCCGTATCTGTTGATGAGGAGATTACATTTTCTCCAACCGGTCAAGTCTCTAGGATCGGTCCAATTCATGTCAGCTCTCCAACCGAATCTTCAACCGATGCCTCAACCGGTTCTCCAATTACATTTCTTACCGGTCGCTCTATTCCCCTCTCTGCACATCTAATCGAGAAGCCTCCTACCGTTGCCCTTTCTCCACCAAATCCTTCCCTAGCCATCCAAGTGTTCATTCCCCAACCGGTTCAAGCCTTGACAGTTATTCTTGCTCCTCCAAGCGATCCTCCGGCTATATCGATCGGCTCTTCAACCGGTGATTCCTCTTACGATAATGATGCTTTGTAGCGAATGCCGATCCTTCACTGATGCTCCACAACCGGTTCACGAGGATGAACTCAACCGACTGTTGTAGTTCGTGATCTTTGTGAACTTTATGATGCCACAGTTGCGAGTATGGTTAAGTCCAATCAGGAGGAAGAGAAGAGGTTAGACAGAATGGAGCACGGTTATGCAAAGGACCTAGCTAACTATGTGGCCGATTTGTTTGATAAAGATGCCAAGATAACTGATCTCTCCACTCAGCTAGGTGCCTTGACCCAGTTGAACAAGGAACTCCTGAACACTGCCAAGGATGCCCAAACCGATCTCAAGCTTGCAACCGAAGAAATCAAGAAGGCTGAATCGGAAGCTAGCCGATCAAGCCTCATTATTTAGAAAGACCAACACCGAGAGGATCAAGCTTAAAGCGAAAATGAAGTCCTCAAGAAGATGCTAGGCGGCCGTGATGCAGAGAAGTCTGCTAGGAAGAAAAGGAAGAGAGATGAAAAGGAAGCAAAGAAGTCAGCCAAGAAATCTCGCACTCAACCGGCCAGTCCATCGGCTACCCCTCCTTCAGACCCCAAGGATTTCCCTCCAACCGATGATCCTGCTGCCCCAGTCTAGAATGTAACCGATGAGGAACTTGTCTTTCCATCTTTTGCTTAACCGGTTGAAGACTAATCAATGAGATTTCCTTAACCTCAAACTCTATTGATTTGAATGACTTGTCTTTCCTTATTGTCTTTTAATTATTTTTGAATGTTTAAAATATTCTAACTATTTCATTTTGCAGGTTTTCTCATTCAAAAATATTTTACTTTAACTTGTTTTAAATTTCCAAGCTTTCACTTTATCTGTAAGCTTTCTTAGGTTACATCTATGATGTTACTTGACTTAGGGAATGACACATCTAAAAGATAAATCTTTAGTCATTCTTTTACTAAGTCAAAGATGATGCTAACCTAGGGTGATTGGACTTAAGCAATTAGGAGGAGATTGTTAGTCAAATATATGCTTAGGTTTAGAATTGCTTAAACCCAATCACAACAAGCATTAATGTGGACCCCTAATTTTAATTAGACCCAATAGAATTTTTCTATGTATGATAGGTCCCCTTAATGCTAGTGCCAGTGTTTTTATTTCATGTAATTTTCTCAAGACCTTGAAGACTTTGTAGGTGTGAAGATTTGCTCCCATGTTGTTTTTGTGAGTTACTCAGTTTGGTCACCTAACCGATTGAGCTCCTAACCGATGTGTCAACCGAACCGGTTGCCCTATCTAGCGGATGTAACCTTCACAGGTTATATCCTATCCTTTGCCGGTTAAGGCTTCCTCAGCAAGCTTTCCTCAGCCTAGCCTAACCGAAGCATTTATTGCTCCCAAACTACCCGGCTGACCCCTTTAGCTAAAGTTGGTAAGGCAAGCATCTTTGAATAGACGCTGAAGTGACATTCTGGGTGTCGGAAGCTCAAAATAGATTGTCAAAATGACCGGTACTCACATCCTTTCAACCACTCAAGGAAAATCTTCTCTCTCCTATCTCGGGCATTTAATGCAAAGATCCTTCAATTCAAAGGCATGCACGATCAAGTCATCATTGCAACCTCTTGAAAGACAACGGCTCCTTTTCAAAGTTCACTATAAATAGCTTCCCTGGAGCATTGAAGAAGGTTGGTGCATTTATGATTCTTGAGAGTGAGTTGCTCACGAACTACCATCCCGAAAACTCCATAGTTCAAGGCATTCAATTCGGTCCCTCTTATTCACTAGACATCTCTGTAGGACTTATACTGTGCACCTCAATCAATATTGTAGTGTTCCTTCATTAGATTACATTTGGAACACATTGATTGATTCACACACAACACCCTAGAGAAATCGGCTCAACTTGTGAGCACATCTCTAGAAAACACCAGGTCTTTATTGTAGCACGATCCGTTAGTGGTCACCTTTAGTTTGGCGGCCTTGATCATTGGCTTGCAACTTGTAATAGGTAGATACCAATAATATAGTAGTGCACTTTCACAAATCCAAGTTCGACCAAACTTGGTAGAGGACGTGCTTGATTATTTAACACTTTGTGAACCTCTTCAAACAATGTGTCATTCTTACGCGTGTTTGTTTAATTACTGTTGATTATGGCTTGGTTGACATTCTCTCAGCCCAGTCACAACCTATTGACTCGACCTCTTTTGCTTTCAACTTGTTTGTCTTACTTGGAAATATAATTTGTCTTGTTTTCATAAGGATTTTTAACGTCTCGCTTTTGAAACTCTACCTAACCAGTTGTAAACCTAGCCTAGCCGTAATTCCATTTGTGCAAAACTAATCTAACGGTTAGCAAGTGTGTTTCCTACAACCTTTTTCAAAGACTAAGAGTTTTTAAGCAAAAAGTTTTAATCAGGCTATTCACCCCCCCTCTAGCCTGATTCCTACCATTCAGGACCTAACACAGTTACCAGGGCATGTCAGAACTTCGTGGGACGCACCCATCATGGCACCATCAACTCGGCAGGTAATGAAACGACGCATACATGAAGCAACACCGACACGTGGCAACATGTTCGTATTCTCATAGCCGAGGACAAGATGACTTTCTCCTCGTCCTAAGCCGAGCTAGAAAGTCGGGGGGCCACTGAATAGTATAAACCGAGATACGAACATGGGTTTGCCCGGGTCAGGACCAAGTGAATTGGGCCATAAACATAATCCATCTCAAGTTACGACATGGGCTTCTCGTACCTATCATCTCGGCATCAACAAGGCCGACCAAAATTTATCAAGGCCCAGCAAGCACATAAAAGCCCCAACTATAAGGGCCGAGGAGACCTCCCTCGTATGCCGAGATCGCCTCTATAGAGGACGAGGTGCCTTTCTCGGTCTTGACGTTGTCAACGGGCTCTCCATATTACTTATTCTTTCCCTGGCTCATCATGGACCGAGAGGTCACGAATGACGAGGAGAGAAAAGTTTGCACCTCGTCATATCTTCATATGAAGAGGAGACAAAATCATTCACCTCGGCATATCTTCATGTTGACAGATCTTCATATGACGAGTAGATAAAATCATGCACCTCAGCTTACCTGCATATGCATATGACGAGATAATGATTTTACTCTCCTCGGCTTTCCGGCAAGTAGCTCTTACAATCCTAGTCAAACAAGGATTAAGCAGTTATAATCCAATCATGATTATACCCATCTACATCAATTCAAATCAAATGAGGACTCCATAACAGATGTAATCCTCCTAGGATTACACCTTATCTCTTTATAGTCCAAGTTCAACATGAATTCTGTCAATCCATCAATATAAATACAAGCCATAATTTCCATATTCTGGTACGTTACTTTTAATATTTCGAAACTTTGTCAATTTAGTTTCTCTCACTACAAACCTTGAACTTACTCTCACGCCGGAGGGCCTTCGCCGGTGAAGCCTCGGCTTAGTTTACGTGTTTTGTCTTATTTTCAGGCTACGCAATCACCGGAGCAAACAATCGCTTGAATTTAGGATGATTTGACGATTTTGGCATCATCAATTTTATTACATTCAAGATATTATTTTTCTTTACCATAAATATTCCCTCCGTTTCAAATTAATGTTTCTAGTTTTACTTTTCACGAAAATTAAGAAAAAGTAAATATTGTAAATATGAAATGTAAAGTAAGAGAGAAAAAGTTGATAAGAAATAGTAAATAAGTTGTTATTACGAGTGTAGCCAGTGAATTCCATTATTTATTTAATTTGAAAAATAAAGTAACAAAAAACTTTAAATTGAAACAAACTAAAAAGAAAAATAATAATCTTAAAATGAGAAGAAGGGAAGGGAGGATTTTTTTTTTTAAAATATAGCTTTTTAAAATTTTATATATCAAAATAACATTTTCAAAAACTTAAGTACCAAAGTAGCACTTTTGACTTGAAATCCGGAATTGGTAATTCCGGATTATGAAATCCGGAATTATCAATTCCGGATTTGATTTTTTGTTTTTTTTGTTTTTCAAAATTGAATTTTGGAAAATAATAATTCCGTAAATAGGGGGCGATCGCGCCCTAAAATAGAGCGATTAAATTTCGAACAAAAATAAGAGGATTAAATGTACCTTCTTAATCACCTCTTCTTCTTGAACTTCTTAATCAACTTCTTGAATTTTCAATATTTTTTGAAAAAAAATCACCTACTATTCTTCTTCTTTCTTCTTTTCTCCTTCTTCTTCACTGGATTTTTTGTTTTTCAGATTTCTTTACAGATCTGCCGAGGAAGATGGGTTTTGTAAAGCAAATCCGGAATTAGCATTTCCGGATTTGAATTTTTCAAAAAAAAAACATTACTTATTCAATTCAGATATATTTCTTTTTTGGAAAAAAAAAAAAAAATTAAAATAGAATCCGGAATTGGTACCTCCGGAGTACACTTGAGCGATCGCTCTACTATAGGGCGCGATCGCCCCCTATTTACGGAATTATTATTTTCCAAAATTCAATTTTGAAAAAAAAAAAAAATTAAAATAGAATCCGGAATTGGTACCTCCGGAGTACACTTGAGCGATCGCTCTATTTTAGGGCGCGATCGCCCCCTATTTACGGAATTATTATTTTCCAAAATTCAATTTTGAAAAACAAAAAAAAAAAATCAAATCCGGAATTGGTAATTCCGGATTTCATAATCCGGAATTACCAATTCCGGATTTCAAGTCAAAAGTGCTACTTTGGTACTTAAGTTTTTGAAAATGTTATTTTGATATATAAAATTTTAAAAAGCTATATTTTAAAAAAAAAATCGGGAAGGGAGTATCTATACTTAACACTTTATGTCTAAATATTTTTTACCAATTATTTTTTATATTTCATTTTATGGTATGGTAGAAAAATAAAAAAATAAATAATTTGGAGTTAGAAATAGAAACATGATTTGGCCGACATCTTGAAGCATATGATGCGATGCGATGCTTTGCAATGCATTATGCGAATCATTATTTGCTTCCAATTAAATAAATAAATAATATATCTAATCAACACAAACATTTCTTTCGAGCTTGCAAAATAATAAAAAAAAATAAAAAAAAAAATGTTATAATTGAAAAAGACACAATTGTAATAAAACAAAGAGTTATAATAAATAAGATGATAACCTTCCTGACAATGAGAGTAGTTTAACTTGAGAAAGATTTCCAAATCAATTAAGATTCAGAAAAATCTGATTAAAATAAAAAATAAAAAAGGTAAGCAGCCCTAGCTAAACACAACAAGTATTCACTTTTGGGGTTGAGAGAATTGCATTAATTGTTTAGTTAAGAAAATATTGAATAATTGTACTACTGAAATATTTGATCAATAATGTACTCTATTAAATTAAGAAAAATCTAGAATAATAATAATAATAATAATGAACATTATATTATATTAAAAAAAAAAATAGAGTTGTAAGGCCAAGGGTATCACATTCACTCTGGCAAAGGATAAGCAAAGGATAAGAAAGATTGAATTATTTTTGGGGTTCATAGTTGAGGTTTTGGTTCAAATTCGTTTCATCTGGGCCAGCCAGCCAGCCACCTTTTTCTTTTTGGTTGGCTTAGTGGGACTGGACTCGTCTCAAAGATTGTGCTCTGCTCACCTACATATATTATAAAATACTCTTTTTTTTTTTTTTTTTTTTAATTTTAGTTTCATCTAATCCCCAGAATGTAAAATCCCAATACTAAATTGATCACTTTATAGATTTAGAGCTAAAAATAGTCATTTTATTTAATTAAATTTGACAAAAGAAGAATAGTGAGACAAAACCAAACTTCGAGAAACAATTATACTTGTTCATTGACAAATATTCCATCCGTTTCACTCGAAAAGATACAAAATATGTCTTGTTTGAGAATTAAGAAGGTGTATAGTAGAGCAAGTGTGTGTCGTGAGTATGAAAAGTGGGGTAAGAGAGAGAATGTGATGTAAAAAATAGTAAGTGAATAGTTATTGTAAATATGACAAGTAAATTTCATTAAAAAAATATTAAAGAATTTTCATTTTATTAGGAGTGTGCATTTTTTAAAGAAACATTAAAATGAAAATTTATGCCTTTTTAATGGGACGGAACGAAGAAGGGAAACCTGAGAGTTGACCGGATTAAAATGGTCAAATGAAAGACTAGAACCATCCTTGCTTCCCATAAGACATGGATGAATAGAGGGACCACATTGGAGATAGAACCAAAAGTCCCACACACAGAGTATGGGGAGCAACCCAAACAAGTTATGGGGAGAGGTTGGATAATACATAAATTAATTTATGTATGACACAGTATCTAACAAATATGGGTTTAACACTTGCCTAATATATTTTCAGGAATGGGGGAACAATTAAGCTCTTTCCCCACTGCAAAGGTTCCCACCCCCACCACCATCTTCACTTAAATAACATACAAAAGTACAATAATTGAACATAGGAGGCCCATGATTTGGCTACTTCACTCGCCGGTGGATCAACCGGCTTCATGTGGGACCCGCCTCAAAAGTCAAATTAATCTAAACCATTGATTGGAGAGGCGTGGCCAAATCCTGACCCTTAGTTGCAGTGCTACAGTGGATTTACCACTGAGCAGTTCCATGCCCGTGGCTCACCATTGGACATAAGTTAGGCTAATCGTAAAGCCTACCGCTGCAGCAGCAGTTCCATGTCCGTGGCTCACCATTGGACATAAGTTAGGCTAATCGTAAACTCTACCGCTGCAGCAGCAGTTCCATGTCCGTGGCTCACCATTGAACATAATTTAGGCTTAATCTTAAAGTCTACCTGTCACACACACGCAGCAACAAAAAAAAAAACCTTCAAAAGTAAAGATGATGGTTCGTACAAGGCCTTATAATCTCCTGTTTAAGAACAAACAAACTGGGCTATTCATCTTATGAAACAAGAACTAATCTTAACATCCTTGCTGTGAAGGACTGACAGTCTTTCTCTGTTCACCTTCTTTTCCCTACCCTACACCTGTCCGTATCTATTTTCTAAAAGGCGCTAACACAATGAACTTAATCAGGCGTATCTCTTACTGGGTGTCGGGTGACTTTAGGAGAATTAGAGTTGTTCCCTGTCGAGAATATTGTAACCTAAGAGGGAAAAAAAGTGCTCTCTGTGCTCTAAACTTGAAATTTATTGGTACTGCGTGACATAGGGATACCGAAAACAAGGAGCCAAACCAGGGGTACAGAAAGTGCAGTTAAAATGTAGCACCTTCAGAAACCCTTCCAAGCCTTTAAACACGAGAACTTCAAACTCTTTGTCCTCCGGAATCAGCTTTTATTTTTTATTGCATCCAAGTATTGCTTTATAAAATTCTCATTTGTCTCAAATATTAATGGTGTCCCTCTTACCTGCAAATAAGCAAGATTCAGATCACATTAAGCATTTTGCTTTTTCAAAGAAAACCACAAAGATATTGATTCACATTATTTATTTCAAGGGGAAAAAAACGAAAAACAAAATAAATGTAAAACCTCACTATCTGCAGATAGTGAAAACTGATTAATCAATTATGCATAATTGTGTAAAAGGCAAAGGTTTAAGTATACCTCAATCAAGCAACCTGGAAACAGGCTCAGGCTCTGTTTAGGAGCCACTTCTTTGTCATTCACAAAGATTGAGTGTTTACCAAGATTCCTAAGAACAAAAGATCCATCCTCGTCCATTGCTATAATTGCCTAAAAAATTGAACTGAAAATTGCTTAGATCCAATCCATAATACTGTGGAAAATGCAGATACCAGTAAGCTAAAGCATGTAAGAAAAGTATTTTTCTTTCTGATTATAATTTTAACAGTATATATTAGAACAAGAAAAGAATCAACAGGAGAATGAATAAGAAGTCCAGAATTATAATTAAATGGAACAAAACAAAGAACAGTCAAGAAATAAGCACAGTCCAGTCTTGTTGAACATTTGAGAGTTGAACTCTATGGAAAGCACCATTAGCTGATCCCCATACAAAATACATGAACATTACTCTTATCCGACAAACGTGACAAGTAAAGTGTCAGATCACTGAACATCCTAGAACTTCTCTCCATCCAAAGGCACCAAAAAGGTTTTTTATTTTTTTTTAAAAAACACGACATTTCAACAGTAAAGCACAATCGCCACCCTTCCCAGAAGGCCTAGATCAGTATAATAGCAAGAGAAACATTTTGACAGCAAGAAATGAACCAAATGAAGCAACCAAATTAATAATCAAATCATTTCTCAAAATCAAATATGGGAAGTAAGAAAAATAACAAATGGGGTAACAGAATTGTTGTTTTAGATTCATATACCAGAACTCAAAAAAGCTGTCTTGATAACATCGGTAGGCAGCACAAATCCTTCTCTCCCCACGAATTGTCATATCTTATGGACTGACTAATATCTTTGAAGATGGTAATGGTGGTCTTCTGCTACACAGCATTGTCGTTTTTATATAATATTGCACACTCATTAGTCTCCCCGTCTATTACCAGACATAGTTTTGTTCATTATCACAAGTTTTTTTTTTTTTGGGTAAGAGTTCATTATCACAAGATTCATTTCTGACTTTTATCTTTTCTAATTCTAAAGTTATCAACAAGCTCATTAAGGTACACATGTGGTCGTGCCGGAGTGGTTATCGGGCATGACTAGAAATCATGTGGGCTTCGCCCGCGCAGGTTCGAATCCTGCCGACCACGCCTTTATTTTTTTCATCATTTCTCCACTTTTTCCTTGTTTTCTCACTCTTTATTGACGAGTTCGTACGGCGATTCATGTTAGCGGATCCCAAATCATTTTGGGACTAAGACTTTGTTGTTGTTGTTGTAAACATGTTGCTTATCAGAAGCTCTATATCGTGAATCATAAGGATGAGATGGAAGAATTAACCATCCTCCTGAACTTCCCTCAGATTCATATGTATGTATCAATATAAAGAACAGTTCCAGAAGCACTCTTGATTCTGGTTAACGAACCCTTGTGATTCTAGATCCGTAAAGCAAAAGATTAAAGTTAAATAATAATTTGAGGCATGCACAACTTAAGGGGAGGATACTAAGAAGATAGTTTTATGCTGGAAGAAACCTGGTGTCTAAAAAAGCTTACCTGTCGTCGAGATACTTTACAGTTTTGACCTTCTCTACCCAAGTCAATGTCGACAATGATATCCTCTGTTGATCTTCCAAGTAAAACCTACACAATAATATATTAAATGAAAAACAAGAAAATACCCAAGAATTTGGGAAAGATTTTTCAGAAAGAGGAAAGTGCATATCACATAGTATGAGATAATGTCAAGAAGGGACACTAATAAATCTACTGATCACCGGGCAATTACCATATACAGATCATCATAGTTTAAAGGGTCTAATTTCCTTTCAAGCCCAAGCCCGAGCCCGATCAGAACACAAAATAAAAATAGCTGAGCCAAGCTTGGGTATCCTCTACTCGGCTTGGCCCATATACACCCTTAGGTACGTCGATTATTTCCTCCTTTTCATGATATATAACTTAGGCCGAGTTGCTTACACGTGGGACTTTTTGGCAGCAAGTATTCTGAAGCTATGTGAAAATTTAGATGGAAATGTTCATTGAATGTAACTGTGATGCGTATCATTCAATACTACATCAGAGCATATCAAACAAATTTACAACTGTCGTCTAATCACACAACCAATAGTACTCTACTCTTTCGATGTTAAAAATTGATTATTCATCTGCAAAGGCTTGAGTTTTACTCATTAGAAATATTGACCATAATCATCTTATACATTACCTTAAAACAATAACATCCACATAACCTTTCAACCAAGAAGTATATATTAATACCAATTCTGGATATTGGCAAGCATGAGAGAATCTAAAGCCTTGAATAGGTATCCTACTAATGAAGGGTCATGATAACTGAAGACACCGCAAGACTTTCTGGTAATGATGGTGAAAAAAATATAAATCTGCTACTAAACAAACCCGGATCCTCAATAATAAGGTGAGTTAAGAGTAATTGCATGTAATGTACCAGTTTTCTTACAAACTATTGCGTTTAAGAAAGTAATTTTCAAGAGGTTACATCTTGAAAGTTACATCACAGTTCATATGTTTGCATCACTTGTTGATGTGCCCTCATAAACACATCAGGTGGTTCTGAACATCATATACTATCTTATCCATTTCACTAAAAGAGGCTTTGTTTCTATTTTGGAACACTCCATAAACATTTCCATTTGAAAAACTAACCTAATTAGTTTTTTAAATATCCAACTTCATCCACATATTCGAGCCCTGGGCATGCAACAACGTTAAAACTTTGTTGAGAGAGCTTTGTCACCCCTTGTGGTCCTACCCAGCTCGAACCAGATTAGTAGGCATCCAATGTGATGTTCGAATACCGGTGGTTCAGACCAAAAAAATATAGACTCGTATCTGGAAAACTATGTCAGTCATTAAAATGAAGGGTTATGGCATATCAATCTTATCCTCATGGTTCTGGGCCTTCTGGCTTTTAAAGGTGGAGGGCTGGACTCCCTGAGTGGGATGGGTGTGCATATTATTTCATTTGCAAAACATATTGTAGATAATTTCCCTGCCCCTCAACAGTTCACTTGCTTTTTTGATATAATTGGGTATAACACATTTGATTGATGTTTCTAACAGTTGTTTCCCAAGCAATGGAAATAAATTTGCCGGTCCATAATATTTTCAATTTCTTAATCAGCAAAATATGGGAACTCAAATGCTTGTCTTCATTAGGCATGAAATGCAACAGAGAAACTACATACAATGAGACTCATAAATGTGAATCAACATACTTGTGCGCATGAAGTTTCAGGTAAAATTGCAAAAACTACCTCAGGTTTCTTAACATAATAATTGGAGTCGCGGCCATACAAAACAGCAAAAGCTCCCCGTGATGACATGTTTCTTTGCATACACGCAGCAGCAGTGCTCTCCAACCTAATGATCACTCTCTTAGTGTCCTCAGACTCATATTTTAGGACTGCAAAGTTAAGTCAGTAGGAACAGTAAGAAACACAAGAAGGGAACATGCACAATAATAGTATTGAGGCTTCAATCCAAAGGTTTCACACCGATGAAAAAAAAAAGCATATGCAACTCCAAGAGCTTGGAAGCGATACGGGTTTGACAAGAAGGATCAGACGTCAGACCAAGAGCTAAACAAATGCAGCCATTATGTTCATGCAGCTGATGAAAGTCTTCAAGAGCTTTCGTGTGCCATCTTGTTTCTTGATACAACAACAACAACAAAGCCTTAGTCCCAAAATAATTTGGGGTCGGCTAACATGAATCCTCATATGTCATCGTGTTTGGTAACTAATTATTTCCAAAATCCAACAAGAGTTTTAACCCTTCAGGTTGATATGGTGATCTCCAATTTCCCATTCTTGCAGTTTTCATTGCACAATATAACAATTCTAAAAGAATCAACTTCATTGCTCAGCACATTTAACTTTTTAATTTTCAATATAACTTTCAAAGGTTTTCACAAACACATTCTAGATTTCACGGCCTTCACAATATAATTTTAATTTAACGAAAATACATCAGCAAACAAAACAGAAATGCAACTAACAAAATTGTGAAGCAATAATTAAGCATACTGAAGATACTGATGACTACCGGTCCTCCTGGGATAAAAATCCTGGTCATCTGGACTCAAATCCATGTCAAGTATCTGCAAGAACCCATAAAGGGATTAGGGAATGCAACCTCATCACCCGTGACAACTGGATAAGAGACCTAATATTAAGGATATTGACTTAAGATGGCCAAAATCTTACCATTGCTTCAACATCAGAATAACAGGGAACATCATCCTCATTCAATGTCAGAAATTCATCCTGACTTGACTGAGAATGTGTTACTGCAAGGTCAGGAACCGTTAACTTGGTGGGGTCCACTTCAGCCTGCAATGTTTCTTCATTTAAAATGGTCACTGGGTTTTGTGTTTTTTGATAACTGCCAGTGCCGTTATTCTGAGGAAAGCTTACCAAGCGATCAGAACAGCCAGCTTGCTTGTCTATACAAAAGCCATCAGGAATATAACTCAGACAATTTAACTGTTCAGCTTTTACAACCGGAATGAAATCACACCCACCAAGGTTTACTGAGCTTGATCGAGTGGAACCCACAACAGGACTACTTGCTTTCCAGGCCACACGGTGGTCGTCAGTTCTGAGAGATTGTTCAAAGCTGTTTCTTTCACTCATTCTCTGGTTAGGATCGCCAGCATTGACTTTTTGACCAAGTGATGAATCTCTACTAACTGAGGAAGTTGGATGAGGTGGACGTTCATATATTTTCCATTGCATTTCAAAAGGAAGTGCTTCAGATAATGACGGACCCGTGAGTAAAAAAACGTCATCATTACACGGGATGTCAGGGTCTTCAGTGTTTAAGACGCAGCAAATAACACCGTTACGGTATTCAGGATTGAAAGCAGATGTCCTCTCTTGTCCGTCTGGATGCCCAATGACTTTTACCCGACAAGTATTTTCAGAAATATTTGGGAAATCATCTGAAGGTATAAATGCTTCGGTTGCAGTAATGTTAGACATCCCATTGTGACTAGGAGATTCCAACAAAAGTGAGCTTAAATCGTCAAAGTAAGACTTTTGCATAATATTTCCATCAGACCCCATCAAAAGAATCTCTTCCACATTTGTAAAGTCAAAAAGGGAATTCGAGAGCTCTGCCAAATAGTCGTCAGTGCTGGAACCTGAATTCATCATGTCATCACATGACAGTTGGTTCTCCAGCATTACTTCTGACAATCTCACATCAAATCCCAATTCGCCACCTGAACCTATGTCGGGCAATATTGGACTAGAAATGCCCTCTATTGCATTCCAAACTGGCGAATCTGGAAGTCCAGATGAGTACTCATGGGAGTGAAATAATGCACCAATGGATGGGATATTTGCCCCTCCATCAATTTCAAGTAGGTTGCTGCAGACTTCTTTAAACTGTCCCGATTCCTCAACCACAGAGCAATTCTTCACAAGGGCGGTCTTTTCTTCTAACGTATTAGCAATTACGTTTTTTATGTTATTTTGATCACTCGCAATGTCTTCTCCGGCACGAAATTCAATATTATTGCCATCAAAGGTGGAGGCAGCATCCACTCCAGTTTTATTCAAGGTTGGATCCACAATATCAAAATTTGAGTCTTGAACTCCGACATTATTCTGTAATGAGTTTGTCAAAATGCAAACAGAAGTCAGAGGGTGTTCTCCATTTAGTTCGGTACTATAACCGAGATCCGTTGAGTCAAGAGGCTCGTTACAAATTCTTTTCCGCATGGCATAGTACTGTTGCCTCACACTATCAAACTTTCTCTTCTCAGAGAAGCATTTATTATCTTTAGAATGCTCAATTTCCGTCATCCGAGCAGAGGCCTCCGCAGAGACAAGGGGATCGTATAAAAGACCATTCCAGCGATCTTGAAGTTCTTGAACAGTGAATGTTCGAGAGAAATTTGCTGCACCTTTTGCAAGGGATTCCAAAGATGCACCAGCCTGGAACAGAATATAAACACATATCTTAATTACTTTTACATGAGCAGTGTAACTTCACCTATTTCTTAAAAAATAAATTAAAAAATAAAGAAACTAACAACTTCCAATTTAATTCTCTTAATTCACTATACAGATAAATCAAGTAACTGACTAGACCAAAGATTGACCTAATGGTTTATGAGTGACACCAAAATTGGTCAGCAGGTTCGAGTCTCATGAGGAGAGGCAGGCTACCCCACATTTTATAGCTCACCACCATCACACATTCAAAAAACAATTGTAAACAAACTTTGTGGAGTAAAATCGCAGCAGAGAAGTTACATTAAATAGAATCTGTAAGACTTGATTTCCCATGGCTGTTGCATGCAATGGGAAAGAAAAAACACTAATAGAATATATTCACAATATTTAGTGATAAGAAAAGTGAGCAACTTTTTGAGTAGATCCATCATTATCATAATTAATCAAGTCCAGATCCTCTTTCCTCAAACACACCTTCATTCATGTCATTACATGAAGTCATTACATCATGTAATGACATGAATGAAGGAAGCCATGAAAATTGGAAACTTCTTCCAAACAATAGATTTGTCATATACGAGGCAAAGCAACCTATTTCTACTTTGTTTCTCTACATCTTAACGCATGTTAGGAACAATAACACTCTATGCATGGCACAATTGGTATTGGGACCAATAGAGTTGGCACTTCACCTTGGGTTCTTAATGTTATTATAGTAATTTTAGTTTCTCTTTAAATGAAATTATTTCTTTTGTAGTAAAGTTGTTCATTTCGTTAGTATGATTTCACTACGCGAAAAAAATAATTCACTAAAGGAACAACTTTACTACTCCCTCCATCCCAAAAACGAATGTCCAGCTTTTATTTTATGGACATTCTAAAAAGGTTGACTCTTAGTAAATTTTAGTAGAAAAGATTCATGAATATCATTTTCGTCTGCTTTCAATACTCTTAGGGCCGTTTGGTTCGGTAGAAAAAAAGTGAAGGAATGGAATGGTCAATGGAATTGAATTCCTGAAGGAATTGGAATGGAAAAAAACTGGTCAAACCCCTCCGTTTGGTTGGCACGGAATGGAATGAAATTGTCATTCAATTCATTGGCAACTCATGTTTGGTTTGAAAAAATTTAAAAAGCTTCAACCAAACAAGGCAAAGGAATTGGGCATTCCATTCCCCCACTTTAACCCCAACCAAACGCCCCCTAAATGTTTTTTTTACCATTATTTTCGCTAATGCAAGTATACAATGAATAGCGAAAATAATGGTAAAAAAAACATTTAGGGACAAGGTTTTCTCAGAAAAAGGACATTCATTTTGGGATAAAATTTTCTTAAAATTGGACCTTCATTTCGGTATGGAGGGAGTAATATAAATGACAAATCTACTAAAAAAACTCAAGGAACTCTAGAGAGATTCATCCCCAGAGGTTCCATATCCATCTTTCTTTTCCACTCTTCTGCAGTTTAAGCACATCAACACCAGAAGCTTGAGTGCACTGCATTCAAGTCACAACACCTTGAAGATCACAAAGTTACTTACCCTTTCACAATAGCATACGGGACAATTTTCATAGAGGTTTGACAAGAGAAGAGAAAAAGGTATTTACAGCCTTTTTAACTAGATTCCAAATATTTCCGAATTAGTATAGCTAACTTATAATAAGAATTTGATAATCAGTCTTAGCTCTTTCAACTCAATGAGCTTTTGAATGAGAAGTACCCAATAAAGATCTGGCTAGGTACAATAAAACTACAATGGCCTATTTCTATGTGTATCTTGCCAAAAAGGGTTTGGATTATTTCAGGAATATATAACATCTTAGAATATTTCACAAAGCCCTTGACCGTTTCCAGTTTCCCTCTGGGCATTGAGAAAGAAGTGAGATCGGACTGAGCCTGGTTGGTCAACTTTTGATGGAACCTCTCAATCGACGGGCAATTTGAAAATTATTGATACCCTTCTTCCAGGTTACCAGTCCCCAAAATATGAACCGAGAGCGCACGGGCTAGTAACCAGGAAAGAACGAATCTCCTGCATAGGAAGTTTGGTAATCTTAACATTCAACATTTTTTCAAAAGAAGATTCACCTGGAAGCTCAGAGGGTTTAAGACCTCAACTCCAATGGTTGCATCAGGTAAGGCTCTTTACCGGGCACTACATTTAAAATACAAAAACAAAAGGACGGGAAAAAGATCATTTTTTACAAGCAAGATCGGTTCTATCTACATTTATTAGGGTTGACCAACATGCAAATGATGTATCTAACAGCAACTTGTGGCTGGTTGACCTCCAGGTAGAGGGGTTGAAAGGGCTACACACAACATGCAATACTGATTATGAAGGAGAAATGATGTTTCAGGCTTATGTTCAAAAGGGTTGGATCTTGGATAACCAAATCGTTCATTCTTTTCTTCGAAAAAAGTGTTCTAAAAGACCCCGCCTAAGGGCGCCTAGGCCCCGCCTAGGCGCTAGGCCCCTCTCCAACGCCTAGTTCTAAGCCCCGCCTAGGTCCCGACTAATCCCGACTAGTCCCCGCCTAGGCGCTAGGCTCGGCTCCGCCGCCTAGCGCTTTTTAGAACCTTGCGAAAAATGCCAGTTAAACAAATTCATCATATAGAACATTTACACAGAAAAGAAAAAAGTAATACATTTCACCTTAAATGAGCTCAGATTGCATGTTATCACTTCCTAACCAACATACATATGCACGTATAAAGACATCGGAACAAATAGTCATTTATTGTTCAAGGACACTCGGCAACATAACGCATGTGCAAACAGTGACAGTATTTTCACCACTTTCCAAAAGTAGCCAACAGTCAGACAAAAATAACTATCCCTTGAAAATCGTTTATTGTGTGTGTGAAAAGCAACAGTCCACAACCTCTTGTTCCTGCCCGTCAATCTCCATGTGTGCAGGACCGAAACGGTTTGATTTTGAGCTACCATTTGATAACGCAATAAAATGGGAAACCTCGGGAGGTCACCCTGTTGACTTAACAATGTCAAGCATCTACCAAATTAACTAAAAACTTATTTGAATCCAATTCCATGGTCCTTAATCTAAACCAACCAATTTAATGCAAATGTTCAAAGCCAAAATCTTACAAAAAATGCGTTTTTCCTTGAGCTTAGAAAAAACGTGTTTTGATTCCCCCGCTAGTGCCAATGTTAGAGTAACAAAGTGCTAGTGTAAAAAGTGCAAGTGCATGTATTATTAAGTGTCAGTGTTAGTGTAACAAAGTGTCAGTGTAGTGTAAGAGTGTCGGTGCATATATTTTTAAGTGTCAGTGTTAGTGTAACAAAGTGCCAGTGTAAAGATTGCTAGTGTATGTATTATTAAGTGTCAGTGTTAGTGTAAAAAAGTGTCAGTGTTAGTGTGTCATTGCATGTATTATTAAGTGCCAGTGTAGTGTAGGGTAAAAAAGTATCAGTGTTAGTATAAAAAAGTGTCAGTGTGAAGAGTGCCAGTGAATGTATTATTAAGTGCCAGTGTAAAAATGATTTTTCCTTAACCTTAGAAAAAAAAGAGTTTTTTATAAGACCAACTCATGTTCAAATACATATTCAGAATATACAATCGCTAACTAGAATATCAAAAAACAGAAACTCATCAACCCTAAGTTTAGATACTTCACACACACAAAAAAACAAAAAAAAAACAAAAAAAATCCATGAATTCAAGACCAGAACACAGAAATTTCAAAAATCCTGAAAAGCAGGAACAACTATGTAGCTAAGCAGGACACAAAATGGACACCCCAATTACAATTTGAATAAACAGAATAATTCCAAATTTACCAAAACCCAGATAAACCCCAACAAAATTCAAACCAATCCCGAAACGAATTTCAAAATTCAGCACAAAATACACACACAGAGAGACAAGAAGCAGAAACAGTGGAAAGAACAAAAGAGAGAAAAAAATGTAGGGTTTGTACCTCAACAGAGTTTTTCAACAAGATATCATCTTGAGGAACCCAAGAAGTGTCCTGGGCTTGAGCCACCGCCCCCATTCTTTCTCTGCGTCTGCCGCTATCACCGCTATCAGGAAGTATCTCTGTTTAAAGGAAGGGAAGGAAAATAAAATTAAAATGTGTAAATAAAAGAAAAGGGTTTTAAGTGCGTGGGTGACACGCGCCAAACACTCTCTGAAAACCTAAGATGCGGCGGTGAGTGAGAGCAAGTACAACAACAAAGTTGGATACGCAGTGTTGTTGGTGGATAATTAAAACGTTGGATTTGTCAAATCTATTTTTTCTAATTTCAGTAATAATGATATTATTTTCTATCAAAATCTTTAAAAAAAATGCATTTTTCATTAATTTTAGAAAAATCGTGTTTTGATTTTCTCAGTGGCGAATCCAGAATTTTTAAATCTGATGGGCTTGATATTCAAAAATATTGTAAACAGTAACAACCATAAAAAATAACTTCATTTATCGAAAAAAGAAGTTACATATATAATCGACGACTTAACGAGTTTTAAACATTACATACATGCATATAAAAGAGCATGAGCTAACTAAATCTAACTCTACGAGTCCCTAAAGCCTCCAACTCTTTAATCACCTCGTCGTTGCTAATACCTGCAGCATATTCTTTCTCGATATGAAGTAGCATACAGTCACCAAGAAACACATCATCCATCTTGTTTCTAAATTTATTTTTGATAATGTTCATAGCTGAAAATGCTCTTTTAGTGGTTGCGGTAGAAACAGGAATAGTCATAACTAAACAAATCAATCTGTAAAGCATAGAAAATAATATTGGCTTCCTTGTTTCAGCTAATGTTCGGCACAAGTATGCAATAGATTCCAACTTCTCAAATTTTGGATCCTTACGCATCACTCTCTCATAAAATGGACACTCTAATTCTAGAGCATACATTTCATTATCATCAAAGTCCCCCGGATAAAACTTCTTTGCAAGGTCACATACACTATCACGTGAAAAATTTCTAAAGTTATCACGAGGATCCAATGTTGAGCTAAGTATAAGAAGTTCTGATGTTTGGTCTGAGAATCTTCTGTCCAACTCACTCGACTGAAGATCAAGTAGAGCATTGAATACATCAATACGGTAATGATGCTCAATCGTAATGAAATCTCTTTGTTGACAAGTGCGACCCGTACCATCCTTGTAACGAGCACTCATATCAGGCATATCAATATCATGCTTGAGACAGAAAGATTCTACATCACTTAACAAGTTTTCGTAACCTTCTTCCCTCATCTCTTGAATAAGTGATATTGTATGTCCAACAAAATTCATTGCATCCACAAAGTCAATAGATTTTTTCTGTCATGTCTGACAAAGAACTTCAGTTGTCTTCATAACTTTGTGCATCAGAAGCAAACAAAATACAAAATCAAATGTTCTCATAGATTTAAGAACTATCTTAGCTTCTACTCGTACTTCTGAAGAGGCATGCTCAATCATATCCCAAAGTGTTTGTTTGATTGAACTAAATAGCTCAATCAAACTTCTAATAGATCGAAAATGTGAGCTCCATTGAGTAGCACCGTGTCTTTGCAATGTACGAACTTGATTAGCACCGGAAACTGACTCAAGATGTCCATATGCTATCAAATTAGCAATTTCCTCCTTTCTAACCTCTTTTAATGCAGAATGTCGCTTAGCAGAAGAATCTACAAAATTCACAATTAAAGTCAAGGTTGAGAAAAATTGCCAAATGTTTTGCACTCCCTTAGCTGTAGCATTTAATGTTAATTGCAAACGATGTGCAAAGAAATGCACATAATATGCGTAAGGACAATCCTCAAGAAACAATGGCTGCAGCCCATTGTAAATACCTCTCATATTGCTAGCTCCATCGTATCCTTGACCACACATATTTTTCACTTGAAGATTGTACATAGTAAGCACTTTACATATCTCATTTTTAAGAGTTTGTGAGGTAGTGTTAGGAACACTCACAATCTTAAAAAATCTTTCTCGAATCATACCTTGACAATCAACAAATCTCAAAATAATGGCCATTTATTCCTTACTAGAGATGTCTACCGCTTCATCAACAAGAATACAATACTTTGAATCTCCAACTTCTTCACGTATTTTGTCCCTGACTTTGTTACCAAGAATACTTAATATTTGCTTTTGAATTGTCGGACTTACATACTTAGCATTTGCAGGAGCATTCAACACAACTCTGTCAACCTCACACTCATTCTTGAAAAAGAATTGATAACTTTCCTGAAGTATCCAGAGCATTGGACGATGAACCGAAAAATAATACTCCCTCCGTCCCACCTCACTTAAGAAAACTTTCCATTTTGGGCGTCCCACCTCACTTAAGAATTCCCAAAATGAAAACCTTAAATCACTATTCTCTCCACTCATTCTCTCTCCTACATTATTTTAATACTCACAACACCATTATAATTTACTATTCCCTCCACTAATTCTCTTTCCTATTTTTAAATTACACTCACAACATTTACCTTTTTCTTAATCCCCGTGCCATTTAAAAATTTCCTAAGTGGGCTGGGACGGAGGGATAATTACAAGAAACTTATTATAATTACAAGAAACTTTATGAGTCATTTTAGCTTCTCATTTTTTTTTTGGTTTGATTGTTTCAGTTACAAAAACAAATTAAAAGATAAGGAGTAAATGAAAAAAGATTCATAACATTCAGAATATAAATCAATCAAGAAGAAGGCTTATTATTCAATTAATAGGCAAGATGAACATAATCTGTAGAAATGGCGTTCAACTGGCTTCCTTGTTGATTCTCGTTCCACTGTGTGCCGGCCCAAGCGCTAAAGCTTTCTCTCTCCCAATCAACGATGATCTCAGTAGCGCGAACTATAGTTGTGTGCGGGAAGATTCTGGAGTGGAGAAGGATGAAGAGACTAGAGAGAGCGAGAGAGAGATTGAGAGAGATGGAAGGATTGAGTGTAGTTATAAGGATGAAGAGTGACGCTGACTTACTGGTTTTTTTTAAATGTGTGGTGTGGGAGAGATAGTGTGTAGATGTAGCCATAATTTAAAAAAAAAATTCTAAAAATATGGGGTGGGCTTGAGCCCTACCCACCCCTCACTTGGATCCGCCTCTGGATTTTCTCTTTAGTGTCAATGTTAGAGTAATAAAATGTCAGTGTAAAAAGTGTCAGTACATTTATTATTAAGTGTCAGTGTAAAAAAGTGTCAGTGTTACTGTAACAAATTGCCAGTGTAAAGAGTGACAATGTATGTATTATTAAGTGACAGTGTTAGTGTAAAATAGTGTCAGTGTTAGTATAATAAAGTCCCGGTGTAAAGAGTGTCAGTACATTTATTATTAAATGTCAGTGTAAAAAAGTGTAAGTATTAGTGTAACAAAGTGTCAGTATAAAGAGTGTCAGTCTAGTGTAAAGAGTGACAGTGCATGTATTATTAAGTGTCAGTGTAAAAAAATATCAGTGTTAGTGTTAAAAAGTGTCTGTGTTAGTGTAAACAAATGCCTGTGAAGAGTGGCATTGCATATATTATAAAGGGACAATATAAAAGAGTGACAATGTAGGGTAAAAAAGTGTCATTGTTAGTGTAAAAAAATGCTAGTGTAAAAAATGTCAGTGCATGTATTATTAAGTGACAGCGTAAAAATAATTTTTCCTTAAAATTAGAAAAAAAAACTCGTTTTTTATAAGATCAACTCTTATTTTTTTGATATTGAACTTTGACTCGTTAATTCACATTTTGGAATATTTTTCCATTTTAAGAAAATCGTAAGTCGTCGTCTTGAATTTGCTTGAATTCGAGCCGTGTTAGACACTCTCCTTAATACTAATTCGCCCCCTCACTACGAGTGCTCGAGGTCTTCAATAGACTTTAGTCTCCCAGGATAGAACGGATGAACCGGAACAACTTTGCACTTAAGTTTTTCGGCAAATTTCCCTATGCTTGGACAAAATCACCATGGATATTTCTCTAGGAGGCCAAAGGAAGAAGATAACAAATTGCAAGATGGAGGTGAAGAATTGATGGAAAAATAAATCAATTTTCATTATTGTAGGTCTCTCTACTTATAGCACCACTAACTCTCCTATGAATACCCAATTAATCTTAGTATTAATATGAGACTCATTACTTTCTATTCAAGAAGTTTAATACCAAACTTTGTAACCCCAAATTTCAAAGTAATGATCCATATTAATCCCTCAATTAATCTAGGAATTATGGGACATCAATAGTGGTGTTAACTTCTAAAAGTTATACTTTAACCCACTTACTTTGAGCTATCATATCTTTCTCATCCAATACCAAATTGGACATCTAGATATTTCATTTTCATGTTCTCACAACGTGGAGCATGAACCCACAATAATCTTTGTCAAACGACAAACGATTCATGTAAGGAAAATACACAATTTCCTTCACATATAACGAATTTTTCCAACAATCCCCCACATGAAGGAAATTAATGACGAGTTTGGTGATAGAGTCCGGCAGACGAAAACTTGCATACGATAGGTGTGGGAATGCCAATTGAACCTTCGCTCGTACAAGCATATTTACTCTACTCGCAAGTCGGTAGACGTGATGTCCTTGAACCGTTATGCTTTTTGTGTAGCCGATCATATACTTGACACAAGTAACATCCTAGCATAGTTCAATTCTAATAGATCAAAGTGTTGAAACGGTTCATGAAATGGAACCTAGAAGAAAATGTGCTAGTTTGTAAAGTCATTGTATGACTTGAGACAAGTGCAAAGAGGACATCAAAGGTTTGATTGTTTGGATTTAAACAAGAGTGACTACATCGCTTTGTTAATTAAATCCAAAATACGATATGTTAACTAAGAAAAAAATTCTAGTCAATTGATCCGTTGATTCAAATTCAAGGAAAACTAATTGACTAGTTGTTAAACAAGTCATTAGGTGGATATTCTTGAATTTTTAAAATGATCAATATGAAATAGCTGGAATTTAAATGAATCTGAGTTAACAATTATCAAATGGATAAAAGCTTGTGTTAGCAAGATGGTATATTGCTAATGGGATTTAAATGAATCTGAGTTAACAATTATCAAATGGATAAAAGCTTGTGTTAGCAAGATGGTATATTGCTAAAGTCAATTTATGATTGAAAAGACATATAGCAATATGTGTAATGGTAGTCTAGACATATATGTCTAAGACATAATACCATTGGAGAACTACTCTCAACTAATTTGACAATGTGAAGTCAAATGATAAACGGACCCGTTAACCAAAGGGTTAAATAGAGAGTTATTTGAAAGTTCGATAAGGGGAATGAGACGTAAGCCTCTTAAAAGTTAAACACGGCGGAAAACCCAATCTAGATGACTGGAGATCCCAAGAACTAGATTCAATGAGACAACCTAACTGTTAAAAGACTTGCAGCGTCACTGTGGGGGAACCAACCCCAAGTCCATTCCTGTTAGTGACATCCCGAAAGGACAAGGATAAGCTTAAGGCTTTTAATGATTCTTACGCGTCGAAAATTCGAGCGGGATAATACGGGTTACCTTTAAGAAATCACCTATGTGAGAGAGAAGTGGGGCCGCTTCGAGGAGAATTGTGTGAGGCTCAATTCTTAGACCCTCTCGCAGAACCAGGCGTATATTCAGGGCCATGATTGAACATAGCTATGAGAATTGAAGTATGTTAGGACGATACTTGTGTCAAGCATATGATCGGTTACACAAAAAGCATAACGATTCAAGGACATCACATCTATCGATTTGCGGGTAAAGTAAATATGCTTGTACGAGCGAAGATTCAATGGACATTCCCACATCTTCGTATGCAAGTTTTCGTCTGCCGAACTTTATCACCATTTCCGCATTATTCCTTCATGTGGGAGATTGTTGGAATAAAGTGTGTTTTGAAGGAAATAGTGAGTTATTTTCTTAATTAGTTATTTGTCAATATTACAAATTGATTGTTGGATTGTGTTCTACTCCATGAGTACATTGAAATCATATACTCATTTGTCCAAAATGGTTGAGGGATGAATGAGATATTAAGGCTCAAAGTCAGTGGGTTGGAAATGGGAAAATGTGTTTATCCCACATTGGGAAAAAATGAAAAAGTGGCTTAGTTTATATACTCCTACACTTTAGTAGGGAGTAAGATTGTGGTACATAGAGGCTCTCTCTCGCGCACAGGAGCGCATGGGGGGGTGCAAATCATGGACCGAAATAGGCTTCGGGCTACCGAACTCCTGTGCATGCGCGTCCTGCGGACACGAATGTAGCTCCGAAATTGCCTGTCTGCGCGAGCCCACTTTTTGCAATTTTTTTTTCAAAATTGACCCATTGTGAGGCGGGCGCCTGGAGGCCAGAAGGTGCAGCCCCATTGGCGAGACTCCGAGGCGGGCGCCTGGAGGGGTTCGAGGCGGGCGCCTCGTTCCCAGCAAATGTGTACGCCAGGAATGATTTCACACAGCTATGTAACTGTCAAAATGCTGTTATTAAGTGTGCAAATCAAACAGCTATGTAACTGATAAAATGGCTGTTATGAGCTAACTAATTATACAATTTATTCCAATAATTGTATTGATTAAGGAAATTAAAACATGGTTTTAATTTTCAATTATCTCATTGGAGTATATAAAAATGCAAAGGACACAACAAGAAGGAGACAACACACAGATTTTCAGAAATCCTCTCCTCTCCATTTTGTTGCATATTGAACAAATCTTTCCCTTGGCCTCCTACATATTGCATTTGTGGTGATATCGTCCAAGCATTGACTTCAGTTCGCTGGAGGTCCTATTGTGCAGCAACCATCCGGTCATTCCGTTTCATTCTGGGAGGCAATCGTCCAAAGTAATCTCAAGCACAACGTGGTAAGGGGGCGAAATTTGTCTTAAGGAGAGTATGATCTCACACGACTCGAACAACGACAAATCATTTTCTTATGTTCTTTATCTAGTTGTTTTAATTAGTTTTTCTGTATTTTTATTTGATTTTGTAATAGTTATTCCAACAAAAGTCAATCACATTCTTATATTTTTTTTTTTTATTTGGATCAATCACATCATATATAATATAAACAACAAAACTATTTAGAGCCTCCAGAAAAGGCCACGTCAAAGGCCACGTCATCAGCTCCATTTTCAACTCATTTTTATTCCAGATTTTAATTAAAAAAATATAGGATAATTGTTTTTTTTTCCATAAATCCGAAATCAGGATAAGTGTTTTTTTTTTTCAATAATCCGAAAAAATCAAAACTAGGATAAGTGGTGAAAAATTCGGAGCAAAAATTCTGATAATGCAATTGAAATTTAGATAAAATTTAAAATTTTGATAAGATATATCTAACTTTAATGGATATGTCATTTAAAGTGCATTGTGCTCTTTTTTTTATTATTTTAGTCATTTGCATTATCTGAATTTTTTCGGATAATATAACTTTAGGTTACCTGCTTTATCTGAAGGTCAGGTAAGATAAAATCTCTTGTATATCCTTATAATTTCGAAAATGATTAGATATTATCTGTGAGATTTTGAATAATTCTATTTGATTATCTGTGCAGCAAATAATAAGGCCACATCCAGATATTGTATGGAAATCTTGCACCTGAAGGTTCTGTAGCGAAGATTACAGGAAAAGAAGGGCTATATTTCTCTTGTGTTGTTTTCTTTTCTACTTTTTGAATATTTCTTTTCAATTTAGTTACATTTGGGCTAACCGTTTTTTTTTCACCTTGAAGTATGTTCTTTGGAAAATTATTGTTGATATCTCTCCTCGTGTCCCGCCTTGTCTTTGAAGGGGAAGAACCGATGATTGCAGCTATCACAGAGAACCCTGCGACCTTTAAGGTAGGATGTTGTAACACTCAATTTGGTAATGGGATTCTGTTATTAGCATGTTATTTTTTAATTTTTTTCTCAAAGCAAGACACTCTTTCGAACAAAGTTACATGCCTTATTCTCGCTTCTCATTTTCAACTCGATCTCTTTTGGCTCGCTCTTTATTAAACTTATTGTGATCTCGCTTTCTATGTATCTGAATTTCGCTTCTTATTATCATATTCTAGGGGAGAGTAGTAGTGATTAGAGGAGAAGGACCTAAAGGGGATCGTGCATGCCCGAAATGCCGACACCCACAAGTGCAATAATGGGAGCAGTGTCTTGGCAAGGTACGAAATGGCTGAATAAAAGTGTATTTCGATATGTTTCTCTTATCCTATAAAATATAAGCCATCTCCTAAACCGGCTCTCATGTTCTCTCTCTTTCTACCGATCGATATTGGTTTTGAATTACTAGTGGAGTAATGCAGGAAGTTGCTTTGTTAACCGATGGAAGGTTTTCAGGTGGTTCACATGGATATGTTGTTGGACACATAAACCCGTATACAAAGTGTGTGCCGCTTTCGTGCTTTCTAACAATGATTTTATTTATAGTGATTTTTTATCCCTCCTTTCGACGAAAGCAAGGAGGAACATAGAAAAGATAGAATTTTAAGAAAGATAAAAAGAATGTTGTTAAGAAGAAAGAATCAAGAAGTATTTTAAGAAAGATAAAAAGAATGTTGTTAAGAAGAAAGAATCAAGAAGTAGGGGAGCGAAAAGAAGAAGCACACACAATTAGCTTAACACTAAACTCAATTCAATTATTAAGACACGCCTGAATAGATTTGAAGCTTACACCATTGTTACGGAGTATATGCTAAACTAAATCTTAACAATACTAGGAAAAGAAAACATTAATCTACGAGGAACTAGAAAAATAAAATACTACTCCCTCCTTAAATGAATGTCCAATTTTGACTTTGAGGGTGAAAGGCCCTGTTTACTTGATCAACAAATAGAGGATCAGACAGTTAAGCTTTGGCAGCTAAGGTGAATCTTAGCTGTCAGATATTAACTAATTAAAATGACAGAGATAAATGTGGAGCGGAATAAATAGTAGTGAAATAATGTAAAGACAAGTGATTAGTGAATGTGTGTGTGAGTGAGTGTGTTTTTGTGTGTGATAATACCAAATAACACAAGAGTTTAAAGTGGTTCAGAGTTTACTCCTCCTACGTCCACTCTCACTGTCAATCTTGACAAGTGAGTTCAATCCACTATACTCTAGGTCTATAAATATTATATAGGAGAGTCTTTTATTGATTCCACATCGCGCCACATGGCTATATGACGTGGAAATCCAAGTGTCATTATTCAATTGGCTAAAGCATTTATTCACATTAGTGAAGAAAAAAAAAGATAAGTTTCAATATTGTTTAACCTCCAAAATTTTCTCCAACTATATAGTTTAATTATTAGAGATCTCCAACTAATCCTAAACTCAATCAAACGGGTTTGTATTATATATATTCTATAATACCTATGGAAAGAAGCATTCACTGATAAGGAATTAAAAGTTACCAGCATTTCATGTTAGTTCCTCATTTTCTCATTCACATTAATGTTAGTGTTGTCCCAATATAATTTTGCTAATACGATTTAGAAAATGTTTTTGTGATTTGCTGATCTTTAATTAGCAATGTCTTTGTTGATACCGCATGGACATAAGTTTCCATGGTTGAGAATTTGATGTTGCAATTCATGCCAGGAAATTATTTAGATTTCATAAAAAGGAATATTTACTTCATCTCCATTTTGAAGAATATATTAGGTAGGTTTGTGCATATATTTTCCATCCTATGAAAATACTCTCATTTTACTATTCAAATGTTTTGGCATTTTACTTTCATTTTCATCACCAATCTTAATAAAGTTCAACTATTACTCCTTTATACTCCCTCTTCTTTTTTTTATTGTCTCTCATTCTCTCACCACCTTATTCATTGGTTGATATTTTAGGTTGATATTTTAGGATGTTTGATAGTTTCAACCTATCTAATTTAGAAAAAAGAGGAATAAATAAAAAATGCCAAGTAAAAACACTATTTCGAGACAAATTGAGTATTTTTATGTTGCCCTAAAAAAATAGCTACTACCATATAAAAATAGCAAGACCAAGAAAGCGCGCGTCGGTAGAAAGCAAAAATATTCGGACGAACAATATAATACAGGTGTTTATTATTATTTTTTTCTCAAGTATATATTATATTAATATTTTCTCTCTATAGCCAATTAATTACTAACATAATTTAAATATTTATCAATATATTGTAGTTTATGGGGATATAGGCGATCCGGAGTACGAATGTGCGAAATGTGGTGCGATGTTCTGGTATGATGAAAGGTTAAAAAGTACGCAAGCATCAACACAGCCTAAATTTTCATTATGCTGCATGAATGGAAAAGTTCAGATTGACCCATTAGTGCAGCCACCTAAGTTATTGAGTGGTCTCTTCGAGAACAAGCATGAAAAGAGTAAAAATTATAAAGACAATATTCGAGCGTACAATTCTATGTTCGCATTCACTTCAATGACCGGTGCAGTTGACCATGGCATAAACAATGGTCGTGGTCCTTATTCGTTTAAATTGAAAGGAAAGAATGATCATATGATAGGTTCTTTATTGCCTAATGACGGCCATCCCTCCCGTTTTTCTCAGCTTTATATCTATGACACGGATAATGAAGTTAAAAATAGAATTAATGCTTTCAGGTATGCTTTTATTTAATTATTCTAGAATTATAATGTATATTACATATATTGTATGACTATCTTCTATTTATATGTCTGATTCTTTCACACAAGCAGGAAAGATAAAGATAAGCCTTCTCCATTCGATGAGTCATTTGTTGCTGATTTGAAAAATATGATAGATGTGCATAACCCTTATGCACAGACGTACAGAATGGCCAGAGCACATATTGGAATGAAGAAAGATATTAAATTGAGGCTTATAGGAAAGAGGGGTAGAGATGGAAAACCATTTAATATGCCGACAGCCTCAGAGGTCGCTGCTATAATTGAAGGTGATATTGATGATTCAGGTGATGTCAGGGACATTGTTATTGAAAAGGTAACGGGGATCCAAACATATTCATGAATTTGATAAATCTTACCTTCCTCTACATTATCCTCTCGTTATTTGTATACGGTGAAGATGGATATTTCACGTACATTCCGAGAAATAAACCTCCCGTGGCAAAGAGATCAAGTTTGTCAATAAAAGAGTTTTTATCTTTTCGACTTCGTGAGAGGATAAGAGAAGGATCACAGCTTTATGAGAAGCGGCTTGTCGCAGCAATTTATGGTTGATGCATATGTTATGATGGATACACAGAGGCTTCAATGGATACGTTATAATCAGCCTACTCTTCGGATGGAAACTTATAAAAATCTGTTGGATGCATCGGTAAGGGGAGATACCGGCGAAGCATCTGGTAGACGAGTTATATTGTCATCCTCTTATACCGGCGGGCAGCGGTGGATGACTCAAAATTACCAGGATTCTCTCGCTATATGTAAATGGACTGGGTATCCGTCACTTTTCATAACATTTACGTGTAATCCTAAATGACGGGAGATTACAAGATTCTGTAAAAAATATGGCATTAGGCCTGAGGATAGGCCTGATGTATTAAACAGGGTATTTAGAATGAAGCTTAATCAGATGATTGCAGATTTCAAGGAAGGTAAAGTATTTGGCACCCCAAAAGCAAGTAAGTAAATCTTTAAATATTATTTGTTTTCCTCTTATTGTTTTGTCATTTATATTTTTTTTATTAGCATGTTCCTCTTATTTTGTTAATTGATTCATGCAGTTATATACACGGTGGAGTTTCAGAAGAGGGGCCTTCCACATGCTCATATTCTTCTATTTCTTAACCGCCAGGATCAGGGTCATAATCCTGAAGATATTGACAAGTGGATTATTGTTGAGATTCCTGACAAGGAGAAATATCCTAGATTATACGAGGCAGTTGCTGAATATATGTTACATGGACCATGTGGTGCTGCTAATCCTAAATCTCCGTGTATGGATGACAACAGGTGCTCAAAGAAATTCCCTAAATCATACAATGATCGCACTCGTGTAGACGAGAATGGGTATCATGTATATAGGCGAAGAAACACGGGTTTCATAATTGATAAGGGTGGAGTTGCTCTCGACAATCGTTCAGTTATCCCATTCAATCCATATCTTTTGCTAAAGTACAAAGCTCACATAAATGTCGAGTACTACAATCAGAGTAAGGCAATCAAGTATTTGTTCAAGTATATAAACAAGGGAACCGACAGGATATGCCTTGCAATCGAAAATGATGAGGTGAAAAGGCAAATTGATTGTCGATATGTCTCTGCGTGTGAAGCTATGTGGAGGATTTTCGGATTCGACATACATTATCGGACCCCTCATGTTGAGCGCTTGGCTTTTCACTTGGAGGGTGATCATAGTATCCCCTTCAAGGACGGAGACTTTCTTCCTGATGTTTTGGATAAAGCGACAGTTAAAGAATCTCAATTTATGAAGTGGATGGAGTATAACAGTATTCATTCAGAGGCTCAGAAATATAAATACTGTGAATTTCCTCATCATTTCGTATGGGATAAAACTAAACGTGAATGGCGTCCGAGGAAAGATAAACGTTTTGCAGTGGGGCGTATTTATCATGTTCCAATGAATTGCGGAGAATTGTATTACCTCAGTATAATGTTGAATCATGTAGCGGGTCCCATGGAATTTAAGGATTTGAGAACTGTAAATCGCGTTGTTCATCCCGATTTCAAATCTGCATGTTACGCTCTGGGATTATTAGATGATGACAAGGAATATGTTGATGAAATTATAGAAGCGAGTCATTGGAGGTTGCCCGATAGTCTGAAAAGACTATTTTCTATGTTGCTACTATCTAATAGTATGTCGAATCCGAGAGAGGTATGGGAGAAGACTTGGCACTTATTATCTGATGATATAGAGTACAAGTATCGGAGGATGCATGATAATCCGGGTATTTCGTTTCATGTTTACATATTTGTTTTACAGTAAATATCATTTATGATTTTATTTCTACTTTACAGTTATACAATATGATTCTATATATTTATCTATATTAATATATTTATTTTGTTTTTATAATTTCAGGTTTGAAATTAATTAATGAACAGTCCGTAATCTTGCTTTGACGGAAATTGAGAAGTTATCGATCGAGAATTGCAGCAGCCTCAATAAATTTAAAGACATGCCTAAACCGGTGGGCAATGTCATTGGTGATGCGATAAATAAGCTCATTCTAGATGAGACATCTTATGACATTGATGAGATGAAAGCCGAGCACTTTAGATTACATCCTCGGTTAATGTAGAGCAAAAGAGTGTTTATGATAAGATTATGTCTACTGCTGATCGAGGAAACGGTGGTGTGTTTTTCCTCTATGGTTATGGTGGTACGGGAAAGACCTTCTTATGGAAAATACCGTGTTCTCGCATTAAGGAGCAGGAGAGATATTGTTCTTCCTGTTGCTTCCAGTGGCATAGCTTCATTGCTCCTTCCGAAAGGTAGGACCGCGCATTCTAGGTTCGGTATCCCGATACAGGTAAACGAGAGCTCAACTTGCAGTAAACTAAAGTCGGGTACGGATGAGGCAAAGACTTCTACAGAAAACCAAACTAATTATATGGGACGAAGCTCCAATGGCTCATAAACATTGTTTTGAGGCTCTCGATCGTAGCCTCCGATATATTATTCGTACACCCGATGGGAGATATTCCAATAAACCATTTGGTGGTTTAGTTATTGTATTCGGTGGTGACTTCAGACAGATTTTACCTGTTGTTCCTAAAGGGAGTAGGCATGATATTGTGCATGCTGCACTCTGCTCATCCAAAATATGGAATGACTGTGAGGTTTTCAGATTGACGCATAATATGAGATTGCAGGTAATTCGTAAATAGCCTTTATTCATCTACTTAAATATTTTTATTTCAATTTAAGTAATTTGTATATATTTAACTTAATGTAGGGTGATTCTACTTCTCATAATTCCAAAGAGATAAGAGATTTCGCTCAGTGGCTCTTGAGTGTCGGAGATGGAATTGCCGGTGGAGATAATGATGGGGAAATTGACATTAACCTTCCTGATGATATATTGATTCGAGAGGCTTCAGATCCTATTGCAAAAATAGTCGAATCTATATATCCTGACTTATTGCAAAATAAGGATGTCGAAGGATTCTTCCAGACTAGAGCTGTGCTTGCTCCAACAAATGAGATTGTTGATAACATAAATGATTATGTCATGTCACTCTTTCCGGGAGACGAAGTTGAATATATGAGTTCTGATGCCATTTGTAAGGATGAGGATGATGAAAATGGTGTTGAAGATACATTCTCACCTGAATTTCTAAACACTATCAAGTGTTCTGGTTTGGCAAATCACATTATTAAGCTGAAGGTTGGGTGCATAGTAATGCTTTTGAGAAATCTTGATCAAGCTGCTGAATTGTGTAACTAGCACTTAATGATTGTCACTCAATTAGGTAAATACAGTAATTTTTTATTTTTTATATACATATAATTTAATACTTAATTTTGTTACATATACTCCCTCCGTCCCAGCGAAAGAGCCATTTATTTCCTTTTTGGGCGTCCCATTTAAAAAGCCACTTTCCCAAAAAGGAAACCTTAAATCACTATTCTCTCCACTCATTCTCTCTCCTACTTTACTTTTACACTCACAACATTCTCTTTCTTACATCACCTCCCACTCATTCTCTCTCCTATTTAATTTTTCATACTCACAACATTTAAACTTTTTCTCTTTCCTACATCACATTTCTTATTTTGCGTGTCGGACAAATTTTGTGGCTCTTTCGCCGGGACGGAGGGAGTATGTAGGTAAGCACGTAGTCGAAGCCAAGATGCTTTCGGGAAAGAATGCGGGCATGAAGGTGCTTATTCCTAGAATGATTATGTCTCCGTCAGATGTGACAAAATTTCCGGTAAGATTCCAAAGAAGGCAATTTCCACTTGCCGTTTCTTTTGCTATGACAATCAACAAGAGTCAGGGACAATCTCTTTCCCATGTAGGACTATATCTTTCACAGCCTATTTTCAGTCACGGACAACTTTATGTAGCATTTTCCAGAGTAACCAGCAAGAGAGGACTTAAAGTTATCATTTGTGATTCAGATGCTCAAACATATGACAAGACGCTGAATGTAGTCTACAAGGAAGTTTTTGACAGACTCTGAGAATTTATGTCGCACAATTTGTGGATAAACAAAAGTATTGCAATTTCTTATTATTTTCTTTGTTTTTATTTTGTTTTCTATAAATATATAGGAGATGGAAGAGATTATGTTGACACTTAGGCATACACTATTAAATTCACGCTATTGTAACCATATCTCTTCATCTTCCAAAGATGTAACACTAAAATCTTAATAATGTTTTTTGGTTAGGCAGGGACCTAACCTCCCGTGGTTTTGTGCCGGCGAGATAGTTGTCTCAAGGGCTTTCCTCGTTACATCATGTGTCAACATCTTTTTTCTGTATTAATTATACTCCTAATATCCGCTACATTGATTATCAATTTCGATTTATATTGTTACTTAAAAATCAATTAAAACACATAAATAATTTTTTACTTAATAAAAAAAAATTATTCACCGTCGGGTACCGACGGGTTACTGACTAGTTTATTTAAAAAGTAAAAGTGCCATATTTATTGGGTATAGATGGAAGAAGTTCAATTTAAATTGTAATAAATTTTTGAACTTACTCGAAGGAAGCCAAAGTAACCATTTTCACGGTGTCATGCCATTAGTTATTGAATTTATGTGTTTTTCAGCCTTTGAATTGACTTCATAATTCTCTTGCCCAAAAAATAGTCATACGTTGACATTATTAAGTCAACTTGATAATATTACAGCATCACATTTACCACTCGTTTAGAAATTTTGGAAGTTGTTATTATTTATATTTATATTCAAATTATTATTATTATTATTATTATTATTATTATTATTATTATTATTATTATTATTATTATTATTATTATTATTATTATTGATGAGATAGGAAACGGTTCGAATTATCATTAGTCAAGCAATAGGTTATAATCCAGCTGTTATTATCTGAAACCACGAACAAACGACTTGTCGGATTTGTCTTCGGCTAATACTCTCCGGCGTGATTATAATATGTCGAGTTATGTAATGATAAACTGTATGAAAATGACGTAATTTCAAAATAGCCAAGATGACATTACCTTTTAACGTTGAATGTTGTCGGATATATATAGAGGTGATATGTGATGTATACGAATCCCTTGGATAATGGAGATAATGGGGCGTAACGGTCTCTGAAATGATCAAACATTGGGCTTCGTACATCCCCAACATCGAACGACCTCCTTTTGACTTTCTTATCGTGATACCCATTTGTTTTCTTCTTGTAGTTGACCATTCTGAGTTGGGTGGTCATCAATTTTTCTTTGAGCATGTCCAAGTCGATCAACCTGTTGGAGTCGTTTTGATTTTGATCAAACAATGCCACCCTTGCTTGCTGTAGGAATCTGTAGCTCGGCGGGTGTCATTGCCTTCGACCCAAAAGTAAGAGCAAAAGGGGTTTCCAAGGCCCCTCGGTGGTTGTGCGGACTGCCCAAAGAGCGAGGGGGAGTTCGTCCAACCATCTGCCTACTCGTCCAACTAGGCCTTTACTTAGGACTGTCAACACTAGCTTGTTTGTTCCTTCTGCTTGCCCATTACCCTGAGGATAGGCAACTGACGATTTCCAGTGTTTGACACCCAACCTCTTCATCTATGTCTAAAAACCTGTTGAGAATTGTAGTCCGTTGTCAGATACGATTGAATGTAGCACCCAAAAAGAACACCAAATGTAATTATGGATGAAGTTGATGGCGTTTTCCTTTGTTATCTTGTCAAAAGGTTTTGCCTCGATCTATTTGGTGAAGTAGTCAATAGCCACGATCACGTACTTGCAATTTCCACTGGCGGGTGAGAAGGATTCGATCAAATCTACCCCGCACATGTCGAACGGCCAAAGTGCAATCACAGGAGTTTGCTCAATGGTTGGTAGCTTTGGTAGGTCGGCATACCTTTAGCACTTGTCACATTTCCGCACAAACTTACGAGCGTCTTCCCTTAGATGAGGCCAGTAATACCCCAATGTTATTATCTTGTCAGCCAAAGTTCTAGTCCCCGGGTGTCCTCCACATATCCCACTGTGCACCTCGAACAAAAGAGAGTGAACTATTAAGGATGAACATATCTCAGCAATGGCTCGATGAAGTACCTTCTGAACAAAGCTTCCCTGTGTATAGTGAACCTGGGGGATTTCTTTCTTATCATTCTAGATTTTTGTTCGTCTTCTGGTAGCTCGCGTGCTTCTATGTAGGCCTTAATCTCATCAATCCAACACTTAGGGCTGTCGACCGAGCATAAAACCTGCATTTTTTTCGTATGTTGGTTGCTCTAAGTATGAGATTGGTTGACCATTTTGCTCGTCTGAAGTGGCCAACTTGGAGAGTCGGTCGACCAACTCATTTTCTTCACGTCCTACCCTTCCGAATCTCCCAAAACTTTAAGTCTTGGATTAGCTTTTTGACCGCTCACAATATTTGATCGTAATTGGGCCGAGTACCTCATAATCTCCTTTCGACTTGATTCACAATCCGCCGGGGAGTCACAATAAGCCACGATCTTGGTTGCCCCAAAGCACTTGGCATACTCAATTGCCGCGATCAAGGCCTCATGCTCTACGGGTTGTTGGAGGCTTGAAACTTGAACTTCAATGCTTCCTCGAACACTTTACCACTCTCTGGCTCGATCAAGACAATTCCAGCCCCACTAACATTTTTCATGGCCGACCCATCTAAATAAACTTTCCAAAGAATCCTTAGGTAGATTGACCGATGGTCGACTTGATGTTTCCTTCCCTTTCAAGTTCTCTCTTGGAGGTGCCTCTCGCGTTATCTTCCTTGGTGAACGTAAGCTCGACCAGAAATCAACCGAGGTTGGACTTGCAAAGTTTTCGAGGCTTATACTCGATGTCGAACTCGGTCTATTCTATTGACCAGTTGAGTAGTCGACCTAAGCTTCCTGGCTTATCTAGGATCTTCTTCAATGGATCATTGGTCAGAATGACAATAGGATGAGCGGAGAAGTAAGCTCTAGCTTCCTTGCAGCTATTAACAAGGCTAAGCCACCTTTTCTGCATTAAAGTATCTTCCTTTTACGTCGGACAAGGCCTGCGACGTAATAAACTGGGTTTTTGGGTACCATTTTCCTCTCTAATCAAAATTGCAGCCGCTGCTCGATCCCTAGCTGACAGGTTGATGTATAAGCTTTCCCTTTGAACCGGGATACTAAGCAAAGGAGGAGTGGCAAGGTACTCTTTGAGATGTTGGAATACTGAGGAATATTCGGCCGTCCACTCAAAGGTCCCCCTTAACGTTTTGAAGAAGGAGATAGACCTCTCAGCTGACTTGGCTATAAAGCGACCCAAAGCAAATGACCCTACCATTCAAGCGGTCACCTTCCAGCGAGGTACTCTTTGAGCTGTTGGAACGACGAGGAACATTCGGCCGTCCACTCAAAGGCTTTTGTCCCACTCAACGTTTTGAAGAAGGGGAGAGAACTCTCAACTGACTTGACTATAAAGCGACCCAAAGCAGCGACCCTACCATTCAAGTGGTGAACTTCCTTGATGCATGTAAGCTCCTGCATTTCAATTAAGACTTTGATCTTCTCTGGATTGGCTTTAATACCTCTATGTGATACCATAAAATCCTAAAATTTGTCTGCTAACACCCCAAACACACATTTACTGGTTAAGTTTCATATCGTTTGCACGTAGATTGGCGAACGTTTCCCTAAGGTCGAATACATGACGACCAAACTTGGTTTTGATGACCATGTCGTCGATGTAAGCCTCCATTTTTCGGCCAATCTAACTAGCAAAGACTTTGTTTACCATCTTCTGATAGGCCGCACCAGCATTTTTCAACCCAAATGGCATCTTAGTGTAGCAATAAACCCCTTTTGTTGCTTGGAAGGCTGTCTTCTCTATATCATCTTTGTGCATTGTGATCTGGTGGTAGCCCGAGTAAGCATCAAGAAAACTGAGGGTGGTATGCCTATCAATTGAGTCGACCAGTTTGTCTATTTGAGGGAGGGGATAACTATCCTTCGAGTAAGCCAAGTTAAAGTCTGTGAAGTCGACACACATCCTCCACTTCTCGTTGGCTTTTTTAACCATCACCACATTTGCCAGCCAGGTGGTGTAGGATGCCTCCTTAATAATACCTGCACTGAGAAGCTTGTTGACCTCTTGCTTTAAAGCTATCTCCTTGTCGCGAGCAAAAATTCTCATTCTTGAATTTCATAGTAGGGTTGACATCAAGGCGGTGTAAAATGACCTCTTCCTTATCTCCCCTCATATCTTCCACCTTCCATACAAATACATTTGTACTCTCTTTCAGTAAGGTGGTTATCTCAGCCTTTTCTTCAAGTGATAACTGTCTACCAATCTTGATTTTCTGTTCGGGGTAGGACGGGTTGGCCTCTATCTCCTCCAGCTCGTCCACTGGCTCTAGCTCCGGGCCATCCCTAAACTGCAAGGTCTCAATATGATCTCTCTGGCCCTTTTTCTTTCCTCTGCACCCAAGTGTGGAGCCTCTGCCTCAAACATATCATCTATCTCGACAGCTACCTCTTCAATGGTCGCCCCCGAGTTTTGGTTGACATGGAGGCATAGGTCACCAAAGATGGTATGGTCGACCAAAACTGCATCCGTGGTGGCCCCTGTTCGGCTCAGTCATGAGTGTGTCATGTGAGGGATAGGTCGCCTCTTCTAGCATTAGATCCACTCCTTCCTCCACACATCGAATTGGTGCCAACCTGGAGGTCGTAGTGACAGACTTTGAAAATTTCCAGCTAGCTTATGGAGTGTCTATCTCTAGTTCCCGCTTCTTCTTGGATCTTAGCACATGAACAAGGTATTTCCTAGCCTTTCTCAATACACATCCAACTCCCAGCATGGTAGGAAACTTGACCCTTTGGTGTGGGATGGAGGGCACCATTCCTAGGGCGACATGTTCAGGTATTCCTAGAATAGCATGGTAATCACTTATAACATCAATTACTATAAATGTTACCGTAGTTGTGGTCCTCAATGGATGTTGTCCGACGTCCACTTCTAGCTCTATCTGACCCTTAGCGTTGACCCTGTGGTTGGTGAAACCCTCTAGTCGACCTGAGTAAGGTGACAACCTAACATCTGTAAGACCTATGTCTAAAAAAAATTGTAGTAGAGGATGTATTTGCAGGCCCCCGTGTCGACCAAAATCCTGCTGGAGGTACAGTCGTCAATGAGCCCTGGTATGACCAATATTTGCTCCCTTGCTGTCATACTAGTAGCCAGCTCGTATGGGTAGAATCTGATGACCTCATCTTGTACACAACCCCTAGGTGGGACGTATATAGTCTTACTCAGTTGGAAGATCTTGTGCTTAAGGGCAGTGTTGCTTATTTCCTCAGCTATCACCCCCAATGTCAATCTAGGTTGCCTTGACTCTTGTACCCCTATGGCTGGTCGATCCCTCACTGGAGGACGATCTCCCTTTACAAATTTGTCCAACCTACCTTCATCATCCATTTTTGGATGATCCTTTTCAAACTCATACATTCTCTTCGCATGGCATGTATCCTTATGGTACTCGCAATACTTGCCATTGTCCCTCCTGAACTTATTTTAGGTGTTTATGGGGTTGGAGGGCCTAGGTCGGCCGTATTAATAATCTCAGTCTGACTGACCGTAAGGGGGGTGAAGCTTTCAGGGACTATATCAGTCGCCCTAGTTTTGTTTTTCCCCTTGTTGTTGTTGTTGTCAGTCTTGGTTGATCCCCCTTTGGTCGACTCACCAACTTCCGAGTGTTTTGAGCTCCTTTCTTTCTTCCTTTCTTTGTGTTCCTCAGCAACGGCCACATCGTAGGCTCTTTCGAATAACTCCTGTCTTGTCGTGGCTCTCCTTACCTGAAGCTCGTAATCCAAGTCAGGTGAAGACACCCCATTTCTGAAGCAGTTGATGACCTCTCTGTCTGTAAGGTCCTCCTCTATCTGGTCAACCAACTACTTAAACCGTGTGAAGTAGCTCATGCTACTTTCTGTATTTCCCTGAGTCATGTTGTTTAGGTCGGTGACTGTCTTCTTACGAGCCCCAGCTCTTGAAAATCTCTCCAGAAACTTTCTCCTCATATAACTCTAAGAGGTGATGCGTTGATAGACCACAGAACCAAGTCAGTGCTGCACATGTGAAGGTGATGGTTAATGCCTTGCAGAGCACATCATCCTCGGAGGAGACCAAACACATAGTTGCCTCAAAATGTTGCATGTGGTTCAAAGAGTTAGTCGTGCCAGAATATTTCTCTAGCATGGGTAGCTTGAACCCTGTAGGTGGACCTTTGTCAAGCATGCTCTTGGCCAAGGGAATAAGAGTAAAATCATTTCGTTCGACCTTGCCATCCGTATCCTTTTGGTCTGCTTCCATGTCGTCTAACCTCCTTTTCAGTTTTAAGAGCTCCCTAACATCCAGGTCACCTCTTGGATGGGATACAAAGTTGGATTTCCGCCTTTCCTCTTGGTGGTGCTCCCTCCTTGAGTGTGTTCTTTGCCTTTCATCTCTAGGGGGAGTCCTCTCTCTCCTATCTCTCCGGGGATGCGATCGACCTCCTCTTGGGGGCGACCTGAGCTCTATCAGCTTCGAGTTGCCTCCTTTGGGCTGAATTAGCTTCTTGTTCCCTTTGATGATTGAGCATGTCCCTTAAGTCACCCGTCCGGTCAACTGAGATGAGAGAAGGCCTGTCACTCCTCCTTTCTTCTCCAAACGTCCTAGAGACCCCATTAGCACGTCTGTGTGAGGTGAGAGAAGGTGCTATCCTTTGCGATCTTTTGTCGTCCTTTTTAGGAGACTCTGATAGCTTGGGCAACTCGTTCTATACCTCGAGCAAGCTTTGCGAAGACTCTAGATCGCTCTAGCAAGATATCCTTCCCACTAGCAGTTGTTCGACCCGTTTGGATCCTCTTAGCCAACTGACCTCCTCCTTGGATAGCCATGGGCCTCTTGTCTCTCCTTCTACCTTGGATTTCTATCCCATCAGCCACACTGTTGGAACGAGTGGCCCTTCTTGTGGGATGCCCAGGTGGATGAGGAGGTAAGTTGGTCGTACGGTTCCCCGCACCTGCGTCCGTGCCCGGGTTGTTCCCCCCAACATTCTCATTAACTGGTTCACTTGAGGCGGTAGCAATGTGTCTGTCAGATACCATGTCTATGGGTATGTAAAGTTTCAAGGTGTTGTGTATTCGATTTCCCGGCAATGGAACAAAACTGATAATGCAGGAAACGGTCCGGGTCAGCATTAGTCCAGCAATAGGTTATAATCCAGCTACTATGACATGAAACCACGAACAAACGACTTGCCGAATTTGTCTCCGGGTAAGACCCTCCGGCGTGATGATGAGATGTCGAGTTATGTAATGATAAATTGTATGTAAATGACGTAATCTCAAAATATTCAAAATGATATTACCTTTTAACGTTAAATGTTGTGGGGTATTTATAGTGGTGATATAGAATGTCTACGAATCCCTTCGATCACGTAGATAATGGGGGCGTAACGGTCTTGGATACTGTAGGAGACGTTTACGAATTACATCGTGGACAGACGCACGTGTTATTTGATCGAGGTCGCCTGAGTGTTCGAGGTCAACCTGAATTCGTGCCTTAGCTAGGCAGAGATTGTTCAAGTAGGAGATCGTATATCAGACAAAGCTAGGTCGGGACCAAGAAAGGTCGGACGATGAGTTTGATCGACTGATCTATACCGTTGGGCCGATAGAATTGTAACTGCCACGGGTAATTCCATTCATTTGTTGTACCTATGAAATGATCCAAACATTGGGCATCTGAAATGATCCAAACATTGAGCTTCGTACATTGGAACTGACCCGTCACTTTTATTCCGTTCAATTATAATGATTGAATTTTATTACTTAAATCACATGAACAACGAATGGTTTGACAGTCTTTCCCAATACAGAAAATAAACAACTCATCATTTAAATGGGAGTACAAATCGATTTGAAAAATGACATTTTTTCTTTTTCCAAAGTCCAGCTAGAGAGCTTATGGATCAGAAACGACTGTTAATGTAATCAAGCAACATACTTATATAAAAAAAATTGAATCTCTAAAATTGTTTTTGATCAAAAGCAACTTCAAACATTTATTTGAGACGGAGACATTAATTATAAATCATACACAAATCAAACTCGCGATTTTAATACTCGACCAAGCATTTATCTCTAGCAAATTTAGACATCACCATGCTCGAAAATTAGATAGGATAGAAATATTTGTACCAGGTTGAGGTGGTTCACTACTACCATGGATAGACAACAAGCTTTAAAGCAACCTCAACATTTAGAAAATAACATAAAATGATCCGTAAAAGTTCAAGATTAAATGTGGATAATAGACTGACTAGATTACACCATTGATATAATCATGAGGCCAGGGACGGCTATTCGAGATCGACTTGATCTTTATTGATCTGATCAAGTGGGCTAGATAGCTAGCTACTCGAGCAAAGCAAAAGTAGTAAGATCGGATCCTGCAGCAGCAGAATGAAGACTGTGATGGTTAGGGTGCACCCGTAGAGTAACTAAACGTGGGCCCCCAAAATGCGAGTATCCCAGAACAGTCTCATACTCCCCTCCATCATCAACTAAGCCATAGTGTGGATCCTCGCCCCTCAAATCCTACACCAAAGAAGGGTGAAATAAGAAAAGTTGTTTTTTCTTAATGGGATTTTTATTAATAGATGACTTAATCTATTCAATAGTTACACTTGGAGAGTGAAATCTATCATATGTGGGGATTGAACCCTTAAACCTTTTGTTTAGAGATATACCCGATGCCGCTTGAACTGGTTTAACAATTCAAAAAAAAGGAGAAACTGATATTGATGATACTTACAAATTCATGTAGGAGATTTCTGTGAATCTCTTCAGCGTTTTTGACCTGAAACAAAGTAAGATTCATATACGGTGAACGACAAATTGGGGTAACGTACTGTACGATTTTTTACAATTAATGGAACATACTACAGTTTGACATCTTAATGTAACGTACTTTTTCATCTCATTTCATATAATGGAACGTACTCTAACGACGCTAAAAAGATAACAAAAATAGGAAAAAGACTAACACCCGTTAAATACATTTAACAGTTGTGAGTCTATTTAATAGATTTAGTAGTCTTTTTCCTTATCCTCCACACTCTTTAGTTTACCACCCATCATTCCGCCCCACCGCCATAAATCACCACTCATTTTCACGATAAAATTCAAACTTTAAAAGACTAATAACAGCCTTAATTAGTAGAGGGAGATAAAAACAATTTCCAATCAAACACAGATTGAAGCCGACCCACACATGGTCTTTCCTCCCACCCCCCTCTCATTTAATTCAACGAACTCTTGTTTGTTAACTTCGGCTATAGCTATAGCCATAGCTAGGGATGGCAATGGGTCGGGTTTGGATCAGATAAGCTCTGATCCGAACCGCACAAACCCTTTACCGAACCCGACCCGATCCGAAGGTGTTTGATCCGACCCCCGATTCGGTCCGAAGCTTTCACTTTTTTTTAAAGCTCAACAGTTTATGTAATCAAATTGCCATCAAATTCCAAATCAATCTCTTTATTAAGGTTCTAAAAAGCGCTAGGCGGATGCTAGGCGGCAGAGTCGGGCCTAGCGCCTAGGGGCCTAAGCGGGACCGAGAAATTAAACAAATTTTAAATATATTTCTTAAATTTATATATATATCCAAAAATAGTGCCACTTATTTTTATTATTTGTCAAAAAGAAATAATATTTTTTATACAAAATAAAAAATCTAATATTAAGATGCTATTTATTTATCAAAAATAATAAAAATTAGCATTGGCCTTAGCTTTGGCTGTGGCCGTGGCCTTGAGGATATCCCACATCGAAAGAAAAAGAAAGTAAATGGCCTTGTTGACTCGGCGCCTTGCCTTGGCTCGGCCTTGGCCGGGGAGGATATCCCACATCGAAAAATAAAGAAAGTAGAATGTTGGCTATTGGGTATATATTGAGGCTGAAGCAAGGCTGAGCACGCATCATTCGCCTGTGGCTTTGGAGGGTATCCCGCCTAGTCAAGGCCTAATGGCGCCGCCTAATTTGGCCGACTTGCTTAAAGGCGCGGCGTTTGGTCACCGCGGCCTTGAGGATATCCTACATCGAAAGAAAAAGAAAGTAAATGGCCTTGTTGGCTCGGCGCCTTGCCTTGGCTCGGCCGTGGCCTTGGCCGGGGAGGATACCCCACATCGAAAAATAAAGAAAGTAGAATGTTGGCTATTGGGTATATATTGAGGCTGAAGCCAGGCTGAGGACGCATCATTCGCCCGTGGCCTTGGGGGGTATCCCGCCTAGTCAAGCCTAATTTGGCCGACTTGCTTAAAAGGCAGGCCTGCTTTGGTCACCTAGCCGCCTTTATGCGGCCGCCTAGATCGCATTTTAGAACACTGCTCTTTATACCCTAAATAACCATTCAACAGCCATGTATTACTTCTAATTCAAATCAGAAATAAAAGGATAGAAAAATAGACTCACCTTATACAAAATCCGGCGCCTACTACTACTGAGAGACGAGCATTTGATTTTGATATCAACGATATTTGAGGGGCTTTTTTGATAAACCATAGAATCTGATTGAACCGCCAGAAAGTAAACGACCCTCCCACCTTCGCTGACGAATCGGACTATTCCCTTTGAATTCACATTTCACACGTAGAGAGAAAGAGTGAGAGAAACGGAGAAACGGAGAACTGCAGAGAGAGCGACTTGTGGGTGTACATAGGGTTTAATCGATCCGACCGGAGTTTCGGAAAATCGATTGACGGAGGCGAAGAAACAAGTCCTTTGAGTAGAAACCGCCGGTGAGGAATTCTGGTTATTTATAGTTCGGGAGAGAGTGAACGACGAGTGGAAGAGCAGTTGATAGATATGGATAAGCGACAGCCTGTTGCCTCCACCGGATTTCTTCGAAAAATCAAGGTTTCCTCGACAGTGGAAGAATAGTTGATAGATATGGATAAGCGACAGCCTGTTGCGTGGAAACCAGATATGATCCCTACGGAGAGAGAGAAAAAGCAGAGAGAGACGAGCGGATAGAGAGACAGAAAGAGCAGAGAGACAAGCGGAGAGAGAAAGAGAGGCGCTAATATATCTATATCTACAGAACCCTAATTTTTTAGTTATGCCTATGGGATCGGGTCGGGTCGCGGGTCGGATCAACAGTGATACCGAACCCGATCGGATCATAAAAAATGAAACCATATCCAAATTTTTCGAATCAGATCGCATTTGGTACGGGTTGAGTTCGGTCAAATTGCCATCCCTGGCCATAGCCATGGTATTGTATGGACTAACGAGAGCCAAAGGCGCGGGATCAACGAATCCATCCTACGCCTATTCCGCAAAGCTAAGAACCATCATGGGTTGTGCACATCTGATTAATTTCGACCAGATCTGGTCGGCTCCCACCAAATATGACCAACTTCCTATCTCCTCTTCCTCCTAATCAAATAAACTGATTTGACCAAACCACCACTTTAGTTTGATTTTCTTTTTCTTTCTTTATGGATTTTGCTTTTTAAAGTTTGAAATTTTGTGTGCGTCGTTTGTGCGTGTGGGTTTGATTTTCATGGATTTGACTTCGAATTGGATTGGTGATGATCTCCATCAATTTGGGGCTGCAATCATGGTTAATTTTCATGGATTTGACTTTAGTTGGGGATTTCGATTGTGGAGGGGTGAGGTCAGTAGTAGTGATGGTTGTATTGATGGTTGCAGTGGTGTTTTTGTGGCGATGGTGGCTGCAGTGACAGCGGCGGTGGTGATTGTGAAGATGAAGACGAAAGGGGCGTTACTTCTTTGACGATTGTTATTTTATTTGACAATTATTATTTTATTCGACGAGTTGGTTAACTCCGTTAATATAAGTTAACGCCATCCAACCTTGTTACCTTTTTTGAAATGAGACTCAAAAGTACGTTAAATTATGTTATCAATTTGTAGTACAGTACCTTTTATGTAATTGAGTGGATAGTACGTTCCATGATTCTGCAATTATTCCGATGCCATATATATGTGTAAAGGAGCGTGATACGAAAAGCTATAGCAAGTGGATAACGTGTAAAGTGGTTACTCTACATACCTTCTTCTTGGTTGTGTCTGTCTGATTTGAAATCACTTTCACCTGTTTTACATGATTCAAATGATGTTAATTTCCCAGCAAGCAAATGGAGAAAGCTATAATGCATGCTTGCATAATGAATGAATAAAACAACTACAGCATGTACATTCTCTTTAGGCCTCCAATGGAATATTCACCATCCAAGATTTGAAAAATCTAAAATATAAATCAAATAATTCATAGATCTTCAAAACATTTATCAGAAAAAGCACTAATTGCAAACGGTACATATAGTTTAAAATGACATTAGTTTTAATATTTAGAATCCACAACACTTCGGTGCTGCGTTTACTAGAGTCGGTAGTGGGAGGATAGAGAACTAAAGGGAGGATACGGACAGATGGATAAATTTTCTCTTTGCTTAGTGGATAAGTGGAAAGAATGAAGGAAAAATAAGAAGGATGGGATTTCCATCAAACCCCATCGAATCCCAGTTCACCATTTCTCATTTGCCTGCAAAAGTAGGAGGAAAAGTTCATGGGAGGCGGAAGCGCAAGAATATTTAAGACAAATAGTTACCAATGAAATCAACTAATGTCTAAAAAGACGCTAGAAAGAGAGAGTCAAAGATTATTCGATAGAAGCAACTAATATGAGATTATATTAATGCAGGAATGAGTGATCTCTTAATCCATAATAATAATTGAATTACAAAGATCGGTTCTCACCTTGCTTCCACAATTTCTCTATGTTTTTCTAATGAACTATATGGCGATTTTGTAAGCTCCGAAAGCCAAACCTCTCAAAATTAACGTCTTATGTTTTACTTGCCAGAAATGATTGATACTAAATCAAGATCTAATAGATGATTCTACGCGTAAGTGTTCACGCTTTTATTGAACTAGTTGATACGTAGTTGAATGGAGAAAAAAGTTAGCAATGTTTCATGCTAGAAGCTTTAAGAAAACTCAACCTTCCTTTCGCGGATGAGTCTAACAGAGTTCTCAACATCTTCCTCAAGAGTGTGTAGTTCTTGAAAGTTCAAATCATTCAAGCTCTCTCCCATCCTCTGCCTGTCATATTAAAACAAGAAATCACCAAACAGTTAAAGCACTTAAAAAGGAAAAATATAACTCAACAAGTTAGTAGTCGTGTATTTGTTTGTAGTACCTTATCTCCCTCCTAAGATTTCTATTCACGTCTTTCTGCTTCCTCAGAGTCTCTTGCATACTCTGCACCACACCAAGCACATTAACATCAATATCCTCTAAGCACAAACTTTGAATACTGGATAAATTCAAACTTTCCGTTCATCTTATATATAAGTCGCCTTCTCTTTTCCTTCCTTGTATTTGCAATTTTCATAACATGGGTATGTGTTTATATTTTTACCATTTCCAAAAAGACTTTCAAAATAAAATCAAATCGTTAGAGAGATTCTTGAAGACAATGATAAGAAATTAATATTCAGACTGGAGAAGAATTTGTTTTTCTAGACTTTTATCTTCATTTGGCTCTCTGGAAAACCCCCAAAAAGCATCTCTTACAAAAGTATGATAGAAACCTTAGTAAGATCATAGCTGGCGACTGATGTTCCTGCATGTACTGATTGAGCAACTAAGATCATTTCTTTTTTCGAGCCAGGTTCTCTGATTGAACATTATATGCATAAAGTTGATTTAGATTTAAGATTATAAAGTACTATAAAGGTTTAGGTTCAATAATCACTACTAGGCAAATTGATGAAAAAAGAGGACGGGTGAACTGATGTTCTTATTGGGGGACACTAAATAACATTTTCATTTGATTCTCATCTTTTAAAAATCAATAAAATTATATAGGAAAAACTAGTTACCGCCTCCGTCCCAAAAAAATGTCCCTTTATTATCTTTTATTACAAATTGAATGTTCATTTTGTTATTCATTAGAAACAAACTAGATATTCATATTCGGAAGGGAAGGAGTACGTTTTCCAATACTTATTATTTTATATTTGTGGCATGGAAAAGATATTTGTTAAAATAGGTAGGAAAAAAAAAAGATAGATAGAGAATAACCTCATATTTGGAGTTCCAAAGGTCGGTTCCCGTTAACTTCTGGTACTGATCGAAGAACTGCTTCGTCCTGACCGTAATATTCAAAACAAAAAGTTAGGGTTTCAGATTTACTAACATATACGTATACACATGCATAAACGTAGATAGATGTATCTGAAATAAGAAAATACATACTCAATGGAGGGGCTGATGTACTCATGAATCTTGCCGGTGGTAGAAATCATGATAATAGAAACCTTAGCATCACAAAGGACGGTGAGTTCGGCGGCCTTCTTAAACAAACCGTTCCTCCGTTTGGAGTACGTGACCTGCCGGTTCGTCGAATTCTCGATCTTCCTGATCTGGATCTTCCCCCTCGCCATTTCGATAATGATCTTCTCTCTCTCTAGAATGTGGTAGCAGGTGAAATTGATTTCGATTTTTAGGGATTTGGAGGTTCCGTGGAGAAGAGGGGAAAAGGAAAAGATCATTGTTGCTTGAAATGGAAAGATTTGCCAAATGCGTGAAAGAAAGTAGAGGGATTGATTAAAGTGGTTTTAAGAATGAGTCATTTTGGTAGGGTTTTAGCTTGATGTATCTATCAGTTATCAATCACCATTGCTCGCTATTATCCACTGTCTTCTTTATTGATTTTCTGAGGTTCCCCACTTTGCCTTTCCGTTTTCTTGATTGTGTTTTCACACATACATTAATCATTTTTCATAAAAATTTGGGGGAGATTCAAAAATTTCGATACAAATAAAGGTTATCATTTTCTCATAGAAAATAAATTACCTCAGGTTGGGCTTCGGCGGATAGCGGGAATCGAACCCCCGCCTTCTCCTTTGCAAAGAGAAATTTTACCATTCGACCATATCCGCAGTTTTCGTTCTTGATACACAATATGTCCACACATATATGATATATATGCCTGAAGCATATTTGTGTAGTGCCCGTATGATATACTCCCTCCGTCCCGGAACTTACTTCACAAACACTGTTTGCACTGGTTTTAAGGAGGGAGTATTATATTGAAAGTGTTGTGAGTGTGAAAATAAAATAGGAGAGAGAATGAGTGGAGAGAATAGTAAATTATAATGGTGTTGTGAGTATTAAAATAATGTAGGAGAGAAAATGAGTGGAGGGAATAGTAAAGATTCTTTTCCATTTTAGGTAAGTTTTAAATGTGTGAAGTAAGTTTTGGGACGCCCAAAAGGGAAAGTGTGAAGATTGTTCCGGGACGAAGGGAGTATATGCATAGAGCATTTAGATCAAAATTTAGTAAAAACACAAAAGTTATTTCTCTCTCTCCCACTTTTTACTTGTGCTTTTTTTTTTTTCTTCTCACTGCTTCATTTATCATGTGTTGTGCAACATAAAGCAAATGGTAACAATCAACATTGCGAAATCTTATATTCCTGTCGACCGATGTCAAAAAAATGATTATTGATTCGTTAATTAAAGCAGAAAATTGTCTTGTGTACATTCTTCAAGGTTTTCAAAATTCAACAAAAAAAAAAAAAAAAGCTTAACCCAAATGACCTACTTGATGAGAAAGTAACAATACGGAATAAATTTTCTCTACTTATGTGAACCTGTTAGGAGCAGAAAATACTAATATCGCAGAAATAATAACCAAAGCAATATGGATAGACAATCACCAACCAACGAAAAACGACACCAAGAATTTTAACGTGAAAAACCTTCTCAAATCGAGAAGTAAAAACCACGGGACCAAGTCCAGAAAAATTCACTACTAAATATTGGTTCGGTACAGAGAGCAAGATTAATCAACAAAGATCAAGAACAACAAACTTGATCTAAACCAAGAACATCAAGAACAGCCCAATAACTACTCAGAAAAACAGCAGTCACGAAAATCCAGAATATCACCTGTATAGAGATTTGAGAAACTCGATCAAAACCAGTAGAATCGAAGCTCTATCTCTTACGAAGAACCAGGCGAAAAAATCACCCCGATCGGACCACGAACGAAGTGTGAATCGTGAAAAGAAAACTGCTGCGCTGAAGGAATATTGCACTCGGAAATTCTGTTTTCTCTCTGTTCATGGCTCTATTTCTCTACATACGAGCCAAATTAATTTCCACTAATTAACCTATTAAAACCCTAATAGACTAAAGAAAATTGGGCTAAGAATTTTTGGGCCTAAATAAACTAAGAAACATAAAAAAATAAAAATGGGCTTTTTAATCAACTAGGAGGGACAAAAAAACCCAACACTACTAGATTTCTTCAACATGAAGCTCTCCTCCAAACCGACATTGTCCATCTTATATTTTACTCCATAGTATTTTATCTTAAAATATATATGTATTTACTTTTCTCCTTCTGTTTCATTTTACTTAACATCAATTTTTTTGACACAATTTTTTTTAAACTAGACGGGTTACAGGCAAGAGATACTTGATGATGCCACGACTTTTGGCTCCGAAAGGTGGCAGAAACGCGTCGGCACCTCAAGAAGAATCTGCAAAACAACACCGTTAGGGGTGCGGGGGGTTGCCCCGCTATAACCCTCCGGCGTAAGAATCAGAATATGTCTGTGTATAAACTGTGTTAGTGTTAGAAACATGACTAGTCCCTTGTGTCACATACCAGTGTTGCCACTGGTGTTGCCACAGGTGTTGCCATTTCGATTTTTCAACACCAGAATAGTTACTGTATTTTTCACAAATAAAAATGTGGTAATTAATAAATATATAACAGTAGTTAGTCTGCTTTAGAAGAGGTTGAAAATGTCAGCAGAAGATGTCCAGGCGTGAACTTTGAAATTGAAGAGAAAATTACATATAAACATGTTGTTTATATGTTTAATTAGTGACCAAGTAAAAGAGCTATTGTTTAGCTATTCAGGGTGAGCTGAAGATAGAGGTACAAGGCTGCTACAACTTGGAGTACAAGGTGGAGAAGCCTAAGAAGACCAAGTCTTCTACAAAAAAGGAAAATGGAGCTAAAATAGAGGAACAACTTCAAGGCTTGTTATCTGATCATTTTGAGTAGGCTCCAAGTTTTGGAGGCCTATAAATAGTAGATCTTCATTGAAGATTACCCAATTCAGAAAACGCAAATCTGCACAAGAAATAGAATTCTGCTCTTCAGTGTTGCCATTCAGTATTGGCAACACTCTGTCCGACACTCGAAATTTTCATATAGATTTTTATATTTTCGTGAGGTTTTGAGTGTTTATATTCAGAGAGAATTCTTCATTTATTGTTCCTTGAGTTAATGATCATTGATCATTAAGGAAACTTCTTTGATCTTGTATTGAATTCATATTATATATAGAAAGGTCTTGCCCTCCCGGCATCCATCAAGTAATATATTTATATAACTTGATAAAAATTATATTCTTGTGTATTGTTATTTACTTCCGCTGCAAATTATATTTATTACTATTGATTTGTTGTTTTTCGAATTGGTGTCAATTGTGTTGTTATTAGTATTATCAATACTATTGACAACACTTGTGAGTTTCGTCTCACTTGTACTAAGCCATAGACAATTTCAATTGGTATCAGAGCCTAGAACTTGATATACTAAGTGTTTAGATCCTTTTGTCATGGCTTATGATCCTGCCAACCCTAATCAAAAGAGATTATCGGTTTTAGATGGATCAAATTATGCTTATTGGAAGATCCGCCTTTGCTCGCACATCAAATCAATTGATCTTCGATCTTGGCGATCTATTTTAAATGGTTATTCTGTTCCAATGCTTCCTCCGGATGATGATGGTGACGTTCAAGTCAAACCTGAGTTCGAGTGGACAATTGAAGAGAATAATCTTGCTAGTTTCAATGAAAAGGCACTGGATGCCATCTATGAATGGGTTGACATGCATATGTTCAAACTCATTCAAAATAGTCCCTCTGCAAAAGATGCTTGGGATACTTTACAAAGATTTTGTGAAGGAGATGGTAGTGTCCGAGAAACAAAGCTTAGGGGTCTCACTAGTAAATTTGAAAGATTAAGAATGGGTGAAAACGAAGACATCTCGTCTTATTTTGAAAAGTTGATTGATATTTCAAATGTTTGTCAAGTATTAGGAGAACCTTTTACTAATAAACAACTTGTTTCAAAAGCCATTCGTACTCTTCCCGAACGTTTTAATATCAAAGTTTCAGCTATTGAAGAGGCCCATAATCTTTCAACTATGGACATTAATTCCTTGATGAGTATTTTAAAGAATTTTGAATTAAATTTGAATGAGCAAACCGAGGCTTCAAAAGGCAAGAACATTGCTTTAAAAGTCGAAACTTCGGACACATGTGTGGATGATGAAGATGAAGCCTTCGAGGAATTAGATGAAAATACTAGTGTAGCTTTACTTGCCAAGAGATATAACTCCATGCTTAGAAAATTTAACAGTGTGTAGGTAAAGCTAAAGACGCCAAGAAGATTTCCTCCTCCAAATCAAAAAATACCCCAAACAGGCGTGCATCCTCGAAAAAGATCCGGTCTGATCCTAAGTACATTGAATTCATTCAATGTCATGCTTATTCCGGTTGGGGTCACTATGCCAATGAGTGTGCTAACACGTTGAGAAAGGCGGGCAAAAATATGTGGGTGTCTCTTAGTGATGGAGAGGAGGAAGGAACGGAGAAAGAAGAAAAGACGAAGCAAGTGGACATGATGGCCACGGTAGAGGAGCTGCCTTCGACAAAAAGTGTTACCTCAAGTGTTGTTCCAAAAATGACAACACCTGAACCAACACTTGTGACTTCTTCAGAAAGTGTTGCCCCAAGTGTCGTCCAGGAAATGGCAACACTTGGCACAACACTCAGCAGGTATGATTCTTTAAATGATCTTAACTTGCATGGTTCTGCTGATTTAAATTCAGAGGAGTTTATAGAGGATGAACTTGATAAAGATGAGCTTATTCATGAATTAAAAAACCTCTATAAGTCTCTCCTCGTAGAATGGAAAAAGGAGAATAAGATGGTGGTTTTCTTGAAAAAGGAGAATCTTGATCTTAAAAACTCCTTGACTCGGCTAGAGGTTCAACTCAGTAGGAGAGATTTGGATCTTGATAAACTCAATGCCAAACTCAACCTAGCCGAATCCACCTTCAAAAAACTCAACACGAGTTCATCCAAATTGGATGAGATACTCAACTTGAGTAAGCCTCTTAAAGCTGGTCTTGAGTTCCAAGAATCTCTAGAAAACATTACTTCTTCCCTTTTTAATGTTGAAACTAAAACTAGTTTTGTAAAATAGCGTGTTAAGAAAAAAGGTAGTACTTCTAGTGATATTTCTGATCAAATTATTGAGTGTGAATACTGTCACAAACCTGGACATAAAAAATCAGATTGTTTTAATCTTCAAAAGAAAATGTCCAGTTTGGAAGTGTTGCCTCAAGTGTCGCCAAAATCTCAGGGCAACACTCGAGACAACACTGGTGAACAGAAATTCAGATTTTCAAAAAAGGCTTGGTTACCCAAAGAAAAACTGAAATGCTATGTTGTATACACTGCTTTAAGGACTAACGTTTCAGGTGCTTGGTACTTTGATAGTGGTTGTTCACGTCATATGACGGGAACAAGATCATTCCTAACGGAGTACCAACCTATTCAAGGAGGCTCTATAAATTATGGTGGAGGAGGCAAGAGTGAAGTAGTTGGAAAAGAAACACTGGATATTGTTGGTTTTCCTCCTTTAAAAAATGTCTTACATGTAGATGGTCTACTTGCTAATTTAATTAGCATTAGCCAATTATGTGATGACAATTTGGAGGTTAAATTCAATAAAAATACCTGTGAAGTGTTTGATAATACTAACTTTTGTGTCATGACTGGAATAAGGTCAAGTGATAATTGCTACCTGGTTGGTAATAAATCAGTGTGCAATTTGACTAAACTTGATGACATAAGGTTATGGCATCAAAAGTTAGGGCATTCTCATTATAGGAATCTTGAAAAAATTATCAAACTCAATGTTGTCAAATGTGTTTCTAAACTAAACCTCAAAGATACCATGATGTGTGGTGACTGCCAAAAGGGTAAGCAGACTTGTGTTGCTCACAGTGTTGGACAACACAAAGAGCAACACTCAGGAACAACACATTGTTTTCAGCTTTTACATATGGACTTAATGGGTCCTGTTGAGGTAAAAAGCTTGGGAGGTAAGAAGTATGTTTATGTTATAGTTGATGATTTTTCTAGGTTTACATGGGTCTATTTCTTAAGAGAAAAATCTGAAACATTTGATAAATTTACTCACTTAGTTTCCAAAATTAAAAACATATTTTGTTCTCCTATTTTTCGAATAAGGTCAGATCATGGTAGAGAGTTTAAAAACATCTCATTTTCTACTTTTTGTAGTAAAAGGGGGATACACCATGAATTTTCATCACCCAAAACACCACAACAGAATGGTATTGCTGAAAGGAAAAATAGGACTTTGTTAGAGATGGCTCGTGTTATGCTAATTGCTAGAAATATTTCTAAAGGTTTTTAGGCCGAAACATTAAATTCAGCCTGTCGCACTACGAATAGAGTTTTCTTAAGACCCGGTACAACTATGACACCCTATGAGATTTTAAATGGAAAGAAACCTACGGTTTACTACTTTCACGTGTTTGGGTGTCTATGCTATATTTTAAATGACCGGAAATACTTAGGAAAACTAGATTCTAAGAGTGACAAAGCTATCTTTCTTGGCTACTCTCAAAACAGTCATGCTTATCGAGTCTATAATCTGAGGTTAAAACATTCAAGAGTCGGTAAAAATTGAATTTAACGATTACTTGAGTGCTACGGGAGAACCCTGGGCCAGAAGATATACCTCTAACCTTCTTTGGGAAGAAGTTGAACAAAGGGCCAATAAACCTAGTTCGACTAGTAGTACGGCAACGATTCCAAGTGTTGCCCAGTGTGTTGCCCTCGAAATGGCAACACTTTTTTTTCTCGAGGAACACAGGGGAGCAATGATGGGTGAAAATTCTGCGAGAGTAAATGACTCGATGAAGATGATGGATTGGTGTACCATCATCAAGTGTGAGGGATCCCCGAGAATTCAAAAGAATCATCCTATAAGTCAAGTGATCGGGATTTGAACGATGGGATACAAACAAGACACAAGGAAACCGGTAAATTACCAGACATGGTAAAATATGTTAAGGTAAATCACTTTTGTTTTGTATCTAAACTTGAATCTAAAAGGGTTTTTATTGAATTAAAAGATGAGTTTTGATTCAAGGTTTTAACCATGAGAGATTTTCTAGTTTGAAAAAATCTCTTGATTTTTGTTTCGTTTAAAAACTCCTGGATTATTTTGTTGTATATTATGTTTATTTAATTTTTGTTGTTTCTTTTATTATTTTCTGGTATTTAAAAAAAAAAAATCTCCAAAGCATTTGTCTCGAAGTGTTGCCATCACGCCTCGTGTTGCACCACTGCAGTGCAACACCGTGTAATGCCCGAATATTAAAAAAATATTTATTGTTTAAACCCTAATGGGGGCATTTATTGACCTTTTATTCTAGTATGTGTGTATATACTTAAGGTTAACATTTTTATAAAATACCCCTTTGTGCTTAAAGTGACAAAGTCACTTATGTTAAGTTGTTGATATTTGAAAAGGCAAAGCTTGTTAAAATACTCCCAAAGTAAATCGGGGCACAGCGTTCGCTACGACGATGCTTCCTTGCCAAAACTGAGTATAACGTAGTTGTTTTATACTAAGTATTAGGGACATGGGGCTCAAGCATTACTACGATTGTACCATACTTGAAAGGTATAAAACTTACTACTTATAGCTTTACACTTTAATAAAAAAACTCGGGGCACGGAAGTACCACGCTACTACGATGATGCTTCCTTGTAAGGGGTTTTTGTTTTTGTTTTTTTAAGTGATAAGTTACTGAAATCTGATTTCACTTCCGAAAATGGTGAATCATTAAGAGGCAATGTCGAAGACCGACTTACGAATTAGGCATCGCCGGTTTGATTTTCACCTCCTCGAATCTCGTTTCGAAATGTGTGTCTTTACCATTTTACCCTTACGAATAATATATAATTTTACGCCTTGTTAATAATAAAGTGAATATCATTCAAGTATTAAATATTTAAACATAATTACAACTTTTTCATAACCACTAATGTAAAATCAAAAAACATAATAATAAATAAAAAATATCACATTATTCCGGATTACAAATAATATAGAAAATTAAGTTCAATAAGCCAAAATACATGAAAAGAGTTAAAAAAAAACACAACATACTAGATAAAATAATCACATGCTATTTCCATCGAACAAAATGTTCATTTTCTGAACAAAATGTTCATTTTGCCTACAGCACACAACACACTTGTAGAAGAACAAATGTTCATTTTCTGAACAAAAAAAAAATATCCCAAAAACTGCTATTTTCTGAACAAAAACAAAAGCAAACAAACCAAGTAGAAGAACAAATGTTCACCTTTACTGCAACAAGAACAAAAGCAAGCAAACAAACCATTCTTTTTGGAGTCCAAAACCAAGTACATATCATAAAATCATGTTTAATATTAGACATTACAAAAGATTGGTCTAGACAAAAACCATAAACATTAAACTACATATCATAAATCCATGTTTAATGGTACACATATCATAAACCAAAGTTATATCATAAATCCCAACTTCGTACCAACAGAAAAAATCCATTTCGTCATCAAGTCAACATTGTCTGCGGGTAAAGCCATCCATCCCCTTCTATAGTTTGCTCCATCACAAAACACCCCTAAAGCTGCAATATAAATATCACTACTTGGATCCAACCTAGCTCCATTTAACTTTTCAACACACTCTTCATAAGAAGGCCCTTCATTACTCTTAATGATTGAATCTAGTGCACTTTCCATTTTTTCTTCTAATCGACTCATATTAGTTGAGAATTTACCCTTCTTCTTCTTCTTATGTCTATCCCCTTCACGAATTCGAGAACTTGAGGCTTTTTGTTTTTGCTTTCACCCGATTGAGGCACTGGAATTACCTTTCGTGGTAGGAGAGTCTTGAAATGCACCATCTTCGTGAGTCAATAAAAATATTTTCAAGCCTGGCAAGAGTTGAGTATTTGAGAAGTAAAAGAAGAAGATGAATCACGAGTGCAGGATAATTTGAGCTAGGCGTCCAATCGACTATCACCAGCCGGTGGCGGCGCCCTCAAAAGTGCATAAGACAAAGGTGAGGAAAAGGAAGGTTTGAGTTTTTTAAAGACTTTGCTTTTTGATGACCCCCGCATCAAAATAAAAAGAAAAAATTAAGATATATGTTTATGAGACATATGTTGTCACTATTAACATATAAGAAAAAAGACACACCTTAAAAAATTCTTCCCACTCTTGATCAGTCAAAGGAGTTGAAACTGTTTGTTGCGGGGTTATAAACATTACCTCACTTTTTTAGTTAAGTACACCCAACCGAGTACTTCCCCTTCAAGTAATCATAGCAATTCTTCATTTGTCTTTGATTAACTTCAAAGTGCCCTTATCTTTCAAAACTTCACCCACCTTCGCCCATGAATTGGATGAAGACTTGATCCTTTTCTACCTTTTCTATTAACCTCCTCAATACAAAGCCTCTAAAAAGCACTTGAGATAATCATCCTTCCAAACCATTCTAAGAAAACACACATACGACAAATATTCAGGTAGCTATATGACACATAATAAGCTCTCTTATAGATTTTCACTGACAAAACCCATTGTTTTTTATCTTTACGTAGTATAAGAGCGAAATGTCACTAGCTCCAATAATATAAGACCTCAATAACATATATATACCATACTAACAAGTGGTTAGCGAGCAGAAAACAACAAAAATCAATTGCATAATCCGGAACCGTCAATGATAATTTAAACAAATTAACTTATCAACTTCTCTTGATCATACCAATCATAAGCAAAGCAGCTACCAAGGGCTTAATAAATTTATATCTTACAAACAAAAGCAAAGCAAAATTTATGATGTATATAGATAGAATCATACTCATAAAGGTAGGTTCAAATTAAAAGGGGTCAATTTTTCCATAACAAGAAATTCCCGGAAGTCGATTAAAAGCTGGGCACATGGAAAAATAAATCATCAAGAAAGAAAGACAAGAAAAAAATTTAAAACAAATGAAGATCAAATCAACACAAAGAGAGCAGAACAAGAAGCCGTTGAATTTCAAGAAAACCAATAGAAAATGAGAAGAAAAACCTTGACTTTTAAGAGTCCGAATACGTCAAATTGCCGTAGTGATTCTTCGAACCCTTGCGTGAGTGAAAGGAAAGAATTCACACACAAACGAAAGAATACAAAAGGGGCACACAATCTTTCTCTTTGAAAAATAAATAAATTATTCAATGAGGAGGAGAGAGAGTAGATTGAGAAAACACTAAATAGAAGGGAGAGAGAGAGAGAGAGACGGACGAAGATGAAGATAGAAGGAGAGGGAGAAGGAGAAGGGAGAAGGAGCTTACCCGTCGCTCCGTTTGGCTGAGTGCCGATGGCCGGGAGGGAGAAAGGAGAACCCTAGGAATCGTGTAAGAGAAATTGACAATGGAAAGAAACATGAATACCCCGCATCCGCAACGTGGCATCGGAGGTTTGAAATAAATTAATTGTATGCAAAGTCAGGACCGAAATGGGATATTCATTTAGTGACACTCGATTTAAACCATATTAAAATATTAGTTTAATTTTACGAGAGTCGCCACGCCCACTTCGATATAGCCCAAAAGCTTTGAAAAAAGGCTAAACAGGTTAATCGGTTCTTCGGGGGGTCAAGTTACCGTGAAGAAGAAATGCTATCACTCCTATTGCCCGACGGATCGGTCTTTCTAGCATGTGGGGTGTTGGTTGTGGGTGCGGTGTTTACAGGAATAGATAGAAGAAACGGGATCATGCATAAGGAGGAGGGAGAGAAAGAATTAATTGATGATCACACCTAGAACCTTTACAGAGTTAGGCCTCGGAAGGTGCACTAATCAACGTTCATCCTTGGGGGATTGTTGATCATGGGATAATTATAACTAAGGTGGAAGGAAAGAGATAGTTCCTAGATCCATTGGGTTTCTTAGGGCGAAACCTTAGACCATCCTCGGCTATTGCATATTTAAATATATTAAAAACAACCCTAAATCTAGCATATATGACATAAGCAAGAAATAAAGTAATTAAAATACACTAAGCATGCAAACAATAATAATAATAAAGAACAAAAAATATTAAAAGAGTCTTACCAATTGTAGCAAGATTTGGGGTCGAATCTTGGCGATTCGAAGAGAATAAGAAGAACTCGCATGGGTGAAACAAGTGTAGTCTCGTTTCTCCCGTATGAAATTGTGTGTTGAGAAAATATTTAATTTGAAAAACTCGAGTTTAGTCTCAAGTTTTCTATGGAGGAAACCGCCGAGTTTTGTCTTGAAGTTTTCCGTGGAATAGTCTTGTGTTCAACACAGTGTGAGGCGGAGTGGGGTTTATATGAAAGTGAAAGGTAATTGAGAGAGAACGGTTATGAAACGATGTGGGAAAAGAGGAAGGGCCGATCGGCCAACCTTTTGGCCCAAAATCTGCCTTGGCCCAAATGGCTAGAATGGCCCCAAATTGCAATGCATTGGCCGGCCATTTGGCCTAGAAGTTTCGGCCAAACTATCAATTCCCTCGGCCATGGTACAAATGGAAAGGCTCAATTTTGTATAATAAAGATTCGTTTCGTCTCCGTTATTTCCAAGTCCATTTGGCCACTCTAATGACTTCTTTTGCTTATTTCGCTTTGGAATTTTATCTTTCATTTTAATCCACGGAATTTTTATATATCAAATTTGTCCAAAATTTCCATATTTCCCGTTTAGTCCCCTGAATTTTCCATAAATTCCAATTTGGTCCAAAAGCTTTCAAATGCCAATTTAGTCCCCGAATTTCCGAGTTGCACTTCCAGTCCCTGTACTCAAACCATATCAAATATACATAAAACTCGGAAATCGTGGACGCAAAGAAACCTTAATCAAACAGTCAAATTCAAAATATTTAAAATTCCTTTTTCTGAATAGGGTACTAACTGCAAACGTTCCACTTCTTTTGCTAATAAACATGGATAATACGGTATTATGAAAATTGTTGAGGACATTTTTGTCCAAAATTGTAAATCGTGAGGACGCTCGTAGCTAGTTCGGCAAGCGCTTAACATTAAGAGGCTTTTAAGAGCCTTTAAGTCTTATTTCAAAAAAATAAACACGCTTATTTTTCTAATCCTCTTAATGAATAAGTGTTAAGAGGCATTTAAAAACTTTGAAAACAAAAAAACAAATGACCCCTAAATAAAGAAATTGTAAAGTTTGCTTAATAATTGCCTAAGGAATGATAAGTTATATATGTTGAAAAAAAATATCAAGGGGATTTTGTTTAAAATGTTGCCTTGTGTGTCACGCAACATTGCTAGTAACACATTAGTAGATGCTACATTATTTTTTTTCTTATTTTTGTTTTTGTTGATTAAATTTTGAATTTTCAAAAGTCTATTTTCTTAGATTTAGAGTTTGTGAAATTTAAAAGGTTTTAGCAAAAATATTTATCTTTTGTCTAACTAAATGTAATTTAGAAATATCTATTTTTTAAAATTCATTTTCTTTTGAATTTTGAAAAAACACAATTTTATAGATATTGCTAAAATTATTTTTAGTTATTATATATTGAAAAATGAAAAAAAAAATCAAAAAAAAAATAATTTTAAATGGCCGGATAACAGTGTTGGAGTTTGTTGAGATAAGGGATAATTTTGTGTTTTGAAAATGTCAAATCACCCATTATTTCTCTCTATTCATCCCTTAAATTTCTCACCCTCCTAAAATCCTCTTCCTCACCGTCTCTCTCTTCGTCTCTCTCTCTAAACAACCGTTTGTCTTCATCTTCTTCCTTCTTTAATTCGCCATAGCTAGCCCATCAAAATCCTCTCAAATTCGTCTCCCATGGAATTTTCTCCTATAATCCCCTCAAGTGTTGTCTCAAGTGTCGCCATTCCTATGAAGACATCACATGCGACAACACTTTCCGCAAACACCAACCCTTGGCTTGGTTGTGTTAATTCCCCTCCTACTCCTGTTTCAATGGCTCTCTATGCGAGCTCTCTGTCAATAGCTCACTCCAGCTCATCGAATCATTCAGTATACTACTTTCTTCACAAAAAGGGGGAGAGTGGTCACTAGTGATGTTGATGATAGTGATTTGTATTAAGCATCATATATTCCTGGCAATGCCAAGTGATAATTTATGAATATGGCTGGAATATATGTGTTGAATGGGAGATTGTGATAGTGATCCTATCAATGTTAGATGTTGGGAAAATGTTACAACATTGATTTTATTTTTGAATAAAATCTTACATTAAAGGAAAGTTTATTGTTAAGGGGGAGATTGTAAGGGTAATCCTATTAATGTTAGATGTTGGAAAAATGTTACAACATTTGATTTTATTTTTGAATAAAATCTTACATTAAAGGGAAGTTTATTATTAAGGGGAAGAGCTATGTAAAGGGGAGATATATTGTTATAAGCATGACTAACTGTGTATGCAGGTACATCACGTTGTATTTTGTGAAGAAATACGTAACTAAGGGGGAGATTGTTAGTGTTAGAAGCATAACTAATCCCTTGTGTCACATACCAGTGTTGCCACAGGTGTTGCCATTTCGATTTGGCAACACCAGAATAGTTACTGTATTTTTCACAAATAAAAACGTGGTAATTAATGAATATATAACAGTAGTTAGTCTGCTTTAGATGAGGTTGAAAAGGTCAGCAGAAGATGCCCAGGCGTGAACTTTGAAATTGAAGAGAAAAATACATATAAACATGTTGTTTATATGTTTAATTAGTGACCAAGTAAAAGAGCTATTGTTTAGCTATTCAGGTGGAGCTGAAGATAGAGGTACAAGGCTGCTACATCTTGGAGTACAAGGTGGAGAAGCCTAAGAAGAACAAGTCTTCTAAAAAAAAGGAAAATAGAGCTAAAATATAGGAACAACTTCAAGGCTTGTTATCTGATCATTTTGAGTAGGCTCCAAGTTTTGGAGGCCTATAAATAGTGCAGTAGATCTTCATTAAAGATTACCCAATTCAGAAAACGCAAATCTGCACAAGAAATAGAATTATGCTCTTCAGTGTTGCCATTCAGTGTTGGTAACACTCTGTCCGACACTCGAAATTTTCACATAGATTTTTATATTTTCGTGAGGTTTTAAGTGTTTATATTCAGAGAGAATTCTTCATTTATTGTTCCTTGAGTTAATGATCATTGATCATTAAGGAAACTTCTTTGACCTTGTATTGAATTCATATTATATATAGAAAGGTCTTGCCCTCCTGGCATCCATCAAGTTATATATTTATATAACTTGATAAAAATTATATTCTTGTGTATTGTTATATACTTCCGCTGCAAATTATATTTATTACTATTGATTTGTTGTTTTTCGAATTGGTGTCAATTGTGTTGTTATTAGTATTATCAATACTATTGACAACACTTGTGAGTTTCGTCTCACTTGTACTAAGCCATATACAATTTCAAACTGTATATGAGCTCTAGAGAGAGAGTGTAGAGAGAGAGTATTGTTTGTGTAAATGAGAGAGTAGAGACTTACCTTAGCCTTGGAGGGTTATAGTATATATAGGGGGAAAGAGTGCATATGTGGCACTTTATGATGGGTCCCAATGAAAATATTTGGTATGTATATATATGGGATATATTTGACTGTATGGGACAGTGTTAATGTGTATGTATAAATATATATAAAAGTCAGGGCTCATCAGTAGCCCCCTACTCCAAGTGATGATTATTTATGGTCGGAGCGAGGAGTACGATTTTGGTAGAGGCTGGCTTGAGTTTATATTTATGGCCGGATCTCGGAGCTCACGAGATTGGCTTGAATCCTGAAGGCAGGAGCCTGGGAGATTGGAGTCTAGGGAGAGAAGGTGGCAGCTACGTGCTGCTTTTATCTCGGAGGACTAGGATGTGCAGGCACGATCTTGTCGGGCTAAGGGTGCAGATCTGCGGTCACTAGCCCACGTGTTCGCATGAGAGGGAGAGAAGGTGGCGGCTACATCTTTGCTTTTATCTCGGCCACCTCTTTGGGGTCACAGAGACTAGGAGTCAGAGACTTGAAGTCACGGAGACTTGGAGTCACGGGGACTTGGAGCCTGGGGGCTGGAGTCACGAGGACTAGTCTCCGAAAGGTGGCAGAAACGCGTCGCACATGATCTGCAATACAGCACCGTTAGGGGTGCGGGGGGTTGCCCCGCTATAACCCTCGAGCGTAAGAATCAGTCGGTGTTTATGTGTATAAACTGTGTATGAACTCTCTAGGGAGAGTATTCTAGAGAGAGAGAGTGTTGTATGTGTAAATGAGAGGGTAGAGACTTACCTTAGCCTTGGAGGGTTATAGTATATATAGGGGGAGAGAGTGCATACGTGGCACTTTATGAGGGGTCCCAATGTAAATATTTGGTATGTATATATATGGGATATATATATATATATATTTTATTTTTTTATTACCCAGGTTCCGCCTTCGCCGGATCAATCTGGACCACTGTGCACCGGCCCTCGGTATCTTTGGCGGAAGTAAATCGCGGATATCCTCTACTGCAAATCTGTGGCGTGGCAAAAGCACTCCCTTATACTCCCGGCCCCAAGGGAGCCCTCCTACAAGGCATTTACACTCTTACAACACCAAATGACAAGCCCCACCGAGGCAATTACATCACTTTCACAACATCAAATGGCTGCTCCAGTGCTCCTGCCAAGATTTGAACTCCCCACACTGAGGTTGCAAGCCCAGCAGTGTTGCTTCCTTAACTGCACGGATGTGCCCCGGGGGACTCCTAAGGACCCTGAAACCATGGTAGAAATTAAACCACAAAGATTCCCCTTGGGGGGAATTGAACCGGTGACCTCCCCTTTGGAAGGCCACCATTATACCAATGGGCCAAGACCCATTAGGTATATATGAGATATATTTGACTGTATGAGACGGTGTAAATGTGTATGTATAAATATATATAAAAGTCAGGGCTCATCAATACTTATCTTCTTTTGTAGTAATTTATGCTTCGGGCCTTGAGATACGTGGACATGTTGGTGATGGATTGGGCCTAATTTCTGTATCTTGCATATAAATAAATAAATAAATTTCATCTGAACTCACATACAAAAAAAATACTCTTATAGCTTTTACAATTTGAAGGAAACAAATTACTCTTATAATTAGTTATAAGAGTAATTCTTATTTTATACCTTTAGGTTTGAAGTGGATTTTATTTTTTTATTTTTTAAATGTGAAAAATTATGAAGAAAATACTCTTATATCTAGGTATAACAGTTATTTTATTATTATACCTTTGAGTATAGGAGTAGACTGATTAATAAAATATGAAACTTTTTTATTATTTTTAAGAAAAAGTGAAAAATTGTAAAAAAAAAAAAATGCTTTTATACCTTAAGGTATAAAAATAGTTTTAGTCTTATACATTTGGGTATAAGAGTGATGGGCAGAAATAATGTATGAACGCGAATTTCTGTGAAATTTTGCATCTCGTCTTATCTTTTATGGGTTTGATATATCACCCAAAAACCATAGAGTTCATAGCCCTAAAAAAGAATATATTTTTATACTTTCTCCAACCTAAGGTAACTCCCAACTTATGTTTTGTAGGCTTAATTAAGAAAACTATACAAGAAAGATAAATATCTACTGAAAATATAATTTCTTAAAAAAATCTACTGAGAATATATTCATTCAAAATACTAATTATAATTATAATGTATACTCCCTCTCATTATAAAAGTTACAAAATAAGTTTTGCAACAAAAAAAATTAAGAAAATATTAGTAGAGTAAGTATTTTTAGTATGAAAAGTGAGTATGAGAGAGAAATTTGATAAAAAATAGTAAATTGATAGATAATGTGAGCATGATGACAAATTAAATAGGTCAAATGAATAAACAATTATTAAAAAAAATTCTTTTTGGGCTTGTGTTTTTTATTGGAACACCGGCCAAAGAATAGGGTTTTTGTGCTTTTTGTCACAGGACGGAGAGAGTAGAACAATGAGACTTGTTATTCTCACAACAAAAATCATCTGCCACTTTCTCTCTCGTACTTTAATTTTCATACTCACATTATTTTATTTTATTTTATTTTAATATTCGTGTCAAGTTAAACTAATAAACTTAAATCAGGACGGAGGAGTACGTCATTTCATTTAGATACCCAACTTTATCATCCAGAATGCTAGATATTCCGAACGCTTTAATGGTAGTGAGTAGTGACTCAACTTAATTTCCTTCCTTACTTTCTTTTCATCCCAACTGTTCTCCGGGCGAGTTGCGCAAGCCCAAATCCGTTATGCTATGTAGACCTAATTAATGAGTTGACTTCCTTTATGTTTCATTTGGTAATACAAAGGGAGATAAACTTAGAAAAATGAGGGTCTAAAAATATTACAATCCTCATACCACAATTGTATTGAAAGCATGAAAAGGAACACTGAACCTTGAAGTTGTTGTCACCGACTTTCTTAATTAATATAAAGCGTAAAATAAAAGCAATATTACATATGGCGATGTCACGATTTTCTTGACGTATGGTGCGGAAGACTGAAGATAGCATCATCATCGCATAAAAGCGTTTTAAAGTTCAACGCGGTGAAGAAGAGCAAGATGAGGGCAATAAGAACAGAAAGGGATGATAAAATGAGCATTAGTAAACGGGCAATGTCACCCTTTACTTCCTGTGAATACTGTTTAGAAGCTAGAGCTAGCATGGTCACTGGGAATGAGTATGCCCACCATGCAACGTTGAACCTTCTCATAGATTTCTTAAATAATGCTGGCCTGCAAATCTGCACTTATAAATTCAATACAAATAATTAATTAATCAGACATGAAACTAGTAAATGAATAATTTTAATAGGATTAATCATAAATGAATTTGATAGTTGAATAACATTATTACATCATAATAATTGTCGTACCATAATTCTATAGGATATTAAATTTGAATTGTTAAAGAATAAGACGGTTCTATATATTTCTTTTGTCCCAAAATAAATACTTATCAAATTTTTCATTTTGGTTTATCTCAAAATAAATATCACATTTTTAAATAAAGGAAGTGCCATATTACAATTTAAGTAATACTACCTCCTCCCGTCCGAAAGGGCACAAATTTCTTTTTTGGGCGTCCCATTTAAAAGAGCACAACCCCAAAAAGGAAAGTTTTTATTAATTTTATACTCTTCCTACCCCACTCATTCTCTCTCCTACTTTACTTTTACACTCACAACATTCTCTTTCATAACTATTCCTCCCACTCATTCTCTCTCCTATTTAATTTTTCATACTCACAACATTTAATCTTTTTCTCTTTCTTACATCACTTTTCTTATTCATTTCATAATTTTCGTGCTAAAAGGCAAAATTGCCCTTTCAAACGGGACGGAGGGAGTATACAAATTAGTAAAACACCTTCTTTCTTTTTGAAACATTTATTTTGTATCGTAGTAGAGTACAATTCAACAATACAATATTTCAAATCCATATTATTGCCCTATGTAGTTGATATGTACGGATCGTACCATAACAATGCTTAATTAATTAAACGTAAAGAGTTTGCAGTTGTATTCCCAGCTCTCATAATTTCAAATAATGTTAAATAATTAGGTTAGATTATGACTTCAAATAGCCATTAATATAAAAGTTGCCCCTTTGACCAAACGAAAGGGGGAGAAAACTAAGTAGGAAGGTAACCATGCTGAAAACGACTGAATTTGTTGATGGTAGAATATTCAATGAAACGAAAGGGGGAGAAAAGATAGAATATTGATATATTATACTCCCTCCGTCCCAATTTAGAATTTTTTATTTCCTGACACAAAAATAAAAAAATATTATTATAATAAAAGGAAAGAAAATGACTGAATGGGGATAGTGTAAGTATGAAATGTAAAATATTAGAGAGAATAAGTGGAAATATTAAAGGAATTGTTGTTATAAGTAGAATAAGCGTATCCCATTAAATATAAAAATAATATAAATTGTCATTTTGAAATGTCCTAGATCGAATAGGACGTCTAAAATAGCAAATATCAATAAAATGACATGAATACTGTAGTATTAAAACAAAAGTGTGATAATTGAAAAAAAAAAAAAAAGAATACCACAAGTTTACAATTATGGTATGCTATGGTGTGATCAATAAGTGACGTGCATGGGCGAAACTAGGCCAATTGAAAATGGTTCATTTCTCACATGACTTTTGTAATTTTTACAAATCAGCCCTTTATAATTTTCGAATTTACTATATTCACTCATTGAAAAAAATTAGGAAATCTAGATCCACCACTAATGATTTAACGCCCTCTCCATCCATCTTGTTTTTTTTTTTTTTTTTTTTTTTTTTTTGAGGCTTGCTCATCTCGAGTCAAGCCCCATTTTTTTGTGTAAGTCAATTTACTAACAAGTCCTTTTGAATTTACTATATTCACTTAATTTGTTAAGTCATACTCCCTCCGTCCCGCTCGAAGTATCTCAAAATGAGATCGGCGCAAAAATTAAGAAAAGTGAGGTAATAAAGAGAAAAAGGTTAAATGATGTGAGTATGAAAAATTAAATAGGAGAGAGAATGAGTGGGAGGAATAGTTAAAAGAGAGATTGTTGTGAGTGTAAAAGTAAAGTAGGAGAGAGAATGAGTGTGGTAGGAAAAGTATAAAAATAATAAAAACTTTCCATTTTGGGATTGAGACACTTTAAATGGGACGCCCAAAAAGGAAAGTTGAGACACTTCGAGCGGGACGGAGGGAGTACTACTATGTCTCAAAATGAAAATATCTTAACAAAAACTTTTCAAATTTATTTTTGATCAAAAATAATTTTCAAAATAAAAATTATTTATTTTGGCAGAGAGGGAGTTTAATATTTCTCTATCAAAGAAGCTTACGTTTACTGTTTTTAAAAATATTTCTGATTAAACAATTAATTAAGTTACTCCCTCCATCTCTAATTTATTGTCCAAAATTTCATTTAATAGATATATTGAAAATGTTTAGTTCATATAATAAAATGATAAAATGTATAAATATTTGTTATTCACTTTGTAAATGCTCAATTTTGCAAGATATATTAAAAACAATTTCATTTTGAAATTGTGTCTTTTCTCAAGTGGGATATCAAAAAGAAAATTTTGTTTATTTTCAAGAGTAGGTTTTATGAAAAACGTGTTTTATACTAATAGATAAAAAAACAAATTTTTTGTAATTGTCGGTTGTAATATTATAAATTGTCAGTTATAATATTATAAAGTGCTAGATTCAAAATCACACTTATAAATATTCAAAATTGATACTTGTAAATATTCAAACTGACACTTTTAATATTTGCTAACGATTTGCTAATGGACAATTAGTGATAGTATTAAAGATTATTATTTATAGTGTTAAATAATATCAGTAATAATATTAAAAATTATCAATTGTAATATTAAATACTGTCGATAGTAATGTTGAAAATGACATCCGTTAGAAACTTGCTAATATGCCCTTTCGCTCTTACACTCTAGGGAACAAATTAAGAGCTATCCAACAAGGAGGTTTGCTCTTCCAAACTGATGCGGTCAGCAAAAAGATAAATTATGTTTTCTTTGACTTAATAGAGTACTTCTTCCGTCCCCAGAACAATATTCACATACACTGTTTGCACATGTTTTAAGGAAGGAGTATTATATTAAAAGTGTTGTGAGTGTGAAAATAAAATAGGAGAGAGAATGAGTGGAGAGAATAGTAAATTATAATGGTGTTGTGAGTATTAAAATAATGTAGGAGAGAGAATGAGTGGAGGGAATAGTAAAGATTCCATTCCATTTTAGGTAAGTTTTAAATGTGTGAAGTAAGTTTTGGGACGCCCAAATGGAAAGTGTGAAGATTGTTCTGGGACGGAGGGAGCATACATTTTGTCAGTATACGCACTTTTTGGCTTATTTAGACGCAAAGACAACCTAGGCTAAGCAAAATCCGCACCGGGTCTGCCGCATACTCCCGGTGTCTTCCATCTAATTTAAAATTTTCTTTTTCAACAAGATAATTAAAAAATATTAATATAATAAGAGAAAAAATAATAAGTAAATGAGATATTGTGAATATGAATAGTAAAATATGAGAGAAACTAAGTAAGAGAAATAATAAAGAGATTGTTGTATGGGTATGACAAGTGGGTCACATGAAATATAAAAATAATATAAATTTGTCATTTTGGTATGTTCTAAATTGAGTGAAACGCCTAAAATAATGACAAATTGTTTTAAATCGGATGAGACGAAGGGAGTATGTAAAAATTAAATAAAATCAATTTTTTTTTCATGGATCAACAAGTTTTTCTTAAAAATAATAATAATAAATAAATAAACGAGTTTTCATTTGGACTGCCCATATCTTTTATTTATGAATGTTTTTTTAAATCATTTGATCAGTTTATTAGTTAAAAATATGATTAAAATGCAACGTTACCAGTGACATGAAGAGGAATAGAGACAGAAAGAAGAGCATCTTTGAAGCAGTGTCAAAGTTTCCAGCTATCGATTCCCAAGCCAAGCTTCCCATGCTTGGTGCCGCCAGGAACAAGAACAATACCGGCCGCAGCATCGCCGGAATCCGATCACTTCCCGACAACCGTTGATAAAGTGTAACGAATAACACCAAGTAATGAACCATTCCAAGTGAGAACACACACACCGCAGTTTCTTGCCATCCCATTTCTGCCGCAGCTCGTGCCCCGACCAAGTTTCCGATGACCGATAACTGGCTCGTCGGATTAGCCACCGCCGGCAATAGCCTCTTTCCTTTAGTGAACCATTGACCGTATATTTTCACGTCAAGGATTATGACCGGAATCGCAAAAATCCACCAGAGGGATACTAGGAAGATTGTGTTCTTCGGAGCCGAGAAAGGGGCAGATTCCAGAAGGAGGAGCAAGGAAATCCAAGGGGCAAAGAGGTAATTGACACCTACGTGGTGCAAGAACTCGGCCTTTACCATGTTAAAGCAAAAAAAGCATCTCAGGAGGTAGAGAAGAGAGAGAAGCAATAGAACAAAGAATGCAAATGACCATATTACAGTTCCTAATGAAGGAGGGATCACTTTGTGTGTGTGAATTAGGGTTTTCCACAGCAAAGCTTGACCACCTAGAGAGAGGCTTATGCGGAAATAACCGGCGTGAAATCTTGTTAGGACGTAGGTTAAGATGGGTTGCGATTCTAGATTGTTTCGTTTTTGGGTAGCAGCGGTTGAGGGTTTTGGAACAAGTTTGATGGACCGTTGGGTGGTGGTGGAGATTGAGGGTTGGAAATTAGGGGATTCAATTACGAGTTGAATTTCTGGTTGTGATATTTGGGGTTCCATCATTGTTATAGAGCGCTATTTATGATTTCCCATTAATGTTTCGACCACAATGTGTATTTATGCCTATGAATCCAACGGAGACAAGTACATTTTTTTTACCCAATATATATTCACTTTTAGTTTTAGTACAAACTAGTACTTAATGCCCGTGCCAATGGCACGGTGACAGTATGAAAATGAAAAGAAGTGAGGAAAATGAAATGCATAGTAATTATGACGGTCTAATCATAATCGTAACCCGTGATGAAAAAGAAAAATGAAAAAAACAACTTATCTTAATCTATTCAATTTACTGGAAATGAAAATGACCAAGTATTTTATATGTCAATCGTAAAATATGAATTTTTCGTTGCAGATCATCTAAAAAGTCTTTTTATTTCTCTGATTTGAAACGGCTAAAAGGGGCACTTCCGCATTCAAATATCTTCGGCTCATTATAGATCACAAAATCTAGGGAGAAACGCGTTTCTCCATAAGTTATGGAGAAACGGGTCCCGACATGTCGCGCGACAATGAGCTAGATAGCCAGAAACCTATGAAAGTGATATCCAGAAACCTTCAAATGAATATCCAGAAACCTTCAAAATGTTTCTGGATATACATTTGAAGGTTTCTGGATATCCAAAACCTTCAATGCAATTTACGGATATGCCCTAACACATTTCGGATATGCACCTAAGGTTTTACGGATATGCACCTAACAGCTTACGGATATACATTTCACATCCTTCCGCTATCAAATACAAAGCTTCTGGATATCAACTGCAAAGCTTCTGGCTATCAAATGTAAAGCTTCTGGATATCCAGAAGCTTTTGGTCTTGGCCTTGGGTTTTTTTTTTCTGGTTATCAAATGTAAAGCTTCTGGCTATGAAAAACACGTTTCTCCATAGTTATGGAGAAACGCGTTTCTCAGCAGACGCACTCATTATAGATAGCACTCTATGTAACGTATAAAGAACGAATACTGCTTATCAAGTAGCGTTGAGTCAAACCAGAAGTTTATTGATGAAACCCGTACCAACTGCACAATGACAATATGCCATTACGACATTTTTTCGTAATGAGAATCTATTTTTATTAAGTAAAACCCAGCTATGATTTGTTGGCGTTTACATGTTGTGGAGAAGAGCTTGTGGAAATACATGAGTCAGTCTGGTATTTATGCTTGTGGCAGTATGAAATCAATCAATGCATGATTGAATATGGTCGATATTTTACGGGTGTAAATAAAATTAAATGACTAAAAAATATGTAATATTTGCTAAAAAGTGTGTAATATTTAGTGGTTGAGTAAATTGAAATTTGATTAAATGGTTAAAATTTAAAAGTTTTCATGTTATTTTTAATGGTTCTATTTGAATTTTACAAAAATATATAAATAATTTATTACGGTTAGAATTTCTTGTGATAGATGAGTGTATATTTATATTGAGAAGTTAAGGGGCATACAATTGAACTACAATTGTGTGACGAATGTATCCTTGATCATAGCTATTATGGCTAGCATATATATTACCTATGTAAAAAAAAATGATCAAAATATTTTTTAAATTGTTTATGATCAAGCGTAAATTGAAGATGTAAGCCAATCTTAAATCGGAACATAATAAATTACGTTGATTTTATTTTGCACTATATTTCAAGATTCTAATAACAATCTTTATATTTTCAAAAAAAAAAAAAGCTCCATGCTAAATACACTTTATCATAGACACACACATGCATTATGCATTATATGCAATTCATTTTGTAGTAACATCTTACGTACGATATACAAATTTATTTCTTTTCACTTATTTGTCTTTACTATGTGTAGCTCGAAGGTTTTTTATTTTTGAATGTAACCGGTTAAATTAGCATTTTAGGATGAAACTTTTCCTCATCTTGTAACAATCATAACAATGTTCTTACTCCGTCTCACTTTAAGTCACGTTAGCGATCTAATTTAGAACATCACTTCAGCAAAGAAAAAAAGAAACAGTCTACTAAACACATCATTTTTCTATAACTGATCCAATGTACCTCCCTTATTTTTTTCCAGCTAGCACAAACCCCAACCATACAATAGAAACAAACATAACAATGTTCTTACTTCGTCTCACTTTAAGTCACGTTAGCGATCTAATAGTTATTTCAATCATATGGTTGACAAAAAGTGTACTAAAAATATTACAATATTAATTTAATAAGAAATCCCAATTCCTCAACATTTATTAATCCATTTGGTAAAAAATAAAAAAGTTATTATTAACCATACTCCATCAGCATGAAAACACATTAAAGCCTCCTTTCTCACCATCCCTTCCCCAATACCCTCCTCCACTTCTCTCTGTTTAGTTACTAATCCTAATGCAAGTAAGAAATCTGTGGCTTCGTTGGAAATTCATGAACGGTGTGAGTAGGCAGTCGGCGACAACTTTAATGCGAAAAAAATTGAGTGGCCAGTCAATTTGAATATGAATATAAGCCCATCAAAACCCTGCAAATCTCAATCAAAACTAATACCCTTAGAAATCATTTTCAACTTAAAAACCAAACATATATCAACTGCCTTACATGGTGGGACGACCCAATAAGGTCAGAGAAACACTCAACTTCATCCACTTAGACATTTGATCAAACAGTTGGGGTCCAATCGAGTTTTAAGTTGGGGTCCAATCGAGTTTTAGCAAAGACACAAAAAAAAAATCATCAAACAACACAAAAATCCTGAAAAACAGAATTAATGAATGTCATGTAACGTACCGTGTGTGAAGACGAATGGAATGCCATTTTGGGTTCCTTAATCCCGTAACGGTGGGCTTATACAACTGGGAATTGAGGTGGAAGAGAAAATCTTTTCAGTTTAGGTGGAAGAGATATAGCTTATATATATATATATGTACACACACATATATATAGTGAGAGAGAGAGAGGGAGTTGCTCACTTGCACAAATTCTGTGACAACACAAAACTCCTGGGAACTTCAAAAGAGTCTAGCATTTGAATTATATTTTCATGCTTCAACTTTCTAAGAATCTGCAATTTTTTTAATGCCACCCACATAAAACAAAGATTAGAAAGATATAAAAATCACTCACTGATAAACAAAATTGTGAGCAAATATGAAAGAAATCAGATACTTCCGTGATAGAGTTATGAAGAAGTGTGATTCTAGCATAATTGCCGATCAGCAAGCTCCCTCAATCAAAAAAACTCTCAAACAAATTATCATCTATCCATAGTTGATGATCAGTTCAAAGGGAAGAAGAAACTCAATGGCAATGCGAAAGTACCTCAATTTCCTGTCTTAAATTATGAATATCCTTGTCCCTTTTACCGTGCTTGAGTATAAACTTCATCGCAACAAATCGCGTGTTTCAGATTCGACAAGCGTGTGTGTAGTGTGGCCTGGAACAGAGCGGAGGTTGCAAAACTGCTGAGAGTGGTAAAAGGAAAGAGATAGTGGGTAGTTTAGGTTTAATTTAGGCCGTTAGATCAATTTTGTTAGAATGAATCTGAGCCGTTCTTTGTCTTGGCGGTTACCTCCATCCCCTATTGTAATATAGATTGTATTTTTATTTTTGTTTTTCCCCTTACCCTCGTGTTTTTTTGTTATTGTCGTCCTTTCGTCATTATTCCGTCCATTTCTCCGTTAAAATATGCTAACTCATTAAAATGCTAAGTTGACATTAAAGTTTTATGAAATATGCTGAGATGGAAGTAAGAATGGGTTAAAGTGAATAAGATTAAACAATTAACCTTAATTTTATTTTCTAAATATAAAGGGTTAAACTTATTTTATTTTATTTTTTTATCCTTTTTATAAAAAACTCTAAACCCTAGATTTGAAAATATGCTTCCTTCCCCTCCCCATTTCATTATCTCCACCGTCAAACCTTACAGTCCATTTCCATGGCAACACCCCAGCCCAACCCCTCCTTTCACCCTTGTCGTCTTCCCCAACTACTCTCGATGGCAACTAGTTTTCCTCCGGTTCTTGTGACGACAACTTCTTTTAATAGGAGTCTTTGGTATGCTATTGTGGTGGCGACGGCCTTGGAGGCGAGAACGATGCATAATGTGGGTCAAGTTGGGTTGACTTTCTGGCGCCTAATTTGAATGTGTTTAGGGACCCCAGGTGGGGGAGGGGACAGAAGACGCCGAGAAAGGATCCCAAGGTGGCGGTGTTGTGAATATAGCCCTCCACTACCAAGCAAACCTACAAGAACGATTAGAGCATACAAAACCAAGCACAAGAAATAAATCACAAAGAAGAACACAGAAATTGTTAACCCAGTTCACCAATTTGATTGACTACGTCTGGGGGCACTACCAAGCTAGGATCATGCACTATAATATGTAAATTTGTGTTACAATGAGAAAAGGGGCGGAACATTGCTTATATATGACCTAGGGAAACAAATCAAACCCTAGACAAACAAGGAAATCTGGACTGCTGAAAACGGGCCCAGCGCGGCCGCTCTCCATGGCTGCGCGGTCGCGCTAACCACCAGAAAGTTTAATGCCATTGTTTGAGCCTTCAGTGCGGTCGCCCTCATGCCCAGCGCGGTCGCGCACATGAGAGATCCTCCGAGTCAATTGTTACTGTCCAAGAGCGCGGTCGCGCACCATCACCTGCGCGGCCGCCCTCAGCTCCAGAAACTCCTGACGAATTTCTCCACTTTGCCTCGAAGTCTAGTCCGGTTGGTCCTCTATCCCAACAATCTCCCACCTAGAGATCAACCACACATACAAGCCCCGTATCCGTTCTTCAACTCATCCTTGGTGTCCTCCTAGTGCTCACCTCGATCATGGTAGTGCCATCCTCCTCTCCTATTATCAAAGCCCAATTGAAGCTTTGCACAGCTTCAATTTCTCAAGGTTCACAACCTTTGTCAACATGTCAGCCGGGTTCTCCGATCCCAATATCTTCTCTAGCCTTAAGATCTTCTCCTCCAAGAGATGTCTGATGTAGTGAAACCTCAGTTCAATGTGCTTCGTCCTCGAATGAAACGCCGGATTTCTAGCCAAATGTATTGCACTCGATCAGTAATCGTAGAGAACGTTACCACTTCGCGTCTTCCCAAGTTCACCCAAGAAGTTCTGCAGCCCATACCATCTCTTTACTTGCCTCTGTCACCGCCACATATTACGCTATAGCCGATCGCGCCACGATCTTCTGCAATTTAGAAGTCCAAGAGATTGCCGTACCACCCAATGTAAACACATAACCCGTAGTACTTCTCCTCTTATCAAGATCACTTGATGCCAAGTCCGCATCAACATAACCCGCTAACACCACCTCCTTGCTTGAGAAACACAGAGCCTTACCAGCAGTACCCTTCAAGTAACGCGTAAATCCATTTAACCGCTTCCCAATGTTGCTTTCTGGATTGCCCATAAACCGGTGACTACTCCCACCGCATGTGCAATGTCCGGCCTTGTACACACTATTGCATACATGAGACTCCCCACTACTTAAGCATATGAAGTTCTCTCCATCTTGTCATGCTCCTCCTTCCCCATAGGTGAGTCCTTCTCGGATAGCTTGAAGTGCAAACCCAATGGCGTCCTTGTTGGCTTTGCCTCTTCCATACAAAACCTTGCCAAGACTTTCTCAACGTATTCTGCTTGTGAAAGAACCAACTTGCCCGCCTCCCTATCCCGGTCAATCCGCATGCCCAAGATTTTTCTGGCCTCTCCCAAATCCTTCATCTCGAACCGTTCTGACAACTGAGTCTTCAATCTATTTACCTCTCTACTGCTAGAGCCCGCTATTAGCATGTCGTCCACATATAACAGCAAGATTATATACCCATTGTCCGTGTTCTTGAAGTAGCAACAATGATCCGCTTCACATCTGATAAAATCAATGTCGTGCATGAACCCATCAAACTTTACGTATCCGCCTAGGAGCTTGTTTAAGGCCATACAAGCTCTTAGTCAATCTGCAAACTAGCTCCTCGCTACCCTTAGACAAGTAACCCTCTGGCTGTACCATGTAAATTTCTTCCTCCAAGTCCCCATGAAGGAAGGCTGTCTTCACATCCATCTGTTCAAGCAACAAGTTGTCCGCCACTACTATCCCCAGAACCATTCTGATAGTGGTCATCTTCACAACCGGAGTGAATACCTCGGTGTAGTCAATACCGTACTTCTGCTGAAACCCTTTTACAACCAATCTTGCCTTGTAACGCTTGCTACCGTCTGCTTCCTCCTTGATCCTGTAAACCCACTTGTTATGCAGCGCCTTCTTCCCCTTAGGCAGTCTAGTCAACTCCCAAGTTTTGTTGGCCTTCAATGAGTCCATCTCATCATCCATCGCAGCTTTCCACTTGTTACAAAGTGCACTACGAACAGCCTCCGCATAACATTCCGGTTCCCCATTATCTGTCAACAACAAATAATAATTGGATGGAGTATACCTGTCAGGCGATCCACGCAACCTGCTGGATCTACGCAGCGGAATATCCGGTTCCGGAGTACGTGGTTCATCTTCAGTGACCTCTTGACCTTGGTCATCATGAACCGTTCTGCTCCCACCCGAGTTTGGAATATCCACCTCTACAATTTTCGGTTCCGAACTAGTGTCATCAGATGCCCCCTTTCTGTCCTTGTACAATACCTGTTCATTGAATACCACATCTCGACTACGAATAACTTTATGGTTTTGGTCATCCCAAAACTTATACCCGAAGTCATCCCCGCCATACCCAATAAATGTACACTTAACAGATTTTGCATCTAATTTAGTTCTCTCAGCAGAATCAACATGAACATAAGAAACGCAGCCAAATATGCGAAGAAAGGACAGATTTACCTACTTGGCACTCCAAGCTTCCTCACGGAATTCCATTCCCAATGGTACCGATGGTCCCAGATTGATCAAGAAAGCCGCCGTGTCAACTGCATATGCCCAAAACGTCTTCGGAAGTCCACACTTCAATCTCATACTTCTAGCCCGCTCATTCAATATTCTGTTCATCCTCTCTGCTACTCCGTTGGGTTGTGGTGTCCGCTTTGGAGTCTTCTCCATACGAATACCATTCGCAGCACAATATTCCCTAAACTCCCCGAGCTCATACTCCCCACCATTGTCTGATCTTAAGCACTTAAGCTTAAGTCCTGTCTGATTCTCCACCAAGGCCCTCCACTTCTTGAACACCTCGAAAGCCTCATCTTTTCCCTTTAAGAAATAGACCCTGTAGAATCATCAATAAAGGTCATGTAATATGACGCACCACCCAGAGACGTTACCGGAGATGGCCCCCACAAATCCGTGTGAACCAATTCTAACTTTGCTTCCCTCAAACCCCTACCTGTCCTTGAAAAATTATTTCTCCCCTGTTTGCCAAACATACAATCTTCGCAGATCCCCACGTTGTCTGTCTTCAAACCCGGTAGTAGTCCCTTTGAACAAAGCACCTTCATCCCCGTCTCACTCATGTGACCCAATCGACAGTGCCACAAATCAGTATCACCTCGGCCGCCGCCACCGCAATACTATCCTTGGTGTTGTTTGCCAAATACAATGTACCCTCCTTATTACCCCGAGCGATCTCACAATCCTCCTTGGTAATAACCTGCTGCTAGCCGAATGTTACCTTGTAACCTTCTTCGTCCAAGCCTAACCGAAAGTAGGTTCTTTTCAAACCCGAATGTGTCCGACCCCGTTCAGATGTAAGACCTTCCCGTCCGATGCTCCTATTCTCGACATCCCCTTCCCCTTGATTTCCAAAGGCTCGCCATCCGCCGATAGACCTTACCGAAATCACCTAAAGTGTAATTCTCCATCTCTTCCTTATGCCCGCAAGAGTGGAATGATGCCCCGAATCCGGCACCCATGATTCTAGTGCACTACTAACACTGCAACCGCACATCATCACCTTCGACCGTTACATTCCACCTGAATTGCCCTTACGATTTGGACAATCCCTCTTGTAGTGTCCCGATTCCTTACAATAATAGCACCGAGCAGATCCCTTTGCAACCTTTGGTTTGTCTTTGGTCTCCCGCTTTGCCCTTACCACTCACCACGTTCTCCCTAGATTCGGTTCTCCACTTGTTTGCTAGTATCAGGCTTCCCACTTGCTAGTAGTAGCTAAAGCCGATCCCGAAGCACTCGATGTCCCCAACTTCTTCATGCGATTTTCTTCGCCAAAAGAAAGTCTTTAACATCATCATACTTCAATTTCTTCTTCTTACTCTTTGAAGCATTGATCACTGTCACCATTCCGCTCCAACTTGCCGGTAAAGAAGCTAGCAACAAGCACGCATGAACCTCATCATCGAACTTGATCTCCACCGTTAGCCAATGAGTCTATAACATCCATAAACTCATCGATGTGTTTAGCCAAGGATCCTCCCTCTTGCATCTTGAGACTACCCATCTTGCGTATCAAATCAACCTTATTTGCAGCAGATGGAGTTTCAAATCTCTCAGTAAGATAATCCAATAGCTCCTTGGTGGTTGTCGCCTTCCTGGTAGTCTTTGCAATCCACTTTGACAAAGTAGATCTGACCACCCCTAGGGCTTTTCGATCCATGAGTTCCCATTCTTCCTGATCTTCTTCTTCCGGTTTGACACCCTTCAGAGGCTTATAGAGATCCTTGTTGTACAAGAGATCCTCAATCTGCATCCTTCAATATCCGTAGTCAGACCCATCGAATTTCTCAACCGCCTGTTTGTCCTTGCCCATTCTTGATTGCTTGGAACAACTCCCTTGATCTTGAAACCAAGAGCTCTGATACCAGTTGTTGTGAATATAGCCCTCCACTACCAAGCAAACCTACAAGAACGATTAGAGCACACAAAATCAAGCACAAGAAATAAATCACAAAGAAGAACACAAAAATTGTTAACCCAGTTGTAAGTGCTCCAATTTGAGCTTGTTAGAATTTTCGTTAGAAAATTAACGAAAGTTATAACATTCCTAACAATTCCTAACATTCCTAACATTTCTAACAAAGCAAGGGCAAAGTGGGCATTGTTATTTAAGGATAAACCAAGGAAAGGAATCAAAAAAGTAAAAGAAATAGTCAAAAACCAAAAATAGAAACTGCTGGAACAAAAACTGGCTGTTAATTTGATTTTTTTTGAAAAATATTTCTTGTATCCAAAGCCTGAAGCTGTAATTAATGAACAGTGCACGCTGACAACCCTATCCGCGCGGATACCTTTGTCATTTTCAGAGGGCTATAAATTGAGCCCTCCAGTCTCAAAAAAAAGAAAAAAGAAGAACACATTTTCTCAACTGCACTTTGGCGAAAATAGAGAGAAAACAGTGAGAATTCCATAGAATTGTCACCTTTTTCTCAACTATTCAACCAAAATCACACTCACTCAAACACTATCATATTCAAGCCTCAAACACTCTTACATTCAAGCCAAAGCTCCAAAACACAAAGAAGATAGGTATAACCTCCCTCTTCTTACCCTAAAATTCATCCATGCATGCATTTTCAAGCTACAAAATGTAGTTCATTCATCTTCTTGTCTTAGATCCAAGAAGATCACCATGGAAGTTCATCTCCATGGAGATGAACTTCCATGGAGATCATCCATGGTTGATCTTCTACAAGGATCAACATCATTTTCAAAGTATTCTTACTTTCTTGCAAAGAAAACACATTTTCAAAACCCTAAAAATCATTTTCATACATCAAATCTCATTTTCAAAGGAAAAATTCCCCTTCCCAAGCAAATGAAGTGCTTAGTCCTAATGTACCCCAAGGATGGTTTGATATAGTTGATTCACCACTAAAATGTCAAGTGATCACTAATCAAAACCTAGGGAAATGGGGACAAGCATGGATGCCAAACCCCCCTTTAAAATCACATTTTCTTTCTTGAGAAGTTGCTGTCCAGTAGCAATTTTCTAAGACCCCAGTCCATGGTCTAAATTTTTGGACACAGATAAACTTGGAATTTGGTATTGACTAAAAACACTTTTTGTAGACAACATCCAGAGCTGTCCAGACATATTTTTACTTTATTTTTTTCGTGAGTAAAACTCCCTTTTTCAAATTTTCTTTTGAATGTCAGATCACCAGTCTCTGGGAGTCCAGATCTCATATCTGAGATTTCCAGAGGGTTTTGGGTCCTCAAATCTTCTCCAAAATGGAAAATTATTTCACATAAATCTTATTTAAGGTGTCTGGAACAACTTTCATTCTCTGAGTTTTCTCAGATTATGAAGTTTTGAAGCCCTTAAATCTATTTCAAAATCAAGTGTCCACTGCCTTTTTCATTCTGGCAGAAGTGTTCTTCAACTTCCAAAAATCTTTTGAGTACCAAAACTCAACCCAAAAATCACACCAAAAATCATGGGATCTGTCCAAAGTCTAATAAAGAATTCCCAATTTTTACTTTTCTGAGTTTCAACTTATTTTGGCCAAAACACACACACACACACACACAAATGATTTTCAGCTTGGAAGACTCGTTTTACGAGGCATTCCGGGTGCACACTAACGTCCTTCCCGGCATGTAACGTGATCTCCGAACCCAAATCTCTAATCTCGGGCATTTTTCAAAGTTTTGGCCCTTAAAACAAAAATGGCGTGGCGACTCCGGTCTTTTTCGATAGGTTTTTCAAAGAAACGAAAATTTCAAAGTCCTTTCGGAAAAATTGGCACATCATCACAGTGGCGACTCTGCTGGGGATAATTTTGAGCTTTTTTTAAAAGAAATGGTATTTGGTATATTGGTGAAAACCATTAAACTTCCCGTTATCGCCTCCTAACACGAGTCGGGGATAAATTGTGGTTTAACAATCCCACGTACCGGTATCATCGTTTTAAAAAAAAAAAGCTTTTGAGGGTCAAGCTTCCGTCCCGGCTTTAAAAATCATTTGTGTGTGTGTGTTGATTTTTGCACATTTTTCGTGTTGTTTTGACCGCCTCGGAAAAAGTCAAAATTTTGACTGTCGGAATCATGTCCCTAACTGTCGGAATTCTCGTGCTTATGTGCTTATGTGCTCATTTCAAAAAAAAATATATTCAAAAAAAAAAAAAAAAAGAGGATTTTCAAAATAAAAAGAAAATTTTCAAAAAAAAAAAAATAAAAAATCATGCATCATATTTTTAAGACACATAAAAAATTTCTATTTTACTCAGAAAAAGAAGATAGACTGTTTGCACACTACGCGCACGTGACCGTACACTGCACACTACATCCCTATTACGCCTCTCGGTGCAAGCACAGGACTACCCAAACATCCCATGGAGCCTCGTGTCGACCATGCACTTGTCCGTGACACACTCTGTCCGAGACCCGGTTGGTTTTTAGTCTGGTCCGTGTCATGCCCTCGTCTCGTGTATAGACCTTTCCTTTCAAGCCTTTGTCGGCATACCGACTCAATATCTTGGGACCCTAATCGCCGAAGTTCGCACGGTTTTTCGCCGCAGACTTTGACCAAGATATTGACCACGGCGCCTTGACTTTTGGCCTGACCGGCACAAATTATACACTCGACTCCCAAAGCATTGACACCGAGTCATCAAGGATTAATGATTATTCCATGCCTAATTACGGCCCAATTGACGACAAGTAAAGATCAATCGTGGACATTTATCCCCCAAATCATGCCGACTTTTTGTCGAGCTCCTGACATGATCTTGACTTTGACGTCGCCTTTGTCCGTAATTTACATCGAATGCTCGTTAAGACTCGATTACCCGCCGACTTTTAGGATCGCTTTTCTTTCTCGGTGGGACCCGCTTGCCCTATAGGACCCTCGCCCGGGCCGCCCACCCCGGGAGGTCGAAATACGGTGGAATACGAGGCTTATAGACGTAGTGACGGGGCCCACCGATCCAGATCCAGTAGTTTGCGAAAAAGAAGAGAAATCTTTTCCAACCGATTAGGTTAATAAAACATGTTTCAAGTAAACGTGAACGAATAACTGCATGTTGCATGAGCCCAAAGCCCAAACACTTACCCTCCTTCAATTCCCAGACATCTGAACCCTCGTGTCTTTCCCCCGCAGCTCCTCACAAAGGTTGGTTCCGACACCGGTCACCGTTTGATCCGCTGGGAAGGGTCGCGCGTCGTCGGCTTCGCCGTTTGTTCCGACTCCGGGTTTCAGAATGTCCGCGTCAGCCGGTAATGATGGGGACAACGTCGCTCCGTCCTCCAAAATCCCTCAGACAGATCAGTATTGGATCCAGTTGGTAGAACAGATGAGACTTCGACATGAGGCTCAAATTGACGACCTTCTGGGGGTTGTCGCAAGTTATGGTTTGACTATCAGTCCCAATTCCGATGGTACTTTTACCACAAAGAAGGAAGAAGGTCCTCCTCCCATTCTTAATTATCCTGGGTATATCACGATGCCACTACAAGATTCCTATGTCTCCACCGCCGGGACTCCCGCCCGTCGACCTACGGGGCAACTGGCCCCCAAACAGCAATCCAAAGGGCCACCATTCCGAAAGCAGTCAGGGACGAAAGAGTTCGGCATACCATCGCTGTCCCTCTCGAATGATACCGATCCCGCAAATATCGCATGGGTAATGAAGATCAGAAACAAGTGAAGAAATATGGTCGCCCATCAAAGCCCCGGGAGGAACGCTGCAATGCAGACAGCAAGCTCCGGATTGAGGAGGCCACACGCCACTTCGGGACCTTAACCATCTCCTAACCGACCGGGGCTCCCCGAAGGACAAGCATGTGCCTGTTCCCCGGATCTTAATACCTCTCATTATCCGCAGAGTCCAACCATTCGCCCCGCATGAGCCCAACACATAGATCTCCTCGGACAGCTCAACTCAAAGTCATTCCAAAGACTGCCAACCCGAGGTCCCAAATCCGCCACCGCCGTAGAACACATTTGGTGGGATATCTCGTGACTGTCCCGATCGCCTTGAAAGGGACTATCAGATCGGATACACGAGGACCGTCCTCCTAAAAAGAAGAAAATTTCCTCCCAACAGAAATTGAAAGAGAGGTTCGAGGCCGGCGATACCAGTGTGGGTACGCTCGGGGAGCCATCTGGGGGATTTGATTACTATATACTCTACTCCAGCCAATCTTCCCCAAAGCAAACAGGGGTAGAAGAGCCGAAAAGCCTTGCCAACAATAGAGTTGAGACCTTCGGACACCGGCAATCTGCAGATAAATCTAACCCCCCTGGGTCACCTAAGATTCGGTTTGTCCGGCTCGAGAGCATCTGCAAGAAAGAAAGACCAACGCCATTGGCGCTCCCACTCAATCAACATGTTGACCGGAGATGGCAACCGCCACAAAAGGCCTCAGTATAACCCAGGGGCTTCAACAAAGGTTCCACCTCACAAGAAAAAGGCACGAAGTGACTGGCTTGACGACTATCTTTCTCCAGACAAGCACCAAATCTATGATCCCCGCCTATATGGTAGCATGATCACCTTCTGCGACGAAGACTTGCCAAGAGATGTTTCCCAAAGACAACGAAGCTTTGTACATCACCATTAAGCTCAACACCGTATCGCTCCCCGGAGTATTGGTGGATAATGTATCGCCATTAATGTCCTTCCTTAGCATGATGCGGGCCCCGTGCATCAACGAAAGGTATATGATCCCATCTACCCGGATTATCAAGGCCTACGACTGGCTCGTCTCGTCCCATCCCGGGAACAAGAACTCGGAACTCGGTACGAAACCCAAATGGTGCCAAAGAAAGTTCCATGTAATGGACATCCCATCCGAGTTCACAGCCCTATTAGGGGCGCCTCGTTGCATCGCATGAAAGCCATAGCTTCCACTCTTCACCAATGCGTCAAATTCATTAACCGACAAGGGGACCTTGAAGTCATAAGGGGTGACAGTTTCCTCATAGGGAACGAAGCCGAAACCGTCACTAAGCATGCTCTTAGCCAGACACCGGGGCTACCTCCTCCGAACCGACCAAGGGACCATCGGGGCAAGTCTCATCAGAATCCCCCAGAATCCGGCGATGCCAATTATGTCAACGCACTCAAGCGAGCAGACTCCGAAGAAGTTCGATTCATCAAATTCAATTGTCATTTCCAACATTTGGAGGCATACTGGAAGGACACATTGAACACCGCCATGATACAGGCACACAAACCCCCGGTCTCTAATCACAGCTTTGTCACCATTCTTCAAACCCACTCTCTGACCCTGCCAAGCCAGGAAATTTTCATGATAAAGATCGACAAGCATCGTCATACCCAACTCGAATCTATGAACGTCGTGTGGGACGTCCTCCTTGCTGAACTGCCTGTTAAGCCTTTCCGCTCAAGCATGGGGCACGAGATTTTTCCAAAGAAGACACCGAGACGCAATACGTCCTACATCCGAATTGAGCGGCCGATTGTGACGAGAGAGAATCCCCTGCACTGAGGGAGATCCCTACATCCACATGCCTCGGTTTTCGACGCCGGACACAATTGATCCCGGTTCGTAGAAAGAGATGATAGCAATGGATCGAGGAAGGAGAACAAAAGAGACGGCCCCCGAGTCATGAGGCCTCCGATGGGACCGATGCCGCTAAAGAATTGGGAAACTCTTTCAGGCCCGTCCGCGACCAAAAAAGAAATGATCACCAAACTTGGATTGGTCCCCCGTCCCTTTGTGTCAACCTTTGTAAAGTCCTCTGAGTCTCTCATTGTTGAGTTTGAGTCTTCTAAGTCGTCCGATGACCTCACGCCTGAAGACCACGAAATTGTAGCCAATACTGTATTCCCCTTTATTCTCAATGAAATGACGAACCTTTCTGAGTATCCCTTAATTGCCACTTTAACTAATGATGAATTAACTAATAATCTAAAAACAGTTAATAACGATTCACTAGATGAAGAAGCAGACACATTAAACGAACAATATATCAAAGAAATCTTTAAGCAAGTTGTCCGGAAAGAGAAAAATCGAGCCCAAGCTGCCGAAGAGATTTTGACGAGTGTGAATTTGGGAACTGCGGAAGAGCCTAAAGAGACGCAGATTGGTAGTTTCTTCGAAGGAAAGGAGGACTTGAACAAAGCCAGTCCAAAAGATGATTGAATATCCTACATGGCTTTCCAACATAGTAACGGTAACCAAGGCCAAAGGAAAGATCCGGTGCTGCGTAGACTTCAGAGACTTGAACAAAGCCAGTCCAAAAGATGATTTCCCCCTGCCAAACATCGACATTTTGGTAGATTCCACGGCCAACCATGAAGTTAAATCCTTCGTCGACGGTTTTGCCGGTTACAACCAAATCAAAATGGCAGAAGAGGATCAAGCCAAAACGGCCTTCACAACCCCTTGGGGCACCTACTGCTACACGGTCATGCCGTTCGGACTAAAGAATGCTGGGGCTACGTACCTGTGAATGTGTGCCCAAAATTTTGCGTTTATTGGAATTCACGCGAGTTTGAAGACATCCGAGTTATTTGAAAAAACGGAGTCGCCACGCCATTTTGATTACCTCAAAACTTTGAAAAAAAGGTTTTATGGGTTCGGAGGTTAAGTTACCCCTTGGGAAGAACGTTTGGCGTTCACCCAAAGTGCTCTCACGGAGCAAGTCTCCCTAGATTTCATTAATCGTGTTTGCTTGCGTGCTTTCTTTGTGTGCATGTGTTTGAAAATAAGGGGGGGAATGTCCCAAGTTATCTTCCGGACGTACAAACCATTTGTTGGTTGTCGCTCGGGATTCCTTGGAATTTATGTATTTGGGATTATGATCCCGTCCTCATCTTATGACTTATGATCATCGCATTTTAAACCTCGGGACCCTCGGGACTTGCGTGATCGAGAGAATGACTCTCTTTTGGGTCAAAGATGAGGTTCTTTAGGAAGGAATGTCCTTAGCCCATCAATCCTATGCTTTAAGACGGTCGAGCTCGTATAGAGGCTTCATACTCATTCTTAAGCGATAATCGGAGATATAGGGTTCAAGGTTATCCTTTTCCTAAAGAAATCATGAACCTTTAATGGAAGGAACGATGCAAAGATGAGAACTTTTACACCGGTCCGTTCCAAGGTTGGGGAAAGGGGAAATGCATGATGAAAAAATGAATCTTTAATGAAAAGATGACATTTTTAGGTTGCAAATGATGCTTTTTGATTGAAAGAAATGATCTTTATGCAAATGATGCATAAAGATTTGATTTTTATGCAAATGATGCATTGAAAAAAAGGGGGTTTTGATGCAAAGGATGCATTTTTATTGAAAAAGATTTGATCTTTATATGCAAATGATGCATAAAGATAACATTTTTATTGGAAAATAGGGATTTTAGGTGCAAAGGATGCACCTTTATGAAAAAAGACTACATTTTTATGACAAATGAGGTCTTAATGCATGCAAAGGGGGAAGGGGATGATAAAGATGAAATCTTTAAGCTACCAAGTCCCAAGCAATATAAAGACAATGCAATGAGCAATTTATAAAGCAATTAGGATGCAAGGTTAGGGCGTGCGAGGTTACCAATGACTTCCTTTGCTTCTCGGGACGGAGCTAGGAGGAGAGGTCGATCTTTGGTCTTCAAGGAGGAGGGATGAAGCTTCTTGGCCTTCCTTCTTCTTCTTCTTGAATTCCCAGCAGTTTCTTCACGTCTTTTAGAGTGGATTGAGTATTTTTCTCATATATTGTGTGTGTTGAAATGGGTAGAGGAGGGCTCTATTTATAGGCAGTCTGGATAAGGCTAATGAAGCCGTGCGGGCTGCAGTGCTCTTCTCGCAAATGAGGCCGTGCGGGCTTATCCATCATGACTCAAAGATTCTAGAACCATGCAAGGTGGCATCATTCTAGAAGCTTCCCCCTAATTAAGAAAAACGTGTTTTCTTAATTAGGAAGGCTCCTTACAGCCCTAATTTAGATTTGGACTGTTTCCGGACATTTCCTAACACTAGGAAGGTCCGGGAATTACCGGAAAATTTACCGAAATTGCCGGGAAATTTAACCTAAGGCATGAGCCGATTTGGGTACTTACAGAAGCCCTCGGCAACGTCACTTGCAAGGCGAGTGGGGTTGTCGATAGAAAAGGATCCGATCTGGCGAATGCCGAGACGGATTGGGAGACCACGGTGGTCGAATGGCTGAACCTTTTGGAAGGCTACCTACGTATCCCGGAGGAATCAAGCCAGGCCGTAGTTCGGAATTAGGATCCGCTGGGGGAGGAAGAAGAGAAACTGGTCTCTTGCTGAGAAAATGACCTAGGAGGTCAAGCAAATGATCCTACTGGGGATAAGCTAGGAGTGACCCAGGTGGTCGAATATTTGAACTTTTATGAGGGGGCGCTTTATCACTGAGGAGTGACAAAGAAACAGGGTGACCAAAGTGGTCGAATGGCTGGACCTTTTATAAAAGGCTACCTACGTATCCCGGAGGAATCAAGCCTTGATCGTAGTTCAAGCATCACTAGATAGTTAGGAACGATGTCTAGGATCCTTGAGATTTTGACAATTCGGAGGCTGTCACCTGATTGACAATTACTGGAGGCTGTCACCTGATGAAGCTAGAGCTTATGGCGCTATCTCTTTATGACGGAGATAGAGGTAACTTAAGTTGGGAAAACTTGAGCATTCGTCACTATTCGCGGATAGTGGTTGCACAAATTGGAATGACTTAGGCATGCGTCACTATTCGCGGATAGTGATAGCACAATTTGAAATGACTTGGGCATTCGTCACTATTCGCGGATAGTGATAGCACAATTTGAAATGACTTGGGCATTCGTCACTATTCGCGGATAGAGGTAGCACAAGTTGAAATGACTTGGGCATTCGTCACTATTCGCGGATAGTGATAGCACAATTTGAAATGACTTGGGCATACGTCACTATTCGCGGATAGAGGTAGCACAAGTTGGAATGACTTGGGCATACGTCACTATTCGCGGATAGAGGTAGCACAAGTTGAAATGACTTGGGCATACTTCACTATTCGCGGATAGAGGTAGCACAAGTTGGAATGACTTGGGCATACTTCACTATTCGCGGATAGAGGTAGCACAAGTTGGAATGACTTGGGCATACTTCACTATTCGCGGATAGAGGTAGCACAAGTTGGAATGACTTGGGCATACTTCACTATTCGCGGATAGAGGTAGCACAAGTTGAAATGACTTGGGCATACTTCACTATTCGCGGATAGAGGTAGCACAAGTTTAGAGTTCCGACACCTGAGGTTGTCACCTAGTGTTATCCCGTTATAACGGAATTAACTGAGGCGATCGGGAATAAAGCTTGATTGCTAAAGAGATAAGGGATATTTTCGAAAAGATGTTATCTTGGTTAAAAGATAACGGAAATTGCATGCCCAAGTGGAAGGTCCAGGTGGGCAGATTGTAATTTATGCTCGTAGCGAATGAAGCCGCCCGGCATGAGATGGAGAAAAAGAAGCCGTACGGCTAGAAACCTGTTTTTCCAGATTATTTAAAATCAGGTTTGAACGGGCATTGGGCACATTTGTTGCCGCCCACTTCAGCCGAGAGAGAGAGAAGAGAGAGAGAATTTCGAAATTCTTCAACCCTTTTGCTTCCCTTTGATTTGAAATGGATCCGGAGGGCAATCCCATACCAAGGCAAGCGAGGAGAAACATCTCGGCGGCCGCGAGAAGGAGGAGGAAGGAGCTCGTGAGGACGGAGAGGAAGTATGACTTCCTTACGCCTCCATCGGAGCTTTACCCGGGGAGGAGGGAGCATAAATCAACGAACCCGCGATCGGTTGGGGTAAGCATTCTCATTTTGCTCAAATCCGATGATTTTGCTTGAATTTTGAATGATTTAGGGCTTGACCCGAATTTTAGGATTTTTGAATGATTTTTTGAATGATTTTGAGATGCATGAACAACCTATGAGGCTAAGAATATGCAATGTGCAATTTTATTTGATGAAAAATTATGAGAATGACTCACTTTTTTTCTCGCAAAATGAAATGAGAATTTTCAAAATATGAGACGGAGTTCTTGCCTTGTGCTAGAACTAGGTCAAAATTCTGATTTTCAATGAGAAAACATGGTTTTGGAAGATGAAAATGATTCATGCATGCCATTTTTTTTTTTTTTTGAAAGAATAATGCTTATGTGCAAAAATTGTGATTTTGTGCTTTAGGAAAGCAATGACGCGTTTCAAGTGATGAAAGACACGTTTTTATGCAAAAGATATGCTAGAAAAACTTTTATGAATGCTTTTCTTTTGAAAATATGTGCACTTTTGAATATATGCATGCTTTTTGAAATGATATGAAGGACTCGACGCTTTCTTTTGATGTGCTTGTCTACAGGAGAACAAGTCTAGAGGACCGTCGGAGATAGCGGTCAAGCTTTGCAGAGGATGCCAGATTTTGAGAAGGATGGGGCAAATCCTGCAAGTGGTGAGGGCTACCGGCTTGGATGCATTTGTAGAGGCTATCGGCAGGGGTGTCCACATCACCTCTAAGAGCAAGGGCTTGGTCCAGCCCTTTCCGAGTTCCGGTGGACAGCACACATAGCTTCCACCCGAGCTGGGAGAGCCGACAGTGACTCGCCGATTTCACCGCTATTACGGGCTTACAGCTTCACCGGGAGGCCCGTGACTTGGAGGGACCATATTACGCCCGAGGAGTTTCGTGCTTTGGTCGGGTTTGAGCCGATTCCGAAGGGGCCGGGGATGGAGACACGGAATGTCGAGGTGGCGCCCGTACTTCCATACGTAATTTTGCCGCTAATGATGTGATCGCCTGCCACTCGGCTAGAGCATTCATATGGTTGATGCTATCAGTCACCATCTTTGCCAATTCCGGGACGATAGCTATGACTTGCCTCCTCGACTCTCGGAGGATGTGGATGGGATTGGGACGGTCTCGGGGAGAGGCCGGATTGGCGAGCTCTACTTCTCGTTGGACATGTATGCCGTAACAAGGCCGCTTCGATGGACTCGCTTTTCTTTGCCCTTGAGGTAGTCTCCTTTCTTTTCTCTTTTCTTTTCCTGTCTTGAGACTTTTATAAGAGAGAGAATGACCTTTGATGTTTTGAACATGCAGCCTGGTTTTGCGAGGTGATCGGGTTCTTCCCTCGGAACCAGCAGAGTGATGTCACCATCTTCCCCGCTATGGTTCGCCGGAGGGGAGACGCGAGAGATAAATTCACTGGGAAGACCCGGATTACCTTCGACTACAAAATGGTGAGGCCGGTCATCAACAGTGGATGGGCACGATGGAGTGGACTTCTACCCCGGGGCGTATCCAGAGATCTTGGCCGGGAGATGCTATAGAGGTGACGAGGCGGCAGGAGGTGGCTCATGTGGCCGACATGTGATGTCATTTATCTCGGGGACCGCTTCGAGACAAAGATGGTCATGTTCCCCACTAGATGCCATTACTCCTTCTCGACCCTCCAAAGACGGATGCTGCCGCAGCCTGTGGATCGGCCAGAGGATGAGATTGCTAGGTACCAGTGTGCGTGGCCGCGGAGGAGTACTTTGACATGGACACCCCCTACGCCGTGTTTGTGGAGCAGCGCCCGAGGACGCCACGAAGCTAGTGAAGCCGGCGGTCACCAGTGGATATGGGGAGGATGAGCCCATCGACCCGCCGATCCCTCCCGCGCATCCGTCCTACGTGGTCCATGGAGTGCCGAGGAGGATGAGGATACCTGTCCCCGATGCTAGGGAGCCCCAAGACACCTTGCCGCCCGATAGCACCGTAAGTGTACTCTTAGTGGTCTTATTCCCTTTTAGCTTTCGATTTTCTCGCTTTTTTGCTATTTTCTCGAGATTTTCTCGAGATTTTTCTCTTCTTTTTTTCTCGTGTTCCACTCGCACTTACGATAGGCCGGTCAGCGTAATAGGGCCGGGAAGGACATGTGCCTGGCCTCTTCGAGGAAGCCGGGCTCGCGCTTCGAAGGCGGCAAGCCGGATGCACAGGAGCTCGGGCGCAAGAGACGGCACGTCTGGGGCACAGCGCTTCTACCTCATCGGCCTCGAGTACTCTTCCAAAGGCTATGCCTCGGGGCGGGGACCCAACGCCGACATTCTGGAGCAAATGGCCGAGTATGGGCACGATAATGTCCATCTATCTCGATGTGAGCGACTGTGAGGACCCGATGAGGAAGGCTAGCATCTACGAGCTGAGCAGCGATGAAGATGAAGAAGAATCGGAGGCCTAGGAGGTCTCTAGAATAGATTTGGAACAAAAACAAACAATTTACAATTTTTATGCACACTTTGTTTATTTTTTGCTTTATTTGGGCGCCGATGGGGCGAAAACATTGTATTTACATTTTAATTGCTTTTCTAATTCATGCTTTTTCAATTTGCATATTATCTGAGCCTTGGGGCGACTTTTTTGCTTGGAATTGGGGCTGAAAATGGGCCAAAATGATTTATAATGGTGTATAAATGCTTGAATGGCTTCGGATATGTTTTTGTACATGTTTTGGTTGAAAAAGTGGGGTGAAAACTCCCTTGGGCAGCAATCTTTGGTTGCCGCAGAATTTTTTTCTCGCAGAGGGCTAATGTAGCCGTGCGGCATGGCCTTGAGGGCAAATGTAAGCCGTGCGGCTTACGCCTGTTCGAGCCGGTTATTTTCTCGAATAAAAGCAAGGCTTGGCCATTTCATTTCATTTTCACTCTAGACTTGCCCCAATTGTTCCCAGAGCATATTTTGGACCTAAAAGCACCATCTTTGATCATTTTGCGATGGAGAATCCCGTTAGATTGCAAAGGGGGAAACGAGACCATTTTCTATCCGGTCTTCAATCTTGGGCGAGATATAACTTCCAAAATCACAAGGGGCTGCTTGATTCTTCCTTCAAGATCAAGTCTTTATGGCATTTGAGGGATCTCCCGCCCGATTGGGATCTCGTTGAGAGCCGCAAAGAAAGTTCTGGGATGTCCTGAGACATGTTTATGCTTTCTCTTACAACGAAATCGTCCCAACGCACGAAGACTTCGTGAGCCTTGATTGGGGTCCCGAGATTGAGGCTATATCTATTCCGCTGATCGGAGACGTGCCGGTGACGGTAAAGCTTGCATCTTTTCTCGCAGATTCCTTTCGGGAGAGGCCGAGAGGATGATGGTAGCCCCTGATAGGATTGACCTTTCGATATCCCTGGCAAGTTTGGGTCTCCAGATATGGCCGCGACCACGGTGGCTATGGATGCTTTCATTCTCTCGCGTATTCTCTATTTTGTTCACCGCCGAGTCCGTGGGGATCTTCATAGTGGTCTCTTGGACATGGTCGAGACTGTGGCCGGGAAGGATATTGTCCCGCCGGGTTTTGGGAGAGACATTTCATGGGATTGACAGGATGGCTCGGGAGACCGTTTCACGAGGTCCGGAGTCCGGCTATGTTGACTTTGTGGCCGCAGGAGAGGCTCTGGCTTTGCCCGGGGCTTTGCCGACTGCCCTTGGGTGATTTCTGAGAGGTGCACCTAGGCAACAGAACAGTGGTAGCCGGGAGCCGATGATGGCTAGGCTATCCACTTCGGACATCCGTTGGTGGATACCACATTGGAGGCTGCGCATCAGAGGATATTTCAGAGTCTTATGCCGCGAGGGTTCCGTGATTCTCGCCGGTCGTCCTTCTACATACCCCGCTTGGTATCCAGCAAGTTTGGGGCTTTACAGAGCCATTGAGTGATTGGGAGGACATCCGGACCATGGAGGTGGTGTCATTGGACATGAGAGATCCAACCGCCTTCTCTTTCTTCTCGAGGGCTTGGACACATACCGCTTTCCCACCTGTGGCTATCTTCAGGAGCAGGAAGAGCACCATCTTGACCACCGTCTACTTGACCGGTATGAGAGGGAGACGGGAGCGACTCAAAGTTATCTGGGAGGATAGACGTCGAGCTTTATTGGGAGCCGATCGCGACTCGAGTAGGACTCGAGGGAGACCGAGGCTAAGGCGAGTTGCCATAACCAATCGTGTGACTTGGTCGTGATATGGAGGCTCTGCACAAGAGATTGTCCGAGGTCGCTCCTTCGACCGAGGCTCGCAGGGAGGAGGTGCGGACTCGTGCTCGTATAGAGAGAGCGCCATTGACACGGGGTTGGTAGAGGCTCCAGTGAGGATACCGCAGGTCGGGATGAGGGATACCGACATTATTGAGAAGAAAAGGAAGAAGACTCGACGAGGCCGAGGAAAAGGGAAGAAGACCGAAGAAGACTCGCCGAATGACGACCGACAAGTCTTTTCTCAAGATCCTCTTATTGCCATTTTGCAAACACATTAGTTTATTTAGGCATTTTATTGTATTTTAGATCTTTTAGCAAAGTTAGCAGAGTTAAGAGGTAGACCGTGCTTGAACTCATCAAGAAGTTTTTTAACTTGTAATGAACAAGAAATATTATTTTAAAAATTAATCAAGACACATTTCATGGAAATTCAAATGTCTTTATTGATTGGGACCCGTTTTATGAAAACTGAAACACCCTTTATTATTTAGGACGCACTTCATGGAAGCTTGATTGTCCTTTTTATTGTTTAGGACACATTTCATGGAAACTTAATCGTCATTTTTATTGTTTAGACCGAACCATATATGGCTGCCTACGTTCCCCTTTTACAAGAAAGGCTAAGGGGCTCAGTCTACGTAGTTCATTCTCGTGAACTAATAATTTTTATGTGCACTCGTCTTTTGCCTAGACCGCCCTTTTTGGGGTTTTCACTTAGCCGGGCATTACTCTTTTTGCACTAAGATTTTTCTTTTTTTTTTTTTTTTTTTTTTTTTCATGTGCACTCGTTTTTGCCTAGACCGCTCTTTTTGGGGTTTTCACTTAGCCGGGCATTACTCTTTTTGCACTTTTTTTTTTCTTTTTTTTTTTTTTTTTTTTTTTTTTTTTTTTTTTTTTTATATTATTTTTTTTTATCGACATAGTATCTTCTGAGTTTATCACCGTTGACCGGGTGGACAAAGGGATTGCCATCCAAGTCCGCAAGCTTCATTGCTCCTCCCGACGCATTTTCGCACCACATAAGGGCCGATCCAGACGGGTTCCCATTTTCCCAGGGGGTTGTCTCGGTAGGGGGCTTTACTTTCAGCACCAAGTCGCCCTCTTTGATGTCTCCGGCCTTGACCTTTTATCAAACGCCCGGCCATTCGCCTCGGTAGGCTCGGGTGTGTTCCATGGCTTTTAGCCTTCTCTCGTCAAGGTGGCTAATTCATCATGCCGCCGCGCAACCATTCCACTTCATTGACACTGCTTTTCCGTGAGGACCCTTAATGACGGGATTTCCAACTCCACCGGTAACACCGCTTCCATCCCGTAAGTTAGGGCAAAAGGAGTTTCTCCCGTGGCCGTTTCCGACAGACGTTCAGAGCCCCGCAGTGCTAGGTGCAGCCTTTTCGGGCCAATCACGACCACGGGTGGCCATCTTCCTGATGATCCGCTCGAGTGTCTTATTAGCAGCCTTCCACGGCTCCATTGGTCTCGAGGTCTGTACGGGGACGACTTGTGGCGAGTAACTCGAATTCTCGATGCCAGCCTATCGCAGCCTTCCTTCGAAGTGTGACCCATTATCGAAATGATCTCGCTGGGCACCCCATATCTCGCACATTATGTTTTCTTTGATGAACCGGGCCACTTTTCTCGGAAGTGAGGACCTCAGGACTTGGCCTCTACCCACTTGGTGAAGTAGTCAATGGCTACCAACACGAACTCGTGCCCATTGCTTCCCGCCGGGATATTTTCCCTATCACGTCAATGCCCCAAGTTGCAAACGGCCAAGGAGTCGTCATGCAAGACATGTCATGAGGTGGGAGATGGTTGAGGTTGGCAAACCGCCGGCATTTGTCGCAGTTCGGACGTGCCGAACGCAGCCGTTTCCATGGAGATCCAAGAGTAACCCATTCTCGAGGATCACTTGCATCGTGGCTCGCATTCATGTGAGGACCGCAGGGACCATTGTGGACTTCGGCCATCAACTCTCTCGCTCTTTCTTGAGTGACACATAAGAGGAGTGGTCCTTGATACCGCTTCTTGTATAGGTTGCCTCCTAGAATGACATACCGAGAAGCCAACCTTTTCGTGGCTTGCAAGCTTTTGGCTCGACTCCTTCTTTTGGTCTACCTTCTTCGTCTCCGAAAGCCGACTCTCCGTCTTTGAGGAATTGGTAACTGATTGTACCAAGGTTCCTTTATAGGCTCGGGTCCTGTGTCCACTTCACAAATGTAAAGCCGGGGCTTCTCTTCTACCCACTCGAAGGGCTTTATGGCTTTTCCCTCGGGATCTCTACCAATGAGGCTAGAGTAGCTAGGGCATCCGCGACCGTTTCTTTCCCTCGGCAAGTAGTGGAAAGTCACTTCTGAACCGTCCACCAACTCCTCCATACGGGCATGATACCGTCATAGATTAGGGTCTACAGCCTTCCACTTGTTGGAGACTTGGTTGATGATCGTGGCCGAGTCTCCGTAAACTTCGAGCTCCTTGACATTTCTTTCTAAGGCGGCCTCCAAACCAAAGAATGCAGCTTCATACTCGGCGGCATTGTTCGTGGCAGAAAGTTCAACTTGAGGGCTATGGGGGTATGCTCATCTTTCGGATCGACCAATAGCATTCCTACACCATTTCCTCTTTTGTTAGCGGCTCCGTCAAAGAACAACCGCCATCTATTTTCGTGCTCAACCGCAAAGATCCCTTCATCTCGGAAATTGGGGTTCGTGCCCTCTGTCTTCATTATCGGGGAAGTTCGCTAGGTGATCCGACAATGCTTGACCCTTGATGGCCTTTCTCGGTCACATAGTTGATGTCGTATTCTCGCCAAGAAGAAGGACCACTTCGCTAGACGCATCGATAGGGAAGGCTTGTCAAAGATGTACTTGATGGGGTCCATTTTCGAGACCAAGTTCACAGGCGGGCTTGCATATAATGCTTCAACTTGCCGACTACCTGCACTCGCCCCCGCACAGTCTTTTTCACACGCCGAATAATTGAGCTCACTCCCGTAGCTTCCTACCGACAAAGTAAATGGCATTTTCTACCCGAGAGTCTTTCTTCTCTTGAGCAAGCATAGCCCCAACCGCCGTGTTCATGATGCTAGATAGAGCGTAAGAGGCTTCGTCTATGTGGGGGCATAGTACGGGGATGCACTAAGTATGCCTTGATCCGGTCAAAGGCGTCTTGGCATTCTTCGGTCCATTCTCAGGTCCACATTCTTCTTCATGAGCTTGAAGATGGGCTCGCACATAGTGGTCAACCGATTGACAAAACGGCCGATGTACCGCAATTTTCCCATGAAGCTTTTGACTTCGTCCTGGTTTGAGGTGGCCTCATATCCATGATAGCTTTGATCTTTCGGGGTCAACTTCTATACCTCGCTCCGTGACCATGTACCCGAGCACTTTTCCCCTTGTCACTCCGAAGGTGCATTTGGCGTGGTTTAGTCTCATGGAATGCCGTCTCACCTCTCAAAGAATTTTCGTAGGTCAACAAAGTGCCGCCCACCTTCTCCTTTGGAGTGGATTATCATGTCGTCTACGTAGACCTCAATCTCCTTGTGGATCATGTCATGAAAAAGCGCGGTCGCCGCCCTTCGTAAGTAGCCCCGCATTCTTGAGCCCGAATGGCATTACCGTATAACAAGAGGTTCCCACGGTGTGGTGAAGGCCGTCTTTTCTTGGTCTTCCTCGGCCATCTTGATCCGGTTGTAGCTCGCAAAACCATCAACGAAGGATTTGACTTCGTAGTTGGCAGTGGAGTCCACCAGGATGTCTATGTTTGCAGAGGGTAGTCGTCTTTGGGGCCGGCCTTGTTCGTATCTCGGAAATCCACACAAAGAGCCGCACCTTCCCATTGGCCTTGGTTACGGTCACGATGTTGGACAACCATGTCGGGTATTCAATGACTCGATGAATCCTACCCGCAGAGCTTCTCAATTTCTTCTTTGACCCGTAGGGACCATTCCGGCTTGATCTTTCTCGCCGCTTTACCGGCTTAGCATCCGGTGCTAGAGGGATTCTCGTGCTCTACTATCGAACCGTCTAGCCCCGGCATATCTTTGTATGACCATGCAAACACGTCGACGTATTCTCCGAGCAGCCTCAATCAATCTGTCCCTTTCAACCCCGGAAGAAGCTTCCAATCTGTGTCTCTTTAGGTTCCTCAATAGTACCCAAGTTCACACTTATCAAAACCTCCTCGGCAGCTGGGCCCGGTTTTCCTCTTTTCTCGAAACCCGCTTAAAGATTTCTTTAATGTATTGTTCGTTTAGTGTGTTTGCATCTTGTTCAAATGATTCATTATTAACTCGTTGTTAAGTTTTGAGTTAATTTATCATTTGTTAAGTTGGCAATAAGAGGATAATCGAAAGATTTGTCATTTCATTCAAGATAAGGGGAAAGATGACATCGATTACATTTTCATAATCCTCGTGCGTGAGGCCTTCTGGATGACTCGAGGACCGGAATTCGAAGATTCCCGACTCAACCGAATAGACAACACCGACTGACCCTACACTACTTATTGACTCGAGGGGGACTTGACAAGGGTTGGACCGGGATCTCACTCCTTCTTGCTGTTGCCCTGGGGAGTAGCAGCCTTGTCGGCGTTGTCATTTGATTGTGCACTCTGCGGATCATTATTGCCTTTGTCGACACCAATTCCATAGGAAGTACTCGGCCGATCCGGCGGAATCTCCTTTCGAACTTAACTTCATCCATTTGTACCTCCGGGCAAGAGGACCGGTTGTGCTTTCAAAGATCCGAGATACTCTCTCTTCATCCCAAAAGTCTTCTCGGCTTGTTCACTCTTCTCTCTACCTTTTCCCAAACAGGGGTTGGGAATGATCCTCGGAGTAGTAAGAGCCATTACAAACACATTATGCTCGCCATGGGTAATGAAGGGTTCCGGAGAGACTTTCATTAACATGGCTTGTTTTACTTCAAACTCGCAGCCTTCATAAGCGAGCCTTTCTTCCGTAATCTTGACCATGGTTACCGGTTCGATGTCGTAGAAAAGAGGCCGAGCTCGACAACATTAACGAAATCGCTCCGACTATGGGTCCAAACCGTCCCTCCATGGCGGCGGCATTAATCGATCTTTCCATTTCCTTGTAATTCAAAGATAAGGAACATTGAATTTCGTGGATATCTATGACCGCCGGATTTCCAAAACCGTTTCCATTTGTTCCTTCGAACTCGATCATGTTGACTCGATTGTTGGCGTGAAGAGGATTCTTGACCACATTGGGACCCCGAGGTGGTTCTAACTTGCCTTCTTCAACTAGGCGAGAGATCGGGAGCTTCGTGTAGGTGCAATCATTAGTGTTATGGCCATGATAATTGTGAAAGCGATGTGTTTGGTCTCGTCCATTCTCGATACCGGGGTTTCGGGTTTCCAGCTTTTCCAAAGGTCTCGATGAGTCCTTGGGCTACCAAACCGTCGAAGACCTTTTCTAGTGGCATTCCGAAATCTTCGCCGGTATAGAAAGGGAGCTTTGGCTTTGCAGCCTTGGCCTCGCATTCTCGTCCCGCTTTCTCATTCTCGAATGTAATTACCGCCAATCACTTCTTTTCCTTTTACGGTGACCGGGGCATTTGACACCGGTGCTTTGTAGCGATAAGAACCGGCTGCCTCGTGGCGGGGCCATATCAAGGCATTCTCAAACTTGGTGCCGGCATTTACCATTGCCCGAAGGTCAGATAGTAGTAATTGCCAATTTGGACTCTTAGTTGAGGTTTCTGTGCAAGATTGGAAGATTTCCATCTGTTCCTCTTCATTGAGTGGGGTCATCATTTCACCGAGCTTCCAATTCCATCTCTTGTAGAATTCACTTATCGGCTCATCCGAACGTTGTAGGTACCCCGTAGGTCATTCCGCCGGTTTCCCAATTCAAATTGGCTTTATACTTTTCTAGGAACGCTTCTTTGATCTCGGTCCCAAGTAGCTCGGGCCTTCGGTTTCACATGCAGAACCACCTAAGAGCCGAACCTTTTAATGATAGCCGAAAATGATCGGCCATTTGTTGCCGTGTACAATCTTTGGCTCTCATGGCAAGAATGTAGCTTTCAATGTGAGTCCGGGACACCGCGCCGTCAACTTTTCAATTTCTCGGCATTCGGAATTTTGGAGGGAGAGGGACAACTTTGTTGGGATCGCTGATCCGGTATGCCGTCCTCTTGGTGTCTATTTCCCCAAACTTCTCTTGCATGGACCTAACTTGTTCCCTTAGCCAAGCCATGTCGAGTCGGGGATGGTTTAGGATTGCTCGATTCCGGAGAAGGCTTATCTCGACTTGGGTGGAAGGACAGTGGGTGGCACAGTGGTAGCCGGTACCAAGGCTTGGGGATCTTTGGAGGGGAAGTAAGTGTAAACTTGACCAGTCCCGTGTTCCCGTGAGATCGGCCTGAGGCATAGGAATTAGGCTCATAATTTCCGAAGTAAGAAAAAGGATACGGAACCTCCCGGGGTCCCGTGGGCAAAGTTGGAGGTGGAAGATCTGCCGTGGCGTGACATGAATTGAGAGGGTCATTGAGCTGATTTTGAGGCCTAGGAAATGCCCGGGATGGCACATACCGAGGAGAGGGAGTGAATCCCATGGGGTAATGCAGAGGCCGCGTAACCGGGATAGCCGAGGCGTTTGCTTTCGTTGGTAGGGGACAAAGCTAGGTCTCACTTGAGGAGGTGAGGGTGTTGGGATCCCGATGGCTTGAGATGTTGGAAAGGACTCAAGAGGGGTAATCCTGGATAAGGGATCGTATGAGGATGGAGGAGGGCATTGGTTATAGGTGTATGGAGCCGAGATGGCCGCTTCGAGGCTCATCTTCTATCATCACCAAGGAACCGCTGGGCTCGACCACTATTTGAACTCCATGACGACGAAGCGCTTCGATGAGCGTGGCTTGCTGTTCCTCATGGGCCTTACGATCGTTTTCCAGGGCTAAGGTTAGCTCTTCTTCCCTAGTCATCTCGGTTACCCAAACCAAAGATCGTTTCGTCAAATCGGTCATTCTCGACTCTCTCGAACCGATGAAACCGAGGATTCTCGCGAACCGTCTCGAGGATTCTGCGCTAACAAGTCGCCGACCCGGTGTTCTCACCCACTTCTTTCTCACAAGGGAAAGGGATAGGAAAGGTTTAGACTCGGGGTAGGTGTTTAGGTTTGAAGGCTCGTGCAATATGCAAATTAGAATCTTCAAGTTTACTTAAAATGTTGTCTTTTATTAATATCTATTTGGTTGGAAAAGGGGTTCTCGCCCTTCTTTTTCACAACTACTCTAGATCCTGGATCGGTGGGTTCCGTCACTACGTCTATAAGCCCTCGTATTCCACTCCGTATTTCGACCTCCCAGTGGTGGACAGCCCCGGGCGAGGGTCCTATAGGGCACGCGGATCCCACCGACCGAGAGTAAAGAACGCTCCTATCGGGTCTAGCGGGTCATAGGACCTTTCAACGCACGAGCGATGCGGATTATAGTCAAGGCAATACCGTGAAAGTCTCGTCTCTCGCCTTGACGGATCTTTGATGAGTTTCGCTTGAGCGAATGACGGTTTTTGACTTTCGGTAATGTCCGAGAATATAATAGGCATGGGTCGGGCGGCAAAGCCGGATGACACAAAGGTCACATTGAACTTCGTTGCATACGCAAAGGCGCGAGTCGGAATCGAAGTCAATGCCGGTCAAGATCTTGCCAATTTTTCCTTGTCGGAATCTTGGCAGAGCTTCGCTTGAGCGAAAGATCTTTTATTTTGGCAAAGACTCGGTCTTGACTCTTACGCATTCCGTGCGGGTCAAGGTCAATAGTCAATGTCGGAGTCAAGATCCCACCGATTTTTCCTTGTCGGAATTTCGGAATTTCGCTTGAGCGAAAATCTTGGCTTCCGTTATGAGCTAAGGCTTGACCTTTACGTGGGTATGCAATCGGGCTATATGACACGGACTAGACCAAAAACCAACCAAAAGTCACGGTTTTTTGAAACGTGTGACACGGACCGTGCATTGGTCGGCCAGGCCTTGCCATGGGGAGGTTGGGATGATTCCGTGCGCGCCCGGGAGCATCGTAAGGCTGTCCGTGATCGCACTGGAACCACCCTCGGGTTTGAGGGACGTGCGTGCAAAAGTGTACAGGATATATCAGTGCGCGTAGTGTGCGGTCTCCTAAAATTGTTCCTTTTTGAGTTAAAACAGAGATTTTCATAAATGTGTTTTAAAGGAATGATTTTCGGGACGGGGAAAATGCAACACATAAGCACGTAAATTTTCTCGGGAGCCCTCCCGCCACCATGGAGCCGAGTAGCCCCAAGCCGCTAGGATCGCCAGATTAACCATGATTTTTCCCGGTGGAATTGCCACCGAGGTCGTATGGTCGAATCCTATGAGGATTAGCCGTACGACTGCATGGATCAATTTTCCAGGTTCCACTCCTTTTGCTATTTTTCGGGTTGTTTCCCGTTCAAAGTATGCACAGATTCCAAGATGCAAATGATGCAATGCATGGTAAAAGAAAGCAAGCATGATTAATGAAATCGGCGATGGGAGTCTAACCCGCTCAAAGGGAAAAGCTTTTTGTATTTTTTTCAAAAATTTTTCGAAAAGGGATACTGGTACGTGGGATTGTTAAACCACCGGTTATCCCAAGCCCCGGGTTAGGGAGCGATACAGGAAGGGTAAGTGGGGTCCACCTATATACCAAGTATCGATTTTTGTTTTGAAAATAAAGCTTTTCTCCTTTGGGATGATCCCCAGCGGAGTCGCCAAACTGTGAATGTGTGCCCAAAATTTTGCGTTTATTGGAATTCACGCGAGTTTGAAGACATCCGAGTTATTTGAAAAAACGGAGTCGCCACGCCATTTTGATTACCTCAAAACTTTGAAAAAAAGGTTTTATGGGTTCGGAGGTTAAGTTACCCCTTGGGAAGAACGTTTGGCGTTCACCCAAAGTGCCTTGCCGGAGCAAGTCTCCCTAGATTTCATTAATCGTGTTTGCTTGCGTGCTTTCTTTGTGTGCATGTGTTTGAAAATAAGGGGGGGAATGTCCCAAGTTATCTTCCGGACGTACAAACCATTTGTTGGTTGTCGCTCGGGATTCCTTGGAATTTATGTATTTGGGATTATGATCCCGTCCTCATCTTATGACTTATGATCATCGCATTTTAAACCTCGGGACCCTCGGGACTTGCGTGATCGAGAGAATGACTCTCTTTTGGGTCAAAGATGAGGTTCTTTAGGAAGGAATGTCCTTAGCCCATCAATCCTATGCTTTAAGACGGTCGAGCTCGTATAGAGGCTTCATACTCATTCTTAAGCGATAATCGGAGATATAGGGTTCAAGGTTATCCTTTTCCTAAAGAAATCATGAACCTTTAATGGAAGGAACGATGCAAAGATGAGAACTTTTACACCGATCCGTTCCAAGGTTGGGGGAAAGGGGAAATGCATGATGAAAAAATGAATCTTTAATGAAAAGATGACATTTTTAGGTTGCAAATGATGCTTTTTGATTGAAAGAAATGATCTTTATGCAAATGATGCATAAAGATTTGATTTTATGCAAATGATGCATTGAAAAAAGGGGTTTTGATGCAAAGGATGCATTTTTATTGAAAAAGATTTGATCTTTATATGCAAATGATGCATAAAGATAACATTTTTATTGGAAAATAGGGATTTTAGGTGCAAAGGATGCACCTTTATGAAAAAAGACTACATTTTTATGACAAATGAGGTCTTAATGCATGCAAAGGGGGAAGGGGATGATAAAGATGAAATCTTTAAGCTACCAAGTCCCAAGCAATATAAAGACAATGCAATGAGCAATTTATAAAGCAATTAGGATGCAAGGTTAGGGCGTGCGAGGTTACCAATGACTTCCTTTGCTTCTCGGGACGGAGCTAGGAGGAGAGGTCGATCTTTGGTCTTCAAGGAGGAGGGATGAAGCTTCTTGGCCTTCCTTCTTCTTCTTCTTGAATTCCCAGCAGTTTCTTCACGTCTTTTAGAGTGGATTGAGTATTTTTCTCATATATTGTGTGTGTTGAAATGGGTAGAGGAGGGCTCTATTTATAGGCAGTCTGGATAAGGCTAATGAAGCCGTGCGGCTGCAGGCTCTTTGCAAATGAGGCCGTGCGGGCTTATCCATTGTGACTCAGCATTCTAGAACCATGCAAGGTGGCATCATTCTAGAAGCTTCCCCCTAATTAAGAAAAACGTGTTTTCTTAATTAGGAAGGCTCCTCTGACCCTAATTTAGATTTGGACTGTTCCAGGACATTTCCGGAACACTAGGAAGGTCCGGGGAATTACCGGAAAATTTACCGAAATTGCCGGGAAATTTAACCGGAAGGCATGAGCCAGATTTGGGTACTTACAGTACCAGAGGGCAGCTACAGCTCTATTCCATGATATGATCCACAAGGAAATTGAGGTCTATGTGGACGACATAATAATACACTCCAGAGGATCAGATGGCCAACACTTTGTTGATTTGAGAAAATTCTTCGACCGCCTCCGAGACCACAGCATGAGACTGAATCCAGCCAAATGCACCTTCGGTGTAAGACGAGGCAAGGTGCTAGGATATATGGTGACAGAACGGGGAATCGAAGTAGACCCTCAGAAAATCAAGGCGATAGTTGAAATGAAGCCGCCCCGGACGCTAACAGAAGTTAAATCCTTCATGGGAAGACTCCAATACATAAGCCGCTTTGTAAATCAGCTGACCTCGATCTGCGAGCCGATCTTCAAATTGATGAAGAAAAATGCCTACACAGAATGGACTCCAGAATGTCAGCTCGCTTTTGAACAGATCAAGGCATACCTCGTGAATCCCCCGATTCTTTGCCCACCACATCAGCAAAAGCCACTATTGCTATATCTAACTGTCACGGATACAGCAATTGGGGCTATGCTAGCCCAAGAGAAGAAAGATTCCAAGGTCGAAAACGCCATCTATTTCGTAAGCAGAAAGCTCCAAGGAAGCGAACTCAATTACTCTGCTTGCGAAAAGACTTGCGCAGGTTTGGTCTGGGTAGTGGGAAAATTGAAACACTACATGCAGTCTCATCCGATACATCTCGTCTCAAGGATAGACCCCATCAAATATCTGTTCGACAAGCCTTCCATCTCCATGAGGTTGGCAAAATGGTCATTCTTTTTGGCTGAATACGACATCACCTATGTTTCAAGGAAATCCGTAAAAGGACGCATAATGGCAGAACATTTGGCCGATTTCCCAAGTGATGAGTTGTGAGCACCCCAACCCGGGACCTATCTCGAATCCCGAGCTTGAGAAGCCCAAACTAAGAAATCTCATTTTCCATTTTCAAAAATCTTTTAATTTGCCTTTACAAGGAAACCAATTCTCAATTTTCCCAAAAACAAAATCAAATATAATATCTCCACTTGGAGGGATTTAAACAAATACCTTAAGAACCATACTTCATTAATTACATTGAAAACCCTAATTAATATTGTTTAACAAAAGAGTTTTCATTACAACTTATGAAAGAGTAATAATTAAATATGACTCCCTACAACCCACACATATACCTATCCTGACAAATCCCAAAAGCAATCGTCCACAATTGTCTCCCCGGCCTCACTGGTTCAGTCACTGTCTCGGAAAATCTAAAGCGGTAAAAGGGAAGGGGTGAGAATAAATCTCAATGAGCTATTATGAATGCAGCAAGATGTCAACCAAAGTGCAACACATAGCATGGTAGCACATAACACATTATGAAAGCGGTAAACACCTTACGTTACCTCATTTTACCTTTCCCGTCTGAACAATAAGTCGTACAACGTGGGAGTAAAACTCCACTCTTTGGTGAATTGCCTCCAGCACATTCACCTCTTATAGGACTCATACTCCAGAGATCCATATAAGAAAAGATACCTATATCAGAGTATCCAACAATAATATCGCTAACTGTAAAGCTTTAGGCTTAATACAGAAGCATTCCCCCTAATCATCAATCGCAACGGTCTGTAAAGCTTTTTGGGTCAATACAGTCGTTAGCACACCCACTCTGTGGCCACATAGGGGACGGTCCCAGGTATGATGAACCTTCAATCACTTATAGAACAAATCCATAATTGATTGAATTCCATTATACCCCCGAATATCAACACGTTCAAGCACATAATAGATACTTGAAATATAATCCACAAAAAGGGATAATCATATAACAACATGGTAATGTATACTCATGCTCATCAATTTCATAGTGCAACAACCATTTAATACACTATGCATAGTATCATCAATAAATATGAGTGATAACAAATAAATCCACAAATGGAATAACCATGCAACCCCATAATAAGCATATCCACACATTGGGATAACATAACAACTTGTCAAATAATCCACACTTGGGATGCACATAACAACTTGCCAAATAATCCATACTTAGGATATTAAGGTAACCATATAATCAATAATTCCACAACTTGGAATAACAATGCCACAAGGTGATACATACCCATTACCAATTAGTTCAATAGTGAAACCTATGGCTTCTACACCATTGCAACTATTCACGAAAGATAAGGAGTAAGTGAGGCTACTATATATCATAAACCATTCTTACATAGTCATTATACAACCTCGAATAACCTTAATAAAAGTTCAAGATCTATTTCCCAAGTTGGAACTATTTTGGTGAAGTTACAAATCAAACCTATCAACCATTTTCGGGACAATATTTAAACTACTTCCACAATTCCATTTTGATCACTTAAGATGTCATTGTGTAGCCAAAGTATTCTACTTTAATCTAGGTTAAAGAGATTTCATTTTGGTTCTAGTTCGATTAGGTTTAAACAGCTCCAAAGTTGACCCAATGTCACCGAGCCGGGGCACGACTCGTGCCCCAGGGCACGACTCGTGCCCCTTTGGCCTTCCTCAGATTCATGCGTCCCCTAAAGCACGACTCGTCCCTCCATATGGCACGACTCGTGCCTGAGGGCACGACTCGTGCCCAATTACCCTTAAGTTGATCAGAACGATTTGGCTCTCATTCACGAGTCGTTATCACGACTTGGCCATGGGCACGACTCGTGCCAGTGGGCACGACTCGTGCCACGGCCAATCTTAGGTACCAACGAAGAACAAATAAATAATTCCAAGAAACCCAATTTCAACTCAAATCTCCTCTACTTTGTGAACCTAAAAGAAATTCCTAACTTCATCAATCTCATACTAAGTCATTCCTAAACACATAAGATAGATTCAATCCATTTAATGCTTAGTTGATATACTCCTTAAACTATCAATTTCATACTTAACCTTTTTACTTCCATTTAAACCATACTTCTTTCCTCTTTAACACCATCCATGAACATCATTCTTATATCTAGATCATTAAGCATCTCTCTACTTCAAGAAAGTGTTCTAACCACTCAAACAACATGTATCACAACAATATTAACATCAATTATAACATGAACATTTATTTGAAGGAAAGTCATAATAACTCACTTAGCAATTATGAAGTGGATTAAAGATCTTCTTAGCTCAAAGTGTTCCTCTCGACTCCACGAACCCAAAAGTACACCCGGATCGTCGATTGGAGAAGAATTGAATTTATAGTAATTTTTGGAAGGAATTTAGGGAGAGGGAGTTTCCATGGAATTTTGTTAAAGAAGAAGGAGGGAAGAATGAGGAGGTGAAGTGAGGGGATGGAGGAAGTATGGAAGGGAATATGGGAAAGCATGGGCTTTTGACTAAAGAGGGGGACATGGTGAGGGATTTAAGGAGGGGAAAATGGCCCCCCACCATTTAACCTCCTTCTTACTCTTACTTCTTTTTCTATTTAATTATTTTTCCCTACACAAATAACTACCCACATTTTATTTATTTTATCCATTTCTATTATTATACTCTTCCCAAGAATATTATTTATTTCCCAATCATTTTATTTTAATATTAAGAAATCAAAGATATAAATTAAACACATAATATTAAAAATAATATTAAAAGCACATTTTATGATACTAAATAGGTGCCTAGGTTTAGGGTCGTTACATGAGTCCCGAGGACCTGAACCTCAATTTCCCGATGACGGAATCTTTGCTCTAGAAGGAGAAAACCGCTGGCAACTCTTCTTCGACGGGGCGTCAAACAAAAGGGGGAACGGAATAGGAATGCTTCTGGTCGATCCTACTGACGAACACACCCCCATAGCAGTAAGGTTGAACTTCGAGGTCACCAACAACGCTGCTGAATATGAAGCTTGCATAGCTGGGTTGGAAGCCGCCCTTGAAAGAAATATCAAGGAATTGGAGGTGTATGGTGACTCTGCCCTCATCATCAATCAGGTCTCTAACAAATGGAAGACTGTAGACCCGGGTCTGCAGAAATATCACACTTACATGGAAGAGTTAGTAACTCAATTCAAGGAAATCAGCTTCCATTACTTGCCCAGAGATCGCAACAGATTCGCAGATGCTCTGGCAACACTAGCCTCCCTCGTTGAAATACCCGAAGGAAAGTCTGTCAAACCATTCAGAGTCGGGAGGAGAGAAAATCCCGCTTATTGCTTTGAAATCGAAGCAGAGGCCGAACCGGCCAGTGATCCCTGGTACACTCAGATCTATCAGTACCTGAAGAACGGAGAAGCCTCCTTCAAAAATGAAGATGGGGAATATAAAGAAGGAATCAAAGCGAAAAGTCTCTCAGCCCTGAAGCGACTCGCCTCCCATTATGTTCTTTTGGGAAACATGCTATACAAGAAGCGTTATCAAGGCCCCCTCCTGCGATGTATCGGCAAACAAGAGGCTACCGAACTCATGAAAGAAATACATGGTGGTACCTGCGGCCCTCACATGAATGCTCGAGCTCTGATGCAAATCATACTGAGAATGGGGTACTTTTGGATCTCCATGGAAGCCGACTGCATCCAGTTCGTCAAAAGCTGCGACAAATGTCAACGATACTCAAATCTTAATCATTTGCCTCCTCATGAGTTATACTGCATGACAACCCCCTGGCCTTTCGTCACTTGGGGAATTGATGTCATAGGCAAAATCGCGCCACCAGGCAGCAACGGCCACGAATTCGTCCTGGTAGCTGTGGACTATTTCACCAAGTGGGTTGAAGCCAAGTCCTACAAAATCCTCAACTCAAGAAAAGTAGCCCTCTTCATCAAAGAGAACATCATATGCAGATACGGGTTGCCAGTCGAAATCTTCTCAGATAATGGATCCCACTTCGAAGGGGAATGTGAAAGGCTGTGGCGAGTCGAGAATAACCCGTCACAAGTCATCTCCTTACAGGCCCCAAAACCAACGGAGCCGTCGAGGCAAAGAAACAAGACCTTGGAAAACATCATTCGGAAAATGGCCGTCCGAGGCGAGAGATTGGCCCGAGAAGCTACACCTTGCACTTTGGGGCTAAGGGAACATCGGTCCGTAACGGCAGCGGGAAACACCATTTGCTCTCACCTACGGAATGGAAGCCGTACTCCCAATCGAGCTAGAAATCCCCTCACTCCGGGTACTATTGGAAAGCCAGATCAACGAGGTCGAATGGCTCCAAAGTCGTCATGATGAATTGGCCCTGCTAGATGAGCGCCGATTGAAAGCAATGGAACACATCCGAGCCTACCAAGGGAGAATGGCCAGAGCCTTCGACAAGAAAGTAAAGCATCGGGAGATCCGAGAAGGTGATCTCATTTTGAAAGAAAAGCCCCGGCTCGTGTCAACCCCTCGGCAAATGGGAGCACATGCAGGTCGGGCCATACGTCGTCCAGAAGATCTTCTCCGGAGGAGCCATGCAACTTGCAGACCTCGACGGAAACCCCTTTGTACATCCAGTGAATGGTGACAAGCTGCGCAGATACTACGCGTAAAACACCGAGTCAAAAAAAAAAGAGTGCTAAAAGAGTAATACCCAACTAGGTTGAAAACCCGAAAAGGGCGGCCTAGGTAAAAAACAGGGTTGCACCAAAAAAAAAAACAAACAAAAAAAAACAACAAAAAAAAAGAAGCCAGGTTGAACTACGAAGACCTGAGCTCCTCAAAATGAGGGGAACGTAGGCAGCCGGAAACGGTTCGGTCTAAAACACAAATAAAAGTCATACTCTGACATCAATACAATTGATCAGACCATGAAAGCGTCTCGAAAAACTCTGAAGCAATTCAAATATTCATTACAAGTTAAAAACTTTTTGATGAGTCTAAGCCCGATTCATTCCTACAACTGGCAACCTGCTAAAAGAAATTAAGATACATAATCAAACTAATGTGTAAGCCATGACAAGAAAGGGATACTCGGAAACCTCAAGGTCACTCCAAGCCACTCGTGCCGGCCTCTCCCCTCTTCTTCCCCTTCGAGTCTTCTTCTTACGAACAGGAAAAATGTCGGTCTTCCTCCTACCAAGCTCTGGTATAGGAACAGGATCTATCAAACCAGCCTCTGTCAGGGCCTTAGTAGCCCTAGCGTCATCTCTCATCTCCTGTAGCCTAGCTGGTAGCATAGGAGTCCTCCTCTCCTGTCTCTTGACATGAGCCTCATAGTCGGTCACAGCGTCTCCGCTCCTGTCATGAGGGTTGGCCCTCGCCTCGACCCTCCTCCTCTCAGAAACTGTCAGGTCCTCCGCACCCATAATGGCCTCACGCCGTCTCAAAATAGCCATCTGAGTCTCTTCCAAATGCCTCTCGTACCAATCCAGGTACCAAGTGGTCAGGAACACCGGTCTCGGACTGTGAGCACCCCAACCCGGGACCTAACACGTGTCCCGAGCTAAGGGAGCTCAAACTAAGAAAATCCATTTAAATTTTTAAACATTTGTTTGCCTTTAAAAGAAAACCACTTTTCAAACTTCCAAATAAAAATCAATTGATAATATCCCTACTTAAAGGAAATCCAACTACAACTTTAATAAACCGAAATCTAACCAATTACATTGGAAACCTTAATTAACATTGTTTAACAAAAGAGTTTTCCATACAAATTACAAAAGAAGAATACTTAATAAATACTCCTAACAACCGACTCCTATACTTAACTTGTCAAGCCCCAAAAGCAAAAGTCCACAATGAAATCCCCGGCCTCACGGGTTCGGGTCACCTGTCTCGGAATCTAAAACAGTAAAGGGAGAGGGGTGAGAATAAATCTCAATGAGCTATTATGATATGCAGCAAGATGCCAAACAAAGTGCAACACATAACATGGTAGCACATAACACATTATGGAAGCGGTAAACACCTTTCGTTACCTCATTTTACCTTTCCCGTCTGAACAATAAGTCGTACAACGTGGGAGTAAAACTCCACTCTTTGGTGAATTGCCTCCAAAGACATTCACCTCTTATATGACTTCATACCCAGAGATCCATATAAGAAAGGATACCTATATTAGAGTATCCAACAATAATATCGTCCCTCCTTACAACAATCGCAACAGTGTCCGTAAAGCCTTTTGGGTCAATACGATCGTTACCGCATACGGCCCCACTCCGTGGCCGCGAGTGGGGAAGGGTCACCGGTATGACGAACCTTCAATCACTTATTGAACAAATCAATAATTGATTGAAATCCATCATACCCACCCGAACATAAACACGCTCAAGCACATAATAGATACTTGAGATAATCCACAAAACGGGATAACAATATAATAACATGGTAATGTATACTCATGCTAAATGTAACCATAGTACAACAATTCATGTAATACACAATGCATAATATCATCAATGCATATTAACTCAATTAAGGTAACAATATAACCACATAATCCACACCGGGATACAATACAATCATGTACCAATTAATCCACACCGGGATACAACACAACAACTTGCCAAATAATCCATACTTAGGATATTAAGGTATACACCAAATTCAATGATTCCACAAATTGGGATAATAATGCCACAAGGAGATACATGCTCATCTTCCATTAACGAAATAGTGAAACTTATGGTTTCTACGCTATTTCTAACTAATCACCAAGGATAGGGGAACAAGTAAAGTCACCAAGTACCATAAACCAAACCTACGAAATCATTACTTAACCTTGAACGATCTTAATGAAAGTGCAAGACCTACTTCCCAAGTTTGGACCACTTTCCGAACGATATTTAACTACTCCTACAATTCCATTGTGACCAAATAAAACGTCATGGCCAAACCAAAGTATCCTACTCTAACTCAGGTTAAAGAGGATCAATTCGTATCCGGGTTGATTAGGTTCTACTACTTTATATTGGGTGGGAGTCACCATTTCTAAGAGGTCAAACAACTTGCTAAACAATTCTTGTTTAAATTGAAAAAGGTTGGTTCAGGGGCTTGGGCGGCGCTTCTAACCACTGGGCGACCGCCCAAGTGGACTTCCTAGGAATTTGAGGTTTCGCCATCTTGGGCGACCGCTTCTAACCTACTGGGGCGACCGCCCAAGTGTCCTTCCAAGGCAACCATGATTCGTGGCTATGGGCGACCGCCCTAACCTACTGGGCGACCGCCCAAGCCTCCAACACCCCAAAATGCGATTTTTACCCCTTTAAGCCTAGGTTTCAAATCCTTCTAACTAAGCTTAGTTCAAGAACACCAAATGATACTTCAATCTTATCAAGTCCCAACAAACATGTAAACTCCAAAACCAATTAACCCTAGATTATTTACCACTACCATTTCTACCCATTTCACCATTTCAAATGAATTCTAACTTTCCAAATCAAATTCCACCCATTCCTTTAAATCTAAATCAACTCCCATAAACCATAACATCTTTATTTTTAAGTCATTAACCCATTTCCCAACTCCAAGAAGACTTCCAAAACATATAACAACAACAACAACAACAACATAGTTCATGAACATTAAAGAAGGGAAAGTCATAATAACTCACTTGGATTTTATAAGGAAAGATTGATCTTTCTAACTTGATGGCTTCCTCTAGGTGATCCAACTTCAATGGTGCTCTTAGACTTGATTTTTGGTGAAGAAAAGTCTTGGACTCAAGCTTGGAAGAAGGGAGCTTCCATGGAACTTCTCTAAGGCTTTCTCTAGGAAGGAGGAAGTATGAGGAATGAGGGAGAAGGGGGAAAGGGAGTAAGAGGAGGATAATGGAGAGTGTTGTGAATATGGCCCTCCACACCCAAGCAAACCTACAAGAATAATTAGTGCACACAAACCAAGCACAAGAAATCAACGAAACAGAAAAGAACACAAGAAATTGTTAACCCAGTTCACCGATTTGATTGGCTACGTCTGGGGGCACTACCAAGCCAGGATCTTGCACTATGTATGTAAAATATGTTGTTACAATGAAGTTGGGGGCGGAATACAACTTATATATATTAGGGAGTCAAACCTAACCCTAGATGGACAAGGGTTGGTAAATTACGCCTAAAGCCCGCCCAGAAATTGCTCCCCGTCACCGCAGCGACACGAAGCCAAAGGCTCGCCCACCAACCCACACATGCGGTCGCCCGCAAGGCCCAAGGCCCGGCCTGGCCTAACCCACACATGCGGTCACCGCACATGCGGTCAGCCGCATAGCCAAAACCGCAAAACCCTTTTTGCGCCGATGCCTAGTCCGGTTGGTCCTCTATCCCAACAATCTCCCACCTAGAGATCAACCACACATATAAGCCCCGTATCCGTCTTCAACTCATCCTTGGTGTCCTCCTAGTGCTCACCTCGATCATGGTAGTGCCATCCTCCTCTCTCATTCTTCAAGCCCAATTGAAGCTTTGCACAGCCTTCAATTTCTCAAGGTTCACAACCTTGTCAACATGTCACTGGATTCTCCGATCCCAATATCTTCTCAAGCCACAAAGTCTTCTCCTCCAAGAGATGCCTCGATGTAGTGAAACCTCGCTCAATGTGCTTCGTCCTCGAATGAAACGCCGGATTCTTTGCCAAGTGAATTGCACTCGACCGTCACCGTAGAGAATATTACCACTTCGCGTCTTCCCAAGTTCACCCAAGAAGTTCTCAGCCTAAACCATCTCTTTACTTGCTTCACACGCCACATATTCTCGCTTCGCAGCCGACTCGAGCCACGATCTTTTGTAACTTAGAAGCCCGTGAGATTGCCGTACCACCCAATGTAAACACGTAACCCGTAGTACTTCTCCTCTTATCAAGATCACTTGATGCCAAGTCCGCATCAACATAACCCGCTAACACCACTTCCTTGCTTGAAAACACAGAGCCTTACCAAATAGCATTCTTCAAGTAACGTAGGATCCACTTAACCGCTTCCCAATGTTGCTTTCTGGATTGCCCATGAACCGGCCGACTACTCCCACCGCATGTGCAATGTCCGGCCTTGTACACACCATTGCATACATGAGACTCCCCACTGAAGCATATGGAGTTCTCTCCATCTTGTCACGCTCTTCCTTGTTCCTAGGCGAGTCCTCTCGATAGCTTGAAGTGCAAACCCAATGGCGTCCCCGTTGGCTTCGCCTCTTCCATACAAAACCTTGCTAAGACCTTTCTCAACATATTCTCGCTTGTGAAAGAACCAACTTGCCCGACTCCCTATTCCGATCAATCCGCATGCCCAAGATTTTCTTTGCCTCTCCTGCATCCTTCATCTCGAACCGTTCGACAACCGAGTCTTCAACCCGTTTACCTCTCTACCGCTAGAGCCCGCTATTAACATGTCGTCCACATATAACAAAGAAGATAATGTACCCATTGTCCGTGTTCTTGAAGTAGCAACAATGATCCGCCTCACATCTAATAAAATCAATGTCGTGCATGAATCCATCAAACTTCCTCGTACCACCGCTAGGAGCTTGTTTAAGGCCATACAAGCTCTTAGTCAATTCGCAAACTAGCTCCTCGTTACCCTTAGACAAAAACCCTCTCGTCGTACCATGTAGATCTCTTCCTCCAAGTCCCTACGAAGAAAGGCCGTCTTCACATCCATCTCGTTCAAGCAAGCAAGTTTGCCCGCCACTACTATCCCTGCAACCATTCTCGATAGTGGTCATCTTCACAACCGGAGTGAATACCTCGGTGTAGTCAATACCGTACTTCACCGAAACCCTTTAACAAACTGGGCCTTGCCTTGTAACGCTTGCTACCGTCCGCTTCCTCCTTGATCCCGTAAACCCATTTGTTATGCAAAGGCCTTTCTTCCCTTAGGTAGTTTAGTCAACTCCCAAGTTTTGTTAGCCTTCAATGAGACCATCTCATCATCCATCGCAGCCTTTCCACTTATCACAAAGCACACTACGAACCGCCTCCGCATAACATTCCTGCTCCCCATTATTCGTCAACAACAAATAATAATTCAAGGAGTATACTGCCGTGTGATCCACGCACCGCCGGATCTACGCATGAATATCCGGCTTCGGAGTATGTGGTTCATCTTCACGACCTCCCGACCATGGTCAACATGAACCGTCCCCGCTCCCACCCGAGTCCGGAATATCAACCTCTACAACCTCCTGCTCCGAACTAGTGTCATCGATGCCCCCTTTCTATCTCAGTACAAAACCTCGTTCATCAATACCACATCTCGACTACGAATAACCTTATGGTTTTTATCATCCCAAAATTTATACCCGAAGTCATCCCCGCCATACCCAATAAACGTACACTTAATGTACTTTAGCATCTAATTTAGTTCTTTCAAGCAGAATCAACATGAACATAAGAAACGCAGCCAAATACGCGAAGAAAGGACAGATTTACTCGCTTGCCACTCCAAGCTTCCTCCGGAATTCCATTCCCAATGGAACCGATGGTCCCCGATTGATCAAGAAAGCCGCCGTGTCAACCGCATATGCCTGTAACGTCTTCGGAAGTCCACACTTCAATCTCATACTTCTAGCCCGCTCGTTCAAAGTCCCGTTCATCCTCTCGCTACCCCGCTGAAGTTGTGGAGTCTTCTTTGGAGTCTTCTCCATACGAATACCATTCGCAAAGCACAATATTCCCTAAACTCGCAAGCTCATACTCCCCACCATTGTCTCGATCTTAAGCACTTAAGCTTAAGTCCCGTTTGATTTTCCACCAAAGCCCTCCACTTCGAACACCTCGAAAGCCTCATCTTTCCCTTCAAGAAATAGACCTGCACCTTCCTAGTAGAATCATCAATGAAAGTCATGTAATATGACGCACCACCTGTAGAGATGTAACTTAGATGGCCCCCACAAGTCCGTGTGAACCAATTCCAACTTTGCTTCCTCAATCCCCTACCCGTCCCCGAGAAATTGCTTCTCCCTTGTTTCGCCAAACATACAATCTTCGCAGATCCCCACGTTGATCGTCTTCAAACCCGGTAGTAGACCCTCGGGAACAAAGTACCTTCATCCCTCGTCTCACTCATGTGACCCAATCGACAAGGCCACAAATCCGCATCACCCTTGGCCGCCGCCACCGCAATACTATCCTTGGTGTTGTTCGCCAAATACAAAGTACCCTCCTTATTACCCCGAGCGATCTCACAATCCTCCTTGGTAATAACCCAGCCTCGCAGCCGAAAGTCACCTTGTAACCCTCATCATCCAACCGCCCAACCGAAAGTAAGTTCTTCTTCAAACCCTGAATGTGTCGAACCCCGTTCGATGTAGAACCTTCCCGTCCGATGCTCCTATTCTCGACATCCCCTTCCCCTTGATTTCCAAAGGCTCCCCATCGCCTAGATAGACCTTCCCAAAATCACCTAAGTATAATTCTCCATCTCTTCCTTATGCCCGCAAGAGTGGAATGATGCCCCGAATCCAAAGACTCCATGATTCTAGTGCACTACTAACACTCGTAACCAAAGACATCGTCACCTTCGACCGCCACATTCGCCCGATTGCCCTTACGATTTGGACAATCCCTCTTAAAGTGTCCCAACTCCTTACAATAATAGCACCGAATGTAACCCTTTGCAACCTTTGGTTTGTTCTCCACAGCTTTGACCTTTCCACTCACAACGTTCTCCCTTGATTCGGTCCTTCCCTGTTTGCTAGTACCCGGCTTCCCCCTACTAGTAGTAGCTAAAGCCGCACCCGAAGTACTTGATGTCCCCAACTTCTTCATGCGATTTTCCTCACCTAAAAGAAAGTCTTTAACATCATCATATTTCAATTTTTCTTACCCGCAAGCGTTGATTGCAGCCACCGCTCCGCTCCAACTTGCCGGTAAAGAAGCTAGCAACAAGCATGCATGAACCTCGTCATCGAACTTGATCTCCACCACTGCCAATGAATCTATGACATCCATAAATTCATCGATGTGCTTAGCCAAGGATCCTCCCTTCGCATTCGAGACTACCCATCTTGCGTATCAAATCAACCTTATTTGCAGCAGACGGAGTTTCAAATCTCTCAGTAAGATAATCCAATAGCTCCTGGGTGGTTGTAGCCTTCTTGGTAGTCTTCGCGCTCCACTTTGACAAAGTAGATCTCACCACCCCTAAAGCCTTCCGATCCATGAGTTCCCATTCTTCCCGATCTTCGTCTTCCGGTTTGACTCCCTTCGTAGGCTTGTAAAAGATCTTTGTTGTACAAGAGATCTTCAATCCGCATCCTCCAATATCCGAAATCGACCCATCGAATTTCTCCACCGCTTGTTTGTCCTTGCCCATTCTTGATTGCTTGAAACAACTCCCTTGATCCTAAACCAAGAGCTCTGATACCAGTTGTTGTGAATATGGCCCTCCACACCCAAGCAAACCTACAAGAATAATTAGTGCACACAAACCAAGCACAAGAAATCAACGAAACAGAAAAGAACACAAGAAATTGTTAACCCAGTTCACCGATTTGATTGGCTACGTCTGGGGGCACTACCAAGCCAGGATCTTGCACTATGTATGTAAAATATGTTGTTACAATGAAGTTGGGGGCGGAATACAACTTATATATATTAGGGAGTCAAACCTAACCCTAGATGGACAAGGGTTGCAGAAATTACGCCTAAAGCCCGGCCAGAAATTGCTCCCCGTCACAACGTAGCGACACGAAGCCAAAGGCTCGGCCCAGCCAACCCACACATGCGGTCAGCCGCAAGGCCCAAGGCCCGGCCCAGCCAACCCACACATGCGGTCAGCCGCACATGCGGTCAGCCGCATAGCCAAAACCGCAAAACCCTTTTTGCTCCGATGTCTAGTCCGGTTGGTCCTCTATCCCAACAGAGAGGGGGGGGCCGGTTTAAGGAGGGAGTTTGGGGGAGGGGCACTTGTCAACTAGGGAGAGAGCAAGACTTCATTTGGCCCCCCAAGGAAAATCTAGCAAGGCTTTCTCCTCAATTTAAATTAAAACAAAACCTTATCCCATTAATTCATCCTACTCATTTAACCTCCCTACACTATTTATCATATTTCCATTTTTATTATTTCTTCATGGTTCTTATTTAATGTCCAATAAATTCATAAAAGATTCTAAATTTACTTCTCACCCAAATTATCTTAAATTAAGAATTTTAAAGACATAATAGAACACATAAATTAACATAAATATTAGAAGCATATAATATAATATTTAAAACCAGTGCCTAGGATTGGGGTCGTTACACTCACTCCCCCTTAAAGAAAATTCGTCCCGAATTTGATTGTCGCTTACCCTAAGGTTCAAAAAGCAAAGGTTACCTTTCACACATTCTAACTTAATATTTTCAATTAGACTTTTCAAGGGCAAGATTCTACTATATATTCTCACAACCCGAGTACTCTAGAACTTCACTTCCCAATTAGTCTCTTCACTTCTATGATTCTTCCCAAGATTTCTAATTTCATTAATAATACGATTTTACGACGCAACACCCCAAGAATACCATACAATTATTACTACCCGAATTTCCACGACCTCAAGAAAGTACAATTAAATAAAAGTATTACAACTTAAGTTACCAAATATATCACGATATTATATTTAAAACTGCAAACATTCTATAAGTTGATCCAAGTCGGTCTATAAGTCAAATCGTGAATCTTTTCTAGAACTTCAATTGGATTAACAAACTTTGGCGCTAAATTACCTTAGGACTAACTTTACTAATTCCATCCCAATAAATTGGAGATCGATAATATCTCCCTGAACTACGCCTCATACGATTTTATCTCAAAGCTAGAATAATACCTGCTATTTACGCAAACTCGCTAAGGTTAATTAAACTTCTCAAGTTGAAGGGAAATCTGTCACACAAACATAACCTATTCTTCCAGAATTTGGGTAGTCTTCAAATCTCTTCCTTTCGACTAACTAAATCTTTCAACTCTTAGGATCGGTAACTAACCCCGGAAGGGAGCTTCAAAAGATAAGATTCCACTTAAACCACACAAACAATTGTAACCACTCTTCGATAAATGATAAGAAAATTCCGCTTTACCTAAGTTAGCTTCCCCGGAACATACGCTATCACCTTCCCATTTTGTATAACACAACACCCTGATCTTCCGGTAATACATACTTAAAACTTCACAAGATCCTCACATCCACTAGGTAAGGTAAGGATCGGGTTCAAAGCTAACCTATTCTCCATTACTAACCACATGATTCATCCTTATTACATCCTACACCATTTATACGTCTTTTAGAGTCAACTAAAGCAACGACTCTACAATTCTTAAGAATTCCTTAAATTTCTTAGGTAACACTTGCCAACTTAAAGATCACTGACTTAATCCTCACAAGATCCATGGTAACATCCACGTTTAAGACTATAGAACCCAAAATTTTGAAAACTTCTCAAGCCAACTCACACTAGCTAAACTTTGCATACAAGTACTTCTCACCAAGGATTATTAACCCTATCCTCCAATAATTTTCATGATCCTCTCGGAACTTTAATTAACAAGAGACCCTCAATTCTAATTACCATAAAGCCATCAAAATAAGGCTTAAAAATTCTGCTTATCATACTTAGAATAAACACATACGATACCTTGATGAAAATACAATTACCATCTACTCACAACTAGCACGAAAATTTTCCGGAAAGACTTCATATGCAAGTCTAACACCAACCAAATACCTTTTACACTTTTGAACCAACATTTTTCTGGCTTACGCGCATATATAACAAGAATACCATATAAAGGTTTATCTATATCAAATACCAATATAATCAAATTGGGTATAGAAAAGAAGACTCATATCTTATGATAGTCTACCAATGCATAACAACTACTTTACCCTCCAGGTCAAGTATATCTCAAAATCATAGTTTAATAATCATACCAATTCAACCGGCAATACATGCTCAGCCATAACCACTTCAACATCGTGGTAAACCCAAGAAGGTTCGAGGTATTCTCTCATAAGAGCAGAATCCTCTAACAATAAAACCAAATTTCAAACAATGTATGACACATAGAAATAAAACACTATGCCACGCATGATGATATGAAACAGGATCTATAAAATATGACCCCTAACTTCTGAGACAGGGAATATACCTCTAGTGACCTCTGAGGGATCTATCTCTCCTGCACCCGAAACACACACTCGACCACAGACCCTCTCTTTCGGTTCCCCTTCGCTATCTCTTTTGGTACCACCTCTTTGACGTCCACCCGGCTGACCGCTGCTTGAAACTCGACCCTGAAGAAACTTTGGACAATTCCTCCTAAAGTGTCCCAATTCCCCACACTTAATACACTTACCTTGTTTACTCCAACAATGATCTTCGGTATGCCCAATCTTCTTGCAAAATTTACAATTCATCCCATACTGTTTGGATTTTGGCCTAGATGAAGAAGCTACAACAAACTCTCCTCTCACACTTCCTGAAGTTAAGGTCCTTGGCCGTCCTCTCTAATGATTTTGGATCCTTGTCCTATACACTTCGCTTGTTTCCAATCTTACTTCCGGATCTTCCACTATTTTTCTCAATGTCCTTCTCGACCTTATATGCCCTATCTATGATCGTCTCGATAATCAATGAAACTATCAATCCATAATTTCTTCCTAAACTCACTCCTCAAACCTCGTTACAAACTTAGAACCCTTTTCACTTCATGCGATACCAAATGAGGGCAACACTTAGCTAATTCCTCAAACCGAACCGAATACCGATTCACCGTCATGTTCCCTTGTTTTAGTCTTAAGAATTCAATCTCCTTCTTATCCCTTGTAACCATGGAAATGAAATAGTCCTCGAACCGTTGAGTGAAATTATCCCAAGTCCTGGGGCGTATGATCCCGCCTCCCAACTTCCCTTCACAATCCGCCACCACCGATCACCGGACCTTCAAGTTTGAAAACGGCATACCTAACTCTCTTTGTTGGGACTTCCTATAACCTCGAAAATTCTATTCATTTCGCCAACCATTTTTCCGCCTTTAACGGATTCGGATCTCCGTAAAAGCTCTGTGGGTTCATCCTCACAAATCTATCTAATCCATCACTTTGTATCCCTCAAAGTTGATTCGAACCGATCCTCTAGTCTCCATATTATGTACAAACATCCCGAACAATTTCATCATCTCTTCATTCTCGATTTCCACCTATACCCATATCTCCTTCAATTTCTAGAACCTTCCGCCGATCATCCTTGCTTCCGCCATTAGAACGAACTCCCGCATTAAACACTCGGCGTCAATTTCCACACATTCCCCCTTAGTTTAGACATCTACCCTTGACCTCTAAACTAAGCTCTGATACCAACTGTGAGCACCCCAACCCGGGACCTAACACGTGTCCCGAGCTAAGGGAGCTCAAACTAAGAAAATCCATTTAAATTTTTAAACATTTGTTTGCCTTTAAAAGAAAACCACTTTTCAAACTTCCAAATAAAAATCAATTGATAATATCCCTACTTAAAGGAAATCCAACTACAACTTTAATAAACCGAAATCTAACCAATTACATTGGAAACCTTAATTAACCTTGTTTAACAAAAGAGTTTTCCATACAAATTACAAAAGAAGAATACTTAATAAATACTCCTAACAACCGACTCCTATACTTAACTTGTCAAGCCCCAAAAGCAAAAGTCCACAATGAAATCCCCGCCTCACGGGTTCGGGTCACCTGTCTCGGAATCTAAAACAAGAAAGGGAGAGGGGTGAGAATAAATCTCAATGAGCTATTATGATATGCAAAGAAGATGCCAAACAAAGTGCAACACATAACATGGTAGCACATAACACATTATGGAAGCGGTAAACACCTTTCGTTACCTCATTTTACCTTTCCCGTCTCGAACAATAAGTCGTACAACGTGGGAGTAAAACTCCACTCTTTGGTGAATTGCCTCCAAAGACATTCACCTCTTTATAGGACTCATACCCAGAGATCCATATAAGAAAGGATACCTATATTAGAGTATCCAACAATAATATCGTCCCTCCTTACAACAATCGCAACAGTCTCGTAAAGCCTGGGTCAATACACAGTACAGCCTCACTCCGTGGCCACAGAGTGGGAAGGGTCACCAGATGACGAACCTTCAATCACTTATTGAACAAATCAATAATTGATTGAAATCCATCATACCCACCCGAACATAAACACGCTCAAGCACATAATAGATACTTGAGATAATCCACAAAACGGGATAACAATATAATAACATGGTAATGTATACTCATGCTAAATGTAACCATAGTACAACAATTCATGTAATACACAATGCATAATATCATCAATGCATATTAACTCAATTAAGGTAACAATATAACCACATAATCCACACCGGGATACAATACAATCATGTACCAATTAATCCACACCGATACAACACAACAACTTGCCAAATAATCCATACTTAGGATATTAAGGTATACACCAAATTCAATGATTCCACAAATTGGGATAATAATGCCACAAGGAGATACATGCTCATCTTCCATTAACGAAATAGTGAAACTTATGGTTTCTACGCTATTTCTAACTAATCACCAAGGATAGGGAACAAGTAAAGTCACCAAGTACCATAAACCAAACCTACGAAATCATTACTTAACCTTGAACGATCTTAATGAAAGTGCAAGACCTACTTCCCAAGTTTGGACCACTTTCCGAACGATATTTAACTACTCCTACAATTCCATTGTGACCAAATAAAACGTCATGGCCAAACCAAAGTATCCTACTCTAACTCAAAGTTAAAGAGGATCAATTCGTATCCTGTTGATTAGGTTCTACTACTTTATATCAGCGTGGAGTCACCATTTCTAAGAGGTCAAACAACTTGCTAAACAATTCTTGTTTAAATTGAAAAAGGTTGGTTCAGGGGCTTCGGGCGATCGCTTCTAACCACTGGGCGACCGCCCAAGTGGACTTCCTAGGAATTTGAGGTTTCGCCATCTTGGGCGACCGCTCTAACCTACTGGGCGACCGCCCAAGTGTCCTTCCAAGGCAACCATGATTCTGTGGCGGGCGACCGCTCTAACCTACTTGGGCGACCGCCCAAGCCTCCAAACACCCAAAATGCATTTTTACCCCTTTAAGCCTAGGTTTCAAATCCTTCTAACTAAGCTTAGTTCAAGAACACCAAATGATACTTCAATCTTATCAAGTCCCAACAAACATGTAAACTCCAAAACCAATTAACCCTAGATTATTTACCACTACCATTTCTACCCATTTCACCATTTCAAATGAATTCTAACTTTCCAAATCAAATTCCACCCATTCCTTTAAATCTAAATCAACTCCCATAAACCATAACATCTTTATTTTTAAGTCATTAACCCATTTCCCAACTCCAAGAAGACTTCCAAAATATATAACAACAACAACAACAACAACAACATAGTTCATGAACATTAAAGAAGGGAAAGTCATAATAACTCACTTGGATTTTATAAGGAAAGATTGATCTTTCTAACTTGATGGCTTCCTCTAGGTGATCCAACTTCAATGGTGCTCTTAGACTTGATTTTTGGTGAAGAAAAGTCTTGGACTCAAGCTTGGAAGAAGGGAGCTTCCATGGAACTTCTCTAAGGCTTTCTCTAGGAAGGAGGAAGTATGAGGAATGAGGGAGAAGGGGGAAAGGGAGTAAGAGGAGGATAATGGAGAGGGGGGGGCCGGTTTAAGGAGGGAGTTTGGGGGAGGGGCACTTGTCAACTAGGGAGAGAGCAAGACTTCATTTGGCCCCTCAAGGAAAATCTAGCAAGGCTTTCTCCTCAATTTAAATTAAAACAAAACCTTATCCCATTAATTCATCCTACTCATTTAACCTCCCTACACTATTTATCATATTTCCATTTTTATTATTTCTTCATGGTTCTTATTTAATGTCCAATAAATTCATAAAAGATTCTAAATTTACTTCTCACCCAAATTATCTTAAATTAAGAATTTTAAAGACATAATAGAACACATAAATTAACATAAATATTAGAAGCATATAATATAATATTTAAAACCAGTGCCTAGGATTGGGGTCGTTACACGGACGCCTGAGGATAACCCGAGGAGGAAAGACGTCATACCTCCATGCTCGGGAAAGAAAGGAGAACACTGAAGGATCATCCATAGAAACAGGAGCCACCACCCTGGTGGCTATATCATCAAAGTCCTCAAAAGGAACTCCGCTTCTAAACCGAACCGTCTCGTAACCAAGGACGGAATATAGAAGCCGGACCGAGAAAGCCCCTAAGCATGACCACATGAGACCCGTCCCGAAGCACTCGCGAGTCTCCACCCGCCAACAAGGCACCGACCATCTCGATATCTTCTCGTCCGCGACCAGCCATCCAACGCTCCCATGAGCCCTGATCATCAAAATCTACAACAACCCCTCTCCCGGCGAATGTCCAAGGCTTGATCATATCAGAGTTTCCCCGAAGAATCCCCAAGCGCTCCATCGCCCATGAGTCAAGAGGAACGGGCTGCCGCTCGCGCATATACCGCTCCCTAGCTAGCCTATCGAGAGCATGGAAAGTCTCCCCAAGATCAAAGGTACAACATCTCTCGCCAAGCGACAATGAACGACTACATCCAAAGCCAGAGACCGATGATGATCCCAAAAGAATAGACCATGAACAAGGTCCCAAACATGCAAAGTGCAAAGGCATCCCAATAGGCATCGTCAAGCAAGCCTAAGCCCCTAAACCTATCAGGGAGACCGGAAATATCAAAATGATCGGGACTACGTATCATACCTTGCGCTTCCTCCGGGAAAGATGAAGGAGGTTGCACAATCCGTCAACGAAAGAAGCCCCTCCGTGCAAAGGAACCGCTATCTCCTCCACCTCCGGCCACCAAGCAAAGCCCGAAATTCTTCCACTGCCGGAACAACCTCATTGTAAGAAAGGCAAAAGACATGCCTTCTAGTGTCCCAGAACGAGGAAGAAGCTCTCAAGAGGTCGTAGTCCGGAACCAATTCTTTGAGGGACCATAAGCACTTCACCTTGTACCTTTCTTCAAAGAATAACCTCCTTTCATGCATAATCTCCCGAGACCACTCTTTGAACTTGGTGAAGAATTGCATTTGAGAATTTTGGGACAATTTGGGTGGATTTCTCATACTCACAATACTTTCCATGGTTTTTCTCTCCTTCTCCCCGAAAATAGCTGTTTTAACTGGTGGTTGAAGAAGGTATTTGAATTTGAAATAAAGTGAGACCAGATCTGAAGCAAAATTAAAGGACAAATGTCGATTCCCCGTCCTATCCGCGCGGATGAGTTTGTCAAAAAAATCTTTACAACAAATTCAAACTGTTACACCAAAGGAATATTTTGTCCCACCCAAAGCCTCGTCCAAACCAGTTCATACACCAAACATCTACACCCTTACCAAAAAAACCAAGGCTCATGCAACATTGCATTCATACTGCATTGCATTCATAAAAATAAAATTCTAAACTATTACATTCCAAAAATAAAAAGAGTGTGCAAAAAAAAAATCAAATAAAAAAAAAGGGTAGGTAACAATAATCCTAAATTATTACATCCAAAAAAAAAAAAAAAGAAAAAAAATGTGCATAAAAAAATAAGTCAGATCCGTACAAATCTCAGATCTCGTAAATCAACTCAATCTCAAGTAATCAATCGGAGTCCCCACGGCCGACGCTCGCCTCGGTCCTCTTGCGGCTCGGCCCGCCTCCTCAGGAGCCATGAAGATCTCGTGCTCGTAATCATCGTCCTCGTCCCCGAAGAAGGCTCATCGTGACCAACCGACACGCTCCGATAGGGCAAGCCAAGATCTCGCGAAAAATCATATCCGAAGGTGAAGGCGTGGACTCCCGGACGTGCGAAGAAGATCCACCATGCCGCGACGTGTCCCCGCCCGTAAGGATCTCCCGAGAATGACGTGGTCCGAAGGTAGTACCGCGCGAGGATCAAGGAGAGGAGACAGAGGAGTCTCTAAGAAGTCTCTCGAAGGAATAGGGAAGCCTCCCGCCCGACAGCGCGGCCGTGGTCGCTCGCTCTAGCCCGAGGAGCCCCACAAGCAACCATCCTCCCGATAAATCTCTTAGCCCCGATCACTTGTTTCGCGCTTTCTCAACGACCACCTCCGAAAACCGCACGAAATCAAAAGGCCAAACAAAGCTTGAAGCGAAAAATGATGACAGGAAAGAAAAGAAAAACAAAAGCAAAAGAAAGAAAGGTGGAAAAGAGAAGCCGTACCTTCATACCCTGACGAGGCCTAGAAGCTCGCGGAAGCCGCCAGCCGAGGGATCTCGCACCTCAATCGGATCCCATCCCGGACATATGAAAAGTCCGTCCGAGGGTACCGCGGACCCCTAACCCTCTCTATCCGTAACCCGGGGCGTCCTCGCCTCCTCAAGACAAATACCGGATATGGCTCAATCGCCACAAATGCCGAGAAGTGCCGCCGGCTCGTAATCATCCCAGTCGCAGATCTATCACTCGGTGCATCATATCGGCGGAGGCTCCACCGGTGTCATCAAAGGCGACCATGCCATGCCGGCGCATCACCCTCTCTCCTGCATAATAGACATCGCAAGTCGACCTCTCGTAATCCTCCGCCGCACGTCCATATCTCGCCGCCTTCGATGCGCCACTCGAAACGATCCTGTGGATAGAATATCATCCCTCATCCGTCTCACCCCGTCAAAGGCAAAAGGGGGCCCCCATATATCGAGAGTCGTACGCCCCCTGGAGCTTATCTTCTCTCGGGCATGCTTGGACCAGAGCGCATGGCCGGATACGCCCGACGTACTCCGCCACTGCCGCCACATCGTGACGTGAAAGAACTCCAATGCCCATACCGCGAAAGGTAAAGATCAAATCAATCCAAAGGTAAAAGAAAAGTGTGTGCTCAAGAAAAGAGGGAAAGCAAAAAGAAAACTTATACCTCCGTGAGCAAACTCGAAGCAAGATAAGGAGCTCACAGCCTTCCTGGCCGTATCTATCAAGAGCAAAGTAAAGCTCGCCACCCGGCCTCTCCCCAAGAGACATCTCCAGCCCATCTCCACATCCTCCAAACTCCTCGAAAGCAAACACCGCCGTCCCTGGCGTGTCCAAAAGAGTGCTTCGAGAAAGCAAACCATAAAAAGGCCCTAGCACCGCTTCGCCGCCTATCCTCTCATCCCAGCCTCGTAGCTCCCGATGATCTCCACAATCTTCCCATAAACCATGACGTACTCCATCCCCATCCCCTTTTTGGGAATAGGGGTAAAGTCCAAGAGCTCGAGTGTCCACACATCGCTGTAGCCGTCCCGCCACTCAATACTGCGTCCATTGAAGGACAGACCCGTGATCGCAGCGTAGGCGGAAGGCGTAACCATAGCCTCGCCCCAGAAGAAGTGAAATGTGTGGGTCGCATCCCACCAATGCTGCGCCAAAGCAAACATCGTGCCCTTGCTCTTGTGGAACTTAACCAACCCCTCAAGCACTCAATGAACTCCCAAAGCCCGGCCTCAACGACAACTGCTCTTGACCGATCAAAGCTCCTCGGCCCGCATTCGGAAGCCGGTCCCACAGGTCAACTACAGACTCCACTGATCCTCGAGTCTTCATCTTATTCAACTGCTCCGTCACGTAATTGTTTCCACCCTGCAATAAAACAAAAAAAAAGAAAGAAAATGTCAAAAAAAAATTTGCATTTGCATTTGCACAAAAAAAAAAGAAAGAAAGCATATACGTGCATCATTCATCACAAAAGTTTTGGAGAAAATTCGGCAGCATAACTGCATGCAATAAACCTAGCCCCATTTTTTTTTCTCCTACAAAAGAAAGCAGTTTTCAACAAATCCCAATCAACACTCATACAAGGAGTCAACGGAAATAAAAACTCCGTCCCATTTTCAAAAAAAAATGCATACATGGATATCATCCATCATCATACAAGGAGTCAACTCCGTCCCATTTTCAAAAAAAAAAATAAAATGCATACATGCATATCATCCATCATCATACAAGGAGTCAACGGAAGTAAAAACTCCGTCCCATTTTCAAAAAAAAATGCATACATACATATCATCCATCATCCCAAAAGATCCTACATTCCTACATTCATACAAGGAGTCAACGGAAGTAAAAACTCCGTCCCATTTTTCATAAAATAACATGCATCATGCATGCACACATTCATATCAGCATTGCAAGAATCCTACATTGGAACAAAAGAAGTCCGTCCCAAATTCGGGGAATTGTTCATCATAGTCTCATATTTCAAAAAAAAAAAAAAAATGGTGAAAATGCCAATTCTCTTCCCAAGCAAAATGCACATTTTGGGTTACCCACAAATTCATTACAACATGCAAAGCATCAAAATCAAGATTCAAAGCCAAGAACAAAATTTTCGAAAAGAAAAAAAAAATTACCCAAAAATCAATTTCAAGCAAAAATCGACAAAGGGAATGAAAAGATTCGAAATATACCGTTCGGAGACTCGGATCAGAAGCCCAATGTTGCCATGCATCGGGGTACGGCTCCTCCGCAATCGATTGCGAAAGAGAATAGTGCCTCCTCATTCGGACAAGCTCCAATCGTCTCTCCGCGACCGGGCCACGTCCTTAGCCTTGAAAAGCACCTCCCCCGTGTTCCATTGCTTGAAAAATCGAAGAAAATGAAAGATTTTTGAAGGTTTTTTGGGCCCAAAATGGCTCTCTCCTCGGTTTTCTCTCTCTTTCTCTCGTAATTGCAGAAAATTTGAAAAAGATGAGGAAGAAGAAGGGAGGGCGTTGGCCCTCATTTAAAACAGCCTGGGTATTCAACCCTATCCGCGCGGATGGGTTTGTAAGGGTCAAAATGACCCTTTTGCCCTTTAAAAATCCAGAACTCTGCAATTTGATCCTAGACTTAACAGAGTTAACCCAAAAGTTAACCAAAGTCAATCCCCTCTTCAAAAGAGCTCCAACGGCAGTCAAACGTAAGTCCGATCTCTCTGAGAAAGATAACGAGATCCCGTATCTTTCATCAAAATCATTCAACGGCAGTCAAACGTAAGACCGATCTTCCCAAGGAAGATAACGGGATCCCATATCTTTCATCAAAATTATCCCCCGACAGTCAAACGTAAGACCGATCTCCCTGAGAAAAATAACGAGATCCCGTATCTTTCATCAAAATCATTCCCCGACAGTCAAATATTTATCTCGAATCCAACGGGTCTATTCCTTTGGCAATTGCATAGTTTATGCAAGTTGCGTTAAATAAATGATAGTAAATTATATGGAGGTTCTGGCAAAACAAACAAGATTGATTAACTGAAATAAAAGAAAGTTACAAAATTTTGCTCACAAAATAATCACAAAATAAGTTAGCGATATTTTATTGATTGTATCGATAGTGGATCCGCTACAATATAATTAAAAACACCAATAAAATCATTAAATTTAGAATTTTGTGAGTAAGTTTTTGTGACCCAATATTATTCTTAACTGAAAATGAATGACAAAGTAAATTTGAATATTTTTTCAACATTTATTTAGGAATAGTGAGTAATAATTACCGGTTTTAAAATGAACATCTTATTTGGTTATAAAAATGAATGTCCTACTTATATTTGTTATTGTAATTTGGTTAAACTATGATTATTTTTTTATTAACTTTGTTAATTTTGGTTCATTTTTTAAAATAAAACTATGATAAAGTTGTTGATTATTAAGCAATTTTAGAAATCTTTAAGCCTTTAAATGGAGTATCTAATTTTTGTTTGAGGGGATGGGTATCTGAGGCCAATTTAAACAGCCCAGAAAAACGATGGGCCTGTTTGTCATCGAGTACGTTAGCAGATGATTAACTTTATTTCTTGGCACTGTTAATTTTTTTCTACACATTTGGTCACTAAACTATACTTTTCTCTACTTTAGTCATTTTCACCGTTTCCGTTTAAATTTCCCGTCAAAATGTAATACTGTACGGAGTAATTTTAATCCCAAAAAAACTGATATTTCGATTCGCTCAGATCTATTAACGCAGTTACAGAGTGTGAATCCTCCTGCACCCCGTTTCATTCTCTCTCTCTCTCTCTCTCTCTCTCTCCCTCCCTCTCTCCTTCAATGAGCACACACAAACCCGCTGCTCCTTGACCTCCACAACGATCCAATATACTCCAATTCTCGATTCAACGCCCACAATTCTCAGATCTGAGGTAAATTATTCAAGCATTCCAATTAGGTTTTTTGACATTGCAACATGATGATGTTTTTTATTTGATTCGGTGTTGTTTTTGGTTTCAAGGGATTAGGGATTGAGATTCGGATTTGAGAAGCGAGAAATATGTTGACCAAGTTCGAAACCAAGAGTAATAGAGTGAAAGGGCTGAGTTTCCATAGCAAGCGCCCATGGATCTTGGCCAGTCTTCACAGTGGCGTGATCCAGCTATGGGATTACAGGATGGGAACTCTCATTGATCGATTTGACGAGCATGATGGTCCTGTTCGTGGCGTCCATTTCCACAAGTCCCAACCTTTATTCGTCTCCGGAGGTTTGTCAATTCTCATTTTTTTTTTGTTTCATCGGTGATTGATCTCGTTTGATTTCGCAATGTGGAGCATTTCCTCCTTTTGGACTGATCTGATCATGAAAGGTTATGCCATTGCATCATTAAAAAAATATAGCTTCATTGGGCAAGGAAATGTAATGGGGTGGAATTTTATATTTTCACTTGTTGGGATGCATATTGTTTGCTTGTTTCTTTCTCTTTACCCATGGATCTCCTTCGGAATTTGCAACTCATATGTTATTGAGATTCTGAATGGACTGATCTAGTGATTTAATGTTTATGTCATTGTTTTATTTTTTCAATATCTTTCATTAAATTTGTGGAACTGTACTTGAATTATACTGTATTTTGGAATGCAAGCTTTTGGATCTTAGCTGAATTACTCTCAGAGGGCTATACCAGAATTCAAATTGTTTGGAACGTGCAAAATATCAGACTTTCTTATGGCTAATTCTCACTGTGTGCATGAATAATAAGCAGGATCTGATGGATATTTTGATGTTTGACATCGATTTTTGAGGTAGAATTCTTTATTTATACAAATCATGATCAATGCAGGAGATGATTACAAGATCAAGGTGTGGAACTACAAATTGCATCGCTGTTTGTTTACACTTCTTGGCCATCTTGATTACATCCGCACAGTTCAGTTTCACCATGAGTATCCTTGGATTGTTAGTGCGAGTGATGATCAGACTATCCGTATATGGAATTGGCAGTCTCGTACTTGTATATCTGTGTTAACGGGACACAACCATTATGTTATGTGTGCCTTGTTCCACCCTAAGGATGACCTTGTTGTATCAGCCTCGTTGGATCAAACTGTTCGGGTTTGGGATATTGGTGCTTTGAGAAAGAAAACAGTTTCCCCTGCTGATGACATCCTTCGGCTGAGTCAGATGAATTCAGATTTTTTTGGAGGGGTTGATGCTGTTGTCAAATATGTTTTGGAGGGTCATGATCGAGGAGTCAACTGGGCCTCATTTCATCCTACCCTTCCTCTCATTGTCTCAGGAGCTGATGATCGGCAAGTTAAGATCTGGAGAATGAATGGTATGTATGTCTGCTAAGATCTGGTTTCTTTTATCTGGGACGTTTGGTCCATTTGAAAAGGAACTGACTGAAAATAAGAACTAAAGACTTGATGTCATCAATGAGGAAATATGTTTTCTATTGTATGCCTTCTAAGTTCTAGTGTTTCCTTGAAGAGGAAAAACTTGAAAATAAAAACTAAAATCTTGATTTACAAATGCGGAAAATTTGTTTTCTACAACATGCTTAAACCTTAATGTGAAAGACTATATAAATGGAATAAAAGGGAGAAAGAAAAAAAAAACGGATCTTCACCTTCAATATTCACCTAAAGCATAAGCAGGTAGTTAAGTGAATTTCTTTCCCAAGGGTTACCATAATGGATCTTAAGCATTTGAGAAGTTGAACAACAAACTTAAATTTTGATGGGTTTATTATTCGTGATAGATTTACGCTTGCAATGTATAAATATTCTGTTATTGCTGTTTGGTAATGTGGCATTATAGGGAACTTATAAATTGTGCATCTGATGGTTAAAATCCCTGGCATCATATTTGAACTACAAAAATGACATCTTTGCTTACAAGGGTAGGTTTGTATGTAATAGACCCATGCCAGTGGTAGGTGCCTTTTGAATTGGGTCATATTTTCCAAAAGCACACTCGTAACACATGTTAAAACTTATGGTTGATTTTAATAATGGACTGGTGTTGTCAGAGCAGTGTAGCAAGTATTAGTAATTGTTGAAATGGAATTATGTGAAAAAAATTGTGGTGAAGGTATGATCTGGCATCTTTCTTTTCACTATCCTTATTTTTTCTTGTTGTTCTTGCTGTGGGTGGCAAATAATTTGGCATGTTATTGCCGGCATAATGAATGCTGCATTTTATGCACATTACAGTGTAGGGGTGGGAGTGGGGTGGCTATTTCATAGGTTGTTGCAGCAGCTAGATGGCAGTCGTGCTCCTTGACTTGACAAAGATTTTATATCAGTGCTACTTGAGCTGCGACTTAAAACAGATTGCCACTTGTGTACAATTTTTTCATTCCATGTTGATGCTATATCATAGTTCCGCAACGACGAAGCATGAGCACAAGTGTAGTCCTGTTTGCTTCTTTCAGTCCCTCTTTCTTTTTTTCTTATCTTCTTGGAAAATGCATCATAGTAAACCCTGTTTATGCAGGTTCCTAATTTCCGATGCCTCTTGAATCTGAAATTATGAACTTCCTCATAGGACATTTTTGATAGAGTTTGGGCACTTGAATGCTATTTAGTATTCATCTGCTATAGTTTTTTTCTTTTTTTTTTTAGATTTCTGTTCCTTTTTTTAAGTTTTAAGCTACTGAAGGATGATGAAATGCATGTGCCTTATGTTTTCAGATACAAAAGCTTGGGAAGTAGACACCTTGAGAGGGCACATGAACAATGTGTCATGTGTTCTTTTCCATGCAAGGCAGGATATTATTGTGTCAAATTCAGAAGACAAAAGTATACGTGTTTGGGATGCTACAAAAAGAACTGGCTTACAAACTTTCCGCAGGGAAAATGACAGGTTCTGGATTCTTTCGTGTCATCCAGAGATGAATCTTCTTGCAGCTGGCCATGATAGTGGCATGATAGTTTTCAAGTTAGAGCGGGAACGCCCAGCTTTTTCTGTGAGTTCTGATTCATTGTTCTACGTGAAAGACCGTTTTCTGCGCTTCTATGAGTACTCAACTCAGAAAGACACACAAGTAATTCCTATTCGTAGGCCTGGCTCTACCAGCTTGAACCAAGGCCCAAGAACTCTATCTTATAGCCCTACTGAAAATGCCGTGTTGATGTGTTCAGACGTAGATGGGGGATCTTATGAACTTTATGTTATTCCCAAAGACAGCTTTAGCAGGGGAGATACGGTTCAAGAGGCAAAAAGAGGTGTGGGGGGCTCTGCAGTTTTTGTAGCTAGAAATCGATTTGCTGTGCTCGAGAAGGGCACCAACCAGGTGCTAGTGAAGAACTTGAAAAATGAGATTGTTAAGAAGAGTTCACTTCCTGTTGCTACTGATGCAATATTCTATGCCGGCACGGGGAACTTGCTATGCAGGGCAGAGGATAGAGTAGTTATTTTTGACCTCCAACAGAGGATAGTTCTTGGGGATCTTCAGACCTCTTTCGTAAGGTATATTGTTTGGTCAAATGACATGGAGAGTATTGCTTTACTGAGCAAACATTCAATAGTCATAGCTGATAAGAAACTTGCGCATCGTTGCACTCTTCACGAGACAATTCGAGTAAAGAGTGGCGCTTGGGACGACAATGGTGTATTCATATATACTACTCTTACACACATCAAATACTGCCTTCCTAATGGGGACTCTGGAATCATAAGGACCCTAGATGTCCCGGTATACATCACCAAAATATTTGGAAATACAATCTTTTGCTTGGACCGAGATGGAAAAAACCGTCCCATTGTTATTGATTCAACTGAATATGTTTTCAAACTATCTCTTCTGAGGAAGAGATATGACCAGGTTATGGGCATGATAAGGAACTCGGAGCTCTGTGGGCAAGCAATGATTGCATATCTCCAGCAGAAGGGGTTTCCAGAGGTAGCTCTCCATTTCGTGAAGGATGAGAGAACTCGCTTCAATTTAGCACTTGAAAGTGGAAATATTCAGATAGCTGTTGCTTCTGCGAAAGAGATTGACGAGAAAGACCATTGGTATAAGTTGGGGGTGGAGGCTCTTCGGCAGGGTAATGCAGGTATTGTTGAATATGCGTACCAGAGGACAAAGAACTTTGAGAGGCTATCCTTCCTGTATCTGATAACAGGAAATTTGGATAAGCTGTCGAAAATGATGAAAATTGCTGAGGTCAAGAACGATGTTATGGGTCAGTTCCACAATGCGTTATATCTAGGTGATATCCAAGAGAGAATCAAAATTTTGGAGAATACTGGCCATTTGCCTCTTGCATACACCACCGCCAAGGTCCATGGACTGAGCGAAGTTGCTGAACGTCTTGCTGCTGAACTAGGGGATAATGTTCCTACTTTGCCAACTGGGAGGTCAACCTCTCTTCTGATGCCACCAACTCCTGTCCTATGTGGTGGAGACTGGCCTTTACTGAGGGTCATGAAAGGTATTTTTGAGGGCGGTCTTGATAATGTAGGAAGGGGAACCCAGGAGGAGTATGAAGACGCAGCTGATGCTGATTGGGGTGAGGATCTCGATATTGTTGATGTGGAGAACTTACAGAATGGGGATATCAGTTTGGTGCTGGAGGATGAGGAAGCACATGAAGAAAATGATGAGGGAGGCTGGGATCTCGAGGATCTTGAGCTTCCTCCTGAACTTGACACCCCAAAGACTGCTACCACTGCACGCTCATCAGTGTTTGTTGCCCCCACTTCCGGTATGCCAGTGAGCCAGATTTGGGTCCAAAAATCATCTCTTGCTGCCGAACATGCAGCAGCAGGAAATTTTGACACTGCAATGCGTTTGCTGAGCCGGCAGCTGGGAATAAAGAACTTTGCTCCGCTGAAATCATTATTTGCTGATCTTCACTTGGGCAGTCACTCTTACTTGCTTGCCTTCTCATCAGCTCCATTAATCTCCTTGGCGATTGAGAGGGGATGGAGTGAGTCAGCAAGTCCTAATGTTAGGGCCCCTCCAGCACTAGTATTCAATTTCTCTCAATTGGAAGAAAAGCTGAAGGCTGGTTATAAAGCCACGACTGCAGGAAAATTTACCGAAGCCTTGCGACTTTTTCTGAGTATTCTTCATACCATTCCCCTGATTGTTGTTGAATCACGGAGAGAAGTTGATGAAGTCAAAGAATTGATTATCATTGTAAAAGAGTATGTTTTGGGTTTACAGATGGAACTGAAGAGGAGAGAATTGAAAGGAGACTCCACTCGCCAACAGGAGCTGGCAGCTTACTTCACCCACTGTAACCTTCAGCTGCCTCATTTGAGACTTGCTCTGTTGAACGCAATGACTGTATGTTACAAGTCCGGTAATCTAAGCACAGCAGCCAACTTTGCTAGGAGACTATTGGAGACCAATCCAACTGTTGAAACCCAAGCCAAAACAGCCCGTCAGGTTCTTCAGGCTGCTGAGAGGAACATGAACGATGCAACACAGTTGAATTACGACTTCAGGAATCCTTTTGTGGTTTGTGGGGCAACTTATGTCCCTATATACAGAGGACAGAAGGATGTAACATGCCCTTACTGCAGTTCACATTTTGTTCTGGCCCAAGAAGGGAAGCTTTGTACTGTTTGTGATCTTACAGTGGTTGGATCAGATGCGTCTGGTTTACTCTGTTCTCCTGCACAGATCAGATGATTTCAACTTCTTTCTGTTTCACTTTGCTCCAGTATCAGGTACCTCTCTCTCTCTCATTTGTGCATATGTGAGTGTATCCCCCCCCCCCCTCTCCTCTCTCTCTCTCATTTGTGCATGTGTGAGTGTATCCCCCCCCCCCTCCTCTCTCTCTCTCTCTCATTTGTGCATGTGTGCATGCACCCCCCCCCTCTTCCCCCATTTCATTTTCTTTGCTGATATTTTTTGTAGAGTTGAAAGGTAAAACAAGCTTGAGATTTGTTTAATTCTTTTGTCCTATCAGTGTGATTCTACACTGGTCCAGTTTTGCTCTGTAATGTAGATTCTTGCTTTTATTTTTTGGAGACTTGAATGGTATTGAGATCTTATGCAACATACACATGCAAAAAAAAAAAAAAAACTATGTAATGTCATAGACTTCTAAGAACTTTTAACCACTACATGATTCTGTTTTGCGGATAAGCAAGGTTCTAAAAAGCGCTAGGCGGATGCTAGGCGGCGGATCCGGGCCTAGCGCCTAGGCGGGGACTAGTCGGAGACTAATCGGGATTAGTCGGGATTAGTCAGGACCTAGGCGGGGCTTAGAACTAGGCGTTGGAGAGGGGCCTAGCGCCTAGGCGGGGCCTAGGCGCCCTTAGGCGGGGTCTTTTAGAACAGAGCGGATAAGTAGTACCTCAATCATAGTCTGTCTTATCTGCTTAGCCTAAAGCTGTTAGAACTTCAGTTCTCGGTCTCCCCCTTTCCACCAGTTCTCAATAATGTGGTACTTTTCTCGATGGAATAGCAGAATTATCAAATCCTATTATAACAGAAGCAGGAGAGTGAGCAGATATTTTCTTAATTTGTGTACTGTACATTTTGCTGAAACTTATCTTCTGTCTTTCTGTGTAGTTTAGAGAAAATTTTGTCGTACTCAGCCTCTCTGGGAATAGTTGTGTTAAGATTTTTTATGCTCAACAGATAATGGCAGATTAGAAGTTGAGAACTTCTAGAATCCCAGGAAAAAAAAAACCAATGTAGAAAGGTATAATAAACCACTGTAGAAAGCTCTGTAGCATGACTTCTAGGGAGTGTGGGAGTGACAGATGTCCGTAAAAGTTCATACGAAATTCTGAGATGCAAAATGAATGTTTCATGTTTTATTTTCTTGCAATGCATTGCAACCTATATACTCGATTGCTTATGGAGTTTCCTTTTCCTTTAATGTATATTAACATGGCCCTGCGCAAGGATGAAAAAAAAAATGGTCCGAATTTATTTTATCAAAAAATTATCTCTCCCGAGTTATATATAATCTTTAAATGCTTTCATATGATATCTTTATTTGTTTTTTCTTGATAAGTACAGTATATGATCTATTTTATGTTGTTTAACAATTAATATGCTTAGTCAAGGATACACTACTGTAAGTATACTTGCTTGAATTTCTGCAGTTTACATATTGGTCGGATTTCAGAGTTTAAAGTCATTGTTACCTGTAGAGAACCATCTGGCTTACTAGCTGTTGTTGCTGATCGTGTTAGCTGCTGGCTGGTACGTTTCAAATTTTCCTGCCGCTGGAGTTTTGAACAATATAAAGAGGCCCACAGGATAATGAAGTTGATTTTGGCATTAGGGTGTAGTGCTTCGAAGATTTGAGATTTTTTTGTTGGAAAATCGGAAATTGTTGGTGAAAATTTTCCGCTTGTCATAAAGTTGGATAGTAATTTTTTAAACTTTTTCTTGCCTAAGACCCATGGTTGAGATTTTTTTTATAAATATTTACAATTTGTTAAAAGACATGTTTTGTGGGCCCATCTCTATTCTACTAATGGGATGTGCCCACGGAGCTTACCTGTTTAGATGTAGGCATTCACAAAGGTATTCATAGATTTGCTTGTTGTATGTAGTCTGAAATTCGCAATAATATTTCAGTATTATTTGGTTCACTCTTATTGTCATTGTATGGAGACTTCTTCATTTTTGACCTATAGCAAATGCAATGTTGAGACTATCTTGTGAAGGCGGTTGCAGGTGAATTTGGGGTAGATGCAGTTCGATTGCGTAGCAGTTGGAAGAGCTCAGCCGCTCAGTAATAACCTAACAGAACAGACGAGATGCGAGTAACTTGGAAATGTCCGAAATAACTTCGACGTGACTTATCTGTAATGTGACATGTTTACCCAAGTCACTTGCAAATGCATTGTAGGCTTCTTCTCTCATTCTTTTATCCTTTCAATGACAGCAAAATAATGGAGGAGAGTATGAAAGGTAGAAAATCCCATGAGAGGCATGTTTGTTTGTGGTAGATGACAGGAACTGCAATTTGGAACCTTCTTGATTGATGCCTTTTACTAGACCCCCAGGTTGATGGAGACCTACTACACTACTCCCTCCGCATGCAAATTGCAAACTTAATATTTGGCTTAAAATGCATGTCGTTTTTAAGTTAATAATCTTAAAATATCAACTTTATTCGTATATTGAAATTTGTTTCACTGTATTAATTATATTTCTTATATGAAGTAATGTACGAGAGATAAATAATAAATAAGAGTAGATTTGATATTTGTTTTATAAAGTTACAGTAATAATTGCATTTCTTAAAATTTGAATTAAACAATGCCATTCATTATTAGATGCTAAAAGTTGGTGGTAAATTGGTAATCACGTGATTAGGGTAGGAGTACCTTTTTAACCTTTTTCTCAATCCAAATTATGGCCGGTGAATGGCCAACACTACTCCACTTCAATAATATGCCCATGTTAAAACCTACTTACCTACATGGCCTACGAGTGAGTGTTAACAAAAGAAATATTTTTTTTAAAAAAAAAAATTGAGCTACTCTCTTCGTTCCAAAATACTTACTGTTCCGGGAGAAACTTTTTGCTTCAAAATATTTGTAGTTTTATATTTTTACATAAAACTTTGTCACAATTTGTTTAAACTATCCTTATTTATGATTATGTAGTTGCCTTGATACTTGAAATATTCAAATGATAATTTAGTGAATTTAATATTATATATTAATTACTTTTTTTAATATACGTGTATAAAGTTACAAAATTACAAGTATTTTGAGAAGAAGAAAGTATTAAAATGGCTTGCACATGGGGGAAAGGTTGGGTCCTACACTACTTTTGGCCCCACCCTTGGGGACAAGGGAGTGGATGTGTAATGGTGTGAAATTAGGGAGAATACATAAATGAGTGAGAAGGACCATATGTGGTTCGACTACTATATTACAAACAAATTACCAATAGGAAATCTAGTAAAACTATAAATGGACGATAATTATAATATTTTTACAGTTTTATTTAATCTTTCTATTATATGGACATTATCAATTTGTACCGAATTCTTTTGCTAAAAAATAAGTGATCATACCTTAAAATAATAATAATAATATTGTGAGAACATATCACTAACCTATTGTGCTATCATGTCAAAAATATATCCATATATTGATATGACTTACGCTAGAAGTTGAAATCTGATTTAAATGTTGCATTTTACATAAAGAAAAAGTTCTATGGTAATTTTAAGTAATGTAAAAAGAAAAAATATCAATTTAAGAAATTAAAAAATAATATGCAATGTTTATTATGCATTTGAAAAAGTATTTCTCAAGGCAAAAAGAACTACTCCCTATGTCTTAAATTGCATTTTTTGTTTTGTCCGAAAATGAATAGCCTTTTTAAACTTTAACTTCAAATAATTTTGCCCCTAATTTATTTATTTAATTTTAAAAATAAAATTGTGATAGTGAATAGAAAAATTATTTACGATTATTTATTTCTATTAAAAACAGTGTTATAAAAAGTGGCTTAGGCGATAGGCGGTGGCCGGGCGCCGCGCATTCCTTAAAGGCCGGGAGATTAGGCACTGGGCGGAGTTGGGCGGGCTTGGCGGACTGGGCGAGCAAGGTGGGTCAAGGCGAAAACGGGTCAATTTTTTTTTTTAATAAAGTCAAGTTAATTTTAGTTATTTTTTATCCTCTCCGATGTCTCCGTTAGTCTATATCTCTCGGTTTTTCGACAACATCGTGTCGCTACTCTCTCCTCTCCGCCATACTCTCTCCATCGGTCCATCATCTTCATCATTCTCTATCCATCGACTCCATCATCTACATCATCGACTATAAATTCATTAAATTGTAAACCAAGTATTTCCCGTTTCTATCTCTCTCTAAACAAAAGTTTGCTTGTGAGTTGTTTCTTTGTCATCAAAATTGGGTATTTGATTACTTTGTTTAAAAAGTGTGAAGTAATGGTTCTATACTTTTTGTCACATGAAAATGTTGTATTGTCTTTTACTTATGTTCTTCTTGCTGGTAACATTGAAACTGAAATTTCATTTTATATGAAATATATTTATAAATTTGTGTACTTTCTCGGTCCCGCCTAGGCCCCTAAACGATAGGCACGATTCCATCGCCTATCGCTTTTTAGAACCTTGATTTAAAATCAATCGTTCTAAAATAACTCTTAAATCTCGAATAGATATTCATTTCTGTTACTGATGGAATAATAATTCAAATAATACAAACAGTTTAAAGTATCCTAAGTTGGGACTGGGAGACGATATAAATTAAAATAAGGGAATACGTATGGCATCCATGTGGTGCGATTTTAAAGTGTGTTTTCTTGAATGATGTTCCTTAGACCTTACCTTATATCCCTATGATATCTCTAAGGTATTGCATTTTTTTATTTTTACTTTCTATAAAAATAAATTAAAGGACAAACTAAAGGAACGGTTGGGTGTTTTATGTTAATGTCATAAGCATATAATTTTTTTATTTTTACAAAATTTAACATTTAGTGTTGAGTTGGTCTTATAAAAAACTAGTTTTTTCTTAAGATAAGGAAAAACGTGTTTTCAAAATAAACGGTGGCAATTTTGTAATTACTGGCAACCATGTTCAAAATAAACGGTGGCATTTTCGTAATTAATGGTTCCCCCGTTTATGCCAAGCTGCTTAACAAATCACACATGTGACAAAGTGCCACAGATATGTAACAAAGTGCTGGCGAAAAAAGTGCGCACGCTTTAACAAAGTGCCAGCAAACCGTGGCACCGACACTTTGTTAAACTGCAACTGGCACTTTTTACACGGGCACTTTTAAAATACATGAACCGACACTCTTCACACCGGCACTCGTTACACTAACACCGGCACTTTGTTACACTAATATTTTTGCCGGCTCTCAAAAATACAAGCACCGGCATTCCAAAATACATGGACCGGCATTTGAAAACACATTTACCGGCACTCAAAAATGCATATATCGGCACTAAAAACACCGATAATTATTTTTGCCGGCTCTCAAAAACATGAATCCGGCATTCAAAAACACATGGATCGGCATTCAAAATTACAAGAACCGGCATTCAAAAACACATACATCCGGCACCAAAAACGCCGGTAATCATTTTTACCGACTCTAAAAAATACAAAACCGGCACTCCAAAACACATGAACCGGCACTCAAAAACAAACACTGCATTAGTTTACACCTGAACCGGCACATCAAATCCTCAAAGAATACTCTCAAAAATACAAATACTGGCACTCCAAAATACATAAACTGGCACTCAAAAAAACAAACAATGGCATTAGTTTGAACTAGAACTGGCACTCTCTCTCTCGTCTCTCTCTCTCTACGCTACGCAGGAACCAAAATCCTCACCATTGCCGTATCCTTGGCCGCGTCTCCGATGACGTCGTTCAAATCACTGACGCCGTCCCTCTCTTCCACTCTCAGATCGGCCTCCTTCCTCCCCTCGAGATTGCCCTAATTATGGTCTGTCCCCTACTCAATTCCACTCTCAGTCGCCGATCTTAGGGTTTCGAATCATTAAATTATATGTATTGGCTATTATTTGGTGCAGATTGAAGATTATTACGGTTGGGTAGCGATTGAGAGAGGTTTGGGTTAGGTTTCGTGGGAAGGTCGCCGTAGATGGGTTTAGAGAGAGAGAGGACAAATGAAGAAGATGGTTAGGGAGAGAGCAACGGTTTTCCGTTTAGAAAGAGAAAGAGTAAGCCTGCGTGCGTTTAGAGAGAGAATGAGAGAGTTGACAGGAAAAATACGTTTTTTGTTAAGCTTAAAAAAAACGCGTTTTTTATAAGTTTTTGGCTTTGGTGTTTCTTTTTACAAAAATACTCTCTTCCCCATGAAAAAACAATCTCAGTTTTAATTTAAAAATAAATTTTATTGAATTTTTGTCAATTTTTTCAAAATAAATGAAATATGCATTATTCGTTTGAGAACATAATACTCCCTTTGTCTTAAAATAATTATCATAGTATTAAATATTTCATAAGTAAATTTGATTGTTTTAACAAAAATGAAAAATTATTGTAGAAAATTATTATAAAATATTTAGGGCAAATGACAATTTAGGGCCTGAAGTATAGGGGATAGTGTCGATTAGGGGCCCCATATCTAATTTTCGTCAAATCAGGGCTCAATATCTAAACTTTTCGTCAATTAACGGCTTTTTGACTAATTTTGTTAAAAAAGTCAGTTAAGTGACATGTGCCACGTATGTAATTAATTGATTTGGTTAAATTACATTGATATTTAAATTTAAGGGGCTAAGTGAAATAAATTAAAAGTGGGGGTGAAGAAACAACAAACAACCTTCTCTCTCTTCTCTCTCCCCAAAATCAAACCGTCTCTCTCTTCTCTCTCCCCATTTTCGGCCTGCCGAATTTTAGTGATTTTCGGCGAGTTCAGTTTGGTTCAAAAGGAATCCCATACATTAACACCTACGATACGATGGTAGGACCATCTGCTACCCTGACCCTCTAATCAAGGCCAATGATACAATAAAGCTTGACCTAGAGACCAACAAGATCACCGAATTCATCAAATTCAATGTGGGAAATGTTGTTATGGTCACCGGTGGAAGGAACAGAGGGCGTGTTGGAGTCAGCAAGAACAGAGAGAAGCAAAAGGGAAGCTTCGAAACTATCCATATTCAGGATTCTACTGGGATTTGGTCGGATTTGTTGAAGAAGAAGGTGGGGTTTGGTCGGATTTGTTGAAGGGGGTGAGGGAAATCGGATTTAATGGTGGCTATAGTGAAGGATGGCGTGGGTTTTGAGGCGAGAGGGACGATGGATCAGGAAGGAAGGGGTGGCGTGGGAGGGTGGGGAAAGGCGGTGGGTTGGGATGATGAGAAGGGTGGCCGGTGCCGGAGGTTTGGGGGAGACGGAGATGAAGGGGTTGTTCTCTCTCTCTCTCTCTCTCTCTTTTTTTTTTTTTTTTCTTTTTTGAGACGGAGGAACTATTTAAGGTGTTATTATTTTTATTCAAAAAATATATTGCATAAAATAAATATATTGCTTCAAAAATAAAATTGCTTCAAAAATATTTATTTCAATTCTAATATATTAATATTTCCAAAAATATGTTTTAGTTATATTAACTTTTTTAGATATTTTTTTTTAAATTTAGATGATAATTATTTTATTTTATTTATATATTTTATAAATTATTCAATCTAAAATAATTAGTACAGTAATTTTTTTGAAGCAAAATAATTAGTAATTTAAATTATTAGAAAAAAGGATAATAGTTAATATCTTAAATTATTTTAAATCATATTATCTATTTTAAATAAAATTATCTTTATCAAATAAAAATTGGCAATTTTTTAAATAAAATTTTCTAAATCAAAAAGATTTAAGTGACATGTCACTTACTTTTATTTTTTTTAATATTACAAGATTTACGTTAAAAAATAATTAATTTTTTTTAAAAAAATACTTTTATGCTTTAAAAATACAACTTTTTTTTTATATTTATAACATTTATTTTACAATATTTACGTTAAAAATTAATTAATTTTTTCAAAATAAAATACTATTTTCTTTAAAAATACAATTTTTTTATATTTATAACATTTATTTTAACATATTTTAAAAATTATAAAAAAATTACAACTTTTCGAAATATATTATATTTTAAAAAAAAATATTTGTAATGGTCATCAATTTTTAAAAATTTACATTTCAGTCCTTAATAACTAATTTGCATTTTAATTTAGTCAAAATCCGTCACTTAACTGACTTTTCTAACAAAATCCGTCAAAAAGCCCTTAATTGACGAAAAATTTAGATATTGAGCCCTGATTTGACGAAAATTAGATATGGGGCCCCTAATTGACACTATCCCCTATACTTCAGGCCCTAAATTGTCATTTGTCCAAATATTTAATATTGCATCAATAATTTATTTCAACATTTCATTTTTATTGAATTTCAGTTAAGCAGACAAAAAAATGAGTATAATTAAGAAAATATATTGATTGTGTTAGAATACTCACTCAATTGTGTTTGAAACTACATGCTTTGAGTTGGATACGAGAATTAATAACAGGTGTTAGTAGAATACTCCGTATGTATTTGAATTTTGGAGTATGAAAATTGAGATAGAAGAGAGAAATCTGATTAAGTATTTGAAGGTAGTACAATAAATTAAGAAAAATGCATTTTCACCATCTAAAATTTACAGTATCTAACTTCTAATGTTCATTTGATGGTTATTTTCATTAGATTTATTTCTTTGATTTGTTGACTAATTGAAAAAATTACAATACCACCTGAAATATTAAAATAACATGTGTGTTCTAGAGAGTTTTGTACATTTTGATTCATTAAAAGTGTTAATTTACGAAGTCATTCACATGGGTCTTCTAAAGATTAAATTGACAGTTATAAACATTCAAAATGACATGTTTAACACTTGTTAATATGTTTCAGTGTGCATTAAAGAGTGTTATTGTATAAGTAAAAAAAAATTGAAAGTTGTAATATTAAAGAGTGTCAATGGTTGGGTTAAAAAGAGAAAAATTCTACTAGGGCCCCCACGCCCATATTCTATTCCATTTCAAAGAAATTTTTTTTGTAAATCCCAAATAGGAAGTTCTCTTGAAATTATAATTTCACATACCCCATCACCTCAGTTGACTAGTTAAATAAAATCCCTAAATACCGAAAGTACCCTGACCTCAAACAAAGCACTAACCTCCTCTCCCTCCCCTCATTCACAACACACACACACACACACACGTTATCTCTCTCTCTCTCTCTCTCTCTCTCTCTCTCTCTCTCTCTCTCTCTCTCTCTCTCTCTATATATATATATATATATATATATATATATATATATATATATATATCTTTCCCTCTCTCTTACTCCTTTCCCCTTCCGCCTCCGTCGCCGGCGCGTCACTCTAAGTCCTGCCACTCCTTATCCAGATCCGTCTCTCTCTTTCCAGCCCTGGAAAGAGTTCTTCTCCAACCATCTCTCTTTCCCCGCTCTGACCTCCTTGACATTCAATACCTCTGACATTAGTGTACACTCTATCAGATCCATCTTCTCTGGAAAAAACAATGGCGAGTTCATTCCGGCAACGAAACCCTAACTGACTCATTCATCGGCGCGCCTACTCTGTTTCTCTAACTAAAATCTTTCTCTATCTCTCTTCATCTTATATCCAGAACTGGTTAGCATTACTCCGACCATCTCCTCCAGCTGCATCATAGATCTGAGCAACTCTGGCTACTTCTCATTCGGCCAGATCAATGAAATTCGCATCCAGATCTAGATATTTGCCGAAGTTGAGCATGGATTTACGTGAGTCACTCTCTCTGATTTGATTTTCCTCTACCAGATCTGATTTATTTTGTCTGTAGCTCAGTTATTATTGTTGTTAATCATCTTAGTGGATTATTAGTTTGTGGAAAGAGGAAATTTGAGTGTTGTTACAAGCAACTACTCATTTTTTTTAAAAGGAACTACTTCTTTGTTATTATTGAAATTTTTGATTTTTTTGGTTAAAATAAATTGTCTTTTAAGTCAATTATAAGAGATGAAGTAGTCTTATAATTCACCGATAAGAGTTGTAAATATAAGACTATTTTTAGCCTTATATGTTAATTATAAGACCATGCAAACTGATATAAAAGACTGTTCACTTGCGTTTTTCTACTAAATAACCTTCCAATATGTCTTATATTTAATTATAAGACCAAATAATATCAGATTTTTTCTTTAATCTTCTTAAAAATGAAAACATTGAAAAAATTACTCTTATACTTGATGTATAGGAGGCAAAGTAGTCTTATATGTCAGCTATAAGAGCGGACTTGTGTTTGACCATATAAGAGTCAATGTTAATAATATATTTGAAAAAAATAGATTTGTCAAAAAAAGGTGAAACAATGACACTTATACTTCAACAATAAGAGGCGAAGTGGTCTTATACATCAAGTATAAGAGTTTTTCCGGGATTTGATCAAATAATATTACTGTTTTTTTCTTAAAAATGAAATACAAAATTGTGAAAAAATGGCTCGTATACTTGATGTATAAGAGGTGAAGTAGTCTCATGCATCAGTTATACGAGGCGAAGTAGTCTTATACATCAAGTTTTTTTAAGCTAAGGAAAAACCATTTTGGCATCGATAGCTCTTAAACACACATGCACTAGCTTTACTTGCTCGCTGCCTTTTCTACACTAACACTGACACATATTTACAATAACACTAAAACTCTTTTACAATGACACTTGATAATACATTACTGGCACTAACACTACTAGAAACAGGGCATTTACCGACGGAATTTTACCGACGGACGTCGTCCGTCGGTATTACCGACGAAAAAAATTCATTTACCGACGGAATTAAATTTTATTTGCCGGGAATTCTTTTTTAAAAAATTTTCGTTTCGTCCGTCGGTAATGGATTAAATTCCTTCGGTAATACCGACGGACTGAGTCCGCCGGTAATACAGACGGACCTCGTCCGTCGGTAACAAGCCCTATAAATAAAATCTTTCCCCCTTCCTCGGCCATTTACGCCTTCAGAAGCTCAAATACAATAAAACGCCGTCGCCGAGCCTTTGCCATTCGCCGTTCGCCGCCGTTCGCCGTCGCCGGTTAGTAATATCTCTCTCACTCGCTTTCTCTCTCTCAATCACTGTCTCTTTCTCACTCAATTTCTCTCTCTCTCGCTTTCTCTCTCTCTCTCGCTTTCTCTCTCTCTCTCTCTCTCATTAGTCACAGTCGTAGGCAACTGTTGCTGATCTTCAGGAGGCTATTCACAAGCGAAGTAAGTTCTTATTTCTACTCAATCGCTTTCTCTCTCTCACTCAATTTCTCTCTCTCTCTCTCTCACTCGCTTTCTCTCTCTCTCTCTCTCTAATTAGTCACAGCCGTAGTCCCCGTTCCGTTCAGAAGTCGCCGTTGAGAGGGGTAAGTCTTTGTTTTTTTTCTCTCATTTTTCATATTTCCTTCATAATTTACCTTAATTTGCCATGTTCTGTTCATATGTTTGTGTACATCTGATGGTTGTTATTTTTCAAACACTTTGGAAGTGGATGTGATCGAAATGGAGTGAGTAATTCGGTTATTTTTGATATCGAATGAATTTACTTTTGTTGATTCCCCTTATATGATTGCCTATTTGATTGACTTAATTAGTCTTTGAGGCTTGAATTGACTTTTACCATTTCAAACTCTAGGGTTTAGTTCTTCGTTGACCTGAAATTTGGGGAATATTGTAGAGGTCTATAGTATTTCTGTTATTTTTCTAGGGTTGCAGAATGCAGAATTTGGAATGTGAGTCTGTTAATCATGTTGTAAATTGACATATTTTGAACTTTAGGGTTTAAATTGTGTCTTTTGTTTATCTCTAGGTAATAGATTGTTCAATTGACCAAAAAAACGTGAATCTTGCTAGGTTTTGCTAACAGCTAACTCCTTTAAGCACAACAGATCTGGTTGTAAGATAGGTGGAAAAGGTGTAGTAGAGGTAGAATTTGATAAGTTGTTTAGGTTTCATATCTAATCTTGTTGGAGAAGTAAATTGCTCCTTTAAAGTAACTTTTAGTTTTTATGGCCATTTTATCTTGGGTGTGAATATTATCTATACTCCGACTCCATTTCTAGTTTGTTTAATCTATTGATTGGAGTTGATTTCGACTTGAGAGAGATTTGAGTTCTTATTAAGTGATCAAATTGAAAGCAAATTATCATGTTATGTTCTTACGTTACTCTCTAGGATTGATGGTGTTAATGTTAGCACCAATTTTTCTGGGAATGATGGCTGTTGAACGGACATGAATCTCATCTGATGAGATCATCTTATTTGTTTTGAAAATTTGATATTAATCAGAGTGTGTGCAACTTGGTTACTGTATTTAACTTCTGACCCATGTTCTGAACTGTTGATTGTTTACTGCTCTGCTAGGTATGTTTCTTTATTTTGGGTACAACTGTTTACTCTTAATTTGTATTAGATGGCTTGTGTAAAGTCAAAGGGGGAGGGGGTGTATGCCTCAATAATGTAACATATTCAACCGCACACTACCTCACTAGTTCTAGATCCCATTTTGGGGCAATTGACGGCATCGCAGACGGTGATGTATTTCGCCTACGTTTGAGCGCCTGATATCAATCCTGGCACCCTAGATGCACCTTAGGTCGGATCACACTTTTTGATCAAGCAGTCAAGTGTTTACTCTTAATTTGTATTAGATGGCTTGTGTAAAGTCAAAGGGGGAGGGAGGGGGTGAATGTCTAAAATTAGGAAGACTTGGATGAAAGTATTGTTAAGGAATTAGACTCCTAATCATTGTCTAAAATTAGGAAGAAAGCTCTTAGTGGCTCTGCTTATAGGGTATTGTGGTTGGTTTTAACATCTTAATATATAAACAAGATGAGAGCCTTTCTCACTCACAGCTATCAAAATTCGTCCATCTTTAACCAAGAAAGATAGAGCAAATAAGTTCTCCACTGTTTGAGCAAAGAATTTTCTGTTTAATAAGAGTTTTTCCAGTTTCACTGTCAGTATTGTATCTCAGGATCTCAAACATCACACATGTTTGTGACAGTGTCTGTTTTCTCTTCACTGTTGTTATACTGTTACCTTGTTTTTACTTGTGACCGTATAATACCAGTGAAGAGTAAAACAGGCACTGTCACAAACATGGCTGTTATGCTTGAGATCTTTAGAGAGAAGAGGACAGTGAAACTGGAAAAATTTCTTATTAAACAGAAAATCCTTTACTCAAATAGTCGAGAACTTGTTTGCTCTGTCTTTCTTGGTCTAAGATGAGATAGGGTTTTGATAGTTGTGGATGAGAACGACTCTCATCTTGTTTATAAATGTTAATTTAATTCATCATTGTAAAATTATATATTTTACAACAAAGAATTAATATTTAAAATTATTCACAATATTAATAATTTAAAAAATATGATAGATGTGTGTGTTAATTCATTATTGTAAAATTATGCAATTTACGGTAATGAATAAAAATTAATGTTACGACGTGACGTTGTGACGGTTGAAACGCAAAAGCTTAGAAACCCGTTTAAGAATCTTTAACTTATCATGTTGAGGTCAACATGTAGTCATCGATTCTTAAATTGTCCGTGTGGACAGTCTTGAAATGCACGATTATATGATTTTGTAAATATCATCATTGTCTATTAAAATTGCTTGAATAGTCGATAGTTGAGATATTTCGGTTGCATTCCTATTGTTCTCTGAGTGTATACTAGACATGGTTGATTACACATTGTCGATTCTAATCGATAGTGTTTGATTGACCTAGTCTACGTCGTGCACTTGGAGACCATGGGGTTATGCTGTCGAAATTTCTTGATTTTTTATTATAAAGCAAGTAGACAAAGTGATATTTGCAATTCATATAATCGTGTATTTCGGGATGGGATAGAAGCCAACCCCAATTCTAAACCTAATGGACATGAATTGTCCTTTCATCCTAGGGAATGATATACTTTACAACAAATAATTAAATATTAATATTTAAAAGTATTCAAAATATTAATAATTTAAAAAATGTGATAGATGTGTGTGTTAATTCATTATTGTAAAATTATGCATTTTACGGTGATGAATAAAAATTAATGTTACGACGTGACGTTGTGACGGTTGAAACACAAAAGCTTAGAAACCCGCTTAAGAATCTTTAACTTATCATGTTGAGGTCAACATGTAGTCATCGATTCTTAAATTGTCCGTGTGGACAGTCTTGAAATGCATGATTATATGATTTTGTAAATATCATCATTGTCTATTAAAATTGCTTGAATAGTCGATAGTTGAGATATTTCGGTTGCATTCCTATTGTTCTCTGAGTGTATACTAGACATGGTTGATTACACACTGTCGATTCTAATTGATAGTGTTTGATTGACCTAGTCTATGTCGTACACTTGGAGACCATGGGGTTATGCTGCCGAAATTTCTTGATTTTCGATTATAAAGCAAGTAGACAAAGTGATATTTGCAATTCATATAATCGTGTATTTCGGGATGGGATAGAAGCCAACCCCAATTCTAAACCTAATGGACATGAATTGTTCTTTCATCATAGGGAATGATATACTTTACAACAAAGAATTAAATATTAATATTTAAAAGTATTCAAAATATTAATAATTTAAAAAATGTGATAGATGTGTGTATTAATTCATTATTGTAAAATTATGCATTTTACGGTAATGAATAAAAATTAATGTTACGACGTGACGTTGTAACGGTTGAAACACAAAAGCTTAGAAATCCGTTTAAGAATCTTTAACTTATCATGTTGAGGTCAACATGTAGTCATCGATTCTTAAATTGTCCGTGTGAACAGTCTTGAAATGCACGATTATATGATTTTGTAAATATCATCATTGTCTATTAAAATTGCTTGAATAGTCGATAGTTGAGATATTTCAGTTGCATTCCTATTGTTCTCTGAGTGTATACTAGACATGGTTGATCACACATTGTCGATTCTAATCGATAGTGTTTGATTGACCTAGTCTACGTCGTGCACTTGGAGACCATGGGGTTATGCTGCCGAAATTTTTTGATTTTCGATTATAAAGCAAGTAGACAAAGTGATATTTGCAATTCATATAATCGTGTATTTCGGAATGGGATAGAAGCCAACCCCAATTCTAATCCTAATGGACATGAATTGTCCTTTCATCCTAGGAAATGATATACTTTACAACAAAGAATTAAATATTAATATTTAAAAGTATTCAAAATATTAATAATTTAAAAAATGTGATAGATGTGTGTGTTAATTCATTATTGTAAAATTATGCATTTTACGGTAATGAATAAAAATTAATGTTATGACGTGACGTTGTAACGGTTGAAACATAAAAGCTTAGAAACCCGTTTAAGAATCTTTAACTTATCATGTTGAGGTCAACATGTAGTCATCGATTCTTAAATTGTCCGTGTGGACAGTCTTGAAATGCATGATTATATGATTTTGTAAATATCATCATTGTCTATTAAAATTGCTTGAATAGTCGATAGTTGAGATATTTCGGTTGCATTCCTATTGTTCTCTGAGTGTATACTAGACATGGTTGATTACACACTGTCGATTCTAATCGATAGTGCTTGATTGACCTAGTCTACGTCGTGCACTTGGAGACCATGGGGTTATGCTGCCGAAATTTCTTGATTTTCGATTATAAAGCAAGTAGACAAAGTGCTATTTGCAATTCATATAATCGTGTATTTCGGGATGGGATAGAAACCAACCCCAATTCTAAACCTAATGGACATGAATTGTCCTTTCATCCTAGGGAATGATATACTTTACAACAAAGAATTAAATATTAATATTTAAAATTATTCAAAATATTAATAATTTAAAAAATGTGATAGATGTGTACGATAGAAGCCAACCCCAATTCTAAACCTAAATGAAGTGTCTTGTTGCTTTTAAGTTTGTAATCCAAATTTAGGGAATTGTAATGCGTTAATTACATCCAAACTGTTAATATATTATGAAATGCAGGAGTTAATTATGTCTGGAGAAGATCGTACACTACAAGAAAACTGACAGATACCGACGAAAATTAGCGACGAAAATAAATCCGTCGCTAATACCGACGAATTAGCGACGAAATAGCAACGACCTAGAGTGAAAAATAAAAAATGAAATTAGGACGAGATTACCGACGGATTTAGTGACGGATTTGCCGACGGATTCCATTTCATCTCTAATCCGTCACCATTTTGGCGCCAAAAATTTACGCACTTTTTTACTGACGAATTTATGACGGAATGGCGACGGATATTTTTACCAACGGATTTGAGTTGTTGCTAAATTATTTAAAATAATTATTAAATTTATATTTTAGGTTAGAGACGGATTAGTGACGGATTTAATTACCGACGGATTAAAATCCGTCGGTAAATTAATTACATATTATTACCGACGGATTTGAGTCGTTGCTAAATTATTTAAAATAATTATTAAATTTATATTTTAGGTTAGCGACGGATTAGTGATGGATTTAATTACCGACGGATTAAAATTCGTTAGTAAATTAATTACATATTATTACCGACGAATTTTAGTCGTTGCTAAATTATTTAAAATAATTATTAAATTTATATTTTAGGTTAGTGACGGATTTAATTATCGACGGATTATAATCCGTCGATAAATTAATTACATATTATTATCGACGGATTTGAGTCATTGCTAAATTATTTAAATAATTATTAAATTTATATTCTAGGTTAGCGACGGATTAGTGACGGATTTATTACGAACGGATTATAATAGAAGAGGGATGGACAATAGCATATATACTTTTTTAATTTTTTTATATTTTTTTTTTGGATAAATAAAACTATTTGAGATGTTGGTTAGTAGTGATTTTTTTATAAAAAGTTATATAAAAAAGTTAAGAATTTTTAAAGAAATGAAAGTATATAATAGAAAAAAGAGAGACAGACAATATCATTTACTTTTTTAATTTTTTGTTTGGATAAATAAAACATTTATAAATAAAAAATTAAAGAATTTTACCTGTCCCTGATTTCTTTATTATACTTTCATTTGTTTATTTTTTTTCTAACTTTTTTTATATAACTTTTTGAAAAAAAATTCAATGCTAAAAAATGTCCAAAATATTTATTTATATTCATAAAAAATAAAAAACTATACATTTATAAATAAAAGTTAAAGAATTTTACCCGTCCCTGATTTCTTTATTATACTTTCATTTGTTTATTTTTTTCTAACTTTTTTTATATAACTTTTTGAAAAAAAAAACTTCAATACTAAAAAATGTTCAAAATATTTATTTATATTCATAAAAAATAAAAAAACTATACATTTAGAACATTTCGTGGAGTTTGCTAGAGCGCATCCCCAATGCGTGCGTGATGATAAGATTAGGTGTCCTTGTAAAAAGTGTAAGAATAGAAAATATCTGAGTGTTGGATTGGTAAAGAAACATGTTTTGGAGGCAGAGTTTGTTGATGGTTATAAGGTATAGGTAGCGCACGGGGAGCGTTATGTGGTTGAAACAAGTGTTCGCAATCATCCTACTGTATCACGTGGTCCGCTAAGGGAACCTGAACATTTGATTGATAAAGAGGAGTCGTTTGTGGGTTTGGATGATATGGTTCGAAATGCGGCTGGCCCAGAGTTTGATTGGAACCCTAATCCAACAGAGACACCAAATCCTGTTGCAAAGAAGTTTATGAATTTAAGGAACTCTGCAAATGAGAAAATTCATTCTGGTGCAAAGGCTACAGTGTTAGAGCAAGTGACTGAGCTTCTAACTATCAAGGCTGATACAAATATGAGCCAGCATACTTACGATTGTATCATGTCATGGGGACAACGGATGCTACCCGAAGAAAATAATATGGTTCACAATTTTTATGAGACAAAAAAGTTGGTGGGGCAGATCGGTCTTGGGTATGTTAAAATTGATGCTTGTAAGAATCAGTGCATGCTCTTTTTATAAGGAAAATGAGGGCCTCAATTCAAGATTGATAGTGAATGAATCAATTTTGTTTTAATTCAGATAATGTTTTGTATATAATGTTTGCATTTTATAATTGTAGTCTAAACGAATGCTTGCTACTATTTGAATTTTGTAGTGATACTGATCAAGATTGATAGTGAATGAATCAGTTTAGTCTTAATTCAGATAATGTTTTGTATATAATGTTTACATTTTATTATTGTAGTCTAAATGAATGCTTTCTACTATTTAAATTTTGTTCTACTTGATTCATTTTCTGTCTACATATTTTATATTCTAGTTTAGATATGTCGGGCCGAGGTGGCAATCGTTCAAAGAGAGGGAAGGTTGCGAGTTTTGTGCATCATCTTGTTTCACCAAGGACGGGAGGGAGGGGCACTACTTCTGATTCTGGACGTAGTGATGATGATGTGATCAGTCCAGGTATTGATAGCTCTAGTGTTCCTGTTAGGGAGACTAGTGAACCATCCGGGCGAGTTATTTTGGACACAAATATTGATGAGGAAGGAAAAATGGAAATTTATATCTCTCCCAGTGGCCAGTAAGTATTATTTAATTGTAAATGTCATATATTTAAATGTCAACTCATTATTTATATTATTTCTATGTTACATTTAAAAGCTATACATTGATTCTATTGTCTTTTTATTTGTATATATATTGATATATTGATTTTTAATTAATATCTTAATAGGTTTATACATGGTGATTGTCGAGACCCTGCTCGATGGTTTGGGGATTTATTCAGTGGGTATACTTTTGAGGAGTTTTATCCCACACCAAAATCAATATCAAAAGATGTGTACGATATCTGGTATAGCCTGTTTCGGATAAAATTATTCATTTCTCTTTCCTTTGTAAAGTTTGTAGACTAGTCCCATGTTCATCTTTATGTTCTAATTTACGCTTAATAATTAATTAGCAACAACTATTTTAGTCCCTGTTTATTTAACTACTTTTACTATTTTTGTAGCACATATATTCATGCCCCGGATGCTCCGACATTCAAATAGAGAAGGCTTTCAAGCAATTAGTTGCTAAGCGGTACGCTGGTAAAGTATATGACATGAAAAAAAGTGGCTACGGGATGATTTGCCTCCAGCTAATTTCTCGAATAGTGCATGAGAGCAGTGGGAAGCCTATTGGAATAGTGAAAAATTTATAAAAAAATCAGAAATAGCAAAGAATAATAGAAACTCACAAGAGGGGCGGGGGAGTGTGCACACCGGAGGATCGACTAACTTCAGCGAGACTTGGTCCCGAATGATAAACTTACTTAATTTACTATCCGTTTGTAAATTAAGCAATACTCTATTTGATTCATATATTGTTATTATTTGATGAAATTTTGAAGTTTTAATTTTTTTTATATGTTAAGCGAAAGAAACACGGAGATGATCAGCCGATGCGGTGTTGTGTTTATGGCTACACATACTGCGGAGGCTCCTGATGGCTCAGGGCTACAATGGGCTAACCCTTAGTAAATTATAAATTATTTAGTTAAAGAAATAATATTTTCTACCATAGTGTATAATGTTTTTTTTCTTTTTCCCAGGAAGAGTATGATAAGCGTGCTCACGACGAGGCTATTGAAGAAGGAACTATGGAGCCTGAGAGCACCGAGCGGCCCGCCTTTCGTGAAAAGCTTTGGACGGCCATTGTCCTCCGAGACAAGCAACCAAAGGGAGACCGCTTGCCTGTATTCGGAGGATATAGTGCTGGGTATTTTAACATGCCATTCCGCAACCCTACTACGCAATACTTTTCTTCTTCTTCCTCCGGCAGTCAGCATGTGGATCAAGAGGCGTTCGATGATCGGGTTCAGAGAGAGGTTCAAAGGCAAGTGGAGCAGATGCAGATCCAGATGCAGAGCCAGGTGCAGAGCATATTGGAGGAACGTCTTCGGGAAGAGCTAGAACTTCTGCAAAGCCAGTTTGAGCAGCGTATGCAACAATACATGGCCACCATGAATTTGCAACCACAACAACCTAATAGCGGTAATGCCTCTGCCTCATCAGTCGGTCAATACCTTAGGCGAAGTGGTGGTAGCGGTAGCGGTAGCGGCAGCGCTCATGGTCGTGGTAGTTAAACTTGAATTTGATTTGACATGTAATCAAACAAACATATTTGGTTTCCCTTTCCCTTTTCCGTCCCCTTTCCCTTTCCCCTTTCCCCCTTTCCCCTATCCCTTTCCCCTTTCCTGTTTCGCTTGATTTAGATGGTTGTTGTTGGATACTTGAATTTTATTTGATGTTCAAGCGAAACAGTTTCCCTTTCCCCTTTTCCCCTTTCCCCTTTCCCCTTTCACTTTCTCCTTTTCCCCTTTCCCCCTTTCCCCTTTCCCTTCCCGCTTTCCCCTTTCCTGTTTCGCTTGATTTGGATTGTTGTTTCAAGCGAAACAGGTTGTTTGTGTTTGTTTGTAATTGTTGGGATTTGTTTAAAACAGGTTGTTTGACAGGTTACAGCTGATGCTGCCTAAAAAAATAGTAATTTGGGCTTACGAGCCCTCGAATGATAAATGGTTATAAAAGGCCCAACTCGAGATAGGCCCAAGAAGAAACTCGCGGGAAATATGGTCAAGGGTATCCCGCCGGTTAACGGGCAAGTCGAATAGAGAAGATAATGGCGGCAAAAGTATCCCGCATTAATCAAATAAGTAATAAACCGCGAGATTTATGTTACGACAAGCGTGGCGAAATAAATAGTAAGCGATATATCCGTCAGGAAATGATGACGAGAAATCAATCTTAATCGTAAGCGACATAGAGGAAGCGGCATGTAAATATCTATAACATGGGACCAATTAAACGACGACACGTGGAATGTGAGGTGATGTAACCATATAAAAATGATTTGGCCCATAAGTATTTCTGGGCCCAAAAGCCCAAGAAGGGGGGGTGAGGTTATATAAAAAAGAATACTACAGAGGTTAGGGATATATTCTGATGGAAAAAAGGAAAAAAACGTGAGGAAGGGGGGAAAGGGGGGCTATTAACTGAGTTTTTAGTTTTCAGACTGCAGGTGGACGCTAATGGCTTCTTCTTGGAGGAATTTTGTAAGCCCCATCTCTCCATCTCTCTCCCACCCCCAATGTTCTCTATAAGGTTTTGGTTATTATGTTATGAGAAAAGTGTTCTTATTCGCACGCCGGAGGGGCTTAAGCCGGAGACGCCCCCGGCTTAGTTTTTTTGGTTGTTTGTGTGCAGATTGATCGGAGAAGAAGGAGCCGGAGTATCATTTTTGGACTACAACGGGTAAGTTGCCAATGAGGAAAATCCTGGCAACATCAACAGCCTTTTACAAGTGGTTTACAAATAAAACAGATTTTTTTTTAAAATCTGGACAGATTACCGACGAAAATTTCCGTCGGTAAATAATAATAATAAAAAAAATCAAACCTATTACCGGCGGACGGGTCGCCGGTAAATCTTAAGATTTCTGACGGACATTTCCGTCGGTAAATTATAAGCTTTCCGACGAAAATATCCGTCGGTAAATCTTAACTATTACCGACGGAAATATCCGTCGGTAACTCTCCGGTGATGACTCCGGCAATCGGCCGACGTACTTCATTGCCGACGGACAGTTTTCGGCGAATTTTTGGGTTTACCGACGGACAATCCGCCGAAATTACCATTGAAATTGGTCCGTCGGTATTACAACCACTTTTACCGACAGAATCCGACTGACGAAATCCGTCGGTAATGACCATTTACCGACGGAGATGGACAATTACCGACGAAAATTTCCGTCGATAAATGGTCATTTTCTAGTAGTGTAAAACACACATGCACTGTCACTCTTTCACACCAACACTGTTACACGGTCACTCTTTTACACTAACATTAACACTCTTTTACACTTTCACCGACAATCAAACACACATGTACTGACACTCTTTTACATTAATACTGATTCTCATTAACACAACCGTTGACACTTAATAATAAATGCACCATCACTCAAACATATATTATGCACAATCACTCATTTACACCATTATTGTCACTATTTTACACTAACACTAACATTCTTTTATGTTTACACTGACACTCAAATATGCATGCACACTAACACTCTTTTACACTAACGTTGACACTATTTGAAATTAATACTGATACATTTAGTATACAAACTGTACTAATACACACAAAACCAATCAAACTGGTAATCCATTTCATTACACATTCTGGCACTTTGAATTAAAGATTCTGACATTTTTCAAAAGCCTTAGCCTTTGTGGATTCTTAACAAACCTTAACTCAGCCGTGTTCAACTCAAACAATATTCTTTAGTTACGCAGCAGCCATATGTGACGAGGACGGAAGTCCCCCTTTTGGCCATGTTCATGAACATGTTTGTTTCTACTAATAAATTAATAGAAACAAGTCTCAATCCCTTGGACAATGCTCCGATGGTGATTCCGATCACTACAAACATGATGATGGTGATGAAAAAGACGAAAACTATAAGACTTCAAAGAAACCCAATCTGCTCCGGCCAAAACTGTGATATCCCTCGTCTTATATCGAAAATATATGAGAATTTAGTGTGATATATAAAAAGTCCATACAATACTATTAATCATCAAATCATTCATTGGATTTTTGTAGGCCTGAGATGGGATGTGGTTAACCCAAATGATGAGATGCCTAGTGGGCAAGTGTGTGGTGCCTACGTAGCGGGTCAGGCTTCGGGATTGGGTCGTTACAAATGATATCAGAGCATAACTCTTGCCTTAAGGCTTGCGAGCTAGCCCGTGGATATGATTTGGGTATTGATTGACCTTGCTAGGGACGACAAGAGTTTGAGTGGGGGAGATGTGATATCCCCAATCCCACATCGGAGTGTGAGAATTTAATATGATATATAGAAGACCCATTCACAACTAATAAGTATTAAATCATCAATTAGACTTTTGAAGATCTGTGATGAGCCGTGATTAACCAAATAGAAAATTATTAAGGGAGGACAAGGGCTATAATCTTTGTAATCTGTAATTGTTTTGAGCATCTAAGCGCCGTTAATGTCGATCTCGTCGATCAGACGCACTTCACCGCCAACGACATTGTTCGTGATATCATCGGCGTTTTCGACGGTTTCACCGATCCAGTTTGGGTAGAGAGAAAACCTATAACAGTAAAACCTCTATAAATTAATAACCTTAGGACTATGAAATTTTATTAATTTAGAGAGATATTAATATATCAATAAATTAATATTTTATTAATTAAAAGAGAGAATTTTTAAATTCAGCAAATTTAGTGTATATATATTAAAAATAAATAAATTTATATATAATTCATTGATTATATTCATGCATCACCAATTATTTTATAATTAATTAAATATATTCATGTATGATATCAATTCATTGTATACAATTAATTATTATGCATTCATGGATGCATGTACTATTCATTGGAATTATTTCAATACATGTAATTTTTATGAATTATTAATTTAGAATTTAATTGGGACCTAATATCTATAAAGGGATTTTCCAAAAAATTATTATTATATTATCTTATCGAATTTGATGATTTTTTACAAAAACTCAAGTCGAAACCGGAAGATTTTATTATTTTAGAGAGGTTATTAATTTATAGAGTATTAATTTATAGATGTTTTACTGTATTCCCTAGCTTAAAAAACACATTTTTTTTACAAGATTTTGAATTTTCTTATAAATTTTCGTACGTGCTAGCACAATAATTAATTAAAATATTTTTTAATATATTGTTGAAGCCCATTCTAAAATGGGATATTTCCCCTAAGGCCCTCCTTGACCAAATTATATTCCTCTTAAAGAAAAGATTTTTGTAAATCTCAAATACACCCCTCCGCCTAGCTTGGGCGACCGCCCATCAATATAGAGCGATCGCCCAACTCAAAAAAAATGTCCCCCTCCACCTAGTATGTTATAAGACTTTTTAAAAAGTCTTATAAGTAACTTATAAGACTTTTTAATAAGTCTTATAACATATATAAGACTTAAAAAGTCTTATAAGTTACTCTTATATTTAATAAGTCTTATAACATATATAAGACGCACCAACTCAAAAACTGAAAATTATTAATAAGTCTTATATAAAACTTATTAAAAAGTCTTATAAGTAACTTATAAGACTTTTAAAAAATCTTGTAAGTTAAAAAGAGTCTTTATAAGACTTTTTGTATAAGTCTTTTAAAAAAGTCTTATAAGTTACTTATAAGACTTTTTAAAAAAGTCTTATAAGTAACTTATAAGACTTTTTAAGTCTTATATATGTTATTATAAGACTTATTAAATATAAGACTTTTTAAAAAGTCTTATAAATTACTAGGCGAGTCTTATAAGACTTTTTGTATAAGTCTTTTAAAAAAGTCTTATTTATGTTATAAGACTTATTAAGTATAAGACTTTTAAAAAGTCTTATAAGTTACTAGGCGAGTCTTATAAGACTTTTTGTACAAGTCTTTTAAAAAAGTCTTATATATGTTATAAGACTTATTAAATATAAGAGTAACTTATAAGACATTTTAAGTCTTATATATGTTATAAATAAGTCTTTTAAGTTAGTTATAAGACTTTTTAAAAAAGTCTTGTAAGTTACTAGGCGGAGAGAGGTCATTTTTTTTATGGGCGGTCGCCCAATGTTGATGGGCGGTCGCCCAAACTAGGCGGAGGGGTGTCTGGGAAAATAACTAAATGTTATTTCTTATATTGGGTTTAAATCTCGCCCAAGGGGCCCTAGAGGAAATGGGTCTTCTAAAATTCGACAAATATAATTAATTAAATGAGTTTGTAGCCAAAAACTTATAAAAAACGCGTTTTTTTTAACCTTAACAAAAAACGTGTTTTTCACCCGTCGCGCTCGGACTCTCTCTCTACTCTCTCTCTAAACGCAAACAGAGTTCCTCACCATTGCCGACTCCCTCAATCGTCTTCTTCATTGTTTTCTCTAATCTGGACACCAATATCAGATCAAATCTAAACATAAAAATCCAATTAATCTCACTTAATTTAGGGTTTTTGATTTGGGGATAGTAGTGTATGAAATTGTAATTGGTTCGTTAATTACTTCCTACTTAATTGTTGCTGAAGAATTGTTCTCTGTATTGATACCAAGAATGGTTCATTAATTACTTCCTACTTAAGATTTGTAAGATTTTTGGTTCGTTAATTACTTCCTACTTGTGTTCTTGGATATTCCCCTTTATTCAAAATGTGATTCTCCTTGTTATGGATGAATTATTTACCCTGCTCCTAATCTGCTTAAACTTGTTTCGTGGAACCGATCCCATGTGTTTTGAAGTGCCAGTCCATGTGTTTTCAAATGCCGGTCCATGTGTTTTTGAATGCCGTTAGTTCCAATTTTAATTCCAATTTCGGATGCCGATCCATGTGTTTTGAAGTGCCGATCTACGTGTTTTCAAATGCCGACCCATGTGTTTTTGAATGCCGGTGCTTGTGTTTTTGAGAGCCAACAAAAATAATTATCGGTGTTTTTGAGTGCCGGTGTATGTGTTTTTGAGTGCCGTTGTTTGTGTTTTCAAATGCCGGTCCATGTGTTTTTGAATGTCGGTAAAAAAGTGCTAGTGCATGTATATTAAGTGACTTTATAAACTAACACCGGCACTTGGTTACACTAACACCGGCACTTTGTTAAATTAACACTCGGCACTTGTTTTACACTAACACCAAAGCACTTTGATACACTAACACCGGCACTTTATTACACTAACACTCGGCACTTTTACACTCGGCACCGGCACTTTGTTACACATGCACCGGCACTAAGTTTCGGACAAAGAGAGCTTTTAACTTCAAAGAAATTAAACCCTTTATCCACACCATTGAAGGACATTGTTTATCCAACGAAAAAAAACGAAGAGCTATGGAATCAAATCACAGATATCTCCAATTAATTATGTACCAATCAATAAAGTACCAATCAATTATGTAACGAAGCAGAATTGACAATGGACATTAATGGCGGAACTAGGGCATGAATTGTAGGTTACAAAATACTCAAACTGAGTGAACGCCGGAGAACGATCGGAGCTTGGGATGGCCAGAGAAGATGATCGGAGCTTGGGATGGCACGAATTTGTAATATTAACACCGGCATTTATCATGGTTGCCACTAATTACAAAAATGCCACCGTTTGTTTTGAAAACACGTTTTTCCTTATCTTAAGAAAAAACTAATTTTTTATAAGACCAACTCGAGTTTGTAAGATAGTTTATTTGTTTTGAATCACATATTGATATGTAAGAAATAGTATCATTTCTCCTTACTTGCTTTTCTTTTTGTTTCTTCTCAAATAAATAGACTTATTTCTTAAAATAAATAAATTATCATTCATAAAAAATATTATGTATCAAATTATCTGATTGTTTTATTTAGGATGAACAAAATAATACTTGAATATTTCTTATTTCATCTTTACCTTTTGATCAACTTGATTGAATTTTGACAAAAAAATGTAGAAAATTTAATTATGATACTATATTAAATTTTTTAATATAAGAATAAGTACATTTTAATAACTCTTTGATTAAATATAATTTGTATGAATAAATAAAATATTTAAAAAAAAAGCAATAAATAAATAAGTAAAATACTCTCTCTGTTACATTTTATTTGGCACTAATTTCTATTTTGCTTCGTCTCACTTCATTTGGCACAATCTAAAATGACAATTTTTTATACTCACAACATCAATCAAATTACTATTTTTTTCACTATTTTTTTCTTCTACTTTACTTTTCTTATTCACACATCTTCTTTCACTAATTTTTCTTAATTTTTAATTTTTTTAATAAAATTTTAATGTTAAGTAAAACATGAGAGTATGTGTTATGTAAAACAAAAAACGTTACTAGTAAAATTAAGGGTCAAGGACCCAAAAACCCAACTTCCAAACCAATAACCCATTTAAACCCATTTGAAATAAAAATCCCAAATAAATCCACAGGTAACGGAGTGAGCCGTCTGTTAGTTTCCTAAAAACTCGTCGTAATCTCCCATAATCCCAAATCAAAAAATCAAAATCTCATAAACCCTCACTTTCTCTCTCTATACAGGGCAAATATTTTTTCTATCAAATCGAACCTAAACCGACTCCAGCGAATCATTATCGCGAAGACATTGAATCTCGGATTCTGATAACCTCCGTTTTAAGCAACGTAATTCGAAATATTTTTTTTTTTTTTTTTTAAGATTGTAACTCGTAATCGACCTTGTTCTTCGGTTGTTAGAAGATGTTGTTAATGAATTAGGTTATTATAATTTTTAAACAATTTTTTGGATTTAAAAATATATTTCAGTGCCGAATCAAACCTAAATTGGATTTTGATTAAGGTATCAGAACTAACCTATTCTTCCTATAATGTTTTAAGTGAATTTTTAGTCTTTTATAAAATATAAAAAAGAAGGTTGTATTTTTGGTGTGAATATGAATGGGCTATAGGACCTTTATCAGGTCCTATAGCCATTAGTGTAGTACCTGCTCTGCTCTGGTGTGCAAATTTTTTTTTTTTGAAAAACTTGAGTCATTGTTTTTGGTTAATAACAATGTGGCAAAGGACCTGTATTAGGTCCTATAGCAATTGGTATAGGACCTGTCAATATCATATACAAAACTATAAGCCACTTAATTGGTCCTATAGCAATTGGTATAGGACCTGACAACATCATATATAAAGTTATAAGCCCTTTAATTGGTCCTATAGCAATTGTTATAGGATCTGTCAATTAAAGGGCTTATAGAGTTGTGTATGATGTTGGCAGGTCCTATAGCAATTGGTATAGGGCCTGCCAACATCATATACAAAGCAATAAGAACTTTGAATGGTCCTATAGCAACTGGTATAGGACCTGGCAACATCATATACAAAGCTATAAGCCCTTTAATTGGTCCTATAGCAATTGTTATAGGATCTGTCAATATCATATACAAAGCTATAAGACCTTTGAATGGTCCTATAACAATTGGTATAGGACCTGTCAATATCATATACAAAGCTATAAGCCCTTTAATTGGTCCTATAGCACATATATAGGAGACATAATGACTATACAACATTCACAATCATATTAACAACAATTAATTTAGGATATAAAAAACTCCAGTAACCAAAGTTTTAAAAATAATATTAATGTATAAAATTCAGATGAATGTTGTAAAATGTCAAATAAAAAGTGTATTAAACGACATAAATGATTGTTTGACTAAAATAAAAAAATCAATTATAAGCAATTTGTAATGGCTCCTTGCATGATCTTTTATTATGATATCCTTCTTTTCAACATCACCATCATATTATACTCCATCTCAATAGCACTTAAAAATGATCTATTCTGCAAAAACAAAAACAAAACCAATAATTAATTCAGGTATAATACTACATACAGGTCTTTTACCTTATGCTATAAGACCAAATTGTTTATTATTGAATAATTATTAATGAATCCAGACACATCCAAATCAAAATGCACACTAGAATAGGTCATATAGTAAAGGTTATAGGACCTGGAACAAGTCCTCTGCCACAGTAATGATCATAAACAAAATGAAGTCAGTTACCTCAAACTAATATACACACTATAACATGTCCTATAGCAAGGGTTATAGGACCTATTACATGTCATATACCATATCAACAAACACATTCAAAATGAAGGAAGTCATCTCCAAATCAAATGCATACTATAATATATCATGTACCAATGGTTATAGGACCTAGTATTCGAGATTTTGAATAAACATTTTAATTGATTGCTATTTAATAAGTGAATCCTTCAATAAAACTATAAACCATTGACAAAATATGTTGATATATCATAAAAAAAATATGGATTTCATCATCGAAATTTAAAAAGGAGAAATATTCTGCAAAAATAAAACCAAAAAAAAAATAATACTTAAGAGACCGTTAACATAAGATATATAAACAATGGTATAAGACCTGCTACTAGTCCTATACCATAATATAGAAACACAAAAAACAAATAAACAGAGACAATCACATTTGGTAAAGTCTTATTATCCCAATGGTATAAGACATACTCCCTCCGTCCCATTAGTAGCAACACAGTTACTATTTATGCGTAGATTAAGAAAAAAAATAATGATATAAATGTTGTGAGTGTAAAAGTAAAATAGGAGAGAGAATGAGTGGAGGGAATAGTAAATTATAATGGTATTGTGAGTATTAAAATAATATATGAGAGAGAATGAGTGGAGGAAATAGTGATAAAAACTTTCCTTTTTAGAAAGTGTGTGATTTGCAGTGGGACGCCAAAAAAGAAAAGTATGTGGCTTGTAATGGGACGGGGGGAGTATACTTTATCATCTACCACAACATCTTAGTGCAAAAATTACCTAAAAATGTCCAACAATAACAAAATACATTAATAAATCATCATAGTAATCAAAAATCTAAAACTAATATCAATGTATAAAATACATTTAATAAATTATCAGATCTAATACCTTTTCGAACATATAATAAATTATCAAAATCAGAACATATAATAAATTAAATGTCTTCAATTGCAGATTGTTATGTTAAAACCGAGCATCAGTACGTCTTCAAATAAAATCAATTGAAAGATCAATCAAAAAATTATCAGATCTAGTACCTTCTATTCTTCAATTAAGGGAAGGATTCAATTGCAGGTTCGATTTAAGCTTCATGAGGTCTTTAATGGCGGAAATTATTCCGGAGAATAAACGGCAAGGAGATGCCATTGAGAAATGCTGGGTAACGGAATCAAACTTCCGTTATATTATTTATGCCGTTCCATTCCATATTGAGATTTTAAGGGATTTTAATTTGGAATGAAAAAGGAGGTTGTCTTTTTTTATTTGGATTGGGTTTTGATCTGAACTATGTGGATAAATAGAAATTTTTCCTAAAATTAAAGTACGCGTTTGTTTCCCCGTGTATTGGATGAGAGAGAGAGAGAGAGAGAGAGATTAGGCCAATAATTTTATGAGGAGGGAAGGTGGCAGAAAGTGTTAAGGTCAAATAGTTAAAGAATGAGGGGACGACGACTAGCCTCGGGCCCCTAAAAACCTCTAAAAATTCAATTACTATTATCACAATTTAAAATCATTGCATTTCAGGATGTATTATTGCTCACTCTCACGCTTTATTTGCTTTAATAATTAGTAGTATAATAAGTTGTGGTCCTTTTTTTTTAATAGGTTCTCTAGTCTATATTTGTGCATTTTTAAGATTTCACATATATATATATATATATATATTTTTAATTAAGCGGTGAAAAATGAATGATAATTTAACTGGTAAACTCCACAATAGAGTGAAGTTTGATCAAGTGTAAATGTTCTATCATTTTCCCACTTTTTTTTTTATTATCAACTATATTACAAAATGATTGAACACTTAAATTAAGACAATTGACTATTTTGAGTAGTTTTAATGGAGAAAATATATATTATTATAAGTGTTTGAAAAATATTTTATTGCTGAGATTAGATATAAATCTAGTGGAAAAAAGAAAATATTGAAACTACATCAATGATTTGCTGTTTCCTTTTGTGTTGTGAATTTCCTTTGGAAATGTAATTATTATTATTTTGCGCAGAAAGCATTTTACTTTCTGGAGAAGTAGAATCAATTAGAGATTAGGTTTTTAGTTTCTATAAATACATACATGTGATAACCTAATATTGTGCGCTAATAGTTGATCAAATTAGTTGTCATTATTTGTGTTAGCCGTATAGAATCTGTAAGATCAACAAAAAGAGCCAAAGGCAGTGATGAATCTTGGGCCTCTAGGGACATTCCACAGATGACCTAAGAGATGTCTATAATTTTATTTGTGTGAGGGCGTGTTCATAATTTAAAGGATATGTTTTTTGTATTGTTGTAAAAATTATCGAATATTGCAACACCACATATATATAATGATATTAGTTGATATTCTGACTTGGTACGTACTACTACTCCCATATGTAGTTGTTGTTGCGACGAACTGAGCTAACAAATTGTGTGTTTACTTGTTGATTGCTTTTATATTATTGGTTGTTCATGGTTGTTGATACTGTCCTCATATATAATCGTTGTTACATCTTTTATTTTTCCTATAAATTTTAAGTATTCAACTTGAACTTGCAGTTAAATTGATCAAAATGGATTGCGCATTTTTGATTGAGTAGCCGTGGAGCGCTATTAAAATAGAATTTCAAAGGGATGATAGCCCATTAATTTTGGGGATTCACGTGCTATGACCAAGATTCCTCAATACTACATTTAGCTCGAACCCTAAAACCTAAGCATGCAGGTTTAGAAGGTTTTTTTATTTTAATGTATTTTTTAACATAATAGATTTTTTGTCTTTAATATGAACAAGTCATATTCACATGGTCTTCGTAAATGTAATTAATCTACAATAAGCCAACATTTATCATCAATGAAACTAGCTAAAGAGAGGCCTTTGATTATTTATGGTAAATAAGGAAAATGTATATTCCTTCAAATGAAAATGTATATCATGATATTAATACAGTGGGTACAACTTTTCCATCATTTAGGATTCTTTTCTTAAGATATTATTCTTTTTTTTTTTAAAATATATTATTCTAATTTCTAAGTGCAAACGTTTAAAATATATTGTCGGTAATAATCACTTTCTTACATTCGATATTAGCCATAAGAGTTTCTCAACTTGAATACGCTATTACCAACAATGTATTCCCTCCGACCCAAAATATTTGTCCCATTTGATTTTTTGTTGAACTTTGACCACAAATTTATGAGAAATTAATCATGTTCACGAAATTCTAAAAGTTGTTGTTGATAATATTATTAATAGTGAATCATGCAATAGGAATTTTTAAAATTTCATGAACATAATTAAATTGTCATATATTTGTGGTCAAAGTTCAACAAAAAAGTTAAATGAGACAAACATTTTGAAACGGAGGGAGTATTAGATTTTAGAGTTAAGCTAAACACGTTATTTGAATATATAGCGAATTTAGCAAACCCTAAATTTTCTAGGCTTGCATTGTTGGCATGGGTAAAATTTCTATTAAACTCAATACGATATTGTCAATAATGAATTTAAATTTGCTTAGGTCAATAACAATGTATTTAGAAAAGTGATTAGTTTAAGCAATCTTTTTAGGTGATGTATTTAAAAAAAATATATAAAAAATTAATTGAGTTGGTCACAAGTAGATGGTACTTTAATTTGTCAAATCATATGATAAAGTTGATCAAATACCTATCCATTTCTAACGAGTACCATGAATCCTATCGTTGACCATTTGGATGGCATTCAAATAAAGTTACAATAACCTTGAAAAATACTATGCTTTAGCAACTTCCTAGATTTTTGTGAGAATAATCAGTAGTTGAGTTTAAGTACCTATATTGGGTTTTTAAAAAAATATTTACTTCTTTAGTCCATTAATTAATGTCAATTTTTAAGATAAATAAATGATCTAAATGAACGTCTTTTTCTGAGTCCCGAAATATTTTTTCCTATTTTTTTTTCACCAATCACTTTATACTTCCTCTGTCTCAAAATACTTGCAGTTTTGTAGTTTTTCATAAAACTTTAATAATTTTTCTTGAACTACCCTTATTTATAATTAGGTAGTTGTTATAATAAAATGTTTAATTGCTTAGATACTTGAAATATTTAAAGGGTAATTTAGTATATTTGATATGTATTAATTATTTTTCTTAATATATATGTGTGAGAATTGCTAAAACTACAAGTATTTTGTGACAAAGTTAGTACTTACAAATTGAAAGTTTGAAATTAAAGTGAATAACAAAAATGTGACTCTTTAACACTAACACTAACAATTAAATAACACAGATCACGATATTATTTAATACTAACATTGACAATAAAAAAAATCTAGCAGTGACACAGGCGATTTTAAATTAACATTGGTACATTTGAACATATGAACTAGCAGTTGTCCGATCTGATTCTGATCTGATTTGAAAATTCATTTTTTCTATGTATTAAAAAAAATTAATTTTTTCCGAAACCAACTCTTATTAAAATAATGTAACTTTAAGATCATGTTATAAGAAAATTTTGCCTGGGTAAATTTTCACCAATTAAATATTAGTAATTGTTTTTTTTTTTTAAGGAAGTTATAATCCTACAATTAAAATTTAATAGGGCATTTGTGCATTTTGAAGCAATTTATTTTTAATTAAAAATTCAAAATTGCGGAACGCATTTTATGTGGAAAAAAAAGAAGAATAAAGTTAGACGCCGAAGGTAGTGAATTCTATATTGAATTAAACATGACCTGTCAAACTCCAATAACTAGACAATTGTTATGCATTGAAACCTTATTATTTTCATTTTCGTTCCATTTATATGGTCCAAATTCTTACTTTTAACCTAACAGAAAGTCAAGTGGCACGCTCACCCTATTCCTCAAGGTCATATCTATGTTAGGCTCGTAACATCAGTTATGATAAAAAAAATTGGAAAAAAGTCAACAAATAAATATGCATGTCTCTTTCTGTAAAAAAATAAATAAACTAATTAGTCATAAGCAAACACTAAATGAGAAGAAGAATGCAAGAAACTTGTAGTAAATTAACCTTGTTTTTGAAAAATTTAATATTGCATTATTATGAGTGTAATTGTAAATTATAACTTCTTGTTTAATAAAGAAGGATTTAGTAACTTTTTCACAAAACCGAATTGATTTTTATTTTGAAACAAAATGTTGAATAGAGAAATACTTCATCAGTCTCATCCGAAAAGGTATAAATTGAGTATTTCACGGAAATTAAAGAAAATGTATAGTGTGTTATGGATATGAAAAGTAAGATATAAGACAAAAAGTGGGGTGTGAAATAGTAATTAGATAGTTATTACTTATTGTGAGTATTATAAGTGAGTTTTGTAAATAAAAAAGTATTAAAAAATTTATATTTAGAGAGTCTGTTTTTTTTAATGGGAGATCGAAAATCAAAATTTGTGTCTTTTTAATTGGAACAAAGAAAATATATAATTATATAAAGACAAGAAGAGTATTTTGTTACTTCTCTTTTGTGGAATATAACCCTCTTCTTCCCATCCCTCCTCCCTCTTATTCTATTTTATTTCCACACATACTCGGGACCTAATTGATTTTTTTTATTGTACCTAAATTAATTATTTAAAATTTTGTTTTTGTTGAGATATGTGGATCTTACATGTATCAATTGGAAATATATTTATTGCCAATATAGGACCCCTGATCAAATTTTTGTTAGAACATGGATTAAACAATATATTTTATTGAATTTCATATGTTATAGTCATTTAATAATGTTAAAGTATAAATAAAATATGTAGAATACCATTAGGTGAAAGTACCATTAAATAATGGGCATAATGGTAACTTCTCACCGCCTTCTTTACGACAGGATGTAGTCCCTAAATGAAGTGCCCCTTCTCAATCTATATATAGGCTATCCATCAGCCCATTTGAGACACTTAACTACATTAAAATTCAGTCAAAAAATCATTATTCACTCATCTAAGAAGAATAAGTGTGAGCACTATCATTTAGAAGATCTACTCTTCCCTACTTTGAAGACTATTTTCATATTTTCTCCTTTCTACTCAAGATCAAGACTAAGAACTGTTGGACAATTGTGTAGGCTTCTCAAGAACTTAACTAGAAACTTAACAGAAAAAGATAACGGAGATTGGAAACAAAAGGATTCAAGTCGAGTCTTGTATTTAATACAATCTCCGTAAGAAGTTATTGCCCCGCACAGGTGCTTACGGTTTATATGGCAATCTTCTAGTAAGATAAAACGACTTATAAGTAAATGATAGGAGCACTCCAAATCAAATACTCTAGCGAACAACACAATGTTTGGAAACTTTGGACTTGAATGGATTGAATGCAACAATATGCAATGATTTGGGTATGATAATCTATCTTACTAGAGGGTAGGAAGGGTAGAAGTACAGTATATGTAAATTGAAATTCGGAGGGAAACTATTTAAAGAAAGTTAAAGGGTTCATGGCTGTTCACTCCAAGAGGTGCCAAAACTGTTCGTATTCTCGCGCACGAGCGCCGCTCTCTTGCCTTGAGCGCGACCGCGCGTCATGCCGAGACCAAGCCAGGATTTACTTAAAATCGCGCGGCCGTCTTAGGCCGGGAGCGCGACCGCGCTGAAGCCCAGAACTGAAAGGTCACGAAAACCTTTTGAGAACAGTTGTGACCCAAAACCAATTTGGATCAGTCCAAGTCAACCCAAGTTAACTTTAACCCTTTATTTAACTTTCGTTAAGTTACAAAAAACACTTGTCATTAATTCTCATTCACCCTAAATGGTTTTGAGACATTAAATGAGTTTAGTAATCTACAACAAATGTAGAATATATTTTGTAACAAGTCTCGTTAACGAATTAACGAACTCCGTTAGAATCTTGGGTCCATGTTAAGTCAAACTTAACTTTTCGTTACCCATTTCCAACAATCCCCCACATGAATGACAATTAATGCATGTATGCAATTTCGTCCAAAGTTCCGGCGAACTATTATTACATCGGAATAGATAGCTTGTGGCCTTGAATCTTCCCTAGTGAAATATTATCGGATATACTAGCCATTTGGTAGCGAGTCGCTTTGAACCAGTGACTGTCGGATGTATACCAAGACAATAATACTCACATAATAATAGCTCTAACAATTGTTGTTCTCACGTTTTTGTCCATTTTGGCCCTGGACCGTATCTCATTCATACGCGTTCATTTAGAGGCGGCCTTATTACCTCTCGCTTATATAGGTGATTCTCTCTATAAGGAGTATCATGCACTACTCCACCCGTAGGTATAGAAATCATTAAAAGTTTTCTCAACTTATCCTTACCACTGCTGCATGTGCTTGTACTTGGATGTTCTGGGAATGAGTATTCAACATCTCCAGGTTAATAACCTGAGTTGTTGTTTCCAAGTAACTCTACTAGAACTTATAACTTGGTTGTCTCATTGAACCAAGGGCCTGGGATCTCCATTTCTCAAGGTTGAGTATCCGCTATAAGTTCTTTTGTTGTGGGTTTTTTAAACCCATTCCCCTTAACAGTTTATACAGTTGATCTTTATTACTACCCTTAGGTAGACGGATCCGAATTTGACTTCACATGGCTAGTTGTGACAGTCGTATTTTGAGATCAATTGTACTATGGTAGTGTGTCTAAGACCATTATGTCTAGACTTACCATGATGTTTTACACCTTTTCCTATTTCTCATTGTCGTCACAATGCCTTAGGTCATGTAGACACAGACTTATTCCACAAAGGAATATCTTCCAAGACCATTCAACTTTTAGGAATTGTAATCGTTAATCATAAGTATATCTTTAAGTACACTAAGTACTTATGATTATACTATTCCGGTGATTGATTACAATTACAATTAGACCTTTAGTCTATCTAGAATGATCAGTCCCTTCGAGCGATCAAATTCTTCTATCGGTCAGTTTCTTCAAGTGGTTATTATTTCTGTACCGTTTCGACTTCCCAAAATTAGTATCTCTAAGTGGTTTGACCTCCTTAGAGTCTACTTTTCAGGAATCTACTTTACAGAGAATACCTCTCAAGAATCTATTTGAACTTTCGAAGTACTTTCTTTTCAAGATAATGGAATTGTGATAGGACTATTCCTTCTGACGTTATAGAAATCTTTATTTCTAATATGACATCGGACATCGGCTAATCCCATATCTTTCATGTCAAAGTTCTTCTTTAACATGTCTTTGGTATTCATGATCAATTCATGACTACCATTGTTATTCACGTAAGGACAGACTATTAACAAATGATTCAGATGTTCCTTTAATGTATGTAGACACATTTGTCACATTTATTAATCTTGAATCCATTTGATAACATAGTTCTATCGAACTTCTCATGCCACTGTTTAGTTGCTTGTTTTAGTCCATATGAATACACAAGTAGATCCAACACGGTTGTGCGACATAGAACGCTCTGTTGTGTCAATGGGATAATCTTGCATAAATCATCATGTTCTTTTGACAACTATCCCGGCTTTATACTTATCAAATGCATCCATAAGCTTTATACTTTCTTTTGAGAATCCAATTGCAACCTAATGGTTTGCAACTTGGAGGGAGATCTATCAATTCCCAAGTATTATTAAGCATTATGAATTTTTATCTCATTGTTAATAGCCTCTTTCCAGAACGAACTATCCGGACCAGATAACGCTTCCTTAACAGTTGCTGATTCGTTTTCCAACATAAATGATAGAAAATCAGACCAAAAGACTTTTCCACTTCGCCCTTTTACTACGTCTAGGTCCTTCATCTTCCACTTGAGATGGACCGTTTGTAGTCTAATATTTGAAGGTTTCATCCTTGGTACATCTAGTTTTTGCAACCCAACGGTTTGCATAAGGAAGATCAACCATCTTCCTAGTAGAGTAGGATGAATTTGTCCTTCAACTGTATCTTGTTTTCTTCTTCTTATTAAGAAAATCACTTACAGTTTCTATACATTTTCTTTTATACATTTCCTATCATTTCAAGGAAGTATATTCTTTAAAGAATATAACGTGTCTTGCTTAAGTATTTCTACTTTAGCCAAATACCCCCACATTTGAGGTATTTATAAAACGGCTTATGAATATTTCATAATTCGTCATCATTGAATATTTCCTTTCTAAGGATCCATTTGTAACCCAATGGTTAGCATTATGGAGGAAGATCAAATAACTTCCAAATATATAATGATCCATTCTTTTAACTGTTAACATTTTAACAGTTCCTGTTAATACTAGAAGTTCATATCAAATAGAACTTATGTATTTAGCTTGTACCTCCAGACTTGAGGTGTACCTCCACATATCAAATATTTTATGAATATCCTAATTCATATTTAATATTTTCCTTTTATGTGAAGTCATTTAATTGTAATAACCATGTTATCTACAATGTATTTCATCTCCTTGAGATGAACCGACGACATAGTCATAACTATGTTTTAAGTGAGGTCTCTTCAACCATTTTCCTTGGTTGAAGAATACTGCATTGTCAATGGAAACGTAATCCATGGTTTTTGGGTCCTACCTTTGCTAGGTATACCCACATAAGACGGAACTTATCAATAAGGAGTTCACCATCTCCTTAAAAGTTCTATCTTCCTTTTTTCAATTGATTTGAGTGTGTAAGAAGCATTCGTTTGATAAATAAGTATCACCGTCCCAACAATTATTTTTTCAAACGGTACTACATACTAACCACCTCTATCACTTCGAAACTCTTAATTGTTCATTAAGATGAATCACAAACCTTATTGTTTACTCAAAACTTTAAGGTTTTACCTTTTACTTTTCCAAAAGATGAACTTTGCATTATCAAATGCAATCATTAATAGAAGTAAATAACTATCTATTTACTATTTCTGGTTTGAACTGATTTCTACAAAAGAAATCACAATTGATTTTGCGAATCAAATTTCATTTTAGGTAGTAATTTTAAATTAACTCGTCGACTTAGTGAATTTAAATTTACACGACCTAAATGAACACGCCATAACAATTGGAACACTTCAAACCAAGTAAATAAAATCTGAAATTTTATTCTTCGCACTTAGGCGGATAAACAATTACAATTTAAGGAGTCCTTCAACAAGGTACCCTTTACTAACACAACAACCACTTTTGGTCAATTCAATCTTATGCCCCTAGGCTAAGTTGATCAAAGTCCAATGGAACATTTCTATCTTCATTCACATTGGCTTGAAGAGGGTTTCCATCTTGGTTGTTGATTCTAGGATGTCGACATTCCCTAGCCATATGTCCGGGTTTGCCGCAATTAAAACAACTACCTTTGACCTTCTTGGCGGTCCTCTTCACTTTCCCGGTTTTCTTTCTCTTGTTTCCGGTACTTTTTTCCACCAAGTTCACTTGCGGTCTTTTAGTCACAATACACATAGTATTGTGCATCTCGAGAAAGTCCCAAAGTTCTCTCGCGGTCTTTATGTCACAACACACCTTGTATTGTGTGTAATCCAAGCCATTAAGAATATAATTGCGACACAAGAAATCGCTGTGATTCCAAGTATCCAATTCATTCTTTGCTTTGGATTCATCCTCGTCGGATATCAATGGTGGATATTCCCAAAGAAAATGCACCAATTTTAATGTTGTCAAATAGACCAACATTTTCTGTTGCCACCTTTTAAAGTTCATCCCGGTAAGAATACCCGGTCTTTTCGCATGTACGAACACATGAGACGGAGGGAGAGCATTAAGAGGTGCAACCCTTGAGGTTGTACGTGAAGGATGTTTCTTACCATGAACCGGGTGAGACGGTGTAACATTGTTGAACGTAGCGTCACCTTGAGAAGGAGGCGTCACATTCCCTTGACTTGATTCTGTGGAGTCTTTCTCGTTTGCCATCTTGAAGATCTTGAAGAAGCGTAAAATAACTTCTTACGATTGTTGGACAATTGTGTAGGCTTCTCAAGAACTTAACTAGAAACTTAACAGAAAAAGATAACGGAGATTGGAAACAAAAGGATTCAAGTCGAGTCTTGTATTTAATACAATCTCCGTAAGAAGTTATTGCCCCGCACAGGTGCTTACGGTTTATATGGCAATCTTCTAGTAAGATAAAACGACTTATAAGTAAATGATAGGAGCACTCCAAATCAAATACTCTAGCGAACAACACAATGTTTGGAAACTTTGGACTTGAATGGATTGAATGCAACAATATGCAATGATTTGGGTATGATAATCTATCTTACTAGAGGGTAGGAAGGGTAGAAGTACAGTATATGTAAATTGAAATTCGGAGGGAAACTATTTAAAGAAAGTTAAAGGGTTCATGGCTGTTCACTCCAAGAGGTGCCAAAACTGTTCAGATTCTGCGTACGAGCGCGGCCGCTCTTGCCTTGAGCGCGACCGCGCTGTCATGCCGAGACCAAGCCAGGATTTACTTAAAATCAGCGCGGCCGCTCTAGGCTGGAGCGCGACCGCGCTGAAGCCCAGAACTGAAAGGTCACGAAAACCTTTTGAGAACAGTTGTGACCCAAAACCAATTTGGATCAGTCCAAGTCAACCCAAGTTAACTTTAGCCCTTTATTTAACTTTCGTTAAGTTACAAAAAACACTTGTCATTAATTCTCATTCACCCTAAATGGTTTTGAGACATTAAATGAGTTTAGTAATCTACAACAAATGTAGAATATATTTTGTAACAAGTCTCGTTAACGAATTAACGAACTCCGTTAGAATCTTGGGTCCATGTTAAGTCAAACTTAACTTTTCGTTACCCATTTCCAACAAGAACATTATCATGGAATCACAAGGTACACGCTTCCGTATTCATCTTCTTCTCTTCTTAATCTAGTTATGAGACGGTTCATGTTTAATGGATCATTTTGTTACAACAATTGGTATCAGAGCCTACTCATATTCTAGATCAAGTTTGAGTATTTTGAAAAAAAATCTTCATGTTTTATTATGCTTTTATTTCTTGAAAAGATTCCATGTTCATCATGTGTTCTTGAATTATTTTCATACTCTAATTCAGATTCTATAGTATGGTGTTAAAACTTAATTATAAAATTTTGGTTTTACTCAAAAAGGCTTTCAACCCTTAATGTAAGATTATCCCATTTTTTGAACATAGCCACCATCCTTGGATGCGTTATGAGTTTGTTCATATGCATAGCCACGCATTTTTTAAATGTGTTGTGAGTATGCGGATCTACTTACTTTGGTTGAAAATTGAGTCACCATTAAATTAATAAATTCATTCAAATTTCTGGAAATAATGGTAAAATCAAGAGGCACAATGGTTCATACAAGATTACCCTAAGATTCAAATCTGTTCATAAAAGGGTGTAAAAATGGTGACTTTTCGTTATTCTGGGCAAACTGTGGTCTTGGGCGGTTGCCCACATTCTCTGGGCGGTCGCCCACTTGAACAGAAAATTTGTCGTCGTTTGAAATTTGGTCTTGGGTGGTCGCCCATTTTTGCCTGGGCGGTCGCCCACTTGAACAGACTTTTCATCAACGATTGAACATTTGGGTTGGGCGGTCGCTCACCTTGTATGGGTGGTCGCCCACCTGTACAGTGTTTTCAGGTTCATTTTTTACCCAGAATTTTGTGATAATTCATTAATAAATTATAATATCTAGAAACCAGTCGCGCTTCGGTGGTTCTTAGAGTTATCAAACTTTAAGAATGGACGGGTAGAACGAAAAGATGTTGTCTTTTATTAATAAATTTCGTTTGTTTCTTTACCCTTTAAAATTTTCAGAAATTACATTAAGGCCCTATGTTTCCGATTAATTATATCCTTAACATTTTGGACAAAGTTAACATGCTTGTTTCCCAAAGGAGACCTTGTTGATTAAATTCAAACTTGTTAAAAGATGAATGTAAGTATTGATATGTGATAACATGCTTGTTTCCCAAAGAATACCTTGTTATTGACTAAGTGTTTCCATTCATGGGGTAATAATTGAACTAAACTTTTGGTCATTTTAAATGCTGTGAACCATCCAAAAGGAAGGCGGGTGTTTAAAGTGAATTGTTTATATTCTTTATTACCAGGGAACAAGTACCTTAAACTTTAGGACGATTTTTGTACTTGATCCGGCCCAAAGGAAGAAAAGTATTTAAAGTGTGTTGTTTAATTTATTTGTTTACCTTAAGATAAATCAAATTGTGAGTCAATTCGCAATCCAAAGATTAGTCTTGATGTCATATTGATTATCTTTTATTTTGATGGAATTCATTTTGATATAATTAATCATTGTGTAGTTTCTTATATATGTTTTGTTTCATTCTTTTGTTCTCTTCCTTCAGATTTGATTAATGCTTCATCCGTAACTACTGCTATAGATGATGTACCTTTGATTACTGGGACTAAACTTAAAACTTGGAAAAATAATATAACAATGATCTTAGGCAATATGGACATCGATCACGCATTAGGGGAATCAAGTCCCGCTGCTCTCACTAAAGGAAATACCGTTATAGAACGGAAAAATGTTGAGCAATGGGAACGGTCCAACCGCATGAGTCTAATGATCATGAAAAATGCAGTTTCAGAGACATTTTTGGACAATGTCTCTGAAATCGAAAATGCTGAGTTTTTTCTTGAATTCTTGTGGAAACTTGTTTCCATTCGGTACAAGGGTGAGGAAAATTATCGGGAGTACATTATTGAATTATTTCATCTTTCGATCAAACTAAAGGCACTTAAGTTAGAGATTTCGGAAGATTTGCTCGTGTACTTAGTTTTGATCTATCTTCCTCCTCAATTTGGTCCTTTTGAGGTGACCTATAAATGTCGAAAGTACAAATGGAATATTAATGAATTACTTTCACATATGACATTAGAGGAAGATAGGATGAAATACCTTAAATTGGAAAGTACTCACACAACATTTACTTCTTCTCGTGGGATTAAGAGAAGAGGGAAGGAAATTGCGGTTGCAAGTAAGAGGCATAAGGGATCGTTTAATGATCATAAAGTTAAGAAATGCTTCTTCTGCAAGGACCTTACTCGCATGAAGAACGACTACCATAAATATCGCGAATGGCGAATTCAGAATGGTATGTCATTTGGTCTTGTTTGTACTAAGGCAAATTTGGTTTCAATTCCTTAGTATACATAGTAATTGTATTTGGTGCAACAACTCACATTAGTTCATGTATGCAGGGTTGCCTGAATTACCGAATCCCTAGTGAAGATGAGAAATACATCTATATGGAAGCTGGAAATCCGGTTGAAGTTGTAGGCATAGGGATTTTTTTTTAATGACAAGTACTGGCTATTATTTTTGTTTTAAATAATACATTCATTGTACCATCTTTTGATGGAATTTAATATCTATCACAATTTGGACAAGGAAGGTTATTCTTGTTCTTTTGGTAATAATAAATGTGATCTTTATTTTAAATTCTAATCTTGTCGGTACTAGTACTTTGTCATATATCGATAATCTTAATTTACTTGATACAGTCAAGAAAATGAGTCCCATAATAATGAAATCAAAACTAAAGGCACTAAGCAAAAGTTATCAAGTGAAAATTCTTGTATTCTATGGCATAAGCATTTGAATCATATCTCCAAAGGGAGAATTGATAAAGCTTATGTCAGAGGGAATCCTAAAACAACTTGATACTCCGGATAAAACCTTTTGCATTAAGTGTTTTTAAGAAAAATTTACAAACATTAAAGGAAATAGGATCTTTGAGAATATCAAACGTCTTGAAACTAATTCATATGGACATTTGTGGATCATTCACTAACCTTTCATGGAATAGTCAACAATATTTCATTACGTTCATGGATGATTACTCTCGTTATGGATACATTATTTTCTTCATGTAAAGTTTCAATCATTGGACGTTTTCAAGTCTTTTAAGGCATAAGAAAGACTATTAAGAACGTTAAATCCGATCATAGTAGTGAAAACTAAAGACGGTATAACGTATTGGGTGAATAACGTCCGGGTCCTTTATACTCGCTATTTTGAAGAGTGTAGGATTGTCACTCACTACACCATGTCGGGCAAACCTAGCATAGTATAGTGGAGAGACATAATAGAATCCTTAAAGATATGGTAAGAAGTATGATTTCATGTACTTCTTTACCTCACTCATTATGGGCGAAGCATTAAAAACCGTAGCTTATATTCTCAATAGAGCACCTTCAAAAGCTACCGACAAAACCCCTTATGAATTATGGACAGGCAAGAAACCGTCCCTAAATCATCTTCATGTTTGGGGTTGTCCAGCCGAATCTAGGCCTTATAGACCTAACGAAGGAAAGTTGGACGCTAAGACCGTTAGTAGTTATTTTGTAGGGTATTCTCAAAGATCTAGGGGATATAAATTTTATGACCCGAAAATTAGAACATTTTTTCGAGACTGGCAATGTTTGGTTCTTTGAGGATGTTGAATTTAGTGGGAGAAATAGTAATGGTCTGATCTATTTTGAATTTGAAGAGTTAGAGAAACCACTCTATATTCCTCAAACTTTAGTTCCTGTTGGAAATCAAGTAATTACACCTGAAATTCAACAAGAACATACAATTCAAAATAATATAGAGACTCCCATAAATAATGGACAACATGAGAATGTTGGACATGAGGAAATTCAACAACCTCAAAATAAGGATGAACCAGTGCCCTTAAGGAGATCTACTAGAAGAAATGCTATTCCGGATATTTATGATATGTATCTTGCGGAGAATGAGGACACCTTAGGTTTAGTGGAAGATGATCTAATCACCTTCCATGAAGCCATTAATAGTTCTAATTCTCATAAGTGGATCAATGTCATTAATGAAAAGTAAAAATCAATGAAAGACAATGACATTTGAGATCTTGTCCTATTACCTGCAGGTGTAAAACCTATTGGTTATAAATTGATATTTAAAACCAAAAGGGATTAGCAAGGTAATATGGAAAGATATAATGCACGTCTTGTTACTAAATGATTTACTCAAAAGGAAGGCATTGATTATAAAAAAATATTTTTTCCGGTATCTTCTAAAACCTCTTTTATGATCATTATGGCATTAGTGGCACATTATGATCTTGAGCTTCATCAAATGGATGTTAAGACAGCTTTACTCAATGGCGACATTGAGGAAACTATCTATATGAAGAAACCAGAAATGGTGACTGATTCGGATTAAACTAGTCAACTAGTTTGTAAACTTAAAAAATTCATTTATGGGCTTAAGCAAGCAACTCGTCAATGGAGATTGTGTGTACCATAAGTTCAGTGGGAGTAGATTTATAATTTTGGTCTTATATGTGGATGATATTTTACTTGCTAGTAATAATAAGAACCTTCTAAAGGAAACTAAGAAATTTCTCTCAAACAAATTTGAGATGAAAGAACTTGGTGAGGCATCTTTTGTATTGGGAATCCAAATTCATCGTGATCGTTCACGAGGTATTTTGGGATTATCTCAAAAGGGCTATATAGAGAAGGTATTACAAAGGTTTAGCATGCAAAATTGTAAACCACATGACACCCCTGTCTCTAAGGGAGATAAATTCAGTTTGAAGTAATGTCCTAAAATTAATTTTGAATCCAAGTATATGGAAAATATCCCTTATGCACCTGCAGTAGGAAGCCTAATGTATGCACAAGTCTGTACTCGTCCAGACCTTGCATTTATTATTGGGATGCTTGGTCAATACCAAAGCAATTCAGAAAGAAGAACATTAAGTCGCATCCAAAAGAATGATGAAGTACCTATAAAATATTTAAGAATTTTTTTTCAAAATATAGCTTTTTAAAAATTTATATACCAAAATAACATTTACAAAAACTTATATACCAAACTAGCACTTTCCACTTGAATTCCGGAATTGATAATTCCGGAATAAGGTAATCCGGAATTACCAATTCCGGAATTCAATTTTTTATTTTTATTTTCAAAACCGGTCAAAGGGAGCGATCGCCCTATCAGTTGGGGCGACCGCACCAAATGGTATCCGGAATTATTAATTCCGGAATTCCTTTTATATATTTTTTTATTTAACTCTTCTCTTCTCTTCTCTTCTTTCTTTCTATATATATTATATATAATATATATATATATATATATAAATATATATTATTTATATATATATAAAATAATAAATTAGAAAGAGGAAGTCCCCTTAAAAGTCCTCTCACTAAGAGAGGTCCCAAAGGAACTTGAAAAACAATGAAGATGAATCATCTATTTATAGTAGAAGAAAGATTAGAAAAATGTAGGATACATCTATGTGGGAAACACAAAAAATATTTGAATTTAGAGATGGTGGGAAAAATAAAATTTCATTTGCCTCCAAAAATTTCATTTGCACCCCTCATGATTTTTTTGGAGGCAAATGAATTTTTTCCTTAAATCAATTACTTCTCTTAGGTCTTTTACTTGTTTCATTTTTATGTGAAAGCCTCATGAAATTTTTGACTAGTAATATACGTGATTTAATTATCTTAATAATGAAAACTTAAAAAATATTGTATTTAATTTTTCAATTTTTACACTTTTATAAATAATGATTTAGGGTGAGGGGGCGCATGATATTATTTCTACATATTACTCATACTCTATCAGCTAATAATTAAAAAATAAAAATAAATAAACAATGAAAAAAATTAACACGATCCAAATTAGTACTTTTTTTAAATATCTATTATGCTACAAGTAATCATTATAATAAATATGCAAGAGCTTAGAGCTGTCAATTCGGGAATACGGGACAAGACGGGACGAAATAATGTTGTCCCACGACGGGAACGAGACGAGACAGGACGGGACAGGACAAAACGGGACGGGACTAAGCTTAAGAACATTAAGAATCCTTTCAATGCAATTAATTAGGCTAATACAACATGAGTACAATTGATGAGTTCCTTAATTATTGGAGGAGTATATAGAATCTGAATGATTTGATTCCAGGAAAGGATGTTATGGGAAATTTTTGAAAATCTGGTCACAAGTGTTCTAAAACTCAATAAATCTGGCCATGCAAAAACACTGTCATCTCTGTTTGCTGGAGCGTCTTCTGGAAAATGAAATATTACTGATGATTTGACATGATAAGAACTAAAAATAAAAATTGATCCTCTCTAATACTCCGTATGTTTAATTCAGAAAGCCTTTACACTTGAACGTCGCGGGACGGGAACGGGACTAAAATACTCCGTCCCATCCCGTCCCAAATCTATTGCGGGACGGGACGTCCCGACGGGACCGTCCCAACTTGACGGCTCTACAAGAGCTAGTGAATTATTTCTTCCGTCTCAGAAAGAAATAGAAAGAAAGTTAATTCTATTTTAATTTAAATTTAGTGGTAAGGTTAACTGAATTTTTCCAAAAAAAAAATTGAAAAATTAAATACAATATTTTTTAATCAAAAATTTCATGAGGCTTTCACATAAAAATGGAACAAGTAAGGAAAAATTTCATTTGCCTCCAAAAAATTCATGAGGAGTGCAAATGAAATTTTTGGAGGCAAATGAAATTTTGTTTTTCCCACCATCTCTAAATTCAAATGTTTTTTGTGTTTCTCACATAGATGTATCCTACATTTTTCTAATCTTTCTTCTAATATAAATAGATGATTCATCTTCATTGTTTTTCAAGTTCCTTTGGGACCTCTCTTAGTGAGAGGACTTTTAAGGGGACTTCCTCTTTCTAATTTATTATTTTATATATATATAAATAATATATATTTATATATATATATATATTATATATATATATATATATATATATATATATATATATAATATATAATATATATATATATATATATATATATATATATACTCCCTCCGTCCCATTAATAACTTCACTTTTTGCCATTTTGGGTGTCCCATGGAAAGCTTCATCTTTTCTTTTTTGACAAAGAATCTTTACTATTCCCTCCACTCATTCTCTCTCCTACATTATTTTAATACTCACAACACCATTATAATTTATTATTCCCTCCACTCATTCTCTCTCCTATTTTCAAATTTCTCTCTCCTATCTTCAAATTACACTCACAACATTTTTTCTTCTCACTCATTTTCTTAATTTGCGTGCCGAAGCCAAAATTGTGAAGTAAATAATGAGACAGAGGGAGTATATAGAAAGAAAGAAAGAAAGAAGGAAGAGAAGAGTTAAATAAAAAAATATATAAAAGGGATTTCGGAATTTATAATTTCGGATACCATTTGGTGCGGTCGCCCCAACTGATAGGGCGATCGCTCCCTTTGACCGGTTTTGAAAAAAAAAATAAAAAATTGAATTCCGGAATTGGTAATTCCGGATTACCTTATTCCGGAATTATCAATTCCGGAATTCAAGTGGAAAGTGCTAGTTTGGTATATAAGTTTTTGTAAATGTTATTTTGGTATATAAATTTTTAAAAAGCTATATTTTGAAAAAAAAATCAAATATTTAACTACATGCTTATGTATATAAAATCGGATCATTTTGAGATCATTAGGTATTCCGATTCTGTTTTACTGGATGCAAAGATGTCGAAAGACATCATATGGTTATGTCTCTTGTTGAAGAGAAATAAGTATAAAATAAACAAATAGATATCCATGTTATTGATCTCATTTGGTTAAGTATGACTAGTTGGAGAATATATATATGCGTTCTTCATATATTGTAACGACCCTAACCCTAGGCACAATTTTAATATTATATTATATGCTTTTAATATTTATGTTAACTTTATATGTTTACTTTATATCTTTAAATTCTTATATTAGGATGAAATATTTGGGAAATAAAATAATGTTCTAAAGGGAAATATAAAAATAGAAAATAAATAAAATGTGGAAGGAGGATTATAGTATGTGGAATAAATACTTGGGTATAAGGATTTTTAATTTATATGCTTTGGGAAATAAGGGGAATAAATTGTCATGGTAGTGAAAGCCTTGAGGTTACTAGGATAAGTAGAGTGAGGGGACCATTCTCCCTAAATCACTCTTCATCCCATACCTTTCTCTTACTTTTCCCATACCCTTCCCCATACTCCCTCAATAACCGCCCCCCCCCCCCTTCACCTTTACCATTTATTTACTCCATCTCCCTCCTTCTCCTCCTTCACTTCTCTCTCAATCCATGGAACTCCATTGTTGAAGCTTCATCTTTCAAGACTCCTACCAAGATCAATCCTTCACCATTTTTAGATCCGAGGGTACTTTTGCAATCGGGACATCTAGAGGAGTCTTTCAAGCTCAAGAAATCCGTAATCCGTCTCCTATTCCAAAGTAAGTTATTATGACCTTTCCTTCTATGAATGCTCATGAACTAGCTAATGTTGTTCTTGTGATGATAATGGTTGTTTATTGCCTTAGAACTCTTTTTGGACTTGAGGATGTGATAAATGACATATAAGGATGTTATGATTCTTAGAAGTTGATTGATTGAAAGAAATGGGTGGAGTTAGATTTAGAATGTTAAATCTTGAAAATGGTAGTGAATTGGGTGGAAATTCAAGTGGTAATAAATCTAGGTTTAGATCACTTTGAGTTTAAATGAAATAAAATGAGGCTTTTGTTCTTAGAAGTTGATTTAGAATGAAAGAGATGGGTTGAGTTAATTTTAGAGGATTTACTTGAAATGAGTTGATAAAATGGGTTGGAAATCTTGTGGAAAATAATCTAGAATTATGTTATTTTGGTTTAAAGGAATTAGAATGAGTTTGAAAAATTAGGAAATTCTTTTGGGTGATTATGAAAGTAGGAAGATGTAAAAAAAGGAAAGAAGAACCTAAGTAAACCAAGGTTTGGAAATAGAGCTTGCTGGACTGGGGTCTTGGGCGGTCGCCCAAGGGGTGATGAGCGGCCGCCCATCTTGACAGAAGTTAGGATGCCTAGAAATCCCTCTTGGGCGGTCGCCCAAGAGGTTATGGGCGGTCGCCCATATTGGCAGAATTTGCCTAGTTTCCTGTTTCGCTGAATTTTCATTAGTAACCTCCTAGCATGATCATTAACCGATATAAAGTTTGGAACCTAACCTTTTCGGATATGAATTAATCCTTTTAACCTAAGTTATACTTAGAGCAATTGTATCATTTAAGGGCACCTTAATTGGGTTTAAATGGAACTAAGGAAGCACTTTAATTACGACTCGGGAATTGTTCAACAGTCTTGTTTGGACTCATTGATATATTTCGATATAAATGCTGGGATGCCCTACTTTGGAATTCCTAAATTGTTTTGGGATTGGTTCAGAGATTTATAGCCGTTGTGCTAATATGTTGAATACTTGTTATAGTATTTCTATCTTTATGATATTCTATTGTTGTAGGATTCCCTACTTTGGAATTCCTAAACCGTACATGTGGTTCAGAGATTTATAGCCGTTGTGCTAAGATGTTGAATACTTGTTATAGTATTGCTATCTTCATGATATGCTATTGTGGTATGTATCCCTACTTTGGATCATACAATGTTTGGTTAAGCAAGTATGTTATTACTGTGCTTAGTTATGAAAATCCAGCTGGTATTTGTTTGTTGGGCAATGTTATGGAATTATAATGGCACCGAGCCAAGTTCATTATAATTCATACATTGGTAACCCAGCTTTGTCCCCCTTGTGTGGGATTAGTGGGCTAGCATCTCTTTTGAGGTAGATGGTCTAGTTTCACCGGGGATATGACTGTGTGTCGAATCCCTATGGTATGTTATTGTTCATGGTTCCGAAACCGCTTCATCAAATGTTGCCGCTCGGATGTGTATATCCTTTTGGAGTTAAAACCTTGGCTCAAGTATCCTTCTAAGTGTTACTTTATCGTACTTATGTGTGGTGATATATTCATAATGAGCTGAGTCGTTGTTTCCAACCGGTATGGGACGGTTGGCGACAGTGGAGCCTCTCTCGATTATGTGAATATGTCTTTTGATGTATGTGCATCTTGTTTGGCATCTTGCCGCATTCATAATAGCTTGCTGAGATTTATTCTCACCCCTCTCCCTTTACCGTTTTTAGATTCTCGAGACAGTGGACCCGGCCCAGTAAGGGCGGTGAGGAGTTTGGAAGTTATATTGTGGGAATTGTCGGGGTATAATTAGGATGGTATAGAAAGTGTACTTTAGTATAATTCATTTATGGAATTGTATTTATAAATCTTTATTTTATGTTATAAACGAGGCCTTTTTGTAATTAAAACAGTTTCTTACTTTCTAAGTTAGTCAACTATTTCTCCATTGTGAAAAGGTGTAGATTTATTTTGAAATGATTACAACAATTGTATTTATTTTTGAATGATAATTAAAGGTTTTAAAAGTTAAGGAAAATTGGGTTAGTTTGAGGACGCTCCAGCTCGGGACACGTGTAGGTTCCGGCCTGGGTCATCACGGTTGGTATCGAGCTCGGTTAGAGTTCTCGCAGAGTCTAGCTGAGTGAGAGTGTGCGATAACTTACGTCGAGAGTTTAATGCAGGAATTTGTTCAATGATAGAAAATGATATTGACCAATCAAGGAATCAAGGAAAGGTGAGTTATGGAAAGATAGATTTCCCATCATTATTTGAGGTATTTTACCTGTCTCAGTAGTTAGATTTCATACTTGTATAAATCCTCGTTCATTCGCTCTCATGTGGTGTCTCAGTAGTTAGATTTCATACTTGTATAAATCCTCGTTCATTCGCTCTCATGTGGCATTACATTTCATCTTTATTGGCATAATTGGCCTAAGAGTTGCCTTATGTGTTGGAGGTTCTACTCCGATGGGGTCGTACCTCGAATCATCCTTAATTATCTTGGTAATTGTGATTAAGTGGGCATGTATTGCCGGTGGATTTGGTCGAGTTACCTATCCGTGAATCATCGTTATGTTAACCTGAATTATTTGAGTAGTTGTTGTGTTTAAGGAGGACTGTCGCAAGAAGCGAGTCTCCTTATCTACGTTTGATTTACCCCCGTGTGTAATTGGGTCGGGTAATTTACTAATTGATATTATGTCACATATGCTTAAATGTCGAAAGTATGATCTAAAGAATGTGAAGGTTATTTGAGTTATGTGTTAAATTTGAGTAAAGGACACTTGGGTTATCTCTGTATGCTGATAAATGAATTTGTGAACTCTTAGTTGAGGTTAGGTACATGGCCTAATTAAGAGTGGTTTATGGTTGTATAATTGCATGATTAGTTATTCAATGGTGTCTCATGGTGGAGACTAGATATATGAGACTAGTATTGAAAGTGATAGTCTAAGTGGGATTATATGGGTTATAAAATATCGCGAGTACGAGATCTTATAGAACCAATATATCTTTGCCTTATGTGCTATTAGTTGATTAAGTGGTGTTTTCTATGTGAGTTTCAAAATGGGTTTTCATCAGGTATCATACCAGGATATTGAGATTTTGAGTTGCTATAAGGTATTATTTTGGCATTCGGATTCCTAGATAGAGGACACTAATTGGGATGATGGACTTGATGATTCATCTTGGGAAAGTATTTGATAAAGAGGGTACTTAGCTTAGCGATTCTCCGTAAGGATAAATTAGTACTATATTTAGAAAAAAAATGATACTTGGTGGTTAATTATAAGGTTATAGAGATCTTAAATAGGTAACTGTGAAGAATAAGTATTCGTTAGCACTTGTTGACGATTTGTATGACTGATTTTAGAAACTAGTAGGATACTCAATGGTTATTAGTTAAATTTTTCGGAGTGTTACAATTACAGTGAAAATTGGCTTAAAGGATATACTTAAGACAACATTTATATATATAGTATGACCGTTTTGATTTGTGAATTGTGTATTAGTGATGGAGAGGTAAATAGGATAAATGCGAAGAAGTATAATAGATACATTTATTGGTGACTTAAGGATCAACTTCAGGAATTGGTAAAACATGCATATGGTTTGTTTTGAGAGATGATTATCATTAGTTGAGAAAATAAAATGAGGATAAATCTTATTGGAAGACAAGGATATTTTAGGATGATTACACCGTATAGGTTGACTTAGTTGCGTGACTCATATGAGGGATTGGTGTGATGCTCGGAAGATATTGACGCTATACGGATTTTGAGTTGTTGATGGTTATAGGGAGGTAAGTTAGATTATACCGTAATGTTTAATTGAAATTTGGGAATGATTGATCTATGTGAGTTTCAATTATATTTTCTTATTTAGAAATTATGGTATTTGATTGGGGACTAGATGTTTACAATATGTTGTTGCTAAGTACAATACCAATATCAAAGGTAGGGAATAGATGACTCAAATTAAATAAAAGTGTTGAATTTTCAACGTGAGGAATTATGGAATGGAGGATGGTTTACCAAAATTTATTATCTTAATGAATGTTTTAGTGTTAATTATCGAAAATAGTAATAAGTATTACGAGATTGTGTTTTCTTATAGGGAATTTAACTAAGTAAAAATATTATGAGTGGTGGCTACACTATAAATAGAAGTCAAACAAGAATATTATGTTAGAATTGTTTTAAATGTGCTTTAAAACTTTGGATTGTATACTGAACTTCGGCATGAGCAATTGTGCCCTTCGGGGATAGTTGATTTAATAAGGTCAGTAAACCGTTTTCGTGTAAATTAAAATCTGTGAGTAATTTAACTATCTACCACTGGTATGGGACGGTTGTAGATAATTAAATCACTCGAGTTATTTTATTAGCTTATCAATCTTTTGAAATTTCTTAAACTGTGAGTGGTTTAGTTAATTAAAACTGGTATGGGCCGGTTTTAAATAAATAAACCATTCGGGTCTCTTTGATCTCTTTTTTTTTATATTATCCTTTGGAATTCGGAAAAATGTTGTAATTTTTAGAAAGAATGGGTATCCTAAAGATATAAATTGTCAGAAGCAAGTAGAAAATGCAACCTAGTTCCCCTATAATGATTAATTGTATTCAAGTTTTGATCCGAGAAATGATTCGATAAATTGTGGGGTTGTTATTGTGTCGGTCACTGTAAACTCAGTTTTGTTTTGGAGTTGGATCGGCTCCGTTGTGGGCGGCCAACCATTCAATTTGAATATTGATTTGTCACTAGTCCTGAACATAATTGGAACATTGAATTGTGATAATAGAATGTTGACGTTAGAGGATTTATTAAAATATTTAGAGTTCTAGGTTGAACTTGAGAGTTTTATCACCATAGATTTTGTGATTAAGTTGCATTGGAAGTAAAGAAGGGTATGTTATTTTGTTATAGAAAGTTGAATTATATTTTCTACTCGTTATATATATAGCTTGATGAGATGTTATTAACAAAGTCCTCATTTATGTTAGGGGAAAGTTCGATTGTATAAAACCCATAGTGTTAAATGGATTTGATAGACATCGTTCGGGAAGGTTCTTTGGGAAGGTAGGAATGTTATTAAGTTTAACCTTATAAAAAGTTGAGAAATCATTACTTATTGTTGATGATATGCTACGGGCAGGAACAATGGATGTTAGTAGTCAATAGTGCGTATGGTTACCAGGGGTTGAGTGCGTATAATAGTAGTTATCATTCTAACATTGAGATAAAACCGTATGAGACATAGTTGGGAAGAAAATATCGATCTCTAATTTGTTGGGGTGAAATTGAAGAGACTAATTGGGAATTGAAGTCTGAGGTATACATGTAACCGAGGCGGGATGATCAGTTAGGTAAGTGACAGTCAAATTCGGGACGAATTTTCTTTAAGGGGGAGTGAATGTAACGACCCTAACCCTAGGCACAATTTTAATATTATATTATATGCTTTTAATATTTATGTTAACTTTATATGTTTACTTTATATCTTTAAATTCTTATATTAGGATGAAATGTTTGGGAAATAAAATAATGTTCTAAAGGGAAATATAAAAATAGAAAATAAATAAAATGTGGAAGGAGGATTATAGTATGTGGAATAAATACTTGGGTATAAGGATTTTTAATTTATATGCTTTGGGAAATAAGGGAAATAAATTGTCATGGTAGTGAAAGCCTTGAGGTTACTAGGATAAGTAGAGTGAGGGGACCATTCTCCCTAAATCACTCTTCATCCCATACCTTTCTTTTACTTTTCCCATACCCTTCCCCATACTCCCTCAATAACCGCCCCCCCCCCTTCCCCTTTACCATTTATTTACTCCATCTCCCTCCTTCTCCTCCTTCACTTCTCTCTCAATCCATGGAACTCCATTGTTGAAGCTTCATCTTCCAAGACTCCTACCAAGATCAATCCTTCACCATTTTTAGATCCGAGGGTACTTTTGCAATCGGGACATCTAGAGGAGTCTTTCAAGCTCAAGAAATCCGTAATCCGTCTCCTATTCCAAAGTAAGTTATTATGACCTTTCCTTCTATGAATGCTCATGAACTAGCTAATGTTGTTCTTGTGATGATAATGGTTGTTTATTGCCTTAGAACTCTTTTTGGACTTGAGGATGTAATAAATGACATAGAAGGATGTTATGATTCTTAGAAGTTGATTGATTGAAAGAAATGGGTGGAGTTAGATTTAGAATGTTAAATCTTGAAAATGGTAGTGAATTGGGTGGAAATTCAAGTGGTAATAAATCTAGGTTTAGATCACTTTGAGTTTAAATGAAATAAAATGAGGCTTTTGTTCTTAGAAGTTGATTTAGAATGAAAGAGATGGGTTGAGTTAATTTTAGAGGATTTACTTGAAATGAGTTGATAAAATGGGTTGGAAATCTTGTGGAAAATAATCTAGAATTATGTTATTTTGGTTTAAAGGAATTAGAATGAGTTTGAAAAATTAGGAAATTCTTTTGGGTGATTATGAAAGTAGGAAGATGTAAAAAGGGAAAGAAGAACCTAAGTAAACCAAGGTTTGGAAATAGAGCTTGCTGGACTGGGGTCTTGGGCGGTCGCCCAAGGGTGACGAGCGGCCGCCCATCTTGACGAAGTTAGGATGCCTAGAAATCCCTCGGGCGGTCGCCCAAGAGGTTATGGGCGGTCGCCCATATTGACAGAATTTGCCTAGTTTCCTGTTTCGCTGAATTTTCATTAGTAACCTCCTAGCATGATCATTAACCGAAATAAAGTTTGGAACCTAACCTTTTCGGATATGAATTAATCCTTTTAACCTAAGTTATACTTAGAGCAATTGTATCATTTAAGGGCACCTTAATTGGGTTTAAATGGAACTAAGGAAGCACTTTAATTACGACTCGGGAATTGTTCAACAGTCTTGTTTGGACTCATTGATATATTTCGATATAAATGCCGGGATGCCCTACTTTGGAATTCCTAAATTGTTTTGGGATTGGTTCGTAGATTTATAGCCGTTGTGCTAATATGTTGAATACTTGTTATAGTATTTCTATCTTTTTGATATTCTATTGTTGTAGGATTCCCTACTTTGGAATTCCTAAACCGTACATGTGGTTCAGAGATTTATAGCCGTTGTGCTAAGATGTTGAATACTTGTTATAGTATTGCTATCTTCATGATATGCTATTGTGGTATGTATCCCTACTTTGGATCATATAATGTTTGGTTAAGCAAGTATGTTATTACTGTGCTTAGTTATGAAAATCCAGCTGGTATTTGTTTGTTGGGCAATGTTATGGAATTATAATGGCACCGAGCCAAGTTCATTATAATTCATACATTGGTAACCCAGTTTTGTCCCCCTTGTGTGGGATTAGTGGGCTAGCATCTCTTTTTGAGGTAGATGGTCTAGTTTCACTGGGGATATGACTGTGTGTCAGAATCCCTATGGTACTGTTATTGTTCATGGTTCCGGAACCGCTTCATCAAATGTTGCCGCTCGGATGTGTATATCCTTTTGGAGTTAAAACCTTGGCTCAAGTATCCTTCTAAGTGTTACTTTATCGTACTTATGTGTGGTGATATATTCATGATGAGCTGAGTCGTTGTTTCCAACCCAGATGGGACTTGGCGGCAAGGAGCCTCTCCGATTATGTGAATATGTCTTTTGATGTATTGCATCTTGTTTGTCATCTTCTTTGCATTCATAATAGCTTGCCGAGATTTATTCTCACCCTCTCCCTTTATCGTTTTTAGATTCTGAGACAGGTGGACCAGCCAAGTAAGGGCGGTGAGGAGTTTGGAAGTTATATTGTGGGAATTGTCGGGGTATAATTAGGATGGTATAGAAAGTGTACTTTAGTATAATTCATTTATGGAATTGTATTTATAAATCTTTATTTTATGTTATAAACGAGGCCTTTTTGTAATTAAAACAGTTTCTTACTTTCTAAGTTAGTCAACTATTTCTCCATTGTGAAAAGGTGTAGATTTATTTTGAAATGATTACAACAATTGTATTTATTTTTGAATGATAATTAAAGGTTTTAAAAGTTAAGGAAAATTGGGTTAGTTTGAGGACGCTCCAGCTCGGGACACGTGTAGGTTCCGGGTCGGGGTCATCACAGTTGGTATCAGAGCTCGGTTAGAGTTCTCGGGTAGAGTCTAGCTGAGTGAGAGTGTGCGATAACTTACGTCGAGAGTTTAATGCAGGAATTTGTTCAATGATAGAAAATGATATTGACCAATCAAGGAATCAAGGAAAGGTGAGTTATGGAAAGATAGATTTCCCATCATTATTTGAGGTATTTTACCTGTCTCAGGAGTTAGGTTTCATACTTGTATAAATCCTCGTTCATTCTCTCTCTCATGTGGCATTACATTTCATCTTTATTGGCATAATTGGCCTAAGAGTTGCCTTATGTGTTGGAGGTTCTACTCCGATGGGGTCGTACCTCGAATCATTCTTAATTATCTTGGTAATTGTGATTAAGTGGGCATGTATTGCCGGTGGATTTGGTCGAGTTACCTATCCGTGAATCATCGTTATGTTAACCTGAATTATTTGAGTAGTTGTTGTGTTTAAGGAGGACTGTCGCAAGAAGCGAGTCTCCTTATCTACGTTTGATTTACCCCCGTGTGTAATTGGGTCGGGTAATTTACTAATTGATATTATGTCACATATGCTTAAATGTCGAAAGTATGATCTAAAGAATGTGAAGGTTATTTGAGTTATGTGTTAAATTTGAGTAAAGGACACTTGGGTTATCTCCTGTACAGTGATAAATGAATTTGTGAACTCTTAGTTGAGGTTAGGTACATGGCCTAATTAAGAGTGGTTTATGGTTGTATAATTGCATGATTAGTTATTCAATGGTGTCTCATGGTGGAGACTAGATATATGAGACTAGTATTGAAAGTGATAGTCTAAGTGGGATTATATGGGTTATAAAATATCGCGAGTACGAGATCTTATAGAACCAATATATCTTTGCCTTATGTGCTATTAGTTGATTAAGTGGTGTTTTCTATGTGAGTTTCAAAATGGGTTTTCATCGTGTATCATACCAGGATATTGAGATTTTGAGTTGCTATAAGGTATTATTTTGGCATTCGGATTCCTAGATAGAGGACACTAATTGGGATGATGGACTTGATGATTCATCTTGGGAAAGTATTTGATAAAGAGGGTACTTAGCTTAGCGATTCTCCGTAAGGATAAATTAGTACTATATTTAGAAAAAAAATGATACTTGGTGGTTAATTATAAGGTTATAGAGATCTTAAATAGGTAACTGTGAAGAATAAGTATTCGTTAGCACTTGTTGACGATTTGTATGACTGATTTTAGAAACTAGTAGGATACTCAATGGTTATTAGTTAAATTTTTCGGAGTGTTACAATTACAGTGAAAATTGGCTTAAAGGATATACTTAAGACAACATTTATATATATAGTATGACCGTTTTGATTTGTGAATTGTGTATTAGTGATGGAGAGGTAAATAGGGTAAATGCGAAGAAGTATAATAGATACATTTATTGGTGACTTAAGGATCAACTTCAGGAATTGGTAAAACATGCATATGGTTTGTTTTGAGAGATGATTATCATTAGTTGAGAAAATAAAATGAGGATAAATCTTATTGGAAGACAGGATATTTTAGGATGATTACACCGTATAGGTTGACTTAGTTGCGTGACTCATATGAGGGATTGGTGTGATGCTCGGAAGATATTGACGCTATACGGATTTTGAGTTGTTGATGGTTATAGGGAGGTAAGTTAGATTATACCGTAATGTTTAATTGAAATTTGGGAATGATTGATCTATGTGAGTTTCAATTATATTTTCTTATTTAGAAATTATGATATTTGATTGGGGACTAGATGTTTACAATATGTTGTTGCTAAGTACAATACCAATATCAAAGGTAGGGAATAGATGACTCAAATTAAATAAAAGTGTTGAATTTTCAACGTGAGGAATTATGGAATGGAGGATGGTTTACCAAAATTTATTATCTTAATGAATGTTTTAGTGTTAATTATCGAAAATAGTAATAAGTATTACGAGATTGTGTTTTCTTATAGGGAATTTAACTAAGTAAAAATATTATGAGTGGTGGCTACACTATAAATAGAAGTCAAACAAGAATATTATGTTAGAATTGTTTTAAATGTGCTTTAAAACTTTGGATTGTATACTGAACTTCTGGCATGAGCAAATTGTGACTCTTCTGTGGGATAGTTGATTTAATAAGGTCGCAAGAACCGTTTTCGTGTAAATTAAAATCTGTGAGTAATTTAACTATCTACCACTGGTATGGGACGGTTGTAGATAATTAAATCACTCGAGTTATTTTATTAGCTTATCAATCTTTTGAAATTTCTTAAACTGTGAGTGGTTTAGTTAATTAAAACTGGTATGGGACGATTTTAAATAAATAAACCATTCGGGTCTCTTTGATCTCTTTTTTTTTATATTATCCTTTGGAATTCGGAAAAATGTTGTAATTTTTAGAAAGAATGGGTATCCTAAAGATATAAATTGTCAGAAGCAAGTAGAAAATGCAACCTAGTTCCCCTATAATGATTAATTGTATTCAAGTTTTGATCCGAGAAATGATTCGATAAATTGTGGGGTTGTTATTGTGTCTGGCCACCGTAAACTCAGCTTTTGTTTTGGAGTTGGATCGGCTCCGTTGTGGGCGGCCAACCATTCAATTTGAATATTGATTTGTCACTAGTCCTGAACATAATTGGAACATTGAATTGTGATAATAGAATGTTGACGTTAGAGGATTTATTAAAATATTTAGAGTTCTAGGTTGAACTTGAGAGTTTTATCACCATAGATTTTGTGATTAAGTTGCATTGGAAGTAAAGAAGGGTATGTTATTTTGTTATAGAAAGTTGAATTATATTTTCTACTCGTTATATATATAGCTTGATGAGATGTTATTAACAAAGTCCTCATTTATGTTAGGGGATAGTTCGATTGTATAAAACCCATAGTGTTAAATGGATTTGATAGACATCGTTCGGGAAGGTTCTTTGGGAAGGTAGGAATGTTATTAAGTTTAACCTTATAAAAAGTTGAGGAATCATTACTTATTGTTGATGATATGCTACGGGCAGGAACAATGGATGTTGGTAGTCAATAGTACGTATGGTTACCAGGGGTTGAGTGCGTATAATAGTAGTTATCATTCTAACATTGAGATAAAACCGTATGAGACATAGTTGGGAAGAAAATATCGATCTCTAATTTGTTGGGGTGAAATTGAAGAGACTAATTGGGAATTGAAGTCTGAGGTATACATGTAACCGAGGCGGGATGATCAGTTAGGTAAGTGACAGTCAAATTCGGGACGAATTTTCTTTAAGGGGGAGTGAATGTAACGACCCTAACCCTAGGCACAATTTTAATATTATATTATATGCTTTTAATATTTATGTTAACTTTATATGTTTACTTTATATCTTTAAATTCTTATATTAGGATGAAATGTTTGGGAAATAAAATAATATTCTAAAGGGAAATATAAAAATAGAAAATAAATAAAATGTGGAAGGAGGATTATAGTATGTGGAATAAATACTTGGGTATAAGGATTTTTAATTTATATGCTTTGGGAAATAAGGGGAATAAATTGTCATGGTAGTGAAAGCCTTGAGGTTACTAGGATAAGTAGAGTGAGGGGACCATTCTCCCTAAATCACTCTTCATCCCATACCTTTCTCTTACTTTTCCCATACCCTTCCCCATACTCCCTCAATAACCGGCCCCCCCTTCACCTTTACCATTTATTTACTCCATCTCCCTCCTTCTCCTCCTTCACTTCTCTCTCAATCCATGGAACTCCATTGTTGAAGCTTCATCTTCCAAGACTCCTACCAAGATCAATCCTTCACCATTTTTAGATCCGAGGGTACTTTTGTAATCGGGACATCTAGAGGAGTCTTTCAAGCTCAAGAAATCCGTAATCCGTCTCCTATTCCAAAGTAAGTTATTATGACCTTTCCTTCTATGAATGCTCATGAACTAGCTAATGTTGTTCTTGTGATGATAATGGTTGTTTATTGCCTTAGAACTCTTTTTGGACTTGAGGATGTGATAAATGACATAGAAGGATGTTATGATTCTTAGAAGTTGATTGATTGAAAGAAATGGGTGGAGTTAGATTTAGAATGTTAAATCTTGAAAATGGTAGTGAATTGGGTGGAAATTCAAGTGGTAATAAATCTAGGTTTAGATCACTTTGAGTTTAAATGAAATAAAATGAGGCTTTTGTTCTTAGAAGTTGATTTAGAATGAAAGAGATGGGTTGAGTTAATTTTAGAGGATTTACTTGAAATGAGTTGATAAAATGGGTTGGAAATCTTGTGGAAAATAATCTAGAATTATGTTATTTTGGTTTAAAGGAATTAGAATGAGTTTGAAAAACTAGGAAATTCTTTTGGGTGATTATGAAAGTAGGAAGATGTAAAAAAAGGAAAGAAGAACCTAAGTAAACAAAGGTTTGGAAATAGAGCTTGCTGGACTGGGGTCTTGGGCGGTCGCCCAAGGGATGATGAGCGGCCGCCCATCTTGACAGAAGTTAGGATGCCTAGAAATCCCTCTTGGGCGGTCGCCCAAGAGGTTATGGGCGGTCGCCCATATTGGCAGAATTTGCCTAGTTTCCTGTTTCGCTGAATTTTCATTAGTAACCTCCTAGCATGATCATTAACCGATATAAAGTTTGGAACCTAACCTTTTCGGATATGAATTAATCCTTTTAACCTAAGTTATACTTAGAGCAATTGTATCATTTAAGGGCACCTTAATTGGGTTTAAATGGAACTAAGGAAGCACTTTAATTACGACTCGGGAATTGTTCAACAGTCTTGTTTGGACTCATTGATATATTTCGATATAAATGCTGGGATGCCCTACTTTGGAATTCCTAAATTGTTTTGGGATTGGTTCAGAGATTTATAGCCGTTGTGTTAATATGTTGAATACTTGTTATAATATTTCTATCTTTATGATATTCTATTGTTGTAGGATTCCCTACTTTGGAATTCCTAAACCGTACATGTGGTTCAGAGATTTATAGCCGTTGTGCTAAGATGTTGAATACTTGTTATAGTATTGCTATCTTCATGATATGCTATTGTGGTATGTATCCCTACTTTGGATCATACAATGTTTGGTTAAGCAAGTATGTTATTACTGTGCTTAGTTATGAAAATCCAGCTGGTATTTGTTTGTTGGGCAATGTTATGGAATTATAATGACACCGAGCCAAGTTCATTATAATTCATACATTGGTAACCCAGTTTTGTCCCCCTTGTGTGGGATTAGTGGGCTAGCATCTCTTTTTGAGGTAGATGGTCTAGTTTCACTGGGGATATGACTGTGTGTCGAATCCCTATGGTACTGTTATTGTTCATGGTTCCGGAACCGCTTCATCAAATGTTGCCGCCGCTCGGATGTGTATATCCTTTTGGAGTTAAAACCTTGGCTCAGTATCCTTCTAAGTGTTACTTTATCGTACTTATGTGTGGTGATATATTCATGATGAGCTGGTCGTTGTTTCCAACCGGTATGGGACGGTTGGCGGCAGGGAGCCTCTCTGATTATGTGGATATGTCTTTTGATGTATTGCATCTTGTTTGGCATCTTGTTGCATTCATAATAGCTTGCTGAGATTTATTCTCACCCCTCTCCCTTTACTGTTTTTAGATTCTGAGACAGGTGGACCAGCCAAGTAAGGGCGGTGAGGAGTTTGGAAGTTATATTGTGGGAATTGTCGGGGTATAATTAGGATGGTATAGAAAGTGTACTTTAGTATAATTCATTTATGGAATTGTATTTATAAATCTTTATTTTATGTTATAAACGAGGCCTTTTTGTAATTAAAACAGTTTCTTACTTTCTAAGTTAGTCAACTATTTCTCCATTGTGAAAAGGTGTAGATTTATTTTGAAATGATTACAACAATTGTATTTATTTTTGAATGATAATTAAAGGTTTTAAAAGTTAAGGAAAATTAGGTTAGTTTGAGGACGCTCCAGCTCGGGACACGTGTAGGTTCCGGGTCGGGGTCATCACATATATATTCATTAATGTTCCATGCTACATATATATACTTAATCTATGTCATTTAGTTTAATATATATATGTGATTAATGTGGGTTTAGTTGCGAATCAATTACAACGACTGCCCCTTTAGTCCCTATACTTATAAGACTAATGGACGAGATTGTGTTGGATGACAATAAACGTGCACATAAGGGTTGTCATTCATGTTATAAATGATTAAGGAATTCATTTAGTAAAAGATACATATTAATATTAATCCAAGTGGGAGATTGTTAGAACATGGATTAAATAATACTCCCTCCGTCCCACAATACTTGACACACATTTCTATTTTGGGCGTCCCACTGATAAGTCACACTTTCTAAAATGGCAAAGAATCTTTACTATTCCCTCCACTCATTCTCTCTCCTACATTATTTTAATACTCACAACACCATTATAATTTACTATTCTCTCCACTCATTCTCTCTCCTACTTAACTATCTACACTCACAACACATCAACCTTTTTACTTTTTCCTTAATTCCCGTGCGGAACAGTAACTGTGTCAAGTATTACGGGACGGAGGGAGTATGTTTTATTGAATTTCATATGTTATAGTCATTTAATAATGTTAAAGTATAGACAAAATATGTAGAATACCATTACGTGAAAGTATCATTAAATAATGTACATAATGGTAACTTCTCACCGCCTTCTTTACGAAAGGGTGTAGTTCCTAAATGAAGTGCCCCTTCTCAATCTATATATAGGCTATCCATCAGCCTATTTGAGACACTTAACTACATTAAAATTCAGTCAAAAAATCATTCTTCATTCATCTAAGAAGAATAAGTGTGGGCACTATCATTTAGAAGATCTACTCTTCCCTACTTTGAAGACTATCTTCATATTTTCTCCTTTCTACTCAAGAACAAGACTAAGAACATTATCATGGAATCACAAGGTACACGCTTCCGTATTCATCCTCTTCTCTTCTTAATCTAGTTATGAGACGGTTCATGTTTAATGGATCATTTTGTTTCAACAATTTTGACCTCGCCATTACTTAATTTTCTCTGTCCCATTTGACTTAAATCAATTTGCCATTTTTGACATCTCACTCGACTTATAACATTCCAAAATAACAAGCTTATATTATTTATATCTTCAATGAGACTCATTTGTCATACTTACAACAACAATTCCATTACCATTTCTCTCATTTATTCACTCTTTTATTTTACTTCTTATACTCACAATAACTTCTCAACTCATTCTCTCTCATTTTATTATATTAGTATTTGTTAATCTCCGTGTGAATGAAGGGAGAAAAACTTAAATTGGAAGAAACGAAGTGAGTATCTATAGTATAAATTAAACCCCTCCGTGAACAGTTCTATGAACAGTTCCGGAGGAGTTTTTTCCTATTTTGCCCTCACTATTTAGTCTGTTTCCTATTTTGCCCTTAATTTGTGCTAAGACTTTGGGTTTGGGCTAAGAGTGGGCTTTAGGAGGGTTTACTTAAATTAATTAAGTAACTGATTTTTTTTATTTTTTTTTAAATTAAAAAAAAAATAATTTGAAAAAAAAAAAAAAAACACACCCGTATCCTTGGACACGGGCATATGTACTAGTAAGATTACATGTGTAAATTATTATACCCTTAAAAGAAAATTTTCTTTGTACTTTTTTTTTTTTAATCAAATTTTCTTTGTACATGGACCCATAACGTGGAGAGTCTTGATTTATGAGATTGTTGCTGTGATGGTATGTTTGTGACTCAATCTAGGACCTTTCTTCATGTAACATCACTTCTGTTGCTATCACACGAGTTGACCTTCACATTTTCCCATTATTAATACTAGTGAAACTCCTAAGATAGAAATTAAAGAAAAAAAAAAGTTAAATTCAATTATAAATTATGAAAAACTTTCTTAAACAATACATTATCGGTACATAGATCAGATTGACAGAGCTTATCATCATTACAAATCAATATTTTAAGAACATCAGTTGCCAATCAAAACAAATCAAATCAAGGTACAAACTCCGTCTCACTTTAAATTACAAAATAATAATTATTAATAAAGAAAACGAAATAGAAATATTATTTTTTTCATCTCAAATAAATACTTTAGAAAATACTCCCTCCGTCCCACTTCACTTGGCACTAATTTCCATTTTCGGACGTCCCACTTCACTTGGCACTGCCCAAAATGGAAAAGAATATTCACTATTCCCTCCACTCATTCTCTCTCCTACTTCACTTTTACACTCACAACATTCTCTCTCCTAACTATTCCTCCCACTCATTCTCTCTCCTATTTAATTCTTTATACTCACAACATTTTCTTACACTTTTTTTCACTCTTATTTTTCCTTAGTTACCGTGCCACTTCACTTGGTGCCAAGTGAAGTGGGACGGAGGGAGTATACTTCTATAAGAAATTATATTATTCATTTGAAAAATAAATATTACTTTCGACTCACATTGAATAATCAAAAAATAATACCACATTTTTTATCCAAAAAATTGAGCATTACTTTCTTCATCCGAATGAATATTTTAAATTTAATACTACTTTATTCGCCTTTAAAATTAATGTTTGTAATATTAGTGCATTCGTCTCAAAATAAGACATTAAGATAACATTAATTTTTTTGACGCATAAAGTAGTATTCTTTTTTTAAATGTTCATTGAGACGAAGGAATTCATATTTATTTCTTTTATGACATAGAAAAAATTCGACTGTTTAAGAAAACAATTCCTTCAATTCAAAAATGAATATTACTTTCATTCCAAAATGAATACTATTTTTATATAAAAAAATTAATTGTGTCCTTTCTCTCAATCAGCAAATTAATGTTCATTGGGATGAAGGAAGCAATGTTCATTTTTTTGGAAAAAAAATGAAGTATTATTTTTTGGTTATTCATTTTGAGTCGAAAGTAATATTTATTTTGAAATGACGATTATAATTTTTTATAGAAGTATACTCCCTCCGTCCAGTTACATACTTCACACTTTCTATTTTGGGCGTCCAATTACATACTTCACACTTTGTCTCCTACATTATTTTAATACTCACAACACCATTATAATTTACTATTTCCTCCACTCATTCTCTCTCCTATTTTACTTTTACACTCACAACATTATATCATTATTTTTTTTCTTAATCCACGCATGAACAGTAACCGTGAAGTATGTACTTGAACGGAGGGAGTATATTTTAAAGTATTTATTTGAGATGGGGAAAATAATTTTATATATAACTTTCTTTATTAATAATTATTATTTTGTAATTTAAAGTGAGACGGAATTTGTAACTTTGTTTTTATTTTGATTTATTTGGAGTGGTGACCGAATTGTGCATGGGTTGATTTGTTTGGATGACCGATTGTTCATGGCTTTGGAGTGGCTGACCGATTGTCCATGGCCTTGGAGTGGCTGACCGATTCTCCATGCCCTTAGTTTGTTTGGATGACCGATTGTGCATGGGCTTGGTTTGTTTGGATCACCGATTGTGGCCTTCGTTTGTTTGGATCGGTTGGGAGATGTGGCCCTTGATTTGTTTGAATCACCGATTGTGGCCTTGGCTTGTTTGGCTCGGTTGAGGGTTGTGGCTAACCGATTGTGGCCTTGATTTGTTTGGATAATTTTTAAAAATATGAATATTAATTTATCCATCTCAAATAAATTCTTTAAATATATACTTTTATAAAAAAAAAATATTATTCATTTAAAAAATAAATATTATTTTCGACTCAAAATGAATAACCAATAAATAATACTAATTTTTTTTTCAAAAAAAATGAGAATTACTTCTTTCATCCTAATAAATATTTTTAAAATTAATATTACTTTCTTCATCCCAATGAAAATTACAAATTTTTAAATTATTTATTTGAGATGGGAAAAATAATATTTCTATTGAGTTTTCTTTATTAATAATTATTATATTATAATTTTTTAAAGTATTTGCTTGTTATCTTCATTTTTGCCACTTTCTTTTGTAAACATATTCTTAATGGGATATCGGAGAGAAAGTAAGAATAGGTAATATAAATAATAAATCATAAATAATTAAGTTACAAAGCAATCTCAAAATATTAATATAAAATAGCAATTGTTTGAATAAATAAGTATTTAACTTATTTATTAAGAAGATTTTTTATTGACATAGTATTTGATTTTCTTTACTCGAATTATATAAAAATAACTAAAGCAAATCCTAATCAATGTTTTGATTTGGTTCATTTTGTTTTTTATTATACTTTTCTTTGTTTTTTTAATTCTTAAATACGGCAAATTACAATAAATTCATAAATATTTTATAAAAAAAATGCACAAATAAATGAAACCAAGATTAATAATCCATCAAATTTTGATAAAATAAAAATTAAAACATAAATAGCTCTAATAATTATATTTATCGACAATAATAAGATTTTAAATTTTACCATTATACTTCAACTACTCTTTAAATAAAAAAATGTTATATCAAATGGCTTCCACATTTTTTATCATTAATCTAAAGTTCTTTATTAATAACCCATCATTTTTTAAAATAGATCAATAGGAATTGTTTCTAAAAAAAAAAAAAAATCGATCGAGACGAACTTAATATAAAATGTTTTGTAAGAAAATAAACTCAATGAAAATTCATAATAATATGTTTTTCATTATTTCGAAAGTACATTTAAGGAAAAAAAAAATTGTCCTTCAATTCAAAAATGAATATTTCTTTCATCCCATAATTAATACTACTTTCTATATCAAAAAAAAAAAAAAACAATCCTTCATTTGCCTCAAGGAATTTACTTTTCAAAAAAATTAATATTTATTTTCTGAGACGAAGACACTAACATTATAAACATTAATTTTTACAAAATACTACTACTTCAGCTAAAAAAAAATTACTATTTTAAAATATGACATTAATTTATTAGGCGAATAAAGTAGTATTATTTTTTAAAATGTTCATTGAGCCAAAGGAAGCAATGGTAATTTTTTTTTGACATATAAAAAAATTCTACTTTTTATGAAAAAAATTACTTAAAGTGAAAAATGAGCAAATATTTTTAAAAATAATACTACTTCATTCGCCTCTGCAATTAATGTTTGTAATGTTAGTGTCTTCGTCTCAAAATATTACATTAATTTTTTAGACGAATAAATTAGTATTATTTTTTACAATGTTCATTGAGAAGAAAGAAGCAATGTTCATTTTTTTTTGGACATATAAAAAAATTCTACTTTTTAACAAAAAAAAATTCTTTCAATTCAAAAATGAATATTACTTTCATCCCATAATTAATACTACTTTCTATATCCAAAAAAAAAAAAAGCTTCCTTTGCCTCAATGAATTGACTTGTCTCAAAAATTAATATTTATTTTCTGACACGAAGAAACGAACATTATGAACATTAATTTTTACAAAATAATACGACTTCGGGTAAAAAAATAAATTACTATATTCGTCCCAGTGATTATTTTATAAAATATTACTTAATATGTTTAAAAAAGTAATGTCAAATTTTGAACCGAAGGAACTAACATTAAAAATATTAATTATTGAGGCGAACGAAGCAGTACTAATATTCATATTAGTAAAATCATGATTATTATAATCATCATTTATAATAAAAAAAAATATACTTCACACTTAATTAATTTTCAAAAAAAAAAGATATTGAAAAATTAAAAAGAAAAATAAAGAAATTTATATTTAAAAAAGAGTGTTTTTTTTTGTGTCCAAATTAAATGAAATTAGTCTCTAATTAAAGAGGAAAAAAAATTATGAATTTTGGTGTAAAAATTTTTTTTAAAAAAAAATTTTTTTATAAAAAAATTTAGGTCGAAAAAACGGGATGAAAAATAAAAATCAGAAAATAATCCGGCCAATCAGAATTCGCCACATGTCTCATTTAAAAACAAAAAAAGAAAAACCCTTTGCGTACACGCGCCGAAAATCCCTCCAATCAGCGCTAGCCACGTCAGCCGGGGTCAATGAATCTACACTTTTGCTACCTTGTGAAATTACTTAAATGCCCCTAATTTGGGCGGACTTTTGACGATCCTGCTTTTATATATATAGAGATTACTTATTTTTCTTTTTTATCTATTTAATAGAAAGATTTTTAGTTGTTTATTGGTAAAATAAACAATAAGATTCACTTGTTATTTTCATAACAAAAATTCAATATCAACTTTTTTTTTTTTTTTACTTTTTTTTTCATTCTTACAACATTATTTTTAAATCCACGTGTAAAATCAAATTAAAAACTTTATTTTTGGAAGAAGTAAGTACTATGCATTAAAAATAAAATTGTAGAAAAAAACCTAAACTAAAAACAAAGTCAATCATTAAATATTTAAATGATTACCAAAAGAACTAGAGTGGATTACGAGGCGTTATCATCCCACGTAATTAAATTATTACGAGGCGTTATCATCCCACGTAATTAAATTACTCCTAATAGGACTATCATAAATTCTTAAAGTTATTAGTTTGATCTGTCACATAAAAAAAAAAAAAAAAAAGACATTTTGTGCCCCAAAATCTAGGCGGTGTTAATAAGATGTGTCATATTGTATCACTAATTACAATATATGGTACAAATTTCATATTCTGTTAATGTTTCAGGATTTTTAATCAATTTCGTTAGAAAAAATCGTTAAATGATTACGTGCAAGTTACGTGTCACTTAACGGAGGATGTTGTTTAACACAAATTCTTTTGTTGTTGTTTTAATGCAAATTAAATGAAAATATATTAATCATATAATCCCTCAAATTATTTATAACTTTATAAAATTACAGAAATACACTTGTATCCCAAACAAAACCTTACCCGTTCTCTTCCCCCTCACACACACACTTTCTCTCTCTATCTCTCTCTCTCTAACTTTCTCTCTCTACCCCCATCTTCTTCATCATCTCCAATCCATCCACCTCCTTCAGCTCACCTAGCATCACCCCCACCTCTACCCTCCACTCCCCTCTCGCCACCCCAACCCTAACCACCGCTGCCGCCTTCCTTGCCCCTCTCCCCCAGCTCCTCCCCACCACTTCCTCATGACCCTTCCCCTTCATCAACAACTCTCTTGCCTCCCTGACCCACCTCCAAATGTTCCACATTCAAACAACATCTCCCTATTTTTGTCTCCTTCCCCACCCCCATCTCTCTCCGGTTGCCGTTATCTGCATTTTTGTAGGCCAAGACCTCCATTTTTTAGTCGGGCATTATTTTCTCATCTTTTCTCACACTGTAAATCGCTCGCACCTTCATCTCATCTTAACTCTTACAACCAAACCTTCAATTTTGAAACTTATGTGCTGTGGGCATAGGCCTCTGCCTGTGCCCGTCGTGATTTCAATCAAATGTCAGATCTGAGAGGTTATAGAGTTCAAAAATCTGAATTTCCAAATGAATCTTTAATTCAGTGATGATATTTAAATTTAGATGATTTGATTTTATTTTATTTCAAATGGTGATGGATGATGATGTTTGATTCTAGATTATTACATTTTTAGAATTCTTGTCCTGAAATCTTGCTGTTGGTAGTGGTTCTGATTGGAGAGAGGGGTTTGATCTGATTAGCGGGTGGTGGAGGAGGAAGAGGTGGTGGATATGGGTTTGTTTAGGTGGTGGAGATAAGTGGTGGTGGGTAGTTGGGGAGGAGGTTGAAGATGATAGGATTCAAAACAATTAGGCTCTTTTATCTTTTTTTTCTTTTTTATTTTTATCCTTTTAACCAAAATAATTACATTAAACCCCTCAATAAATCAGTCGAGAGATCATTTGATTAATTTATTTTCATTTAATTTGCATTAAAATAACAACAAATGAATTTGTGTTAAAAAACATCATCCGTTAAGTGACACGTGACTTGCACGTGATTATTTAACAATTTTTCTATGAAATTGATTAAAAATCAAAATATGAAATTTAGACCACATTTTAGTGATAGAATGGGGCAAATATTAGAAACACCCCCTAAACTTTGAAACCCAAAATGACATTAGCCCAAAAAAAACTGTGAGTACGAAATGACAAAGAAAATGGGTATAAAGTTTTTGTTGCGAATATTACAAGTGTGTCTAATTATAAATTTTAATTAATAAAATAAATAAAAATATTAAAATATAACAAATTAAAAAAAAAAGAAAAAGAAATGGATCGGAGGGAATATTGTTTTCAGTCACTAACCCCAACGGTTTATGATGCGTCTTTGTCACGAACACTCTAAGAACCGTAGGATTTAAGCGAATCATAGGTAGATCGACTGATTCGACCGTGATTAAGGATAATAAGGATGTGCATGTGATCGTACCTTTCCTCTTTTGTACAAAAAAATCTATTAAAACCACTCTTAAAAATAAGGGAAAACTGGAGAGGGGAAAGAGGGGCCAGACAAAAGTAGAGCGTGTTTTCCGGTGCGAGGACAAATAGTTAAAAGCTGCTGTTTTGCCACGTTGATATAGTATACACCGTTGGATTGTGAATGAACGGGTGGGATAGAAATGAGATTTACTGCACTGCCAGAGAAATGTGGAGAAAATGATGGGAGCCGGAGATTGAATATAGATTATGTGCTAGAAAGTTTCGAAGAGAGGAGTGAGAAAACTGAGTTTGGGAAGGATTTAAGACAACGTAATTTGACTATATATCAATAATTAGGTAATATAACGGTTCAGATTAAATCATTAGTGACTACTATTAAAACTATGAACACAGGCGGAGGTTAACATTATTACTCCCTTTGTCTCGGACTATTTCGGACTAAGAGTTCTACCTAGTGTTTGCTGTACGCTTGTTAAAAAACACTAAAAAATGAGTTAATAATGGCAAGTGGGTTGGGGGTATAATTGTTCAAAACACTGTTTATGATTCAAGTGGATAAAAAATAGTGTAGTAAGTATTGATTTATTTGTAGTTATATGAAAAGTAAAGATTATAAATTTTCAAAATACTATTCATTATTTGCCATTTTGAAAATAAATTAAAGTATGACTCTTAATTGAAACGAATCAAAAAAAAAAAAAATAGGACCCTTTAATTTAAAGTGAGACAGAGGCAGTAATAATAATTTTGATAAATGAATAATCGAACGGTAGGGACTTTTTGAGCGGTCCATATGTAGTATCAGGTTGTGAACTGTGTGTTTACAATGTGTGTAAGAGGGGAGAGGGGGTTGTATTAAATTGATGTTGCAGAGAGTGAGGGGTGTAACAGAGGGCTAAGGCGGCGTTGCAGAGGCGTGATTTTAATGCATCCCAACAAAGAAGAGAATTCAAATGATTAGGATTATTACATTATTTTCTCTCTCCCCCCATCCTCAGATTATAATCTTATTTTAGTTTGGAGAGAGAGAGAGAGAGAGAGAGAGAGAGAGAGAGAGAGAGAGAGAGAGAGAGAGAGAGAGAGAGAGAGAGAGAGAGAGAGAGAGAGAGATATCCAAATTTTGTTCTTGCCCTAATATATTTCCCATTTATTTTTTTAAAAAAAGCATTTTCAAGAAAAAAGCTGCAAGAAAAGAGAAAAGTAGATAGGTAGGGATAGAGAGAGTATCACACCTTAAAAACCCACGAAATTAAGGAGAGCCCAGATCGAGAGGGTATGTATAGTTGACTTTTCCGGCTATATATTTTTTTAAAAAATAATAATTTTGAGCTAGTAGGGGAGAGGGGAGGGGGTTATTGCTATGGATTTGGTGTTGAAATTGAGGGTAGTATTGAGAAATCTTAGGGGTAGAAAATGTCAGGTTTTTTCTCACTAGGCACTGGAATCAGTAACAAAGAGGAAGAAGAACATCATCAACAGCAAGATCAACAAGGAAGTGGTTTGTATTTGTTCAAGAACGAAGAGATCTACAACAAAGGGTTTGAGTTATGGCAACAATATTACCAGCTCCATCAGCACACCAGAGTAGTGAACAGCAGCAGCAGCCATCATCATTTGCAGCATCATCATCAGCAGCTACAAGATCACCATGATTCCATCCTACTGGGTGTGGGTCCCAGTAGACGGAGTTCATCAAACATCACTAGTTTCACTCTCGGTAATTCTGATCACAACAACAATAATAACTATAACAATACAACAACAAAAGCTGTAATGATGAGACAAACTGCCGGATTCGGAATCGGGGGTGCCGGTGAAGGAGGCGGCGGCAGTGGAGGAGGAATTAATTGCCAAGATTGCGGGAATCAAGCTAAGAAAGACTGTAGTCACATGAGGTGCAGGACATGCTGCAAGAGTCGAGGGTTTCCTTGTCAAACTCATGTTAAGAGCACTTGGGTCCCAGCAGCTAAAAGACGCGAGCGACAACAGCAGCTCGCGTCTTTAACACAATCACAACATCAGCAGCAACAACAACAACAACAACAACAACAAAGTTTACAGAACCAACAATTGACTCTAATGATGAGAGGGGGAGGAAGTAGTAATCAGAATCCAAAGAGGCTTAGAGAAGAAAACCCAACTCATCATCATCTCACCTTGCCTACACAGCATCATGGTAATATTCACAATTTATACAAAAAAATACCCACCAATTATTGGCTTTCAAGATCAATTTTTTAAGACTTTTAGGCTCTAAATGATTTGATGGGCTCATTTTTTGTAGCTTTGAATGTCAAGTTTTTTAGACTTTGAAATACTCAACACATCTAGAGTTTGTTTGTTGTGGGCTAGGGAGGAGAGGGAAGGCCATTTTTTGTTTGCGTGTTTATAGATTAAGCCTACATCATATCCCCACCATACCCAATTACCTTCTTCTTTGAATTCTTATTTATTTTTAATTTTCTATTTTTTGTACTCCAATTATTTTCGTCTTTTTCCTTTTGAGTACTGTTTCTAGGTAAAACTGACGGAAGAAAGTGTAAAGAATTTAGTAAACACACTTCCTAACGTTTGAATTCCTTGTCATGTCTGATTTTCTTTCTTTTCTTTCTATCTTATTTTAGTTTTCGTATAATCTTTTCTTGATTTGCTGACTTTTGTGTGTATTTCTTGTTGCTGACTGACTAGGGTTAGACTTAGGTAACTTTCCGGCTGAGGTAAGTTCGCCAGCGGTGTTCCGTTGTGTACGTGTCAGCGCAATGGACGATGCGGATGAGCAGTTTGCTTATCAGACGGCTGTGAATATTGCGGGACACACTTTCAAGGGACTTCTCTACGATCAAGGTCCTGAAGGGAGGTACAATACTGGTGGTGGGGAGAGCTCATCTGGTGGTGGCGCTGGTGGAAGCCACCAACAACAACCACAAGCACTTAATCTCATTACGTCGGCAGCGGCTGCAGCGGGAGCAACCAGTGTTGCTACTAGTAATATTCCGGCTGTCACTTTCATTGACCCGGCCTCCATATATCCAACTCCACTCAGTGCATTCATGGCCGGTACGCAATTCTTTCCAGCACCAAGACCTTGAAAAAGAAGAAAAAATCAGCATAAAAATTGCTAGGTTGAGGTTATTTAATTAGGTAAGTTCTCTTTTTGTCTAACAAGATCTTCATTTGCATGCCTAATGGTTTTTTTACAACACATTTTGTTGAATTAACACCCCCGCCCCACATTGATCTAGGAAAGGGGAAATAAGAATGTATGCAAATATTATTTTGGGATGATCATTATGAATGTTGAAGTTTTATTTCTTTGGAAAATTTCAGTTAATTATATTTATGATATACTGGGCTTTTGAAAATGAATATTTTGATTATCTAATGGAGGATGATCGGAATCGAACCAATGATATTTTTATGTTTGATATTGTTTGGGTTATGATTGGATTTTGAATATGAAGTCGAATTGTATAGTAGTTGACTGCATTATTAGATGATCATGGTTCTTAAATAGATGCTAAATGGATGATCGAGATCTAAAAGATCGTTCTTTAGACGAAAATGCTTTTAATTGGCCAACTTATTTGTCAGTGACTATTATGTGGTCGATTAGTGATTCTAGTAGTATTCTAATTTCTACGTACGTATGTGTGCATATGAAACATTGTTGTACATGTGGGGTTTTGGTAGGGGCATTCTTTTTTTTTTTTTGTGTGGGAATTTATTAAAATGGATTTGAATTTCAGTTTACTTTCTGGTTGGTTTTTGGACTCGAGGTTGCTTTTTCCCGTTTACCCGGTTTGCTTGCCGTTAAGACTTTGATAACGTGCTGTGATAATTCAAACTTTCAATTTATTTATTTTTTGCTTGAATTTAGTTTTTTTTTTTAAATAAAACTGTTTAAAATAAGCTTCCCCTTTCCATGCATTGGCTATTCTCGATCACCAAGCTCTTCCTTTCCACAATGTGTTATCCTCTCTCTCTCTCTCTCTCTCTCTCTCTCTCTCTCTCTCTCTCTCTCTCTCCCATTAGAAGCCTGCTCCATGTATAACTACAATGGTAGCTAATTAAGTAGGTTGTAATTTTATCTCATTTTAAACCCTAGATAGATATAGAAACTTCAATTTCAACAGAAAACATCTATTCTTTTGCCCATATATGTTCATATGTTATGTTAGCCGACCTCAAATTAAAACTTTGATTGTTGTTGTCTTAATAAAGTCTCTTACGTGTATATATACATACGACATTAAAACATGAAGCCAGTACCTTATTTATTTCTTCCGCCAAAAATAAATATCAAGTTTTTGTTTTCGAATAAAGGCTCCGTTTGTTTAGCGTAAAACATTTTTCGGAAAATGATTTCCTGCAAAATGTTTTCCGAAAAATGAAAATGTTTTCCGGAAAATGAGATAAACATGTTTAGCGTAAAACATTTTCTCAATTTTTCGATGCGAAACAAACACCGGAAAATGAGAAAAATGTTTTCCGGAAAATATTTTCCCCCAAACAAACGGAGCCAAAATGACCATTCATTTTCTGACGGATTTAGTACTAGGAAGAAGTTAGAATGAGCTGGTAGTATACAAATCCCAAGAAGAAGGAAGAAGAAAGGGTGGAGAAAATTTCAAGGAAGGGAATTAAGTAGGTTGAAGTAGACATGAGTAAAAGAGAAAGGTTTTATAAATGCAGCAATCTAAGCAAATAAATGTAAATGCATGTGATGGGTGTTATATGTGGACTTATAGTCCCACCTCACTTAAGAAAACTTTTCATTTTTGGCGTCCCACTTCACTTAAGAATTCCCAAAATGGAAACCTTAAATCACTATTCTCTCCACTCATTCTCTCTCCTACATTATTTTAATACTCACAACACCATTATAATTACTATTCCCTCCACTCATTCTCTCTCCTATTTAATTTTTCACACTCACAACACATTTTCCACTCATTCTCTCTCCTAATACTATAATAATATTCTTTAATTCCCGTACCATTTCAAAATTTCCTAAGTGGGCTGGGACGGAGGGAGTATGAACTTTTTTAGTATAATAGTATGTAGGGTTGTACAGTAAGGTACATATAATATGGTAAGATTAAAGATGCTTTTTAATAGGTTTCTTGATTAGGGTACATTGTTGTTGAAACTGATTTTTTAAGCTGCTTTCCTTAATTTTGAAATTTCTGATTCATATCAAGTACTATTTGGCTCTTACTCATAAAGACATCTCAGCATTTTAGTGTTCAGCATACTTTCTTGGGTTTCTTCTTCTTCCTGATCTGGCTGCTATTTTTTCTCTCTTTTTTTTTCTTTCTTTCTGTTTTTTCTTGAATTTATTTTGCAGTACTACATATTAAGAAACTGTAGTAGGTTTGGGCATATATTGCCCAGTCATTGTTGGTTTCCATTTATAAGATCATGTCATATTGCTAATCAAGTGTGAAAGAGTTAGAATCCTTGAAGAACTTGGACTCTTGAAAATCGCGTGAGTATTTTATTTAATTTAGATTTTTGACTTTTTTTTAAAGATTTAAATATCGGACAGGTTATAACTTTTATTGTTCATATATTTTATTCTTTATAGATGCTATTTAGATCAGAAAACTATAAATTAGGGAGAGATTGAAATAGTACGATTAGTACTCTATGATTTTATCAAAATATATTTTCGAAACATAAATGATTCATATATTTCTTGGAGATTGATTTTTCAACTAAAAAGATTTTCCTAATCAAAGTATGATTATATCAATCGTGATTATGGAATCTTGGAGATTGAAAGAGTGAGATTTTAGTGAATATTGATTTCTTCAATTTGAATACAATTGGTAAGTTTGGTAATTAGATTTTATGACTTTTTTATCAAAGATTTAAAATCCTATTTGTAAAAGAACATTGTTAAATATGTAAATATCTTATAGACATTTAAATATATTGTGTTACATTTAGAATATGACTAATATTACTAACAAATCTCTTTTCTTATGAGTGTCAATCTATGTTTTCTTGTAAGAGTTAAATTGTATCAAATAAGGAAGAGTTTGATTGATTGAAATACTTCTCAAATGTGCATATAAATATAAATATAAATATAAAACCATCATCACATTGAGAAAACATGAATTGAGAATTCTTTGAAAGAGAAATACTTTTGTTTTTCACGGATTCAAGATATTCTTTTAGGTTGTGAGTGAGGTTGTGCCTTACATCCGAACTAACATCTAGATTTCTTTCAATTTTTTTGTTCTACTTCTGTTTAGAATAGGTTCTACTTGGAAAAGGAAGAGTATTCTTGATTTAGAAGTTGGTTAGAACTTGATTTAGTATTTTAATCTTTTTGTTTCACTTATTCTTGTTTTCTTCTGTAAAACAGATTTTTAATAGTGAAAACTTTTTTTGGGCTTAAAGTATAGTTTGTTGGAGTAGAACCAGTAAACGTGTATTTCTTTGTGTTCTTTTATTTTATTCCGCTGATTATTGGTGTATTTGTGAACGGTTGTAACTCACATCGGTACTCACATCCGTGTTCTGTTGTGTTAAATTGATTTTCTAGCTACACTAAACTTTCAATTGATATCAGAGTCAACTTTCGACATATTACTGAGTGTTGATCCAGAAAGTATAGTCATAATGGAATATCAAAATCATCAAAACAAGCCTCCAGTCTTGGATGATACCAATTATTCTTTTTGGAAGTCTAAAATGCGTAACTACGTACATCAAATCAATTGATGAAATAGTGTGGATGTGTATACATGTTGCTTGGCAACCTCCCACTGTGGAGAAGAAGCCTGCATCAGGTGTTGGTGAATCTATTTTTGAAAGAAAACCTGAGAAAAGATGGACTATTGATGAAATCACTTCTGCAAATTATAATTCTAAAGTCATGGGTGCTATTTTCAGCCATGTTTCTGAAAATATGTACAAGCTTATCACCAATGAATGTATTGCCAAAAATGCTTGGTATATCTTACAAATGCAATGTGAGGCGATTCCAAGTGTTAAATCCAATAGATTTAGAATCTTAATAGATAGATTTGAAATAATAAGAATGGAAGAGACAGAAGATATTGTCTCATATGCTGCTAAGATTCATGAAATCTCCAATGAATGCACTAGCCTAGGAGAGTCAATTTTAAATGCTAGATTAGTTAGCAAAATCTTATAAGTTACTTTGTCTGAAAGGTTTAATTGGCTAAATCCGCCCTTATTTGTTGAGTTCGTGGTCCATTACCCACGAAAAATCTCTCCCTCAAATCATCCCACAAAGTCTTTGCCTCTTTCGTATATGTCACGGTGGATTTCAATGATGGTTCAATGGTATTGAAGATCATGAAACCACCATTGAGTTGACAGTCATCCATTGGTCGATCTCGTCCTCCTCCTTCGGCATCTCGATCGTCCCATCAATGAATCCATGCTTCGTCTTAGTCCGCAACGATCCTTGAAGACACAAGCCCGTTCTTCGTAATTATCACCCTTAAGTTGAACGTGGATGATAATTTGCCCTGAGTTGTCACTTGTCGACAGGAAATAGGGTGAGCGCCTCTCATTCATGGCTTTCTTCTCACCACTAATATTTGTGTTTGTCATGGTTGGGTCGGCTCAGCTCTGATACCAAGTTAAACCGAGAGTATGAGAAGGAGAATTTGAACAAATTATTTTTCTTAATTTACAAAGTGCCGTATACATCAATATATACAAAGTGAGAGTCTTGCCCACCAAGAAGTCTATTTCTATCAAAATCTATCAAATTCCTATAATTATGTTAAGATAATATTAGCCTACCTAATTTACATATATTAATATGGAAAGGATATTGATAAATCTCGTCAATATCTCAACATAGAACGTCCTAAAATGTCAAGCTTATATTATTTTTATAATTAACGGAACTCACTTGTCATACTCATAACAACAATCGCATTACTATTACTTTAACTCATTTTCTCTCCTACTTCGACTCAAAATAAATATCCCTTTTGACTTTTGAATATATTTAAAGAATTATACTTCTTTCTTGTACGTTACTTGTATCATATCATCATTTTAAATTGCATCTAGATCAATCCTTATTTAGAAAAGAAACATTTATTTTGATAGGGATCAAAAAGAAAAATATATGATACATGTGTTCTATAATGAATATATAAAAAAATATCAAATCGACTCTTTATCAAAACAAATTTGAAAATACATTCATTTAGGAAGAACCAGGGGAGTAACTCTTATTATACTACTTCTGTCCCATTAGCAAATAATAATAATAATAAAAAAAAAAAATGGTTATTAGGATGAAGGAAGTAAATTGCATTACTTAAAAAAAAAAAAAAAAAAAAAAAAAAAAAAAAAAAAAACGCATAATTTTAGACGAAAGTGGTACGAGTGAATAGAGCAGGACTGACACAAGGTCACCCAAAGGGGTTGTTGTGAACCTCCAAAATCAATGTTGACATGTAAAATAAAAATATACTCCCTCTGTCCCATTATATGTTCCATCCTTTTGAGAAATCACGCAAATTAAGAAAAAAGGTAAGTGGAGAAAGTGTTGTGAGTGTAAAAGTAAAATAGGAGAGAAAATGAATGGAGGGAATAGTAAATTTGAAAAGTGTTGTGAGTATAAAAGTGAAATAGGAGAGAAAATGAGTGAGTGAAATAATAAAGATTCTTTGCCATTTTAGAAAAGGTGAAACTTTTAACGGGACACCCATTTTGACAAAAGGTGAAGCTTGAAATGAGACGAAGTGAGTATATATTATTAAGTGCACTCTCACTTACCAGCTAAGCCCACTCCCATTGGCAAAAGGAATAATCGATACATATACTAATATAAAAAACAATTATTTTTAATTTTTTTTTTAATAATGTAATTTATAAACTCTTCCCTTTTAACTCTAGTCTGCCCCTGGAATAGAGATTGGTAGGGTGTGGAAAGCATTGAAGGAATGGTAGAGTGATGGTCCGGGGAGGGCGCGTGGTAAATATAATGTGAATGTGAGTAGATCTTCTTCTTATTATTATTCGTACTAGATTGACTCCCGTGCGATGTACGGGGCATTACTATATATTCAAAGCATAAAAATTGAATTAAAATAAAAAAAAAATCAATTCGTTTATACATTATGGAATACTTCCTTAAAGACTACATTGTCAGTACATAACAATTAGAAAACAATAAAATAGGAAAAAAAATATCATAAGGAATATGCATTTCTCTATATACAATTCTGTAGTATTTTATGATTTAAAAAAGTAAATAAAACACACGAACATGTTTATCACATACGAAATAAGTTATTGAAATTAGTATAAAAAGGTGAAGATTGAAAATCTAGTAAAAAAAGGTGATATTTTATTTATTTTTGACAAAGAGAAATTTTTAAATAAAAATAAAATATTTGTTCATACCAAAAGGATAGTACAATTATGTAATAAAAATTAATATCATTCTTTTTCAAATGGAAATTTTCGATTAACTCATGCTCGTATATCTAAAAAATTATGTCATATTTATTTACATTAACTCATTATGAACATAATTATGATATTTATTTTCAATGTAACTTATTTAATTTTTAGGAGAAAAATAAAAATCCTAAAAGTACTAACAATTTCGTAAAATGAAAAGAAATTTTCCCAAACCCCCCACTTCCTCATCCAACTCAACCCACTTCTTCCTCTTCCTATTTTAAAATACAAATTTATACTATCTTTATTTCTTATTATATTGACATACACTTCAATCAAAATTTTAAAAACGATGGCCATGTTTCCCGATATTCGTCTTTATAAATACACAATATTTTGAGATGAATAGAAAAATCGACTAATTTATTAATACATTATTTACTATGCTTCAAAGATTTTTTTAAAAAAAATAAATAAATCTATAGTATAAATGAGGGAGGTATGTGAATAGTTTCATGTGAGGAAATGACCATTTTGCCCTCCCTATTCACTCCCTTTCCCATTTTACCCTCTCTCCATTCACGGTTTGAAATTCAAAGATCACAACCATGGATCCAACCACCCTCTTCCTCCTCCTCTTCTTCATCGCTGCTCCTCTCGCCCAATCTCAATCCCCACCCCAAATCCCGGCGCCATCACCGGCCTCCGCCGCCTGCAACGGCATATTCCTCTCCTACAGCTACACATTCGGCTTCTGGATTCCACCAGTCCTAACTTCAAACCCGACCCGACAGCCTTACAGGTTCGAATCCACCCTCACCATCGTCAATATATATATACCCCTCCCTTACCCTAACCCTAATTCTCCCTTCAGTCTCACCCTCCCCTACGCCGCTTGAGAGAAAAACTTAGAGAGAGAGAGAGAGACGAAGTCGAAGCTCAAAGGCCGAAGCCGCTCCTCCGCTTCTCCCCTCTTTTCTTAATTTCAGGTATTAAACCTAATTACTATGAAATCCAACTCTGATTTATGTTTGCGATTCAGCAAGTGTTTATGTTTGAGATGAATTTGTGTGTGTTTATGTGTGATAAGGTCGGATCTGGACTGAGTTATTACTGTTTTTTTTCTTAACCTGCGAATGTCCATTTTTGTTAAACTCAGAAATTTTGACAGTCCCAATTTTAATCGTAAGTCCCCATTTCATGACAAATTTCAGGGTAGTTGGGACTCCCAGTTGCATTACATAGATCATATAAAGGTTTGAAAACATTATTTTGGTGTATACTATAGATTGTTTAAGGGTGGTTTGGGGTTGAAGAATCCGGTTATTGTGATTTGTGAGATGCTTTGTTTATGTATCTCCGAAGTCTGTGTGATCAGCAGGAAATGTGAGATGTGAACTTGATTGTTTGCACTCCTGTACTACTTGATAGTATTTGAATACGTCTATCTGATTGTTCACGTTTGTAACGTAGATTTATTTGAAGAAACTGTGCTCATTTTTTTTTTCTTTTAATGATGCATCTCTCAGTGATTGCTAGCCTTTTCTTTGTGCAATGTCACAGTTAAATGCAAATTTTCGTTGATTGGTTTGTTAAGCATTTCAGATGAGCCGTACTTATTTGTGTTACAAGTGGCATCGCCTTTGAAATTTGTCAGTTTCATGATCTGTTCGATTAATTGGATTTAATATATTTGCTGCCGTAAGTAATTGATGTGAATTATCTTATTTTGTTTTTTGCTATTGGTGTAGTGGGCCTCTGAAATTTGGTACTTAAACTCCCTTTTGGAATTAACATGGGTTTTGAGAATGTAGTTATTAGCATAGAAGCTCATTTTTAAGGAAATGTTCCATCCAATTTGAGACATAGATATTCATTTATTCATGATGTTGATATCAGTAGTTTAAGTTTCATTGACGTAAATACATGATGACTACCGTTTTAGTGATGATAAATACATGAGATAGCTGAGCTTAAGCTGCTTCTTGAGGAGAAAAATAGAGAGGTAAATCGGAAAATTTGCATTGCTGGTTTAATTGATATAACTCGCTTATCAAGTTGTGTATTTGAATCCTGGACTTGGATGAAGAATTGGTGCTTCTATATACGTGCCTTTTTTTGTTTAATTAGATTTTTTGGTTATGTTCTTGATTTCTGTTTAGGAAAATAATGGTCCCCCATTTTGCCCTTTTTTTAAAAAAAATTAAAAAAAAATATTTAGAAAAGAATCTAAAGAAGCAAAAGAGTGTAGATGTGAATGGAGGAATGGAAATCTGTTTATTAGCATTAATGTAGTTTTAAGGTTGTTGTGGGGTATGTACTTTCTACATACATACAAGATAGATTTGTATTAAATGAAGAGTCTTTGTGTATGTGCGTATGTGAAATAGAAAAGACATAGGAGTATGTTTTTCTGAAATGTTTATGCTTCTTTAGATTCTTTTCTAAATTTGATGTACTTTTAGGTCATTTTGTTGGGTTTACTCAACTTTCAGGGTTTAGTTAAATCTTTTGAGAGAAGCTTTGGCGCACAGTGAAGAACAAGCTTCTGGGTTTATCTCCTCAAATCAGGAGGTACTTCACTTCTCTGTGTGTGGTTTCTTTGTGCTATGGTTTTGTTTCTTAATATCTGCTCTGGGTTGTAAAAAAAAAAGACCCGTGTCCCCGAGTTTCTTAATATCTGCTCTGGGTTGTAAAAAAAAAAAGACCCGTGTCCTCGGACACGGGCATATGTACTAGTTGTTTGATATATCGAACTAAAATAAACACAATAACCATATTACCCCATCTCACTTATTAAATAGAAACCAAAACTCACATTCATTACAATCCCTCGTGTATATATATATATATATATATATATATATATATATATATATATATATATATATATATATATATATATATATATATATATACTATAGATATAAATTATTATTATATTAAATAACCATATATATTTTATAAATACACAATTGTTTTGTTTATAAAAATTTAACACCATTCCAACTCATCATCCTATACCCCATCACTTTTATTTTATTTTATATTATTTAATAGAAACCAAAACCCACATTTATTTTATTTTATATTCTTTATATATAGATATAAATTATTATTATATTACATAACCATATATATCATCATTTATAATTAAAAATAAATACTTCACACTTATTTATTTTTTACTAAAAAGATATTGGAAAAAATGAAAATTAACAAAGGATAATTAAGAAATTTATATTTAAAGTAGAGGGTTTTTTTTATCTGTCAAAATAAAATGAAAGAAGTCTCTATTTAAAGAGAAAAAAATTATGAATATTGGTGTAAAAAAAGTTTAAAAAATTAATTTATTATAAAATAATCTAGGGTAAAGAAATATGATGTAAAAAAATTCAAAATTCATCTAGCCAATCAAAGGGCAACACGTGGCAAAATTCTTACAAAATAAAAGAAAAAAACTGCATAAACGCACCGTTCTCGGCGCGTGACGTACACGCGCCAGAGAAATGTCGAAATTGCCCTTCCACATACGGATGACACGTGTCCAATATAAAAAAAAAATCCCTAATGCATTCACGCGCCTCTTTAGGCCCGTGTAATTTACGGCTCTCATAATTTTAACCAATAAAAAAATAAGAATCAAAATAAATCATTTACTATCCACTTTATTTGGGTAATTGTTAATAAAAGTAATTTATTTCATTTCATAAAAATTGAGATTATAACTCATTTAGTTACTTGATATTTTGTTCTAATGTGTTTTACTGTGTGTGTACATGTGTATGTTTAACATGATATACAAATCTTCTTAAACAACCTACTCATTTTCAGTAATTTTTTTGCCCTCCATAGAGTTTCAATCCTAACCGAGTAGCTACAAATGTGCCCTCATTTATTTTAAAACTTAAGCAATTGTTTTTATATAGAGAGAGAGATAGCGATTAATAGCTAATTATTTTATACTTATTGCTAAAACTATATTATATTGACTTCTAATATGAGTTTTAAATTAATGAAAAATTTAAACCAAGAAACTAATATAAGTTTTACGTTCTACGTAAGAAAGAGTAAATAAGAAAAAAAAACAAATGACTACTACTCTCCAATATATATATATATATACTCCGTATATATATATATATTGAAAATTTTGACTAAAAAGAAATTGAAAAATTAGCAAAGCATAATTAAGAAATTTATATTTAAAGAAGAGGGATTTTTTTTTGTGTCAAAATCAAATGAAAGAAGTCTCTATTTATAGAGGGTTTTTTTTTATGCATTTTGGTGTAATTTTTTTTAAAAAATAATTAATTTAGTACAAAATAATTTATTTTTTTAATTACTAAAATTATTATTATAATTATTATTATCATTTATAAATAAAAAAAATACTTCACACTTAATTAATTTCACTAAAAAGAAATTAAAAATTTAGCAAATGATAATTAAGAAGTTTATATTTAAAAAAGAGGATTTTTTTTCTGTGTCCAAATCAAATGAAAGAAGTCTCTATTTAAAGAGGGAAAAAAATTATGAATTTTGGTGTAAATTTTTTTTTTAAAAAAATTAATTTATTATAAAATAAATGAGGTCAAAGAAATAGGATAATTTTTTTTCGGAAATTCTTCCAGCCAATCATTGATCGCCACGTGTTAAATAGAATTAAAAAAATAAAAAAATAAAACAAAGCCGGATAACGCGCCTTTGTCTGCGCGTGGAGAACACGCGCCATGAAAAAGTCCAATTTACCCTTCCCTCTACTCCCGACACCTGTCCTAATTGCTTAAAAAAAAAAAAAAAAAAAAACCTCGCCAATCATAACTTGACACCTGCCATTTCAGCCCATTTTTTTGCCAAATTGCCACCATGTGAAAAGACAAAAATACCCCTAAAAGCCCCTTTAATTACCACTATCTTGTTATTATATACTCCCTCCGTCCCGCTAATATTAGCACAAAAACACTGTTTGCGCGGGAATTAAGGAATATGGTATTTTAATAAAATGTTGTGAGTGTAAAAGAATGTGTGGAGAGAGAATGGGTGGAGGGTGTAATAAATTATAATGGTGTTGTGAGTATTAAAATAATGTAGGAGAGAGAATGAGTGGAGTTGGGTGAATATTTTATTAATATAAAGTTTCCTTTTTGGGAGTGTGCGGATATTAGCGGGACGCCCAAAAAGGAAAGTGTGCTAATATTAGCGGGACGGAGGGAGTATATATAGATTCTTAAATTTATTAGTAAGTGAATAAAATAGTGGTCCGAAAACCAGAGTTTGTGTTTACAATCTATAGTTTAAATGACAGCTCCACTCACTACAGTAGAATGAACAGTTATATGTGTGGAAATTACCATTTTGCTCTCACTATTTTGTCATTTTCCCATTTTATCCTCACAACTTAGTATGTCGTACGACATACTTGCCTTTTTTTTTTTTTTTTTTTTTTATGTATATACTTCCTCCGTCCCGCTAATATCTGCACTAACACTGTTTGCGCGGGAATTAAGGAATATGATATTATAATAAAATGTTATGAGTGTAAAAGTAAAATAGGAGAGAGAATGAGTGGAGGAAATAGTAAATTATAATGGTGTTGTGAGTATTAAAATAATGTAGGAGAGAGAATGAGTGGAGTAGGGTGAATATTTTATTAATACAAAGTTTCCTTTTTGGGAGTGTGCGGTTTGTAATGGGACGCTCAAAAAGGAAAGTGTGCAGTTTGTAACGGGACGGAGGAAGTATATGAAAAAAAAAATCTCACGTGGCCTTGGACACGAGCATGAGCATGTACTAGTAATTCTACATGTAATTCCTGTTTTTTTTGCAGGCCGCAGTGTGTGGCCATTTTTGGGTTATCCAGTCTCTTCTTTTGCATCTCAATGCCTTGAGTCATGGGGATCTTTAATTTAATTTCTCATGCATATTGTAAAGCCTAACTAATCAATATCATTAACAATGAACGTCAGCTCTAACAACTTATAATTGATGAATCACTAATTATACATAAATGAGATACACATAAATAAATGATACAGGGATTTGATCTCCTCTTTTCGGCTTGTAATTAGGGTTTTACTCAGTCATGAATTTTTCGGCCTACTCCAACCCAACCTTGAAATTTTATTTCTTTTTTAGGAATACTAGTTCATAGCCCGTCGAAATTCGACGGGAATAAAAAAGCTAATCAATTAAGAAAAACTGATGCAAAACATTTTTAGAGATAGAGAATCTTAAAACTATACAGCTGTCTCTCAAGATCCTCACCTGCAAAGATAGAGCTGCAAATGGGCCGAATTCGAGCCTGCATGGCCGAAGTTCGAGTCGAGTCTACAATGAAAAAATATCAAGTCGAGTTTCAACGGGTCGAGTCGAGTTGCTATATATGAGACCTGCCGAGTTTGACTCAGGTATTTGGAATTGAGCTCGGCGGGTTTCTGGGTTCGAATCGAATATGCCATGTAGAGTTGGGTGAGACCGAGTCGAGTAGGGTAAACCCGAGTCTAGTCAGTTTACAGAGTTAATCACAATGAAAATAAAGCAGATGCAGGAAGAAGTAGAAAGTGCATAAATAGAAGAAGAACAACAATGTATGTCAGTACATTAGCAAGCCGTCCGATCACTGTATGAGTGCAACACTGCAACATGAAAACATCTTGGCAGCTGAGCATAAGGATTAAGGAAGATACAATATATACAATCACCCATTCCTATGAATCAAGAATTCATTCTGCAGAATGTATAAAGCTCAAAGCTTTATAATGTAAACAGAGTTACAAAACCAAAATCTTTCACCTGCTGCTCCACATCAAATTCAATGCATACAATTCAAAGGCAATTGATTGAATACTGATTGAATAATAACATAGTTACAGAGTAACAAAACCAAAATCTGTAACAAAACCAAAGTCTTTCTCCTGCTGCTCCTTCTTTACTTGTTTAAACTACAATTGCATCATGTCTGCACCTACTCATAAAACAAACATAAAAAAATTAGGCTAAAATCATGTAGGTTGCAGAACAATCATTCACATTTGAAGATAGGCAAAGTATTCTATCATGTGTCATGATTATATAGTGTGGCCAGGATGGCAGGATCACATCTGAACAATCTGGTAACAGGGTAGAGATATTGATAGTTTGCTACCAGAGAGAATCTATTAATCTAAGCTTGGGAACACATAAGTAAGATAATGGCCACCTTGTTGTCTCGACATGATGAATAGCAAAAAAGCAAAGAAAACAAATCAATTTTTATGCACAGGTATATGTTCAATGACACAGTAGTATTCTGTGTATCAGTATCACATCTCAAGTAGTATAGGTAAGAATATACAGATTCAAAATGGATATGTAAGCCGTATGTAATTCAGAAATTTATTTACTCACCTCTAGATCCCCAATAGCTTGATCATTGGCATTTTTCCGGTTGGGAATTTTTCAAAAAGGAACTCAATCAACATTCCAAACTGCAATCACACATATACCATCTGTTGTTATCTTTACACATAAAAGGAAGGAACCAAAAGATTATCGTTGCCAACTTTTCCAAACATAAACTAATAACTGACCCCCTTTCCAAATAACTCAGAATCAATTGAGCCCTAATAACTCAACAAACACAATACAAAATCCCAATTCAATCGAAAAATAGTGACCTTAAATGCATCTATCCCCAAAGTCGTGGAACAACACATTGTCTGAAGCATAAAAATGAAACTACCGTGGTACCCATATTCTCTTCCACAAGAAAAGTAGCTACATAAAAGAATTACATACTTAAAACTCCTTAAGAAGTAAAACATTTGCTACTCAAAATGCACATGAAACCAAAATAAATTCATGTAGGCAACACAAAACATGATATTGAAAAGGGTAATGACAAAGACTGCATTTGCATAGCAAAATAAATTCATGTAGGCAACACAAAACAATAAAAATATTGAAAAGGGTGATGACAAAGCATGCATTTGCAGAACTGCATTTTCAATGTATGGAGTGCAGATGCACGACATTAAGTCATGTAAGTATTCAAACTCAACCTAAGGAGAGAGGTTATTCTCCATTCTCAAACACATTACAGAATTAAGGTACTACTTGAAAACCTCGACTCCGACTCTCAAAATCAAGAATGAATCAAGTTGAACACTACTAAAGAGTTGATACCAGTACAATAAGGAAACAATTGATATATACCCTTCATTGACTAAACATGAAAAAAATATAAACAATACAGAGATATATATACTCAAACTCAAAACTGAACTATTAGAAACAGAAGTTGTCTACTCTCAAATGCAATTGCCTTCATTTCATTTTATGTTTTCGATAAGTAAACACATTTTCCTTCACATAAAACCTCTCTATCAGATCCTGATTCCAACAACTCTCTTATTGTAAATTATATTGAAATTCCATAACTGAAGCAAGTCGTATACATGTTAACGAAAAAGAATGGCACCTAGATTGTTAATTTATCATTTCACATTCAGGTGTTAAAAGCACAAGCACATTCCAAACTGCAATCACACATATACCATATGTTGTCATCTTTACACATAAAAGGAAGGAACCAAAAGATTATCGTTGCCAACTTTTCCAAACATAAACTAATATGACAGTACTAATAAGTAATTTCTATTTTTTTTTTGATTTTTTGATTTTTTTTTAAGTAAAGAAGAAGGCAACTATATATACATACAACATACAGGTACCCCACCCCCTCACTAAACCATGAATAGTTCCCTTATGCATTACTACAGACCAAATGAAATAAGGAAGGGGAAGGGAATACATCAACCAACTCACTGATGGGGCGGAGGGGGTAGTCTCTCCATCATCAAATGCATCATCCGCATTTGCTCCTCCCTGAATGCCTGAGCTTGCCCAATCTCGTTGTCCATCTTCCCTTCCAATCTTTCTCTCCACATCTGGTTAGTCTCAATCTCTGCATCCACTCTGTTCTGCAACTGCCCAAACTCCATCCTCAATCCTCTCACGTTCTCTTCAATCAATTCTACTTGCCCCGCCAAGTAATATGCTGCCTCTGTAGGATCCATGTCGTGCATCTCCCTCTCACCTTCATCATCAACTCCATGGCCTATTTGTGGTCCTATCCTCGCTCGATTGAAGCTGGTGAGCGTGAACTTATCAATCTTCGACCCCGGCTTCAGATTACGGATATCCCCTCGCATATTAAGCCCTGCCATCTCTGCCAACTCCGTGATAAGAATAGGAAAGTTGTAGTTCGACCTTCCCATGTTCTTGGCCAATCTGATGATCTCATGTCTCATAATCAATCCGGTGTTTATTCTGTTTCTCGAAACCACAACATGCATCAGTGCCGCCCTTCTCCAGCTAACATCACCATAGTGTGATGAGGGCATAATCCGCTCACAAATAAATCGGTGTAAAATGACTAACTCCTCACTCAGATCCCTCGTCTTCATTATGTTTCCCTTTTTGTACCATGTAGGGTCAATGTTCACCCCAAGTGTGATCGAGAATGCTGGGAGGTGCCCCAATATATCCTCCTTTGCCTTCATCTCCCTTATCAACTTTTGATACGCACAATTCTCCTCTGACACATTAGCGGGCATACTGTAATACCTATTGATCACCGTGCTGGTATACGGGACCTCCAACCCACGCACATAAGAATTGGGTGTATCACCTCTAGAACACACATTGGCATAAAACTCCTGAACAATTCTATTCAATCCCCAAGTGCCCGGGTTCGACGCAAGCATCTTCCATTTATAAAAAGTAAAAATCTCCTTTAAATTACAACTTTCCCAATCGAATTCCCGTTCTACGTTGAATGCATTACCCAGATGATCATTAAAAAATTTATCCGCTTTATCGGAAACGAACCTATGTTGATCAAATTGGGGTTCTTCCACAACCGGGGGATTGGGAACATTTTTATCTCTACCCCGTTTACCCATTACAATACCGAAAAATAGCTTACAAACAGATAAAAATTTCCGGAAAAGAGTCGCCGGATTGTCACTTGGGAGTTTCTTTGGAAAGTCGCCGGAATTGGAGGGGATGAACTCGAAAAGCAACCCTTGGACGTCACTACTTTCCCCACTACTTTTTCCTTCGAAAATCTCCACAAAAAGACAGCTTTCAACCCAAAAAAATCTAACCTTTTAAAGCTTCAAATTTTGTCACTAATGCCGGAATTAATGGAGGAAAAGGCTTGAAATTGGGGTTTGGAAGAAGGTTAGGGAGTGGGTATATGGATTTGGTGGGTAGGAGGTGAGGATTTCAAAGGTTTATGAGAGGATTTTTAGAGAGAAGGGATGAAGGGGCCTGTGTTTTTGATAGAGAAAGGGGGGTAGGGAGGGTTGGTTATTAGGGATTTGTAAAATCTATTCCTATTTGAGTCTCCAAACCCGGCAAGGTATATGCATACTGACCATTGGGAGCGGACGCTCCCCATGACTGGGAGCGGACGCTCCCCTTGAACCAGCCGGATTACGAAATTGGCAAAGTTGGGAGCAGGCGCTCCCCTCCTTTTGGAGCGTGCGCTCCATATTTCCAGCAACTTTCATAGTTTTGAGAAAATTTGGGAGCAGGTGCTCCCCTACTTTTTGGAGCCAATGCTCCCACTTTCCAGTGGGTTTATTTTTTATTTTTTTTTTATTTTTTGTTTTTATAGCAGATTCACTATGTAACCACCTCCGTTCCAACTAAGGAGAACTTTTTACAAAGTTGATTTTTAAGCACTATCAAGATCATATGAATGAATAGGCACCGCAAAGATCTAACCTATGCTATCCTAATTGTATGTGCAAATTACAAAATGATGAATAACGATGGAAGTTTTAATAGCTCCACAAGGAATTCCACAATATAACTTTTTTTTTAAAAAAAATGGATGCGATAACAGGCAAATCCTCAATGTTCTTGTACTAATCAGCAATGAAATCAACCATCTTGTGTGCCTTTTCTCTCAATTGTTCTGAGTCCATTGGCTTCAACCCTCCCTACCTACCAAATTTACAAACACACATATAAGAACACACGGTCAAGAAAATCGTCAAACACATGATGTGCATTCAATACACCATAAGGTCCATAACCAAGAAAACGTTTTTAGTGCTCAATTTGGTTATTACATTGCATGATTGTTCAATTAAAATAAAAAAAGAGTACTAAATTAAAACATCTAAGATAGAATGTAACTTACATTTTTGTATTAATAAACAGGTAAATGTTCTAGGATAGAATCTCATCAATACTCATTGATAGATTGAAAAAAAAATATATGAACCATATAATTACTAAAGTTTGTTTGGAACTCAGTCAAATCCACATTAAGTGCTCCATCAAACCTCAAAGAAGCAGTCAATGAGAAAATAAACTGTATCACATTAACTTAAGTCAGAAATCCAAATATAGAGATCGAAAGAGGAAGGTTAACTAAAAGACAAGATCAAAGTTTATTACCCGAGAAACCACATGCAATGCCGTATAAATCAACCATAAGTATTTAATGGATTTGTTTCTCTGCAATATTACACATCAAAAACAAAGAAGCAAGCTTATAAATATAATCGGTAGTGTTAAATACAGAAACATCTATAAGTTAGCACATCCAGATTGTTCAAACTTGAATAGGATTCCCAAGCCAATAACAACAACAACAACAGAGCCTTAGTCCTAAAATAAATTGGTATTCAAAAATTGTAATACTCTAACCGTCCCTAAATGAATTAATGAAACGGTTGAATGTCATAAATTTTGGATTACCTCATAATTTGTGAAAAACTTCTTTATAGACCACGTTAGTAGTAAACTCGCTCGTTTCACCATCCTTTTCACAAATCAAAACTTTGAGCCCATTTTTGCTTGTAACCCTCGAGATTGCCACATACAGCGCCTACGACCGAATACGGGTCGAGGAAGGTAAAGCCCAACATTTGAAAGTGGTGTCACCGACTCTTATTTATAGTCATAGCGAAGCAAACATTTAATGGGAACTGCCTACGTTGGAATTTAACAGGGAATTTTGTCATATCGACGGGCTCAACATCATTAAGGCACAAACACTTTCATTCCTTTATTCTTTCCTGAAAGCATTCTAGCTTCAACTATATGTTTTCCCAGATTTGTAACGATCATTCTCGTTCCGTTGCATAATTCTGAAGCTTGATCAATGTTTCTGAGTAGCATCACTATACACCCAACCTTCAAATGTATGGAATGGTTCGGCAATTCGGAGCATTTAATTGTATTAAGAAATTCAACAGAAAAAACATCCTCATGGCCAGCAATATCTCCGTCCTCCTTGCTGATGCTATCAGAACTCATATACAACACCTCATCACCGGGCAACATCGACATTACATAATCATTGATAGTATCTACTATCTCATTAGTTGGTGCCAAAATTGCTCTATCCTGAAAAAATCCATCAATGCGCATGTTGTGTAATATGTCAGGATACGTATTTTCAACGATGGTTGCAATAGGATCAGTTGTATTTCTTATCAAAATATCATCAGGTAACTTAATGTCAACTTCCCCATCATTTTCTTCACCGACATCCCCATCTCCTACACGTAATATTCATTCAGTAAAATTTTTGATCTCTAGAACATCCGAAGAAGAAGAGGAACATACCTACATTTATGCAATGAATGAGATGAAACATTTAGTTTCTGCAACAGGGAAATGTAACATGTAAAGAGTTTTAAATTAGATCATTTACCTGCAATCTCATGTTTTTTGTCAATTTTAGGACCTCACACGAATTCCAAAGTTTAGATGAACTGATAGCAGCATGTACAATATCATGTCGGCTTCCTTTAGGCACAACATGCAATATTTGCCTGAAATCACCTCCAAAAACAACAACTAATCCACCAAAGGGCTTATCAGAGCAACGACCATCATGAGTACGCATAATGTCCCTCAAGCTCCGGTCAAGCGCCTCAAAGCAGTGCTTGTGGGCCATCGGAGCCTCATCCCAAATTATAAGCTTCGTTTTCTTTAGGAGACCACACAAATCAGAACCTGGCTTAATCTTGCTGCACGTTGAGCTTTCATCGACTTGTATTGGTATGCCAAATCTGGAATGAGCAGTCCTACCCCTCGGAAGTAGCAACGAAGCTATCCCGCTAGAAGCCACCGGAAGAACTATATCCCTCCTACTTCGCAAGGCTGAGCACAATGTCTTCCATATGAAAGTCTTACCCGTGCCACCATACCCATACAAAAAGAAAACTCCACCTTCTCCTCTATCAATAGCCGTCATGATCTTTTCATAAACCATCCTTTGTTCTTCAGTCAAAGATTTATGTAATATAGAGTGCTCAGCCTTCATCTCCTCAACATCATAAGACATTTCATCCAATATTAGCATATTCTCCGCATCAGAAATTACAGAATTGCTTGGTTGAGGCATATCTTTATAATTTTGTAGACCGCTGCAATTCGCTGCCAATAACTTATCAATCTCAGCCAATGCACAATTTTTAACTTGCTCTTCACTGAGTGTCAAACCTATGTATAATAAAATAGATTGAAATTAAAACAAAAAATGATAAAAAAAAATGATTAACTAAATACTCCCTCCATCCCAGCAGAAGTGAAACTTTGAGAAAACTTGATCAAACTTTAACAACTAATGTAAATACAATATAATCCCTCAGTAACAAAATAGAAAGTAGAATTCTTACTTTGGGTTGTTTTTTCAGGCAGAATTTGCTCTTGATATGTTAACTGTTAGTCAAAGTTTGATCAATTTTACCAAAAGTTTGCCTTCTTCTAGGACGAAGGGAGTATAATTGACAAATTAATCAATAGAATAAAAGATTGACAAAGATTATTAGTCAAAGTATAATTTAACATAATAAAGTATTTACCAGGATTGTTAAAATTCTTTTGATGCTTGTAGTTGACATCGTCTGACAGAACTTGCCAAGTTTGATTCCAGACATCTTGTGGCCTTGACATACTATTAGATAAAAGTAGCATCGCGAAAAGTCTTCGTAGATAATCCGGTGACCCCCATTGACTTGCTTCTTTTATTCCATCAACATACTCCTTATCATCGTCTAACAATCCTAGTGCATAACACCCTTTTTTGTAATCACTGTGCACAATATTATTTACAGTTCTCAAATCATCGTAACACGTAGCACCAAAGAATATGATTTAACATCAGCCTCAAATAGTAGATATCGCCTGAATTGATGGGGACATGATAAATTCGTCCAATTGATGTACCTCTCCTTCTAGGACACCATTCTCGCTTTGACTTATCCCAAACATAATGCTGCGGAAATTCGTGATACTTGTACTGTCGAGCCTCTGGATTCTCACGATTGATCTTCATCCACTGTAAAAATTGTGATTGGGCAATGAGGCTTACCCACAACATCCGTAAGATAATCGCCATCTCTGAAAGGAATGGTTTGGTCTCCCTCTAAATGGAAAGATAAGCGCTCTACAGCGGGTGTCCTGTAATGGATATCAAATGAAAATATTCTCCACATCGCTTCACATGCAGAGACATATCGACAATCGATATACCTTTTAATTTCATCATTCACTTCAAAACCTACCCCTATTCTGTCACTTCCCTTGCTGATATACTTGAATAAGTACTTTATTGATTTGCTTTGATTACAGTATTCCACGTTGATGTGATCCCGGTACTTCAACAACAGCTGTGGATTATAAGGCACAATATACCTATTATCAAGGAAAACTTCGTTTTTTTCTACATTTGCCCCATTGTCTCTCCTCCGGTAAACATAATATCCGTTCTCGTCAACGGAAGTGCCTTCCTTAATGCTTTTGGGGAAGTGCTTCGTGCATCTTTTGTTATCCATGCAAGGAGATTTTAGGTTAGCAACACCACAAGGACCATGCACCATATATTCTTTCACGGCCTCGTACAATTCGGGATCATTTTCTTTATCGGGTATCTCAGCACTTATACACTTGTCGACATCCTCAGTGATTAATGCTTGGTCTTTACTTTTGAGAAAAAGAAGAATATGAGCATGGGGAAGACCTCGTTTTTGAAACTCCACTGTGTAAACAACTATATAAAATAAAAAATGTGCATAATTAAAATTATTGTATCAAAAAATAAAATATGTGGTTTAGTTATTATATATAGCATCCGTCCTACTATAAAACAATTATATTAACAAACGATGTTCAACCTCCAATGACCACAAATGCAAATGGTATAAAAAATTCATCGTTGCATAAACCAAAAAAAGAAAAGAAAAATAAATTAAAAACTGAATTATAGATGACATCAATTCGAATGATAAAAAAAAATTAAAATAAACTAAATTCGTGAGTAACATTATTCCTAATGATGAACTTGATTGTTGTCGACATGAGTAATGCGCACTTGATCTTTATAGATAACATCAATTCGAATGTGACCATGAGGTAGTCCGCATTTGAAAAACTCCACGGAGATGATAGATACGACAACTGCATAGATGAAACGTATATATAATTAAAATAGAGATTGTTAAAAAAAACTGCATTCATCAAATCGAACTTAAACTAATAAATTAAAAGAATTACTTACATGAATTGAGATTGCTAAAACAACATTCTTCTTTAAAATCTCTCACAAGTTTATTGAATTTAGTTTTAAAATTGCCGTACAATACATCAGTAATTTTTTCCTGTTCAAGGCCCGAACTATCTAAAAATTTTGAGACTTCTGGCAAAAAAAGAGTAGATCCAAAGCCGATGAAATGTGAGAGAATCAACCGACTGTTTGTTTCATTGATCTGTGAAATTAACAAACAATAGATTCAGCCCAAATTTTAATCATAAAACATTTTAGAGTGAATAAAAAATGAATACTTGTTAAAGTGAATAAAAAAAATAGGATTACCTTCACGACGGATTCTCTCACAGTGAACAATGGAACTGATGGCTCTGATTTTCTGGCTCTTGTGAAGGACCTGTCGCGTGTGAGAAGAACAAACAGATGGAGATATGTAAGTGCGAAAATTGAAGCTTCCATGATGAGTTGAAACGAAAAACTGAGTATTAAAAAAAACTTGCGGAAGCTGATCTTTTATAGTAATTAAATTTAATTTTCGGATTATAATGGGCCTTAATTTTGAATTTACAATTAACACTTTAAAAATATGTTGAATTATCTATTATCTATTAAAATAAAGATAATCAATTAAGATAAAAAATTGAATTATCCGAAATGGTAGGAATTAGGCTTTTATTTTTATTTTATTTTTTATTTTCGGTGATTGCATGAAATAATGGCTGACCATTTAAAATTAAATTTTTGGAAAATCAAATCTATATTTTTTATTTTGGGTGATTGCATGAAAAAATTTCAAATTTAAAATATCCGATCAAATCGTTAGATTACTTGATTCAAAATGGTTTGAATTTTAAATTGATTGATTCAGTTATAACAGGTAATTTTAAACTGAATCAGATTTTTGGAGTTTTTTCAAGTAAATAATTCCTAAAATAAACTTTTTGTTAATTAGGAGTTTATTTGGAAAATGGTTTGAATTTTAAATTGACTGATTCAGTTATAACAGGGAATTTTTTTTTTTTAATTATCGGTGAAACATGAAATAATTACTGGCCAATGAATAAATGACCAATTTAATTAATTCCTAAAATAAACTGATTATTTAATTTTGGATTAATTTAATTCATTCCTAAAATAAACTAATTTTATAACTAAAAATTCAAATTTTGAATATCAAATTTACTTTTTCAAAATTTATGGAATTATCCGAAATCAAAGGAATTAGGCTTTTAATTTTTTTTGTTTTTTTAATTTTAGGTGAAGGAGGAAATAATAGAAACGGTGCCCCTTGTGATTGTTCATCAAGCAAAGCACAGGACCCTCATGAATGATTTTCAAAGCTTAGGCTTTAGTTGAAACTTTGACCCGAAAGCGGTCAGCGAAGTTTCTATGATGTTCTACCTTTGCATAGTCTCGATCTTACTACCTCCGTCCCAAAACGTTATGTCCATTTTTGTTCATCAAGAACTCATTTTGTGATGTAAAGAGTATGAATTTAGTTTATAAAATCTGCGCGTAGCTCGTAAGTGGTCAAGAGAAAATAATATACTTTGTCCTAATATAAAAAACAAATAATAATAGTGCAATTTTAGGAAAGTACACACATAAATCACACGTACAGCTCTAGAACAACTGTGAGATCAAGAGGAAGTCCATTTGCTTTGTTCAACTTGATGAAGAACATGATCAAGACTGATGTTTTTTCCTTTGAGAAAGTTGGAGTACCAATGTGCAGAAAGCTTTGGATATCTCGTTAAATCTTTGTCTTCCCAATCGACGTAGTACATACCAAACGCTGATTCATAGCCGTACAACAACTCACAGACGTCCATAAATGACCATTGAAAATACCCTTTTGTATGATCCGTTCCTTTTAACAATCCAAGAAAAGAGAAGATAAAAAGATGAGTTGATCATGTGTTGTAGTAGCCTAGATCAATATTTGAAGGCGGGCCCTGGCCATGGTTTAATATAAGCATACCTGATTACATTCAGAACGGAGCCTATGAAACTCTGCAAGTACTCCACCCTTGGATATAATTGTTTTATAGTAGAACGGAGCCTATGAAACTCTGCAACTACAAACAGATTGAGATATGTAAGTGCGAAAATTGAAGAATCCATTATGAGTTGAAACGAAAAACTGAGTATTCAAAAAAAACTGGCGGAAACTAAAAATATGTTTTTTCTTCGTAATTCACTCTAGGTTTGAATTTATAATTTTCATAGAAACTGAAAACATGTATTTATAATGTTAGGATTATAACTGAATAAGATTTTTGGAGTTTTTTCAAGTAAATAATTCCTAAAATAAACGTTTTTTAAGGAGTATATTTGGAAAATGGTTTGAATTTTAAATTGATTGAATAAGTTATCCGAAATCAAAGGAATTGAGCTTTGAATTTTTTTTGTTTTTTTAATTTTAGGTTTGAATTTTTGGACTATAATGATCCTTAATTTGGAAAATGTATTTATAATTTCGTATTATAATGATCCTTAATTTTGAATTTAAAATTAACACTTTAAAAATATGTTGAATTATCTATTACCTATTAAATAAAGATAATCAATTAAGATAAAAAATGGAATTATCCTAAAAGGTATGAATTAGGCTTTTATTTTTATTTTATTTTTTATTTTCGTTGATTACATTAAATAATGGATTGCCATTTAAAAATCAATTTTTGGAAAATCAATTCTATATTTCTTATTTTCGGTTATTAGTATTTGAAAAAATTTCAAATTTTAAAAATCCGATCAAATCTTTAGATTAGGTAATTCAAAATGGTTTAAATTTTAAATTGATTGATTCGGTTATAAAAGTTAATTTTAAACTGAATAAGATTTTTGGAGTTTTTTCAAATAAATAATTCCTAAAATAAACTTTTTATTAGGAGTTTATTTGGAAAATGATTTGAATTTTAAATTGATAGATTACATTATCCGAAATCAAAGGAATTAGGCTTTTAATTTCTTTTTATTTTTAATTTTAGGCGTTGGAAAATTAAAGGATGACTAATTGAGAATTGCCAAGTGGCTTTCCACGTCATAATGCCACGTGGCGCAGTGTAAAGCCTAGAAATTCTTCTGCTTTCATATAGTATATAGATGTGTTTCTTTTACATTTCAACTTGAAACTTTAATAGTTATCTCACCAAAAAATCTTGGCCCCCTTTCAGAAAACTCCTGACTTCTTCTATGTTGATTTCAAGATTAATTTTTATTTTATTATGAAAAAATAATTCTCATTGTCGTAAAATCTTACCTGTTGTGATGGATTTTTTTTCTCATTTAATCCTTTTTAAAAATTTTATTTATATTTATGACTTACTGTTCAAATTTTGCCCAGAGTGTCTTACTTTTTGTAAATCGCTACACCGTGTAGAGATTTTGACATTTTTAATTTCAAACTCGCCAAACCATTTAGCGAGTTTATTTATTTTTTATTTTCATTAATTATTTTCTGTAATATTAAAAAACAAATTCCAAATATTAAAAAACAAATTCCATGAAAATTAAACTCGCCATTTCATTTGGCGAGTTTAAACGAAATTAGAAATCGCCAATTCAATCAGCGAGTTTAAAGGAAGGTGAACTCGCCAATTCAATTGGCGAGTTTGTAAAAACCAGATTATCACACCAGCAGTTCAGTTTACTGTCCACCTGCAAAATATATGTATACACAAACAACAAAACCAACAAAACAAAACTCATGTATACAACAACAAATATAGAAACAAACTAAAACTTTCAAAAAACAAACAAATATATTACAAAAATATTATAATATACTACAAATATCCATTACAAAAACTACTAAACTAATCAAATCTCACTTCTTACTTCTTTCATATGTTTTATCATATGTAGATGGAGTGAATTTGTTTACCGGATGTCGCGACCTAGACCCCTTTCTTATGTCAGCCTGTCTCTGAAATTCCTCCCTCTGAGGTTGTATAATGCCCTCAAAGTAAGTCTCACCAGAAGAAGTCGAATTCGGATCGGAGAAGGTTGGAACGATGCTTATGACGTAGATAGAGGAACCCCAAAGGCACTTCCACTCCCTGAATATTGTCTAAAACCCATAGTGGGTTCACGGGGAGGGTCTAACTGGGCACTCCACCCACTCCCACTCCCACTCCCATCCCCCCACCTACTCCCACTCCCACTAAATTGACTTTGAGTCCACTGTGACCATTCAAATAGCCCATCATCCTCGGTCTGGGCTTGAGGCTCTGGCTGTGGCTGTGGGTCGATGTGAGGCTCTGGCTGTGGCTCTGGCTCATCATGTAAGTTCATCCCCGGCTGTGCCTTTCTGGGTGCACGATGTGCACGTCTACGAGGCTGTCTAGGTGCCACACCCTGGGCGCGATCAACCGGTACTGAAGGTGCTTCAGCCTCAAGCCGCTGCTGCTCTCTCACATGCGTGAGAGTGTCTGACATCCCTCCGCACCTCAAATCGGGACGAACACGGTGGACTTTGCTGCTTCTCATCCCTAGTAATGCCAACTTCATTTGTCACATGAACATGATGTAAGTTTTGTACCTGTTTTTATAGCATAAATTATGAGAATGAGACATAATTTAATAATTCGAAGTAAAAAAAGTAAGGTGATTATAATGAGAACAATTTAAGAAATGCTTATCAAACCCTCCAAGAAAGGGGCCATCGTCCGGTAACCAATCTCCTCTACATGCACTGGGTTTTGAACAAACATGCACGTGATCCTCCTGTACCAAATCATGTAAGGATGCGTATAATGCATGGCTTGAACCCCCATCTGCTCGTACACCACTCTATCCCGCCGTTGTTCCCAAGCTGCTATAAATCGCTGGTGTCGGGAACCCCAAACGACATGGCTGTTCCTGCGGCGGTCAACCCTGTGCAACTCCTCCCCTGTGTCACACGGTTCTGGGATCCCCTGCAGCATGCCGAACTGCCTCAACACGCGATCAGGGTGGTGCCACTCTACCTTCTCAAAACAGATCAGAGGGACTCTAGACCTCCAAATGACCTCTCCACAGCGGCAATAAGGCTGGAGCCTGTCGATCTGCGTATGGCATCCACACAACCTCGATCATCGGGCCAAGTGCGCTAACTAGTCTCGATAGCTGTGAAGGTTGTGTGCAGTAACATACTTTAGAGATAACCGTCCAATCCACCTGAAATTCAATAAATAGAGAAGTATAAGCCAAAATTTCAATATGTAGTAGGTGACAATAACATTTCAGATGGAAAACTCGTTAATAAATGTATACCTGCACCCCAAGGGAAGGTTGCCCTGATCCTCATTTGGCCTAAGAGAAATAGATTGCGTACATAGCAACCTATCCCATGCCCAAAGTTGTATAAAAAAAAATGAAATACTATCAAAACATATGATTTCAAATAAAAAAAGAAAAAAAGAGAACAACATCATAACGTTTAATTAAAATGTTATAGCATACCTGCAGAATATTTAGAAATCCACCACACTGGCTAGTGTCGGGGTGAGTGGCAGAGCAAAGTTCCCTATATAAAAAGGCTAAGCATGCACTACCCCAGCTGTACATGTGTATCCTCTCAATATCTCTAAGTAAAGGGAGATAAAATAGCTTCACCTTGTTGTTAGTACGATCTGGCATCACATTTGCCCCAAGGGCTATCAAAATATAGGCACGCGTATACCTATCAACCAAGTGTGTGTGGGGGGGGGATCAGCGGGAAGGCTACCAAACTCAGAAAATTGTGTCCTCAGCCACTTAATCTTTAAACTACTACCATCAAATGCTACATCAGGTGGAACAATACCTAGAAGCTTCGCACATAAGACCCGCCAATCTGGAAGCACGGGCAAACCTGAATCGGTAACGGGTAACCCATCAATCAGCAACCCCGACAGCATCCCGATATCCTCTAATGTGATGGTCATCTCACCAACAGGGAGGTGGAATGTATACGTTTTCGGACGCCATTTCTCAATCAACGACTCAAATAATGCCCAGTCATACTGCACTCTCCCGATTAAATTAACTCCTAACCACCCAGCCACTGCTAATCTCTCCTGGATAACGGGAGCTATAACATCTGGCACGGTTGCACCATGACGAAATGATAAACTCGAAACGTCACGATTTGCCCAAATATATCGGGCTCGGTGGGAGTGTTGTAAAGTCAACACGAAAGGATCAAAGGGCCCAGGATCAACAAAAGTACCCATCTGTTAATCAAAACAACACAAACACAAGTATTATTTTGAAAAATCAAATACTCTAGGAAGTGTTACGTTCACAAATCAATACTCTAAATTCATTTGACAAATAAAATGAATAACTATGTTTAAAACTAAAATAATCATTTCATTCAGTCACAATCATCAGATCATTCTCTTGAATTGAAATGATCCTTTCCAGGTTACATCAGGTTTGATAATCAAGGCAAAACATGTATTACATCTACTTGAATTGTCTATAGATCTTGATTGTTATGATGAATTGGGGATTGTACATGGGGATTGTACATTTAAATCAATAATTCGCGTTAAAGCTTCAGTGAAGCATATGCATGCAAAGTGACATTGTCAATGTATATGGAGGTTCCAGGGAGAATGACATGGATTAGTGGTGAAGCTAGAACCAGAACGTGCTAAATCACCTTTGCTGCTGTACATGCTTAAGCTATTGCAGCGAGGTCTTAACATATTATACCGTTTTAAAGGGTTTCTGTGTGAAACTTTAACTTGTGAAGATTAAATCAGGATACCACATTTGAACTTAAGGTAGTGATTACATCAGCATTTCTCCTTAAACTTTATTTTAGCTGGACCTTGTGCATATTGGTAGGAATTGATGACTTAAATGATACAAGATGCATTCAAATGGAGTTTATACAAGCTCGTTAATTGCTAATGCCAAGAAGTTTATGGAACTGCATTCAACATTAGGTTTGGCTGGAACTCTCTCTCTCTCTCTCTCTCTCTCTCTCTCTCTCTCTCTCTCTCTCTCTCTCTCTCTCTCTCTCTCTCTCTCTCTCTCTCTCTCTATATATATATATATATATATATATATATATATATATATATATATATATATATATATATATATATGTTAAAAACAATCAAACCCACATCAACTAGGCTAATTAATCAACTTAAATTCATAACATAATACAGAAATCACAGAAAAAATCAATCAAAAACACATCAAAACATCCAAAATTCGTTCAATTTAAACCTAAAATGATCAAATTCAAACTCAAATCTAAATTCTAAATTCACAAACACAACTCATTCTAAACTTCAAAAAATGAAAATATGGGGAAGAGAATGAAAACTTACTTAACAATTTTGAAGAATCAATGAATAGAGGATTTTTGAATTTGGATGTCTTGAAAAATCGTTCTTCATTCTCTCTTCTTCTTCCTTAAATTTTTTTCTTTCTTCTTCTTCTGCCTGTGACTGTAAAATCGCCAATTGGGGATCTGAATATTAAACGTAAACTCGCCAATTGAATTGGCGATTTTCAATTACGTTTAAACTCGCCAAATGAAATGGCGAGTTTAATTTCCATGGAATTTATTTTTTAATATTTGGAATTTGTTTTTTAATATTACAGAAAATAATTAATTGAAATAAAAAATAAATAAACTCGCTAAATGGTTTGGCGAGTTTGAAATTAAAAATGTCAGAATCGCTACACGGTGTAGCGATTTACAAAAAGTAGGACATTTTAGGCAAAAGTTTGAAAAATAAGTCATAAAATGTAAATAAAAATTTAAAAAAGAATTAAATAAGAAAAAATTTGGTTGTTATCTGTAGTAAATGGTGCTCAGTACTAACTTTTAAATTTTTACGGGAATAATTAATTGTTTATAAGTTATCAATCGAAGTTAATCTAGTTTATCAATAATATAATTAGTACATATATATTATAGTAAAAGTTCGTGTCCGAGGACACGTGTTTTTTTTTTTTTTAATTTTTTTTTTAAAAGGCAAAATGGGAAAGAGACAACTTAGTGAGGGCAAAATGAGAAATTTGACATTTAAAACTGTTCACATAACTGTTCATAGTACCAGTGTGATTTATACTATAGATTCAAGTGGGATGGTGGTGGAATAAATATTGGCCTTGTTGTCTGAGGAAGTACAAATTTTGGGAAGGAAAGTTAATTTTTAGTAATTAGGAATTAGTGATTTGGCGAAATGAAATAGAAAATGTAGTAAGATAAATTCTAAGATGGCATTTTATTTTTTTTATGTGTTAGGTGCTGAAATCTGATTTCACGTCTGAATTTGACTAAATTGATAAGAGGTAGCGTCTGAAGACTGATTTCTGAATTACTCAAACTGTTTGAATATTCATCTGAATTCACATCTGAAATTAATGTTACAACATTTAATAGAGTAGTGAGATTAGATGTATGGTTATTGATCTAGTGTTTGGGTTAAGTATTTTTGAAATTACGAGTTTATGGAAGAGATATATATGAAAAAAATCAATTAAGAAGCAAATAAGTAATAATTTTACATCTGAAAATTAAGTGAAAAATAAGAGGCATTCAGATCTGAATGGAGGAAAAAAAACAGTCTAAATTGTATTATGTCTGATGCACCCACCCATTCAGATCTGAATAAGAGCTGAAAATGAAAAACAAATGAGGCCTAAATAGTTTACTTTGTAAAAAAAATATATGTTATTATGTGCTTGAAAATAAGTTTTGATTATTTACAAACATGTCATGTCAGTGATATTACCTCGTTTTTATAATAAGTTTCAACCATTTATAAAAATGTCAGTGCATACATTTTAAACACGTTTTCCCCAAACGTTAGAAAAAATGTTTTTTTTTTCAAGCCCAAAATATTATGCCAAAAATTCAGAAAAAAACATATTTCCTTACAACAACAACAACAACAACAAAAATAGTGATTTTTGTAAATAGAATTTCTTAATATGCAGAGATAGTTTTGTAAATAATTGAAAAGCTATTTTAAAATCGTTTTGTGCCATTTTTGTAAATAACCGGAATTTATTAACCTATTCGGACACTTTTTAAATATACAACTAAAACTTTTTATCACTACAACTGACAATCTCTTTTATATTACCCTTGACACTCTTTAACACCAACGTTGATACTAAAAACACTACACTCTTTAGATCTAACACTAACACTGAATTAATGTTTGGATTAAATATAGGGACAATTATCAAATAGTCCCTCATCCTAATGAAAATAACCACCAAGGGCACACATTTTGAAAAAATTTCACCAGGTCCACGCTTTATAATGACACCCCATTTTTTATGAAGGCACACCATGCGACATAAAGGGACGGCTGTCACTGTCCCTTTCTCTTCCTGTTTTTTCATTTTTTTTCCCTCCCAAAACTTTAAAATGAAATATCTTAAGATCTAGAACTCAAAAAAAAAAAAACTGAAACCACCATTGTTTTCGTATCGTCAATACGAATCAAACTAGTAGCATCAACATATAATCTGGAGCAAATTTGAAAAGTTCACAGTTGTTTTTGATAAGTTCACAGTTATTTTTTACATTTGTTTCAATAACAATTAAGAGAAGTTCATAGTTGTTTTAGCTAAATTCATAATTTCTGCATGAAAATGACTATTATTTACTTAATTCACAGATTTTTTAGTTAAGTTCACAGTTGTTTTTAGCCTTTTATAGTCTTTATTTTTGCAATTTTATGAGATTATTTGACCTATTTGTTAAGTTCACTGTTATTTTTGGTTAAGTTCACAATTGTTTTAGTCCTTTATAACATCTATTTTTGCAACTTTATGAGATTATTTGACATATTTGTTATGTTCACAGTTGTTTTACTTAAGTTCATTGTTGTTTTTTATTAAGTTCACAGTTGTTTTAGTCCTTTAGAGATCTATTTTTGCAATTTTTATGACATTATTTGACATATTTGTTATGTTCACAGTCGTTTTTACTTAAGTTCACAGTTGTTTTAATCATTTATGACTACTATTTTTGCAATTTTATGAAATTATTTGATATATTTGTTTTGTTCACAATTGTTTTTACTTAAGTTCACAGTTGTTGTTATTTAAGTTCACAATTGTTTTAGTCCTTTTATGACATCTATTTTTGCAATTTTATGAAATTATTTGACATATTTATTATGTTCACAGTTGTTTTTCGATACGAAATAATTGATCAACAACAACATATCGAGTCATTAGTGAATTAGAGTCTAGTTATACCCAGAAATTACTGACAATAAATAAAAAGACACTTATCCATTTAATTTCGTCTACGAGAACAAAAGCACCACAAAAATTACTCCAGTAATTATAAACACCATACGAATACAAATTCATCAAAATCAGCAGTTAATGAGAGGGGTAGCCGGACTTTCATGAATTTCGGTGTGTAATTTCTTCTGGATCGAAGCTCTACATCAGATCGGGGTACGAGGTGGGTTATGCGAGCTTGGAGGTCACAGATCAAGGCTGGAGATGTCGTATCAAACTGGAGGTCGCAGATTGAGATCGGAGTTGGTTGCTCCGGTGAGCGGGCTTGAGGTTTTTCCAGAGCAAGATTGGGCGACGAGCTGCCATCTCGGGCTAACTGGCGGGATGCGACCACAATTAAACTTGACCGGCAAGGTGCTCTAGTTGTCTGTCCGGAGTTGAGAAGGTGGTCGTCAGAGGGGGAGATAGTCACTGGAGATGGGTAGGGCAGAGAGAGAGAGAGAGTGTGTGTGTGTGTGTGTGTGTGTATGTGTGTGTGTGTGTGTGTGAGAGAGAGAGAGAGAGAGAGAGACTGAGTTATAAAGGAGGGAAGGGATGGGTGAGTTTATTTGTTTTATGGGTGTCATTAATAAGGAATGGACTAGGTGGAATATTTATTAGGATAGTGGATTAGTTGGTTAAATTCCAAAATTCTTGTCTTAATTGGTCTTTTGACTTGGGATGAAGGATCCACCGGTAATTTTCTCTTAAATATATACAGCCTCCGTCCCAAATTTACGTGCACATTTTGCCATTTTGGGCGTCCCAAACCTACGTGCACATTTCTTAAAATGACAAAGAATCTTTACTATTCCCTCCACTTATTCCTCTCTATTTTACTTTTATACTCACAACACCAATCAATTTTTCTATTTCTTCCACTCATTCTTTCTCCTATTTTACTTTTACACTCACAACACTTTCTCCTTTATTCAACAACAATCAATTTTACTATTTTCTCCACTCATTTTCTCTTCTATTTTACTTTTACACTCATCACACTTTCTCCATTATTCACTTTCCTTAATCTACACACAAAAACCCAAGTGTGCACGTAGATTTGGGAGGAGGGGGTATAGAGTACATATCCGTATATTTTAAAATAAATGTTTGTCGGGCCAAGACGTCGTATTAACTGGCCCAGTCCAAAACCGCATACTAACACACCGGCCCAGGCCCAATACCTAACCTACCACCGCACATCTATATAAACGCACCAACGGGCAAATTCATTAGCGTTCATTTGACGCCATCTCATTCCGCCTTTTTTTTTTTCTCTGGCTAGCCAATGATCCATCGTTCATGGGGAAAGAGGATACGAAGAATTGATATCCATGGAGAAGGGACATGAAAGCGGATATGAAGAAGAAGTCACCAACACACACTGCAACTACCGGAGAGAGACTGGTATCTTCTAATTTATGGTTATGCAACTATATTAAATTCACAAAGAATCCTATTTTGTGGTGAAAACCTAATATTTCAGAGATTTAGCAAGTATAAAAACGCAATTAATCATTAAATGGAAAGATTATGAGTTTCAATTTCATGAAATTCACACCACAATTTAAAGGATTCAAGCAATTTCTGCATATTCCTGGTTCGTGCTTTCAACTAGGGCTGGCTAGGAAAACAAATATAGTATTGATGCTATCAATAGAAACGGGTATGCAACGGTGGTCCGGCTCAAGGATCGATCTCCTTAACCTGAGAATAAGAAAAAAAACCGTTGGCTCAAAGCCGAGGGGGGTCCCCGGCGATGAGGCTCCGGCATAAGGATAAGAACACAGTGATGGAGATGAAGCTATGGAATATGGAAATTGGCTTGAGTTCAAGTAACTTACCTTCTGCCTCGAGGGAGAAGTCATATTTATATGAGGGAGAGGTTTGAATTATTATCAAATATCAAGGGGACTCGTGTTCATACCTCATTGGCGGAGAGTCCTTTTGGTCAGGAGAGTGGGAGCAAATCTCTGTTGGGACAGAGACTATGGGAGCCTTCTCTCTGCCACGCAACGCAAGGAGTGGAGTCGCTGGAGATTTACGTCGGAGGACCACTAGGATGATCGTCATACTTCAGGGGACCATTCTAGACCACTTAGGGTCATTACACGCGAGGGGTCAGAGACATCCGTATGAGGGAACGATCGTCCAAGTCATGGGAGGATCATGAGATGAGTTGGATAGGAGGAAATTGGATGGGGACGACTTCTTGGGGGCGGTGTGCTCTTCATTGGAGAAGTATAATGGTAAGAACTCATGAGTGAGCCAACTATTGCGGTATGCCTCATGGATATCGAGGTGTTCAGCTCGGTGTGTGGGAAAGGTTCTCTATGAAATGCTAACGGCTTGCTGGGGAGATGACACCGCTTAGTGCTCGGAGGGAAGAAGATAGCTGGGAGAAAGACTTGGGGCAAGCCTCATGGGTGATACTGTTAAGGGGGAAACCGCCACTAAAGGTGATGTGGGGAGATTGCGTGGGTCAAGGAAAAACAAAAGGACGAGGAATGGAGGAATTTGGGAAGCCGCAGGAGGCCTCGGGAAACCGCACATGACGGTTTGGGGGTACGCCATGCGGTTTGATGGGAGAAGGGCGAATATGGTGGTGGTGTGAAGTGTAGGACGAGAAGGGATTCAAGGGAAGGAGATGACACCGCATCTCGCGGTTTGGGGAGAGGGCCACAAAGGCGGTTTGAGGGAGATTTATCCACGCAGCCGAGAGAAGGGCAAATGAGGCGACGGTGTGAAAGACGGCGGTATGGGAAATGTGTGACACCGTATGGGTCTTGAAAAAGGGAGATATTCGGCTTAACGCAAATCATGGCCTGAGAAAATCAAAATGAGGTTTGTTGAATGTTATGAGCAAACCGCATTGGCGGTATGAATAAAGGGGAGTGGCCGATTTGATCATTGTCAAGCGAGGGAGGGATTAAGGGAGGATTAAAAGGGAGCAGCAACAAGGGGAAGGATAAACAAGAAAAGGGGTTAAACAGGAGGTGCGGTTTGGGCTTGCCATCATCAGTGTCTTGATCCAATTCTTTGGGGTTGTTCCGGTTTGAAATTGAGTCCAAGGCTTTGGCTCATCAGTAGCCCCCAACTCCTTAGCTTGATTATTTATGATCGAGTTGAGAAGGAAATAGTATGATCACTTAGATCAATTTTTGCAAATCTTCATCGGTTTGCTATGGTCAATTAGATCAATTTTTGCAAATCTTTTTGTGGTTTGATATGGCCACTTAGATCAATTTTTGCAAATCCTCATCGGTTTGCTATGATCACTTAGACCAATTTTTGCAAATCTTCATCGTTTTGCTATGGTCACTTAGACCAATTTTCGCAAATCTTTATCGGTTTACTATGGTCATTTAGACCAATTTCTGCAAATCCTCTTCGGTTTGCTATGGTCACTTAGACCAATTTTCGCAAACCGTTATAGATAGTCATCTTGGCCTTAGCTTTTCATTGATATGGTTGATTGAACCAATTTTGGCTAAGTGTTTATGCATCATGATCATTGGGATCGATTTTTTACTAAGAACCTGAGCCCTATTTTTAGTCGTATCACCACTGAGGCCATGAGGTTTTGTTTCATCACCCGATATGCTTGTGGTGTTCCTGCTAGCTATGACCTCCTGGATTAATAGTCGCGAGCACCTTTATCGTGGTCATTCAATACCCTTTTGCTATAATCACTGAGATTAATGTTTGCAAGCATTTCAATTTTTATTTTTTGATATCGTTACAAATGTTATAACTTCATGAGTTAATTTTAGCAAGCGGGCATGGCTTTATGGTCGTGTTTGACCAATCTTGGCAAAGCGTTCGTGCCAAGTTATTCCTGGCCTTCGGTTTCCATGAGGAACCATTTCACAAACTGCTAGGGTCATTTGGACCGATTTTCGCGGAGTGCGTTGTTTTTAGCTTGTTTGTCTTAGGCCCATATCAGCTGAGATATGTGCGGTATGGACACCTTTGTTAGGATACCGCGTGGAATAACATATGTAAAGCTTTTGGAGAAATCGGGCAAAAAATATAATGGAGAACATTTTCGAATGGAGAAGGCATTGATTTCATTAAACTTTCAAGGAGAATGGAGAAAATCTACTACATGTTTAAGTCTTTAGGGAAACCGGCAAAACATTTTACCGATGCTAAATCTTTTAGGGAAAGCAGTAAAAACTTACTAAAGAGGTTTACAATTTCTGTTCAGGAATGGCTGGACTGATCACAATTTCCTCTAGCTCCTCATGAGCTTGTATATCGGGTTCATCCCTCATCTGCAAACTGTCAATCACAATGCCTCCCTTTCTTGGAATTTTCTCTTTTCCAATTGGCTCTTCCTTCTTCGCTTCATCAGCTTCTTCCTCCGAAGTAACCATTATCTCCTTTCCTACTTCGTTTGAGAGAGGTTCATCCACATCCTTATTGATCTCTAACACCATTTCAACGTCTTGTTCCAAGGACTTGCATGCCGCAACTTCATTGTCATCGGAGATCACTCCCACTAGAATTGGTGATTTGAAAATTTGACTCTCCCATACCATGGGGTTTTTCTTCTGGTAATCCCATATCATTGAATCTTCCTCCTCCTCTATTTCCAAGTCGGCAATTATTCCGATCGTGCTCCTGGAGGAAGTTTGGGAACGGCTAAGTGTTATTTCACGATCTGGCTCATAGATTGTTATGCTATTCTTGTTCTTCTGCATTGGAGAAGTATGATGGTAAGAACTCACGAATGAGCCAACTATTGCGGTATGCCTCATGAGTCAAGGGAAAAACAAAAGGATGAGGAATGGAGGAATTTGGGGTGAAGCCAGTAGGAGGCCTCGGGGAAACCGCACATGGGCGATTTGGGGGTATGCCTATGCGGTTTGATGGGAGAAGGGCGAATATGGTGATGGTGTGAAGGGTAGGACGAGAAGGGATTCAAGGGAAGGGGAGATGACACCGCATCTTGCGGTTTGGGGGAGAGGGCCACAAAGGCGGTGTGAGGGAGATTTATCCATGCGGTTTGAAGGGAGAGGGGCAAATGAGGGTGACGGTGTGAAGATGGCGGTATGGGTAAATGTGTGACACCGCATGGGTCTTGGAAAAAGGGAGATATTTTGTTTAATGCAAATGGTGGGGTTTGAGAAAATCAAAATGAGGTTTGTTGAATGTTATGAGCAAACTGCATTGGCGGTATGAATAAAGGGGAGTGGCCGATTTGATCATTGTCAAGCGAGTGAGGGATTAAGGGAGGATTAGAAGGGAGCAGCAACAAGGGGAGGGATAAACAAGAAAAGGGGTCAAACAGAAGGTGTGGTTTGGGCTTGCCATCATCAGTGTCTTGATCCAATTTTTTGGGGTTGTTCCGGCTTGAAATTGAGTCCAAGGCTTTGGCTCATCTGTTATTATTGCTGTTTTACATGAGGTGGACCCATTATCTCTTTCTCTTTCTCTTTCTCTTTCTAATTATCAATTTTCTATTCCTTTCCCCCATTAATTATGGGTACAAAAATTCACTTAGCAGCAACGTATACAAGTTTCTGCTGCACCTTTGGTTTCCGATCACAGATATATTGCAAATGGTGGGTTGTGCTGGCCATCCACCATATGGTCAACATGGGAAAGCAGTCATTCCTGTTCTCAACCTAAAAAGAGCTTCTACAAAAAAAAGTCAAATACTAATTGCAGTAAAATACACTTCTCTCGCTCTCTCTCTCTTTCATATTCTCCAGCTTATTATGGATGGAGAATGTTGAACCCGGAAATATAAGTTCTTACCTATTAAGATAAAATCATAGCTACACAAAGTGATGTAACATGTTCTCTCATTGGCAATTTTTCTAATCAGTCCTTTTGATGTTTGTTAATGTTCCTTAAAAGCTTACTACAGGAGATGCTTGAGGATTTGGAGGACAGTGGATGCATCAAAATCAATGAAAAAAGTCTGGAGCCATTGATGTTAGGCTCAGTTGTATTTCAATATTACCTTAAATGCATGACAATGCAATGTTTGCTTCAAATATAGGTCCATGCACATCTCTTTAAGTAAGTTAGATAAGCTAATGTTACTAAACATGGCCTATTCAACCTTTTCTCAAGTGTTATCTTTATCTTATTTTATCTTTCAATCATGATTCTTGTGACATGATCTTTTGTCTCGGGTGTTCCTACATATACTATCTGGTGCTTCAGAATACGATGAGCTCCTTGTCAGACATGATGAGGTAATTTTTTTTATTTTTTATCGCAGGCTCAACTTTGGTGTATGTCTTTACGGTGGCATTGAATTTAAGATTACCTTTCAAACCCTTCTCAGATGCTGGTAAAATTTCTTTCCCTTTTGAAATCCGAGCCCTTGGAATTGGGCTTGGCATGTTCTCGGACTCGCCGGATTCTCTGGACAATTCGTCGGCTTCAACCTCAGGTTCCGTTTCCGGTTGTACTCCGGCATCTCTTCTTATCTCTTTCTAATTCTCAGTTTCCTGTTCCCTTTCCCCATTAATTATGGTTCCGCCTATTTTTACATGATCATTTTGCATAATATAAGTGCAAGTTTGGCCCTTACCACCATTGCGAACTTTATTTATTCATTTTTATTTTATTTTTTGCGTAGAGAGAGATGACTTCTTTCATGTTGTAATATTGCAAAACTGTTGATCGTCAAGTTTGGCCCAACCAACATCCCCTCAGGTAGTTTTGTTAGGGATCTGTTGCCAAAAAGTTGTCTAGCTTATTCTTCTCTGATGCTTATATTATGTGTTTTGTATGTTAATTTTGCACATACCATTTCTGTTCAGATATCGTGGAAGCTTGAAGAGTTGATATGGATGGTCTACAAGAGATGGTAGAGAGAGAGAGAGAGAGAGTTTCTTAAAATTGTTCTCAGCATTATTAGTTTTTTCTTGTTTCCTTTTCTTTTCCTAATACTATATCTCTGAGCAGTGGTGAGGCTACCTAAATGCTATTGGGGTCACCCCCTTTAATTTTGGAGTGTGTCAATTTTAGCACCTTTAAATTTTTAGAAAATGGCTTTTTATTACTAAAAAATATGATTTTATACATTTTGACCTCCTTAATTTTTAGAAAATTTTGCACTAAATTTATAATTTGAACCCCTTGTATATTTGAATACTTTAATTATAATAGTTGTCCTCAAAACAACCATGACCCTCTTTCCAAAAAATCATGGCTTCGCCACTGTCTCTGAGTTTGATTTGGCTTTCCGTGATGCTGAAGACTGAAGCAATATTTTGGGCATTTCCCATTCGTTAAGCAGTCCACCTGTCTGCTACAGCAAGTCCTATCACCAGAACTCACTCTACTGAAGGTAAGCACTTTGGTAAAGCATTCTTTTTTTTGAATATGCATTGACGAATAGCCTTAAGGTCGAAATTCTGGACTGGTGATATTAATCTCCATCTTTCAGGTGGATTTTTTCGCAACTCCAGACTTTTGTTTGGCAGGGTCGGTTTTGTGGTGCTGCAGAACACTAGTGGATTCTTGTTGAGGTTCTGTGTTGCTATTTACTTTCTCCTTCTTAGGCGCAAATGTTGTTTCTTAATTACAAAACATGTTTTTGTGTTTTTTAATTGCTTTGTTGTATGAGGTGGTAATGTCATCCTAATAGGAATGGATGGGGCAGGGCTGCTATTGTGTATAAGATGGAAGGGGGGGGGGGGATTGAGGGCTTAAATTTAATTTATCGTTGTCTCACAGTAATTTATAATCCCTCCGTCCCATATTACCTTCCCCATTTGCTACAATAGCAAGTCAACCGAGTTCAACTTTGACCAAACTTTAATATCAATCTATTTATTCTAATGAAATTTTAATAATTGCTATTGATAAATCATTTGGTTATTTTATGGATAACAATTTTTAGATTTTTATTATGATAAGTAAATTGATATTAAAGTTTGGTCAAAGTTGAACTTGGTTGAACTGAGTTCGTATTAACTGGGTAAGCTTTTCTGGGACAGAGGGAGTATGCCAAAAAGTAAGTATGTGCAATCTTTGTTGGATTTATAATATAATATTCTTTGAAAAGTTTCACCTAGTCTGGAGAACAAGGAGAAGTTGGTCATTAAGTAAATTAAAAGAGGGATTGTCTAAAATTGGTATTGCACATGGTGGTAAAAAGATCTAGGATGAACTTGATTTTACGCTGTCAATGTTAATTTACTTTTCATTGGGAGCAATGGATACAAGTTTCTGCTGCACCTTTGGTTGAAGATCCTTTTACATGTTGGTTGCACAAAGCTTGATGAACTTAGAGAAGAAATCATAAATGGTTTTGAAATGGTCTATATATGCTCGTGTGAAAGTTTTCAGGAGTGACATAAACAGACACGACAAGTGTGGAACATACAATGTGGATTGGCGGAGCTTGAAGCCCTTGTCTTTTGCCGGCTTAGTATTTCAGGAATGTACTTCGCATGCATATGTTATTTCTTATTCCTTAAAGCCTTACTCATTGACATCCTTCGGAAACAGAATTTATAAAGCAGTATACTCCTTACAAGTTTTCACATTTCATGGATAAAATTCTCTGCTGCATGCAGAGGGCAATTTGGTGTTGTGTTTCAGTGGAGAGGATGATGGATTACATTATCCTCGTTATTGGAATAATTGGATTTATTTTTGCAACCGTTAGTGTGTTACTTGTTATGGAAACCATAACAAGTTTTATGACGGAGATGGTTTCAAATTCTACCAGTTTTCATTTGGTTTGATAAGTGAAGATGAAGAATGAAGTAGCCCGGATACATTCTATTCTATTGTATGGACAAGAGTAACCAGAAAACGATAAAGAGGCCTGAAGCTTTGATTAGTGTATCTAGTTTGTTAAAGGTTCGTTCGGGCAGGATGTAGATATAGTTGATTCTTTCACGTGGATGGAAGGTACAAGAAACTGCCGAGGGGAGCATATTCTTCACGTGTGAGTAGGTGCGCTTTCTCTCCACTGTGCATAGCTACATTTTTCATTTATTTTTAACAACTATGTTATGTTTGGAACATTTTTGTGAAGTTTGTAACGATTCTGTTAAGCTTCTAACGACTTCTGAGGTGAAGGAAGAAAATGAAGTTAAATATCATAGTGAAGTGGCAAAACTGACGGAAAGTACAGTGACAAGTTTGTAGGTAACAGTAGAGTTGCAAATTTTATAGTTTTCGCCCCAATCAAGCATGAACAGTATAAACCGAGATACGAATATGGGTTTGCTCAAGCTGGGCCTAATTGAATTGGGCCATGAATATTATCTAAATAACCAAGTATCAGGGCCGAGTAAGGTCTTCCTTATATGACGAGGAGCGTTTATCTCAAATTTCTTATGTCAACATGTTTGGGCCGTTATAAAGAAGAGACGAGGAAACTAAAGTTCTTACCTCGGCATTCTCCACCGTGACGAGGAAACTAAATCATTTACCTCGGCATATCTCCGTACCGGCCAATCTCCAAATGACGAGGAAGCAGAATCATTTACCTCGGTCTATTTGTTAAGGCCGAGGTAAAACATTTGTGTTCCTCGGCGTTCCTGCTAGCGTAACATACAATCCTTATACAACAAGGATTACACATTCATGATTCAATCCAGATTGTAATCAGCTACACCAATCCAAGTCAAACAATGACTCCTTAACAGATGTAATTCTCTTAGGATTACATCTTATCTCTTTACAAGTTTATTTCAATATGGATTCTATCAATCCATCCTTATAAATACAAGCCCCATGGCTCATTATGAGGTAGGTGACTTTTTACATTGGAAAAACTCTGTCCATTTATTTTCTCATATACAAACCGTGAACTTACTCTCACGCCGGAGGGCCTTTAGCCGGATCCGCCCCGGCTTAGTTTACGTGTTTTCTCTTATTTTCAGGCCTTGCAATCACCGGAGCAATCATCGCTTGAATTTGGGCTGTTTTGACGATTTTGGCATCATCAATTGGTTCCATTGCCGGGAAATCGATTCAAACACCCTTTGTTTGGCCTGGAAAACCCTCGCTAAAAGCCAATTTTCTTGCCGAAATTTTTTCTTTCTGTGAACGGAATTTTTGGATCATTGAGACTGTTCGTGACATCGCCGGAATCATCAAGTTCAAATTTCTAATTTGCCCAGATTCCGTTAAAGGCGTTTTTAGCGTTAAATTCGATCCCAATTTTGGCTTGAATTTTTTGTGCTGGAAAAATTGCAATTGGCTGTTTGTTTTTGGTCAAATTTTGCCCTGATTTTGACCAGAAATTTGGATCTATTGAAATTGTGATTTTTGGAAATTTACACTTGGTAATTTGCTGTTGGCTTACAATGGACGGACAGTTTACAAGTATTACGGCTGAGGACCCCACCTGTGTGAATGGGGCGAACACAGGAGCCGAGGAACCGCCTCCTCCTCCTCCTCTACTCAGCCTGATGCCCCTCCTCCTCTCCACGACCCTTCGTTCCAAGGGTCGTGTGAATGCCGAGGAGAAGGCGCCGGAAGCTTCCTCGTCCCACTCGTGCTCGTGGAAAGCAAGTGGGAAGGAAGAAAACAAAGAATGCCGACGCCTGGTCAAGCCGGAGGAAGTCAACCCATCGACCGACGCTCTTTGTTGCATAAGCAAATGGAGACATTACAAAGAATGTATGAAACACAGGTTGCTCTCTTGCAATTAGATCCAGAGCATTCCATGGCTGAATTTATTAGGCCATCTCAGGCAACCCTCAAAAGGGACAGGATGAGCAACAACCTCCTCCCCTCAAGACTAAGGACCTACCAATGCCACTCGGGATTCTCCTCATCCTCGGCACAACAAGAAGGTAGAGAGCCCCAGCTGGTCGACTTGAGAAGCCACTTAACTCCTAGGGAAGAGGAAGTAAATTCCAGTGGACCTAAGAACGAGACTCGCCTTGAATGCACGACTATCTCCGCTCGTCTTGTCATGGCACCTAAACGTCCCACGCCACCTCGATCTCGCCAACCAAATTCTCCTCGACCTCGTCGACCGGATTCTCCTCGTCCTCGGCATCGAGAATTTGCAAGACCAAGGACACCAGAGCCGTACGTAATGATACTTGCGGTCAAGACCTCGGAATTAAGGCGTGATAGAGCTCCTTCCAAACGGGACAGCCACCGACATGACGCGGAGCACGCAGGGTGAACGATCGCCCAAGGATAAATCCGTCGAAGCTCCCAACGAAGCACCCGCCAAGCAAAGGATGACAAGGGAGTGGAAACCAAGCAATGGGAGCCGTTGAAGCAAAGACTGGATGACATGGAGAGGGGAAAGAAGTTTAATGACGATGATTACGACCGGGCAACACGTCCATTCTCTTTAAGGATAACCGCAGCCTCCACCTAATCCCCACCTCAAGCTTCCTAATTTTGAAAAATACAATGGCACTACCGATGCAAAAGACCATGTGCAGAGTTTTGAACAAACTATGAATCTCCTCACCACCGCCGATGACCCGCTTCCGTAAAGCTTTCGCTAGCACCTTCTCCGAATGCCGACTCCGGTTCCGTGAGCTTAAAAGAGGTAGCATCGATCGCCGGAGAGGCATGAGGAGAATGTTCTTGGACCACTTTGCTACCGGGTAAGAGGAAGATAAGATTGGCCGACTTGGCCAACATTGAGCAGTGGAAAGGGAGAGACCACCTCGCCTATTATAATCGGTTCCGAAAATGGCGGACTGTGTTGAAGAAAGCCTCACCGACAGTGGAAGTTATTGTTTGTTTCAATTCCGCTTAAAATCCGGTCCCCTCGTTTATGAACTCTCACTGTGGAACCTCAAACAAAGTCCGAGCTATACAAGGTAGCTTATGCCATTTCCATGGCCGAGGATAAAACAAAGAAGAGGGAGCCGACAAGACAGTAAACAGAGGCGACAGAAACCGCCGTAATAGTAATGGAAACGGCAAGGGATCCAAAGGGAAAAACAAAACAAGGAGTACGGAGAAGCTTGAGTTCACTCCTCTTACTAAGCCCATTTCGAAATCATGCACCGGGTCAACCTTCCTCCACCTCAACCAATGACCGACAAGCCAAAATTCCCTCGTAACATGAACAAATACCGTGATTTTCACAAAGATAACGGGCACACCACTGATGGTTGTTGGGCCCTCAAGAAAATAATCCAAAAATGGGTCGACGAGGGAAAGTTAGACCGTTATGTTATGAAAAAGATAACAAGCGGAAGCGGAAGGAAGAGGAAAGTGAAGATGACGACAAAAGCGAGGAGGAAGACCGAAGGCCTCCTAGTGGCCAAGTTGCATGTGATACGGAAGAGGTAACGTCTACCGTAAAACTAAGGGACCGCATCCACGAGCCGAGCAAAGTGTACCATGTTCCCGCTGATCCATAAAGCGGAAGAGGTCATTAGGTTCTCTCCTAATGAGTTAGCTGGAAGCCGAGCAGCTCGTGAACAACCCTTTGTGATAAAAGGTCGAATAGACAACGTTGAATCCGAAAGACTTCTTGTTGACACGGGGCCTCTCGTGACATCCTCGTATTACTCGCCTTCCAACAGATGGGCTTGAAAGACACCATGTTGGAACCCTACCATGGAAGGCTAGAAGGATTCACCAACCACAAAGTTGGGAGCCAAGTGGCACTGTGGAGCTAGAACTCGAAGTCGGTGATCATCCCTTCCTAGCCAAAGCCACAAATAATTTTGTAGTCATGGATTTGACTAGTGATTACCATGCAATCATAGGCATTCCAAGTCAAGCTAAACTTGGGCCGGTAGCCTCACTTCCCCACCAACGAGTTAAATTCCCCACCCGGCAGGATTGGATGCGTGAGGGCCACCCCCAAGGACTTCTTGGAACATGTTGTGAAGAGCGTAAAGAAATCCAAGAGTGTAGAGATAGATACCCCGAGGAAAATATTAAGATCTCCAAGTCTCGTAAAACCACCGAAACTAGCTCCGTAACGAGCTATATTCGTGAAGTGCCCACGAGGAGGAAGAGCCTACGGTCCAAGAAATTTCAGATGACCAAGGCATATTCCTATCTCGTACTCGAGGAAGACCCTACGGTCCAAGAAATTGCAGATGACCTAGGCATAATTCAGTCCGTATCGAAGAAGACCCCGTTCTCTTCAACGGCCGTAACTCTGGGGCCAACCACGACCTAGAGAAGGCCGGGCCTCCCGATGTTGATAAACTCATGGAGGAAGAGGGCCTCAACGCGAATGACAATGAAGGGAGAAGAATTAGAGAAATCATCATCGAGTCTCTAGAATTCCGTGACGGTCTTGAAATGAAGCCTCGTTGACGAACCGGAAGAGATAGTCATCAACCCCGATTATCCCGAACAAAAATCAAGCTCTGGGGCCAACTATCTCCGTAAGAGAAAGAAAAAATCATCTCCCCTCTTAAAAAGCGCCTCGACGTCTTTGCTTGGAGAGTCGAAGATATGAGGGGATCAATGAAGAAGTAGCTCTCCACCGCCTCAAGTTGATCCTTCGGCAAAGACTATCTCCCGTACAAGGAGAAATTTTGCAAGGGACAAGGAGGAAGCTATAAAAGAAGAAGTGCGTAAATTACTTAGTGCTAGAATAATTCGTGAAGTTAAGTACCCCGTTTGGTCACAATGTTGTTATGGTGAAGAAGCAAAATGGGAAATGGCGCATGTGCATAGACTTTACCGATCTAAACAAAGCCCGCCCCCAAGGACAGCTTATCCTCTTCCTAGAATTGACAAGTTGGTTGATTCTATCGCCGGACATCAAACTCTCGCCTTTCCTAGATGCCTATTCAAAGCTATCATCGATAAAAATGGCGTAAGAGGACATTGAGAAGACGGCCTTCCAAACACTGGGGTAATTATCGTTACATCATGATGCCTTTTGGGCTCAAGAACGCGGTGCTACATACCAAATAATGGTGAATCGAGTTTTTGCAAGCCAAATAGGTCGCAACATGGAAGCTTATATTGATGACATGGTCATAAAGACCAAGGAAGGCAGCCACGTTCCCGACTCCGCAAGAGACAATCCACAACCTCCGAGCTAATAACATGAAGCTAAATCCGAGCAAGTGCGTGTTTGGAGTAACAAATGAAAGTTCCTAGGCTTCATGGTATCACAAAGGGGATTGAAGCAAACCCCGAAAAATCAAGGCGCTCGTTGACATGAAGGAACCTACCACCATCAAGGAGGTTCAAAGACTTAATGGAAGAATCGCAGCCCTTGGAAGATTCATTGCCAAATCCGCCGAAAAGTCACTGCCTTTCTTCAAGGTATTGAAGGGTACCAAGAGCTTCTCCCGGACTCCCGAATGCTCAAGCATTCCTCCGGTTGAAGGAGTACTTGGGTTCCCCTCCCTTGCTTAGCATCCGACTACCGGTGAGATGTTGTACGTCTTCCTAGCCGCCATCGATCACGCCTGTCGCACTGCCCTAGTTCGAAATGACGAAGGAATTCAAAAGCCTCGTCTACTATGTCTCTAAGGCACTATCTCGACGTGGAAAGCGTATACTTCAATGTGGAGAAGATAGCGTACGCACTAGTCATTGCATCAAGGAAGCTACGTGCTTATTTTTCTCGCACATCCTATCACCGTGTACACAAATGAACCATCAAGAAGATACTACATAAGTTGGACGGCTCCGGCGTCTCCTTAACCGGGTCCATCGCTCTCACCGAGTTCGATATCACTTACCAACCAAGGAAGACCCTCCCGGCACAGCCTTTGGTTGACTTCATGGTCGAGATCGCCTTTATGGGTGAGCATCTCCCCACCTCTAGGAAGCAAAATGCACCGAGGATAAAGACTCTCCCATTGAACTCCCATCCAACCGCTGGATCCCGTATACCTGACTGATCACCCACCAAGGACGAAAGTTTAGGCCGGGAATTGTGCTAGCAAGCCCTAAGGAGAATATACTACGCAAGACGCCATCCGTTTCAAATTCCCGCCTCCAATAATCAAGCGGAATATGAAGCTCTAATATTTGGCATCAATTAGCCTCCTTCTATGGAGCGACTAGGGTGGCGGCCTTCTGCGACTCCCAACTCGTTGTCAAACAAGTAAAGGGAGAGTATAATACCCAAGACCCCACCCTTGCCAAGTATAGAGACCTGGTCCTAGATATGACGAAGAAGATGGAATTTTTCAATCTCAAACAAATTGGCAAGTGGAAGATAACCAAGTCGCAGACGTTCTTTCCAAATTGGCTACCATGGATGTCTCTAAGACCCGCCCTTATGTGGTTTATGCCGAGGAACCCGCATACGAAAGACTACAAATCATGCTCCTAGATGGAGAAGATAGATGCCGGATCGATGATTACATTGAATACATTGAGAAGGAAAAACTACCGTAAGATGATGTTCGAGCTAAGCTTATCAAAAAGAGGTCCCCAAGGTTCGTGGTGATGAATGGAGTCCTCTACCGAAGATCTTTCACAAAGCCCCCGCTAAGGTGTGTCTATCCCAAGGAAATTGAGAACCTCTTGGCGAAGTACATGAAGGTGTTTGCGGCGGACACCCGGGGCCGTAACCTTAGCCGACAAAATCATATCACTAGTGGTACTATCGGCCAAACCCGAGGGAAGACGCGCACGCCTATGTTCGAAAATGTGACAAGTGCCAAAGGTTCTCTCGACATTCCTAGACTACCGGCAGCTGAGCAAACACTTGTAATACCTACGTGGCCGTTTGATATGCTGGGGATCGATATCATCGGACCCTTCCCTCCCGCCCGTGGTAATTGCAAGTACGTGATAGTAGCCGTTGATTACTTCTCCAAGTGGATAGAAGCCAAGGCATTAGCCAAGATAATGTAAGAGAACGCGATCAACTTTGTCCATGACAACATCTCGGTGCGCATTCGGCCTTCCACATACAATTGTCTCGATCATGGACTGCAATTCTCCACGCATTCACTACGTAGTTGAGAAGAGTAAAAGTCCGCCATGCAAAATCTTCGCTAGCGGACCACAAGGCAATGGCCAAGCGTATAAAGAAACAACCGGGTCCTAACCGCCCTCACCAAGAACCTTGAAGGACGCGAGGGTAGATGGTCGGATGAACTTCCCTAGCCTTACGGGTCGTTCGCACAACCACCCGAGGGCCAACCGGGAAACCCCATTCGCACTAACCTTCTGCCCGAGGCTACGGCACCGCCGGAGATGGCCATCCCTACGGTGAGAAATTCCCATTACGATGAGCAAGTCAACAAGGTCAATAGGCTCCCGGACTCGGACCCGATAGATGAGAAACGACTAGCCTGCACGTATGAGGATGGTGAATTACAAACAAAGGACCAAGGCGTATCATGATAAGAGGGTCATCGTAAGAGTATTCCAAGTAGGCGATTGGGTACTCTAAAAAATTGAAGCTACCGGACGAAAGACAGAATGTAACAAGCTCTCCCCAAATTGGGAAGGTCCTTATATCATCACTCAAGTCATTCGAGAAGGGACCTACAGATTGAAGACCAAGGAGGGGAAGGACCTCAAGCATCCCCGGCACTCGACAACCTTAGAAAATACTATCACTAGTCTAGTTTATCTTACGGTAGATTAGTTTCTTATTTCCTCGTCTTTTAGTTTTGATTAGTTGATAGGTTTGCAGCTAGTTGTAATCGCATTTCGCTTTATGAAAACAGCCTCTTCCAAAGACGCCAAGCAACTATCAACTCTTCATACGTACATCGAAGATGAGGACCGCATCCCCGACTCTTTCATGCAAACACATCTGTCAGGGTCCACCTTGACTCAGATACCAACCCAAGACCAAGGGACCTCCGCACGATGGCTTACAACACATCCCGTCAAGAGGTCCACCTTGACTCAGGATACCAAATGCCCAAGACCAAGGGACCTCCTTGGCCTGATGGCATACAACACATCCTGTCAAGGGTCCACCTTGACTCAGGATACCAAACAGCCAAGACCAAGGGACCTCCTTGGCCTGATGGCTTACAACACATCCTGTCAAGGGTCCGCCTTGACTCAGGATACCAAACAGCCAAGACCAAGGGACCTCCTCGGCCTGATGGCTTACAACACATCATGTCAAGGGCCCACCTTGACTCAGGATACCAAACAGCCAAGACCAAGGGACCTCCTTGGCCTGATGGCTTACAACACATCCTGTCAAGGGTCCACCTTGACTCAGGATACCAAACAGCCAAGACCAAGGGACCTCCTTGGCCTGATGGCTTACAACATATCCTGTCAAGGGTCCACCTTGACTTAGGAGACTAACAGCCAAGACCGAGGACTTTCCTCGGCCTAATGGCTTGACAAACTTCCTACCATGAGTCAACTCTGATTCAGGATTACAACACTTTACAGCCAAGGAAACCTTCCTCGGCCTAAATAACTAAAGAACATAGTTAAAGCCGAGGAGTATTTCCTCGGCCTAATCACTTTGCCCAACATTTGGGAGCAAGGAACCTTCCTTGGATCCCGATTTCTTAAGTCTAGTGCCTCGGCCTAGCATACAAAAATATGAGCAAGTTATGGAAATAACATGAATCATGACAAAAGGATTTTTCATTGATATTCAAAAAATTACAAAAGTCCTACCATCTATTACAGAACAAAAAAAAAAAAAAAGCTATCCTAAGACTGATGCATGTCATCAAAGGGCTTGTCCAGCCAGTCTTCGGTGATAGTGCCGGGGGGAGGAAGAACCGTTTGTTCAGAGAAGGCATTAGTTTCCTCGGTCCCTCCTTCCACCTCGGCTTCTATGACCTCGGGCTCTTCAGCGTCCTGGATCGCCTCCACCATGTCTTTTATATTGCCGGGGACAACAGAGGCCGGCCTCCACACTTCCCTGCAAGCGTGAGCATCCTTGGCAGCCATTAGCTCCAAGTTGCTTTCAGAATAGGGGACCAAGTGATGGAGAGCCACGACTTCCTCGGCATATTGATCCCCGCAAATTAGGCTGGGCGACCTTATTGATATCCAGCCCGTGGAAGGATCACCAAAATGCTCCAGGGCCAAATGAAGATAGCCATCTTCAAACATAGTGGTCGTCTGCTCGTCCACGGCCTCTCTGAAGGCCGAGCTGGCCATCATCAATTCCTTGAAAGCCGAGCTCTCCTTGAACCGAGCTACGGCCTCTTCCTCCCTAGCCGGGAGGGTAGCTTCCAATCCCCGGCATTTAGCCTCAGCTTCATCGGCCTTGGTTTGAAGCTCGGCCTTATCAGCCTTTGCCTGGGCAAGCTCCTCTTCCTTACGTCGGAGATGTTCCTCGGCCTTGGCCTTTTCTTCCTCGGCCCTTTTCACTTCGGCCTCCACCTTGGCCTTGGCTGCCACAAGTTCAGCGTCCTTGGCCTTTAAAAGCTTAGCCAAGGAAGCCTTATCATTCTCACTCTTCGCTTGGGCAGCCTTGGCCTCATTCAGGCGCCTTGTCTTCTTCTTGGCTAGTACATTCTCGTACGCCGTGACAGAAGCCAGCTGAAAGAGAAATCGTTATTAGAAAGGCAAACCATTATCAAGGACAATAACCAAGATAAAGGACCAACATTTACCTCAGCAATCAAGAGTCCCTTGTGGCAGAGCAAGGTATCTTCGTTGGGAGCCTCTTTACAAAATGCCTCGTAGGCATCCTCGTCCATAGCCCTTTGAATGGGAGCTCGGCCCAATCTCACTAAGGGTCCCTCCCTTGCCAACAGGGGAAGTCCCTTAAGACGGGGAACGTTGAGGGACATACTCTTGGCCAGCTCGTCGGCCTCCTCAACAGTCTTAATAGTTTGAACGGTTAAGGGAGGGGGAGCATCAACGTTGGGGGCTGCACTGACGCTTGCCCGTTTAGTCGCAGGCTCCTCGGCGCTAACAGTTGGCGTTCTCTTGGAGCCTGATCTCCTTTGGACGAGGCTAGTTTCCTCGGTCGCCTCTTCCTCGGCATCAACATGGAGGCTATTCCCCTCTGCAGTTGATGGATTGGTTTGTTCATCAGCCGCCGGTTCCTCGGCATTTACTTCCCCGTGTAATTTAAGGGGAAGGGGTTGGTCATCCTGAACATTGAGGATGAGATTACGGGCATTAGCATCCTCCCTCCTTTCTACCAAGGCTGACCTTCTTGCTCGGCCTCTCCTCTTCCTCTTCACTAGCTCTTGGGGACTAAGTCTCTCCATGGCTATAGCTTCTTCTTCCTCGGCGGTTAGATCTGCAAGGACGAGGAAAAAGAGTTAAATACGAGCAGAGGTAACAAGCATTCAAAAAGTACCAAGTAAAAAAGATAAAATATTTACATCCAACTATGTCTACATCATCTAGACACTGATCTCGGGGACGTTCAGTCTTGCACCTAATGCAATCCTCATGGAATACCAAGCCGGGATGAACAGTCCAGTCATTGAAGCGTCTCCCCCTCTTTACGGTGACAAGGGGAGATACCCCATCCTTCTTCCCCGGCATCAAACCCGCCTGTATGTAATAATGGTCCGAGGACTCAACCACTGACCAATCGAGGACCCCCACCTCGGCAAATTCTTCTAGGCGTTTAATCAAGTCCTTGGTCCATTCATATTGTTGGACGGGAAAGGAAGAAGTTGGACCTTCTGAGGAGACTGGAACTCCCATCCTTGGCGGCTCTTAACCCTTATAACATGGTTATCCCAACCAAAGAACTTTGCTAGACATAGGGAGGAGCGGCTTCGGTTTCTTAGACGCACTTTTAATGACGAGGAGCCAACTCTCCTTCGACAAATTGAACATGGTAGAAATGTCTAAAGGCTCCCATGGTTGGCCTGCACCCTAAGCTACGACAAAGGACGATGAAGCCGACAAGAACCCGGTACCATTAGCTCCTAGCATGGCCGGCACCGCCCTCACGTCGTCTAGAAATTCGCAGATGAAAGGATCCAGGGAAGACGAAGTCCTTGTTGGAATTGTTTGAAGTAGAAGTGGACAAAGTCTTGGTTATAGTAAAAGTTGTCCTCTTCCTTCTTTGTCTTCACCCATATGGCCCATATAAGTTAGCTTTGTACTCGGCTTTGTCTACCCCGTACTTGGGAGTACGGCTTTTCCAAAGATGGGATCCCCGGCTCTTGGGGTCCTCTCTTGTCGTTGACCTAATCCTTGGCCTCCTCGTCCTCGGCCTCCTCTTCTTCGGGCCAAGCGGCCATCAGTTTGTGCTTCTTCCATGAAAGCATCAACTATCTGAGTAGACGAGGAGGGTTCTCCTTCTTCCCGTCATATCTCGCATAAAGACGAGGAGACAAAATTAGTGACCTCGTCCATGACTCGATTTAGGACGGAAAGGAGATTCCCTCCTCGTCATTTAATAAGGCCGAGGAGGGAGCCGTACCTCTCAGGCGCTCACGCATTTCGCGATCAGAGGCCGGGTAGAACAGCTCGATGTGCTCCATCATCTCAGCCCTATCCTCAAAAACTATAATGTTGGGTGAACCAGACTCAATCCTATCTATTCTTGTGGAGTCAGGGTATTGGAGGAATAGACGAGTTCGACCATAACCTCTTAACTGCTTGCTTACATCATCCAGAGTGAGCATCAACCATGGACCTCTACGATAGACCCTCAAATTTCCAGTATGATATCCATAACGGAATCGGGGAGAATGGTCCCAAGAACGAGCCATTTCTAAGGGGAATCAAAAATGAAAGGGGGAGTTCATTCAATATTCAAGAAAGTCCATATAAAATACAATGAAAATCAAAAGTTTGAAGTTTTTTGAATTGATGAAGAAAAGCTTCATTCTTTAACAATGGAGGTTTGCCTGTTCTTGGTGTGTTCAAGATTCTTCCCAACAAACCCTAAGAAGATGGAAATCAGATTCAAAATGCATAAAAGGGGAGAAATTTCATACCTGAGTTTGAAGAGATTGATGGAATCACAACAGAAAGCTAGCTCGCCGGAAACTGGGTTCGAACAAGATCAAGGTCGCCGGAATTACTGTCGCCTGAACCTTGGCAATTGCTCTCGAGTATTTGGGGTTTGTAAAGAGTAAAATGAGAAGGATTTAGCTTTTTATACCCCTCAATCGGGTTAAACCCATGGGTAAAGTTAACATTCCGGGTCTGACGCCCCAAGAATTAAATGCGAATTGACGCTTTCAAGGCGTGACAAGACTGGGGGCCCTGTAATGGCAACCGTCGCTATATGAAGCGACGCCGAGGACACGTGTCAAACCCGTTCGTATTCCATATGACGAGGACGAGATGACTTTCTACTCGTCCTAATCCGAGCTAGAAAGTCTGGGGCCACCGAACAAGATAAACCGAGATACGAATATGGGTTTGCTCAAGCCGGGCCTAATTGAATTGGGCCATGAATATTATCTAAATAACCAAGTATCGTGGCCGAGTAAGGTCTTCCTTATATGACGAGGAGCGTTTATCTCAAATTTCTTTATGTCAACATGTTTGGGCCAAGTTATGCAAAGAAGAGACGAGGAAACTAAAGTTCTTACCGCGGCATTCTCCACCACGACGAGGAAACTAAATCATTTACCTCGGCATATCTCCGTACCGGCCAATCTCCAAATGACGAGGAAGCGTAATCATTTACCTCGGCCTATTTGTTAAGGCCGAGGTAAAACATTTGTGTTCCTCGGCTGCTCCTGCTAGCGTAACATACAATCCTTATACAACAAGGATTACACATTCATGATTCAATCTGCATTGTAATCGCCTACACCAATCCAAGTCAAACAATGACTCCTTAACAGATGTAATTCTCTTAGGATTACATCTTATCTCTTTACAAGTTTATTTCAACATGGATTCTATCAATCCATCCTTATAAATACAAGCCCCATGGCTCATTATGAGGTAGGTGACTTTTTACATTGGGAAAACTTTGTCCATTTGTTTTCTCATATACAAACCGTGAACTTACTCTCACGCCGGAGGGCCTTTAGCCGGATCCGCCCCGGCTTAGTTTACGTGTTTTCTCTTATTTTCAGGCCTTGCAATCACCGGAGCAATCATCGCTTGGATTTGGACTGTTTTGACGATTTTGGCATCATCAAAGCATATGCCCGTTAATCATAATAGGGAACTCTTCTATTTTCGCAACACTAATTCATACACTAATACTAACTACATTATAAATATCCTTGATAATATCAATATATTTATTTGAAATGTGTTTCTTTGCTAAACCCCACCAAAGTAACTCTCTTGGCATTTTATCACAAGTATTTTTCAGATCAATGAAAATCATATGCAAAACTTTTTTTTTTATCCGGATATTTCTCCATGTTTTGTCTCATAAGATAGATTGCTTACATAGTTGATCTTTCGGGCATAAATCGAAATTGGTTATCCGAAACATTCACAATTCTCCTTAGCCTTTGTGCAATCACTCGTTCCCAAAGTTTCATAGTATAACTCATTATTTTGATCCTCCGATAGTTGATACAATCTTGGACATCACATTTGTTCTTATACAAAGGGATCTGAGTACTTTTCCTACACTCCAATGACATTGTGTGCGTACTTTTCCTACACTCCAATGACATTGTGTTGCTTCTGCATATCTTGTTAAATAGTATTGTTAACTAATCTATTCCCCTCTCCCAAAAATATCTCCAAACCTCAATCGATATCCCATTCCACCCTACGACTTTTGTCAATCCCATTTTTTTCATTGTCACTTTCACTTCACCCTTTTGAATTCTCCTTATAAAATATTGATTAATTATACCCGAAGGAATATTTAAATCTCCAATTTCATGCCCTTGATCGACATTGAACAAGTTATCAAAGTACGAAATTCATCATTCGTTTTCAATCATCATTATCCAAGTTTGTTATACGTGGAGCTTCCGCCTCATACGGCTCCTTTAGGATGGGCCTTTCCCTACTCCCAACCATTTTATCACTTCTTTACTTTTCATACCTCCTATCATTCGGTTTCCGTCTCAAATAACCAAACCACATTTACGATTTTTTATCATTTTGTCTTCAACGAGTGCAATTCCTACTTACCCATGATCACCCCATTTCTCAGCCGCTCATTTCTTGAATGCCCACACATCTATTATATCATACGCATTTCCACCACATTTATCTTATAAACTTGTCACTGTCTCACGGACCAATATTTAGTTCCATAAAACAGTGTTGGCCTGATTCCTATGCGAGATATGCCAAGATCACATACATTGTTGATATCATGGTATAGTTTTTTCCTTTAATCTGTTTTAAAATTTTAAAATGCGACAAATATTTGGAGCAAATCCAACTTAAAGAGTAAATTATGGAGGCTAGTCTTTTGCTTATGCTTTAAAATGCAAACAAAAAATTCTCTGAAACAACACTCATTGAGCAAATTACTGGTGCCAGTGCCTCTTCTTAAAAGATTACGAAATTAGCCAAATCCAACACAATGACAATTATAGCCAAGGAACTTCTGCAAACTGACAGTAGTTACCAAGAGAGTTGCCAAGTAGAGTGCAATAAAAAGTAAAACCTGAAATAAAAATGTCATTACACCATGAAACATTCAAGTCTAAATATGTTCCATAAGATACTTAAAAGAGCTGACATATCTAGAGCTGTCAGATTTAACAATACATATTTGATGCAGTTTATTTACACAAATGGTATGTCGATCCAACTATAATACATGATAGATAATGACCAGGGTGAACTTTTAGCTCACTGGGTGGTAATTGGGACAGCAGCTACAGATGAGACCATGGAATCCACCCCACATACATCACGACCCCTGCAGATCTTGTAGTATCCTTGTTCTCCCCAGTTCTCTCCCCATGAGTTCTTAACGATCCAGTAAGGCTTATTCTTAAACCGGATAGGAGCATATTCAGCAGCTCCATACCCAACTAGAAGTACCCCGTGATCTAAGTGCTTCCCACAAATGTAAGGGCACGAAACCTTTCCTATGTATGTTTGCATGAAAGCTGCATTGATTCCAACTGCGTAGGGGAGAATGTTAAAAGTTAGTCAATTAGCACGTTTTCCTTGAAACAAATACTCTATCCGTCACACTAAAAATTACACTTTGTTTTAGACACAGGGATTAAGTAAAAGTGTAAATCATGCAATTGTGATTATAAAAAGTGAGATATGAGAGAGTATGCGGTAGGGTGAATAGTAAGTGGATATTTGTTGTAAGTACGCAAGTGGGTCCCCTATTAAATAAAGAAATATTTTAGAATTTTCATTTTGGGAAAGTGTAATTTTTAATAAGACAACTTTTGGGGAAAAAATTGTAACTTTTAGTGGGATGGAGCCAGGAGGATATATTTTGGAATAGAGATATAAATTTGAATGAATGTTAGGCATCTGACTTACTTGCAAGGGGTCTGTGCTTCACCAAATTGGCAGCAATTTGGTCTTCATCTACGGAAATGACACTGAAGTTGGTAACAGATGCAGCAATTTTGCTCTTGTCGAACTTGCACTTACCATCTTTTCCAGTATATGGATAATCTGCTTCTCGTTGAATCCCACCGGCCTTGAGTGCATATTCAAAGGCATTATTCATGAGACCTCCATTGCAACCTGAATCACAGGAATCACGTTCTGCTGGATCACACTGCAAAGAATCAAGACATCATCACTTGGTCAGATGCAGCTGCACAGATTCCATAAATTGAAGCACCACTAGTAATACCATGGCCTAATATGATTTCTGCTGATGTCTAACAAAGTTTGATCCATCATTTCACATCTGGGGGACTCAGCAATTTAAATTGTCAAAAGATGCATTCTTTGCTATTTCAAACATACTTATGTTTCTCAAATTTGTAAATTTATGAGTCAGACACGAGTAAGATAAAGATATCAGAAATTAACCAAATGCTCTCTCTACTGGCAACAGACCATAGGATATACTTTATCACCTTCTGACCTACAACTATAGTAGAAATAGACAGCCGAGAACGCAAGTTAGAACCACTGTCTAACCGATAACTACAATTACGAAACAACCTCAATTTACAATTTCTCCATCCTTATAGTTGTATCACTCTCCACCTTTTCTTATGCCTGCATGGAAGGTCTGAACCTAATGGTCAAGAATACCATCTAGCCACCACTTTTGAGTATCCTAATTACTCTTAAAATCTATCCCAATTCCATGAGTATTATTTGACTTTTCAAGTTGACAGTTCTTCTTGTCACTCCATTTCACATACAGTTCTTTTGTTTTACAAGACTAGCAACTATTGCACTGTACATAAAAAGTACTACCAAATGCAAATCCAATAGTTTTGAAGGCATAAAGCAATCCAGAAATATCATAAGATTTGCAAGATAAGTAAATCTTATCATAGCATGGTTAAGTTGGCATTAAAGTAATCGAACTATATTTTTTCTATAATTTTATTGCAGGAAACAGACTAAGGCGTGGCGTGGAGATAATTTAACATAAACAAGGACAATAATAAGCTGTCAATCAAAGTGAATATAATTAGGCAAACCTCATGATCACAATCCACAAGCTGTTGCTCACTGAGGCTAACAAGCTCTCCTGTCGAAAGATAGTGAGCTCCTTCTAAGGCTCCTGTAGTACTAAAAGACCAACACGATCCACATGAACCCTATCACAACATCCCAAATAATTTACAGATTAGAAAATACCAATCAATACACAAATAAGAATTAAAATCAAAATTAACGCATCCGGCAGAACCTTATGAACCCAATCACATCCCAAATAATAGATTAGAAAATATTAATCAGTACTCAATACACAAATAAGAATTAAAATCAAAATGAAATCACACGTTCGGCAGAACCTTATCGATTGCAAAAGATAAAACATTTTATTTATATTATCTCATCTACTCTTTCTAGATTCTCTTTTTACGATGAAATATAATTATTGTTAATCTACGGTGAAGCAAAAAGAGCAAAAATAGAAATAGATGAATTTACCTGATTCTTAACGCCAGTGACGGCGCCATGCTCTCTCCAGTCAAAGTCAGCCGGCAGATCGTTGGTAGGGAGGATCGGAGCCGTGTGAGCATCAGCTGGAAGCTTGAGCGGCTTCAAGCCGAGGTAGGTCCGGCGGAACTCCGATGGAGTCAAGTCAGAAAACTTGGTCACTCCGTGATCGGCAGTAGGGTCAAGCAACTGGTGGCGCTTGGCACGGCGCAGATTAGACTTGAACACCGACAATCTGTAATCATGCTCCTCTTGATTGGCATAGGTCTTGCCGAACTTGGACTTGAAGAGAGAGAAGTGGTGCTCGGCGTTGAGGAGATGATCGTCGTGGTCAACCTCCGGCACCACCTGGCGAATCAACTGATCGTCGGAGGAAAAGTCGGCGGCCACGGTGGAGGCGACGATGGCGGATAACAAGAGGAGGGAGATGAGAGAGAATCGGTCCATGATTTTGGAGTGAAAAGGGAGATATTTTTGGGATGCTTTCTCTGCTCCAATTATACTGTCTCCAAGAACATAGTGGGTAAGATGAGCCGCTAAGATCTTAACACGTGTTGAATAATCGTTGGGTGGATCAAAAACAAGGAAGAAAACTTGCCACGATATTGTCAAATGGTTTACCCAATTACAAGAAATTCTTTGGCATGGACTTTTTTGCATTTTTGTTTAATTTCATCATGGTAATGTGTTGCAATTGATTTATTATTTTTTTGAGAGAGACTTAATTTACCAAATTATTAATAAATATGTTTATATTTATATTTATATTTACATTTACATTTACATTAATTATGATGAAATTCCATATATATTTTTTATTTGAAATTTCAATATTTCATTCAAGAGGTAAAAAAAAAAAACAATACTTAAAATCTATAGAAAGACAAATGACTTGTGGGATTTATAGTAGGGTCAATTGCAATTCGGTGACCTAAGTTTTACACGTACTTGCAATACGGCAGTCAAGAGTGCAATTTAGTCAATCAATACCCAAAGTTTGCAATTTTTAGCAAATTTGTATAAAAATTAACGAAATCGTTAAATAAAATAACAATCGTTGAAAAGAAAACAAAAAAAAAAAAATATGGGCAACACTTCTTCTTCTAATCTGAAAATCCCATCCCCACCAATCTTCTTCCTCTAATGTCGTCTCCATCTCCGCCACCCAGCACGCCATCTCCGCCACCATCGCCTCCCTCGTGTCCGGCCAACAACCACCTCAAGCTGATTCAACACACCATCACCACACATCTGCACAACCGCAGGCCAATTTGAAACCGAGCCCTAACAAATTTCACAATTAATCCAAGAAAAAAAACACAGTCTTAAAGATGAAATTGGTACTTCACGGCGCAACATTCGTGTTCACTGGCGACGATGGTGGACCGCCGATAGCTGGGAAGTAGAAATGGGCATAAGGAGGGAAGAATATAGGGATTGTTTAAAGGGTGGCGACAGTAGGTGCCGTGAGAGGTCAGGAAGGTAATTGGTTGCATTTGGAAGGTTTGTGAGGAGTAAAATTCATCTGCAAGTGATGATCTGAAGGGGAAATGGCGGAGGGGACGAGGGGTGGGGAAGGGGAAAGGGCGGCTGGTGGTGGGGGGTGGGATGATGTTGTTTTGGTGAAATGTTTTGGGTTTGAGTTGACGGAAGATTAAGGTTAATAGTTTATTATTATTATTATTATTATTATTATTATTATTATTATTATTATTATTATTATTATTATTATTATTATTATTATTATTATTATTATTATTATTATTATTATTATTATTATTATTATTATTATTATTATTATTATTATTATTATTATTATTATTATTATTATTATTATTATTATTATTATTATTATTATTATTATTATTATTATTATTATTATTATTATTATTATTATTATTATTATTATTATTATTATTATTATTATTATTATTATTATTATTATTATTATTATTATTATTATTATTATTATTATTATTATTATTATTATTATTATTATTATTATTATTATTATTATTATTATTATTATTATTATTATTATTATTATTATTATTATTATTATTATTATTATTATTATTATTATTATTATTATTATTATTATTATTATTATTATTATTATTATTATTATTATTACTATTATTATTATTATTATTATTATTATTATTATTATTATTATTATTATTATTATTATTATTATTATTATTATTATTATTATTATTATTATTATTTTATTATTATTATTTTATTATTATTATTATTATTATTATTATTATTATTGTATTATTATTATTATTATTTTATTATTCTTATTATTATTTTATTATTATTACTATTATTATTTTATTATTATTATTATTATTATTTTATTGTTTTATTATTATTATTATTTTATTATTATTATTTTATTATTATTATTTTATTATTTTTTTTTATTTATTATTATTATTATTTTTTTATTATTATTATTATTATTATTTTATTATTATTATTCTATTATTATTATTATTATTTTATTATTTTTATTATTATTATTATTATTATTATTATTATTATTATTATTATTATTATTATTATTTTATTATTATTATTTATTTTTTTATTACTTGCCTTGCACATGGACCATGAAATGACGAAATTACCCATTACATACTCACGTGAAAGGCACATGAATTTCATCTCGTCAAAAAATTAACGATTTCATTAGTTTTTATACCAATTTGCTAAAAATTGCAAATTTAGGGCATTGATTGACTAAATTGCACTCTTGGCTGCCGTATTGCAAGTACGTGTAAAACTTAGGTCGCCAAATTGCAATTGACCCATTTATAGTACTTCAGTTCTCAATAGATGGCATTTTATATTCTAACTAAAAGAATGCACTCTAAATAATCCTCACTTCTTTCTCTCTCTCTCAAAATAAATAATGTATTGCATTTTAATATTTTTTTCAAACTTTAGTTAAATAGCCTTACATTTTATGAAAAAAATATTTTTAAAAAAAATAAAAATTATTATTTATAGTATTTTTTTTATCAGTACATCAATAACCACTTTAGACTAACCAGGAAATAATTAACTTTTTATAAAATTTTCGGCAAAATTCAATCATGTTGATTAAATAATATTAGGGTGATATATATATTTCGGAAGGGAATTATTAATTAACGTATCAAATTAATTGATTAAAAAGTATGGTCTCCGATCATTAAATTTAAGAAAAAGTGCATCAAAACACACTGAACTATATCAATTTGTGGGTTTTACCGTTATGCTCTTTTTCGTTGCAAAAAACACATTGAACACTTTTTTTTATTGCATATGTGGTCACTATTACTAACGGCCTCATTTTTTTCTCGTTAAATGGTCATGTACATCACATCACAAGTGATCAAATTATAAGGGATATTTTCGATAGATTGGTCAAAAAAGTAAAAATTAAAATGTAGGGGTTTAATTTTTTGTTTGAAAAACTGTAGGGGTGATTTTAAAAAAAAATGAAACCTAAAATTTCATCCCCTTCTAAATTGTCGACCTCTCCCCTCCCCTTGTCTCTGTTCTCATGTCCCTCCCTCAAGCAACCCAGATACCAGTGAACAAGAAAGAAAAAATAAACTTTGATGCTACCATGTCAAATGGTTGCACAGGAGCGTCTGAGCAAAGAAAAAGAGGATACTTCGGCTATCTTCTTCGCTGGTCACCTACACATATGAAAGACGAGTCAACTAAGCCGGGGGCGTCTCCGGCGTTACCCCTCCGACGTGAGAGTAAGTTAACTCGTCACAATATCAAGAAAAGTTATGGAGTTTAGAGAGAGAAAGCTTGAGAACAAGAAAGAGACTTACCAAATGATATTTTCAAGGTTCCTTTTATACTCCCATGCATCATGTGCAAGGCACATGCTTAGGACACTTGTCAATCATCAACAAGGGATGCCAACCACCCCCAAAGTTAGTGGAGACGGCTACTGTTTGTCCTGACAAGCCTCTTATCATTGACGGTTATGGTGGGGCCTAGGTGTGACAGTTTAAACATCATTCAAAGTCACCAGTCACGTAAGTCGCCCATGCGACAATCAAAGGGAGGGCGGCAAGCTTCGGATTTCCGCCAACCTGAACATCCGTCCAGGCGAGTTTCCCACCTTGTGACGCTATCAATTTCAACTACTGTTAACTCGCATATACATCTCGCATGTCCTTACTCTCACATGTCGACCTGCCTATGTCGCCCCCTTACACTTTGATACATGTTTAAACGTTTTTGGCCCACTTTCGTCGTATTGGGCCTCATTTACTATTTCAGGCCCAAATTCATTTTTCACAATCACATCAAACTGCTTGCTCCATCGTCTACCCAACCGCCCCACCCCTATCGACCATCTTTAATTGGCCACCGCAGATCTGCACATATCTGACTATGCAACTTACCACGAAACTTTGTTCATCAGATATGAGTTTAGTATGTTTAAAATTAATGTTTGTTGTTTATTCGTATCTTTTTTTAATTTTGAATGGGATCATCAGATCCGAGAGAAAAGTACCCTTTTAATCCCACAACTAGTTTAAGTTTTACACATTCGTCTTTGAAAGAATTTTTTTTAGTTCTGCATTTAAATTTTAACATTTTGATCCTCATAGATTTGCATTATTAAACGGAAACATTAACTGTTAATTGACGAAAGGATAACATAATCCAAAAACAGATAGGTTAAGAATGAAAAGATAAAAAAAATTATTTCAAGGACAAAAAGGTAAAACATAAACTAGTTAATGGATGAAAAAGATACTTTTCTCTCAAATCTTCTGAATGAATTAAGTAGACGTGTCCATTTTATAAACCGAACCGGCCAACCGGGAGGTTGAAAACCGGCCAAAACCGGTCAAAACCGGTCAACGGCGGTTAACCGGAACCGGCTAACCGAAACCGGTAATTGGGCCTGGTTCCTAAGTAAGGTTTGAAATTTTGAAAAACTGCCAACCGCCTGCTAACCGCCTGGTTTTTGGCTTGCTCGGCCGAGTCATATGAGTTGCTCGCCGAGCATAACCTTCCAAAGTAGTGTTAATTTCCAATAACGGCCATGCTCTGGCCGAGTCATACGAGTTGCTTCGGCCGAGCGTAACGCCGTAACTCATTCCAACGGCTACTTTTTCAAACTAGCCGTTATGTTCACCACCACCACCACCACCACCATCACCACCACCACCACCACTACTACTACCGCACCACCACCACCACCACTACTACCACTACTACTAGTACTACCACTCCTACTAGTCTACACCACCACCATCACCACCACCACCACTACCACCACCACTACTACCACCATCACTACCACCACCACCACCACTACTACTACTACCACTACTACTACTACCACCACTACTACTACCGCTACTACTACCACTCCTACCAATACCACTACTACTACCACACCACCACCATCACCACCACCACCACTACTACTACCACTACTACTACTACAACCATCACTACTACCGCTACCACTACCACTCCTATCTCTACCACTCCTACCAATACCACTACTACTAGTCTACACCACCACCATCACCACCAATACCACTACTACTACCACTACTACTACTACCACCACCACTACTACCGTCTACCGCTACCTACCACTACCACTACTATCGGTCTACATCACCAACATCACCATTCACCACCACCACAACTACTATTACCACTACTACTACTACCACCACTACCACTACCGCTACTACCACCACTACTACTACCACTCCTACCGGCCACCACTACCACTCCTATCAATACCACTAGGTCCAGGTCCACTACTACCAAATTTACCACCACCACTCCTACCAATACCCTCGTTGTAATTGTATTTTAATTAATAAAATTTAAGGGTACCGTCGCTTTTTTCTTTTATATACTTCCGTTTCTTTTAAAAAAGTTAAGTTTTATTTCTTTCAAAATTCATAACTTTTTTTATAAACCTTTTTTCAAAAAATGTATGTAGATAACTTAAGTTTAAAATAGTCTTATATATCCAAAAAAAATTGAAAAAAATTAAAAGTTAACTTTTTCAAAAACCGTTAACTTTCATTTCTTTAAAAATTCATAACTTTTTTTATAAACCTTTTTGTAAAAATGTATGTAGTAAACTTAAGTTTAAAATAGTCTTATCTATCCAAAAAAATTGAAAAAAAATAAAAGTTAACTTTTTCAAAAAATCGTTAAAAAAATTAACCGAAAAATGATATGCTCGGCCGAGCAACACCAAAGACTCGGCCGAGCAACCCTCAACCCCTAAACCCTAAAAGGGTTGCTCGAGCGTAACAAAAGACTGGCCGAGCAACCTCAAAACCCTAAACTCCTAAAAGGGTTGCTCGGCCGAGCACCAAAGACTCAGAGCATATCCAAACCGTCAAACCGGAGGTTAACCGGATAACCGTTAAAACCGTAAACCGCCTAAACCGTAACCGGTTGAGCCGGTTAGGCGGTTCGGTTCCGGTTTGGATTTTGGGGCTTAAAAACCGCCGGTTGAAAACCGGCTAACCGGCGGTTTTCACAACCGGCCACGTCTAGAATTAAGTGTGGATTTGAGAGGTGGGATTTTTGTACATCAAATATTTAAAGAAAAAATTAATGGTTGTAGTGGAAACTAAAAGGTTGAGTGATGAACATGATACTAGATCAATAGGTAGGGACTTATTTTGAAAAAGTTCAACCTTTAAATGTTAATAACGAGTACACTACCGAAACTATCCCTTATAATTTGATCACATGAGCTAACGAGAAAAAACTACGTAAGTGATATTGACCACATATTCATTAAAAAAAGAAATCAATGTATTATTTGCAACCAAAAAGAGAACAGTGATAAAATTCATAAAAGGGGTATACTCCCTCCGCCCCAATAGAAGCTTTCCATTTTGTCATTTTGGGTGTCCCGTTAAAAGCTTTCACTTTTTTTTTGGCAAAGGAATCTTTACTATTCCCTCCACTCATTCTCTCTCCTACATTATTTTAATACTCATAACACCATTATAATTTACTATTCCCTCCACTCATTCTCTCTCCTATTTTCAAATTACACTCACAACATTTTTTCTTCCCACCCATTTTATTAATTTGCGTGCAAGACAAAAATTCTGGGCGAAAATTTCTATCGGGACTTATGGAGATTTGATTTTTTTTCGATGCAATTTTATCTTAAATTTATATGGTAGATAGTGTATAATTTTTTTTATGAAAACGGAATTAAAGATAAAATATGTGTGTTTAATACACATGTGAATAAGCAAATCATGCACATGATTTGGTGAATTGCTTAAAGGTACTTTTTTATATGTACTTTTAAAGATTTTTTGTAATGATTAAGTTTTATTTATAGAATTTAAATCATAATGGGATAAACTTAAATAAGAAAAAAAAAAAAAAAAAAAGAGTACTTAATGTGAGGCATCATAGTTTTTCGAATACAAAATAAAAGTAGCCTAATTCACAAAACCAAGGTTTTAAAAAGTGCTAGGCGAATGCTAGGCGGCGGAGCCGGGTCTAGCGCCTAGGCGGGGACTAGTCGGGAACTAATCGGGATTAGTCAGGACCTAGGCGGGACTTAGAACTAGGCGTTGGAGAGAGCTGCAGACGCCAGGCGCCGCTTAAGCTTGCTTTAACAGAGCACAAACTTAAAAGCATCTCCAATTCTCCATTTATTTCACGTTATGTCCCACTACTCTATTTTGTAACGTTTCATTCAAAAAAATAGACCACTTTTTATAACTAATCGATAATTATTTTTTCTCATTTTCTTTTCTTTTTTAATTATACTAAGTAAAAAATTTAATTTCTTATGTTTTAAGTTTTGGCTCACTCCCGGTGGTAAAGTTGAGCTTCACCATCGGTGAGATATATGATTCGAACCCTTTACTCTCCTCCTGACTTATGACATCGTCAAAAGAAAAAAAGTTTTGGCGCAATGTAAATGAACGTATCTGACGAAGGGTAAAATTGCAATTTTTATTCCAACAATGAAATGTTTTTAAGAGATTTTTTGGTTATTCAGAAGTGTACAATAAATTTTTATGTTAAGACGATTGGAATATAAATTTAGTATATTAAATGAACGAGTAAATGAAAAAAAAAAAAAAATCTGATAAGGAATAACGTCTTAAAACTGTTTAGCAAGAAAACAACTGAAAGCAGCCTTGATATTAATTGTTGATTGCGCCCTTTATCTGTCAAAACTAAATATCTTTCCCGTGACACCTCACGGATGACATATACTACCCCTCAAAAGAGAAGCAAGATTATTATTTTAGGTATATAATAAACAAATATTTAAGACAGTAATGTTGTCCTTTTCATTTGAAAAAGGTTAAGTCTATGCGGTGGTTTGGCAAAATGCAACCATAGTGGTTAATATAACATAACCAGATAAGTTAACTTAAAACATCATTTAATATTATTTATTGTTGAAAATGGGTAACGGAAAGTTAAGTTTAACTTAACGTTGATCTAGGTTTCTAACGAATGTTCGTTATTTGTTAACGAAGCTTGTTACAAATGGTAATCTACATTTGTTGTAGATTATATAACTCATTTATTGTCTCAAAACCATTTCCGGGTGAATGGGAAATTAATGACAAAAGATTTGTAACTTAACAAGAGTTGTTTAAAGGGTTTGACGTTGTTTGATGTGCACGGCCGAGCAAGGTGCTTGACTCGGCCGAGCAGAGCATAGGAATTTGACCAAGTCTCTGGACAATCTTGCACGGCCGAGCAGAGTCCTTGACTCGGCCGAGCAGATCCTGAACAGTCACCAATTCAAACAGAAAAGTTGTGTCTTTTCGTGGGAAAAACACTAGTACAAATTGATGCTTAGGAAACGCATCTTAGATAGCGCTTTTAAAAAGCGCTATCTAAGCTACACACTTACATAGCGCATCATGCCTTTATATTTAATAATGAGCCCAAAAAAGAAATAAAAAAAATTAACTAGCAAAGCGCATAATTGTAGAAGCGCTGTCTTGGAAAAATCTTAGAGAGTGCTTAATCAAAGCGCTATATTAGTTAACGTTTCGTAAGCATAAGAGGAGGTTATTAATTTATTTTAGGAGGTTATTAATTTATTTTCTTTGATTTTTAGGCATAACTTCAGCGCCATTCCATAAGACGACGGAGAAAATCTTCAACACAGAATCTGACGAGGACCACCGATCGACGCAAGAGCAAAGCCCCGAGCGCCACTAGCCATCGCCACCACCACCGTCGAGGACGAGGACAGAGCAAAACAGCTGACCGCCAATAGCCATCGCCATCGCCACCAGATCATTAAACCGACCAAAATATTCAACACAACCGACGACCTAGCACAAAATTTCGAGGTTAGTATTATAATTAGGGTTTATATTTGGGGATTTATCTATTCTTTCTTGGCAATTGCCCTTTTTATTGGGTTTGATTTTAATCCTTTTTTTGAGATTTCTCCACACTTGAATCAATCACACATCTATTGAGCGAGAAACCTTAGAGAGAGAGAGAGAGAGATGTATGTCATTGTTGCTGCTACATACACCTGCTAAAAGCACCAAGAGCTGCTGGAACCAGAAATATCGGGTAAGTTTGAATATTTTGGATTTCAATTTGAGATTTCAATTTAGGGTTTTATTGTTGATTAATTTGGGGGTTTTGATTTAGTGTTCAAATGGGATTTCAATTTCTGATTTAGGGTTTATAACTTACTTGGACATTCCTTGGAATCCTAGGTTGGAAAATTTTTTCATGTCCTCGGTCAAATCGAGGGTATTGCTAAGATTATATTTATATCTTAGCATACCTTCTGATGCCTTTTCTCCTTAATTCAATAGTTCTGGAGTTCTCTCTTGTGATGGTAATACACATGCCTCATTGCTGAGATGTAAATCGTTCACTATCTTATGAGATTTGTTATTTGCTTTTTGTTATTAATTCCTACAGCTATCAAACTTTCAAGCATCCAAAGTGATAAAGTTTTATACTCCTGGGTGGTGTTGACAAAGATACTTGCGAGAAAAGTGATTTTGATTAACTCGTTTCTTATTAAGGATCCAGACCATGTAACTATAACTCTCATGGTGAGGATGTTCTATCCTATTGTAGTTGTTCTTTGTCACTTTGAATCACCCTTACTAACCTAAGCTGCAACTGAAAAAATTTGGCCACATTTTTAATTGTTGTAGGATGCAATAGATAGATGTGTTTCAGTGGATTGTTTTTTGAAGCAAACTCGTAGCCATCCGAACGATTCTCGCGGAAGCATTCAAAACTTCTTTCCGAACCTAGTCCTGCGTTGTTTCACCTGAATGTAATCTCCAACACTGAAGTTCACCAGGGGGCTCATTCATAGAATGCGGAATTTCCTTCTTGCAGCTCAGCAGAGAGAATAGAACAGAGTAAGAAACTCATAATAAAGGGATATACGCAAACCATAAGAAATTAAATAAAAAGGTTTCCATTAGTTATTATTATTGTTTTTAAGAAAAGATACGTACTCTTGAAGGTACAGAAACTTGATCCATTTGTGTTTGCTAGTTTACTTTATCACCATTTTGTATTTTTTTCTTTGCTTATAATCGGTTGTGCGCTTAGAGTTTTGAATTTTTGATGAAACTTATCTATTTTTTTGTTGGGATAATAGGCTGGATGTAATATCCATGATTATCTAGTGAAGAGGAAATTGACTGCTTCCTCAAAGACATTTCAAGCTGAAGCCCAAGTCCCCCATAATGCTACTTGTGATATATTCGGATACAAATATTGACTGTTTGAGATACATTTATTGCTGGGTGCAAACGCCATGATCCAGTTAGGAATGACCCTTTGAATGATTCTCTCCCACGAAGGTATTTTTAATTGTTTCAAATGTTTGCTTGCATCTGTACGGCTAATCTCTGTTTATATTTGTGTATTAACTCAAATGTACCTTGGAATTATATACAGCAAGGGTTTGGCAATAATGTGGGGCCGGGGTAAGGTCCATATAGTCTGGTAAATCTTCCTCCAATCAGACATCATAATCAAGTTTCTGTACCTGCTAGAGAATGTATCTTTTTTTTCAAATAAAAAAAATGAAATAAAGAAAACCTTCTTATTTGAATTCTTAGGCTTTGCGTATAGCCCTTTACTATAAGTTTCTTACTCTATTCTATTGTGTCTGCCAAGCTGCAACAGAAAATTCCGCTTGCTATGAGCACCCCGGTGAACTAGGGTGTTGGAGGTTCAAACGGATCATTAATTGGAGTTTAATGTCTTTGCCTTGCAGGGTTTCAAAAATTTCACTTGTCTTACGGAGCTTGATCTTTCAGACAGTAACATCAGTGCACTTCCGCCTCAACTGGTTAGATTACAAACCAATGACTAAAGTTTGTATGAGTCCATAAACTGAAGTGATTCCTAAAATTCAATGCTGATACATTGACAAAATAATTAATGTTGTACACTCAATGGACATAATTAAAATAGTAGACCTCATTGCAGGAATGACCCCCCAAATATTGGTCAAAAAATCATGATTTATCCTTATAAATTAGTGCTCAAAATTGAATGTAACCAAGTTGATTTGAAGCATCACTTCAAGTAGTAAGCTCTTTATCGCGGATCACCTTCTCTCAGCAACTGTTAATTAGGAGTTTGATTTTGAGAACATGGAATGGGTACTGAGAGAGGATTTGGGGGGGGGACACATTGTTTATTGGCCACAGCTCTGCAGTTGTATCATCTTCCAGCATGAAAAGCAGAGAAAGAGCTCACTGTAAAAGCACATACTTCCTTGGGTTACTTGGAGGCTCAGCGTGGTATTTTCCGCATGGATGCTATGCCTATAATGTTCTGGATGATTAATGAATGGTGAGTATTTCTATTTTTTATCCCTCTTTTTGTAACATTCTTTGTGCCCCTAGGCATTGCCCTTTTGTAAATCAAATTTTGTAATTTTTTTATAACTTTAGTATTACCATTTTCAGCACCTTCAAGTCATTTCCTTCTTCAACATCCAGATTGGTATGTATACTCCATTCTATGTTTCTTTCTTGTATAATTGATGAGTTTGTACAAATATTCTGCTTTATTGATCTGATATAGTGAATTTATTTTCTTCTGTGATTGAAGGATTGTTAGTTTAATAATGTGGAGAGCATGGTTCAAAAATGTTTTTCTCTTTTCAGTTACTTACATCGCTATTAAATGTCCACCCATATATTCTCGTATTTGTGATCCCAAATATCTATATGCTGATTTCATATCATTGAAGTGGTTATATTTGTTGATAATACCGAAGTGAGAATCATTTTTGTATAAAACTAGTGATTGTATACATGTTGCTGTTGTATCGTACTTTGCTGCCTACCCCCGTTTGGTACCGCTTCTTTTTGAACAAAGAATATGGAAGTGTCTTCTCCTCGGTGACCACAGGATTGTATTTAACATTTAAGCTAACGTCGATTGTACAGAAGGTATTCCTTACGAACTTGATACGCCTTTATCTAATTTAACATGTAAATAATTGACAGATCTCATTTGTTCCATTTTCTGCATTTGCCTGAAGAATGGGCTCACTGCCATATATGACGTTTTTTTTATTCTTCCTGTTATTCCGACATATTCTGGACGTGTAGGTTCAAATGTTGTTTGCTGCATCAAGGGCGTTATAACGTAAGGAGGTGAATTACGGTTCAGCTGCAACAACTGAACAGGTTGGTAGGATTTTCTTGATTTATTGATGTACATTCTGTTGGTCCTCTCTCTCTCTCTCTATGTGTGTGTGTGTGTGTGCACGTGTGCGGTTGGAAGTGTGGTTACGGTGGGTTTGGGTGCACACCAGGGTGGGGAGGGGGGTGTGTTCTTTGAGACGATTGTGATATGGTATGTCAGAAGTTTAGATTACTATTCAAAGTGATCAAGTCTGCTGTTACTCTTATCATAATTGTCATAAATTTATGCAGGTGAATGCTGCGGGGGATCTTTGTGCCATTTACCAAGAGAAGATGCATGCTCCACACATGCTTTGCTGCAGGCACATATTTTGTGAAGACTGTGTCAGAGTGGCAAGACGATCTGTACTATCATTCTAGTTACTAGGTGAAAATTATGAAACGGGATTCAAGATCAATAAAAATGGTGAGGATTATTGCTCTTCTGCTTCTTCTGTCTCTAATTCTTCAATTAGATTTAGTTACGATTGTGTATTTCTGTGTTTATATATATATATATATATATATATATAGATATATATATATATACTCGAAATATTGCTCACCTCTGTTAATTTTGAAAACAGAAACTGACTATTGGAGGGACAACCGAAAGAATTGTGTCAGCTTTTCATTTGGTGCTCAGTGAACATCATGGTAAAGATGAAGAGATGGATAAGTGCAAGTGTGTTGTCCACCATGTGAGGAAAATGGAGAAAGATGTTGATCTGTCTCTAAAAAGTGGTATGATAAGCGATTATGTGAAATTGACATTCTCCATGTAGCAACTGTTGATCTCTTAGGTTTCTGTTGTCGTTTCTGTTTTATATAATTCACTATTAAACAATCGTTATGTCTAACTGTGGATTTTATTATTATTCAGCAAAGGATCCAAAGAGAAAGACCCTGTCCAAAGAGCTTGAGGAGGAAGAAAATATCTTAACCATTTGAAGTTTCCATTACCAAAACTTACAAAACCCTTTGTGCTAGTTTAAAAATGAATATTTTTTTTTAACTCTTGTTAGTTTATAACTCTTTTGGATGATTGTAAGAATTATTGTTGTGTAATAAATGAAAGGTGGATTATTATTGTTGAACGGAATGATTGTTAATTTCTATTAGTTTTTATTTTTATATAATTTAAAATAGGTGCAGCCGGAAAAAAAAATGAAATTTAACTTGCGTAGCGCTTACTTGCATAGCGCTTTTTAAAAATGCTATGCAAGTTGATTACTAAACGCTATGGAAGTTGATTTCTAAAAAAATAAAAAAAGTGCTTCGATAGCGCTTTTTAAAAACGCTATCTAAGTTCGGGAGCTTATGTAGCGCATAAAAACGCTATGTAAGTTGATATTTTTTAAAATAAAAAAGTACTTAGATAGCGCTTTTTAAAAGCGCTATCTAAGTTTGGGAGCTTAGATAGCGCTTATAAAAGCGCTATGCTAACTTGCATAGCGCTAGCTTAGATAGCGCTTATAAGCGCTATGTAAGCTAAAAAAAGCGCTATCTAAGCTCAAATCTGTACTAGTGAAGGCACAAACCCCTTAACTCTCTTTATATATTTCCCCTACCGAATTTCAATAGTTACACACAGTAAATTGAGCCTCCCTACCCTCTTTGAGATAGATTAACATTGCCTAATCATCCTCATATTGTTGCATATAATTCCTTCAAGTCCAAAGTTTTAAATAGCCAATTGTTCGCTAGAGTTATTTATTTGGAGTGCTCCTATAGATAACTAGAAGTCGTATTATCTTACGAGGAGTTTGCCATTCAACCGTAAGCACCTGTACGAGGCAAATACTTCTTACGGAAATTGTGTTAAACACAAGACTCGACTATTCTCACTTGTTTTCAATTTTCGTTATCTTTCTCATCTCTTTTGTTATTTCCTTAAGAAGCCTAACGAAAAGTCCAACATTAATTTCATTGTAATCACTAGTCATAACAAAAAACATAACATATAATAATGAACATACTTAAATAAGAACACAGATATACATGATTCACTAAAAGTAGTTATCTACGTCCTTATTAGTTAGATGCGAAGCAAAATACATATGTACAATCAATATCTAACTAGATTATTGCCCTATACAATACCGAATTGTGTATATGTACAATCAATATCTAACTAGATTATTGCCCTATACAATACCGAATTGTGTATTCTTCTATGTCTCTAGAACAGACTATGTGACGACCCCAACCCTAGGCACTCATTTTTAATTATTTAATTATATGCTTTTAATATTTATGTTAGCTTTATGTGTTCAATTATGTCTTTAAAATTCTTAAATTAAGATAAATTGGGTGAGAAGTAAAAATTAGAATCTTTTATGAAAATATTAGACATTAAATAAAGAAACTTGAAGAAATAATAAAAAAATGGAAAAATGATAAATAATGTAGGGAGGTTAAATGAGAGGATGAATTAATGGGATAAAGATTTAAATTAATTAAAATGGGTTGGGTGAAAGCCTTGGCTAATTTCCCATGGGGGGCCAATTTGTAGAAGTTCCTCCTTCTTTGCCAAGTGTCCTCCCTCCATACCTCCTCTTACTCCCTTCCCCTCCCTTCTCCTTCATTCACCACATTCATCCTAGAGAAAGCTTAGAATCCTCCATTGAAGCTCCCTCCATCCAAGCTTGAATCCAAGGCATTTCTTCACCAAAATTCAAGTCCTAGAGCACCATTGAAGTTGGATGACCTAGAGGAAGCCATCTAGCTAGAAAGATCAACATTTCCTTATAAAATTCAAAGGTGAGTTATTATGATTCCCTTCTCCTATGTGTTCATGAGTTCTTTGATTATTGTTCTTGGCTTAATGATGTTGATTTCTTGCTTGGAAACCTAAATGGGAGTTGATTGATTTGAAAATGAACATTGTTGAAGTTAGGGTTCAAGGAAGATCATTAGAAGGGTTTGAAATGGGTGGAATGGGTAGAGATAAATGATCTAGGATTTCTTGGTTGTGAGTTTATATGTTTTGAATGGGACTTGGTAAGATGAAGGTGTTCTTGGGTGTTCTTGATCAAGCCATGGTAGAGGGAAAAAAGAACTAGGTTGAAAAGGGTTAAAAATCCGCAAAAGGGGTTTGGAGGAGGCTCGGGCGGTCGCCTGCTGGGCTTCGGGTGGTCGCCTGCCGGGCAGGAGGTCCAAATTCCTTGAAGTCCACTTGGGCGGTCGCCCAAGTGGTTAAGAGCGGTCGCCTGCCGGCGTAAACCATAAATTCTTCAGGTCCACTCGGGCGGTCGCCCAAGTGTGCGGCGGTCGCCCAAGACCCCGAACCAAGTTTAGAGTTGTTCAAACCTAATCAAACTCGAACCAAAATGGAATCTCTTTAACCTAGATTAAAGTAGAATACTTTGGCTACACATTGACATCCTAAGTGATCAAAATGGAATTGGGGAAGTACTTTAAATGTTGCTTGGAAAGCGCTAGTTAACCTAGTTTGGTAACTTAGCGTAAATGATTCTAACTTGGTAAATTGAACTTGGATCTTCATAGAGGCCTTGTATTATTGTATAAAGACCTTGTAGGATGGATTGATGGTATTTCCTTGCCTTACTTTGAGTTCATATACATTGGTTATATTATGCATAGTGTGTTGATTTATTGTTGCACTATGATATTGGTTGGACATGAGTATATTTACCATGTTGATATATTGTTATCCCTTTTTGTGGATTGTATTCAAGTATCTATTATGTGCTTGATAATGTTGAATACTTGTTATAGTATTTCGTCGTTATGATATTGTTGTAGGATTCCCTACTTTGGAATTCCTAAACCTGTACATGTTGATACAAAGATTTATAGCCGTTGTGCTAATATGTTGAATACTTGATATAGTATTGCTATCTTCATGATATGTTGTGGTATGTATCCCTACTTTGGATCATACAATGTTTGGTTAAGCAAGTATGTTATTACTCGTGCTTAGTTATGTAAATCCAAATGGTATTGATTTATTTGTTTGTTGGACAATGTATGGGATTATAATGGCATCGAGCCAAGTTCATTATAATTCATACATTGGTAACCCAATTGTCCCCCTTGTGTGGGATTTGTGGGCTAGCATCTCCTTTTGAGGTAGATGGTCTAGTTTCACCGGGGATATGACTGTGTGTCGAATCCCTATGGTACCGTTATTGTTCATGGTTCCGAACCGCTTCTTCAACTGCCGCCGCTCGGTTGTGTATATCCTTTCGGAGATGAAACCTTGGCTCAAGCATCCTTCTAAGTGTTACTTTATCGTGCTTATGTGTTGTGATATATTCATGCCGAGATGGTCGTTGTTTCCAACCGGTATGGGACGGTTGGCGGCAGTGGAGCCTCTCGGGTTATGTGGATATGTCTTTTGATGTGTCGCATCTTATATGGCATATTGCCGCATTCATAATAGCTCATTGAGATTTATTCTCACCCCTCTCCCTTTACCGTTTTAGATTCCGAGATGTGGACCGACCAAGTAAGGGCGGAAAGGAGTTTAGAAGTGGTATTTTGGGAATTGTCGGGTTATGTTAGATTGGTGTAGAAAGTGTTTGTTAGCATAATTCTTTTAAAGGGTTGTATTCATAAACTTTAATTTCATACTATACTCGATATCTTTTGTAACTAAAACCGTTTATTATTTTCGTGGTTGGTTAAGTCTCCCTCCAACGTGGAAGGAGTAGAGTTACTTTGAAATGGTTGTGTTTAAGTTTTGGAGATGAAATCAAATTTTTTTAAAAATTAGGAGAATTGGGTTAGTTTGAGGACGCTCCAGCTCGAGACACGTGTAGGTTCCGGGTCGGGGTCCTCACAGTTGGTATCAGAGCTCGGTTAGAATTCTCGGGTAGAGTCTAGCTGAGTGAGAGTGTGCGATAACTTACGTCGAGAGTTTAATGCAGGAATTTGTTCAAAGGCGTAAAATGATCTTGATCAACCAAGGAATCAAGGAAAGGTGAGTTATGGAAAGATAGATTTCCCCACCATCATTTGAGGTATTTTACCTGTCTCAGGAATTAGGGTTCATACTTTTATAAATCCTTGTACATTAGTTCTCATGTGGCATTACTTTTCATCTTTATTTGCATAATTGGTCTAAGAGTTGCCGTATGTGCTGGAGGTTCTACTCCTATGGGGTCGTACCTCGAATCATCCTTAATTATCTTGGTAGTTGTGATTTAGTGGGCATGTATTGCCGGTGGATTTGGTCGAGTTACCAATCCGTGAATCATCGTTATATTAACCAGAATTAATTGAGTAGATGTTGTGTTCGAGGAGGACTGTCGCAAGAAGCGAGTCTCCTTATTTATGTTTGATTTGCCTCCGGGGTGGTAGAGGCGGATGAGTCATTATTGCTATTTTATCATATATGCATAAATGTCGAAAGTATGGCCTAAGGAATTTGAAGGTTATTTGAGTTGTGAGTTATCTTGATTCAAAAGAACCTTGAGTTCTCTCATGTACGGTGGTAAATGAATTGGTGAACTCTTAGTTTAGAGTTGGTCTATGGCCTAATTAAGAGTGGTTTATGGTTGTATAATTTGCGTGAGTATTTATACATTGGTATCTCGTGGTGGAGACTAGATATATGAAGACTAGTATTGAAAGTGATAGTCTAAGTGAGATTATATGAGTTATAAATTATCGCGAGTAAGAGATCTTATGGAACTAATATATCTTTGCCTTAGGTGCTATAAGTATTCTCTAAGGAGAGATTGATTGAATTCTTGCTACTAAATTGAATAGGAAATCAGATATTTTTGTAAGTAATATCACCCTATAAGTTGACTAAGTGGTGTTTTTCAAGTGAGTTTCAAAAATGGGTTTTCATCGCATCATACCAGGGTATTGAAGCCGAGTGGATATAAGTCACTATTTCGGTATTCGGATCCCTAGATAGAGTATACAAATTGGGATGATGGAATCGATGATTCAACTTAAGAAATTAATTGATAAAGAAGATAACTAGCTTAGCGATTCTCAAGAAGGATAAATTGTTACCGTATTTAGAAAAGATGATACTTGGTGGTTAATCAAAGGGTTATAGAAATCTTAAATAGGTAACTCGTGAAGAATAAGTATTCGTTAGCACTTGTTGACGATTTGTATGAATGATTTTAGAAACTAGTAGGATACTCAATGGTTATTAGTTGAATTTTCTGAGTGTTACAATTTCAGTGAAAAAGGGCTTTAAGGGTATACTTAAGACAACATTTATATCTAGTATGGCCGTTTTGATTTATGGATTGTATACTAGCTATGGAGAGGTAAATAGGGTAAATGTGAAGAAGTATAATAGATGTAGTTATTGGTGACTTATAGGGTCAACTTCGTAAATTGGTAAGATAGGTATAGGGTTCGTTTTGAGAATTGATTATCATTAGTTGAGAAAATGAGGATGAATCTTATTGGGAGACAGGATACTTTAGGATGGTTATATACTATAGTTCGACTTAGTTACGTGAATCATATGAGGGATTTGTGTGATGCTTGAAAGATATTGACGTTGTACGGATTTTGAGTTTGTTGATGGTTATTGAGAGTTAAGTTAAATTATACCGTAATGTTTAATTGAAATTCGGAAATGATTGATCTATGTGAGTTCCAATTATATTTTCCGATTTAGAAATTATGGTATTTGATTGGGAACTAGATGTTTTACAATATGTTGTTGCTAAGTACAATACCAATATCAAAGGTGGTGAATAGATGACTCAAATTAAATAAAAGTGTTGAACTTTCAACTTGAGGAATTATTGAATTGAGGATGGTTTACCTAGTTATAATCTTAATGATTGTTTTAGTGTTATTTATCGGGGATAGTAATAGTATTGCGTAGATTGTGTTTTCTTAGAGAGAAATTAACTAAGTCTAAATAGTATGAGTGGTGGCTACACTATAAATAGAGGTCAATCAAGAATATTTTGTTAAAATTGTTTTAAAGGTGTTTTAAAACTTTGGAATATATATATTGGACCTCGGTGTAAGCAATTTGTGCCCTTCGGGGATAGTTGATAAGGTCATTAAACCATTTTCGCGTAAATTAAAATTCGTGAGTAATTTAACTATCTACCACCGGTATGGGACGGTTGTAGATAATTAAATCACTCGAGCTATTTTTGTTAGCTTATCAATCCTTTGAAATTTCGAGTGGTTTGGTTAATTAAGACTCGGTATGGGCCGGTTTTAAATAAGTAAACCATTCGGGTCTCTTTGGATCTCTTTTATATTATCATTTGGAATTCGAAAGATGTTGTAAAATTTCGAAAGACATGTTATTTTAAAGTTATAGTACGTACATAAGCAAGTAAGAAGGCAACCTAGTTTCCCTATAATGATTAACTGTATTCAAGTGTTGGTCCAAGAAATGATTTGATAAATGTGGGGTTATTATTGTGTCGGTCACAATAGACTCGATTTTGTTTTGGAGTTGGATCGGCTCCGTTGTGGGCGGCCAACCATTCAATTTGAACATTGATTTGTCACTAGTCCTGAACATAATTGGAACATTGAATTGTGATAATAGAATGTTGACGTTAGAAGATTTATTAAAATATTTAGAGTTCTAGGTTGAACTTGAGAGTTTTAACACTATAGACTTTGTGAATTAGTTGCATTGGGAGTAATGAAGGGTATGCTATTTTGTTATAGAAAATTGAATTACATTTTCTACTCGTTATATATATAGCGTGATGAAATGTTATTAATAAAGTCCTCTCATATGTTAGGGGATAGTTTGATTGTTTAAACCCCATAGTATTAAAAAGATTAGATATTCATTCATTTGGGGAGATCCATTTGGAGTGTAGGAAGGCCATTAAATTTAACCTTGTGAAAATTTGAGGAATCATTACTTATTATTGAGAATAGGCTACGGGCATATGCGATGGATGTTAGTAGTCAATAGTACGAATGGTTACCAGTGGTAAGTGCGTATAATAGTAGTTATCATTCTAACATTGAGATAAAACCGTATGAGGCATGGTTTGGGAAGAAAATATCGATCTCTAATTTGTTGGGTTGAAGTTAGAGAAGAAAGGCCTAAGGTAGATTGCCGCCAAAAATTGTTAATCCATTTGAAGTTTTAGAAAGGGTGGGTGATTTGGCTTATAGACTGACTTGTAGCAAATTGTAGAGTATTTGAAGTTTTAATGTGATATTGTAATGTATTTGGTGACCTAAGTTGTAATACTTTAATTATTTATATTTTCATTGGGATCGGAAAATTTGTGTTAGTGATATTTGCATAGTATGCTTGGATCATTAAGTGGTAACATCATATTATTAATGGAATTAGAAATTTAATTTCTTTGAAAGAAGAATCACAACATTGAAGAGACTATTTGGAAATTGAAGTTTGATGTATACTTGTAACCGATGCGGGTTGATCGCTTAGGTAAGTGACGCCAAATTCGGGACGAAATATCCGTGGTTGTTTGAAAATTCAAGTAAGTCTTCTTTAAAATTCGGGTCGAATTTTCTTTAAGGGGGAGTGAGTGTGACGACCCCAACCCTAGGCACTCATTTTTAATTATTTAATTATATGCTTTTAATATTTATGTTAGCTTTATGTGTTCAATTATGTCTTTAAAATTCTTAAATTAAGATAAATTGGGTGAGAAGTAAAAATTAGAATCTTTTATGAAAATATTAGACATTAAATAAAGAAACTTGAAGAAATAATAAAAAAATGGAAAAATGATAAATAATGTAGGGAGGTTAAATGAGAGGATGAATTAATGGGATAAAGATTTAAATTAATTAAAATGGGTTGGGTGAAAGCCTTGGCTAATTTCCCATGGGGGGCCAATTTGTAGAAGTTCCTCCTTCTTTGCCAAGTGTCCTCCCTCCATACCTCCTCTTACTCCCTTCCCCTCCCTTCTCCTTCATTCACCACATTCATCCTAGAGAAAGCTTAGAATCCTCCATTGAAGCTCCCTCCATCCAAGCTTGAATCCAAGGCATTTCTTCACCAAAATTCAAGTCCTAGAGCACCATTGAAGTTGGATGACCTAGAGGAAGCCATCTAGCTAGAAAGATCAACATTTCCTTATAAAATCCAAAGGTGAGTTATTATGATTCCCTTCTCCTATGTGTTCATGAGTTCTTTGATTATTGTTCTTGGCTTAATGATGTTGATTTCTTGCTTGGAAACCTAAATGGGAGTTGATTGATTTGAAAATGAACATTGTTGAAGTTAGGGTTCAAGGAAGATCATTAGAAGGGTTTGAAATGGGTGGAATGGGTAGAGATAAATGATCTAGGATTACTTGGTTGTGAGTTTATATGTTTTGAATGGGACTTGGTAAGATGAAGGTGTTCTTGGGTGTTCTTGATCAAGCCATGGTAGAGGGAAAGAAGAACTAGGTTGAAAAGGGTTAAAAATCTCGCAAAAAGGGGCCGGAGGAGGCTCGGGCGGTCGCCTGCTGGGCTTCGGGTGGTCGCCTGCCGGCAGGAGGTCCAAATTCCTTGAAGTCCACTTGGGCGGTCGCCCAAGTGGTTAAGCGGCGGTCGCCTGCCGGCGTAAACCATAAATTCTCTTGAGGTCCACTAGGGCGGTCGCCCAAGTGTAAGGGCGGTCGCCCAAGACCCTGAACCAAGTTTAGAGTTGTTCAAACCTAATCAAACTCGAACCAAAATGGAATCTCTTTAACCTAGATTAAAGTAGAATACTTTGGCTACACATTGACATCCTAAGTGATCAAAATGGAATTGGGGAAGTACTTTAAATGTTGCTTGGAAAGCGCTAGTTAACCTAGTTTGGTAACTTAGCGTAAAATGATTCTAACTTGGTAAATTGAACTTGGATCTTCATAGAGGCCTTGTATTATTGTATAAAGACCTTGTAGGATGGATTGATGGTATTTCCTTGCCTTACTTTGAGTTCATATACATTGGTTATATTATGCATAGTGTGTTGATTTATTGTTGCACTATGATATTGGTTGGACATGAGTATATTTACCATGTTGATATATTGTTATCCCTTTTTGTGGATTGTATTCAAGTATCTATTATGTGCTTGATAATGTTGAATACTTGTTATAGTATTTCGTCGTTATGATATTGTTGTAGGATTCCCTACTTTGGAATTCCTAAACCGTACATGTTGATACAAAGATTTATAGCCGTTGTGCTAATATGTTGAATACTTGATATAGTATTGCTATCTTCATGATATGTTGTGGTATGTATCCCTACTTTGGATCATACAATGTTTGGTTAAGCAAGTATGTTATTACCGTGCTTAGTTATGTAAATCCAAACTGGTATTGATTTATTTGTTTGTTGGACAATGTATGGGATTATAATGGCATCGAGCCAAGTTCATTATAATTAATACATTAGTAACCCAATTGTCCCCTTGTGTGGGATTTGTGGGCTAGCATCTCCTTTTGAGGTAGATGGTCTAGTTTCACCGGGGATATGACTCGTGTGTCGAATCCCTATGGCAATCGTTATTTGTTCATGGTTCCGAACCGCTTCTTCAACTGGCCGCCGCTCGGTTGTGTATATCCTTTTGGAGATGAAACCTTGGCTCGCATCCTTCTAAGTGTTACTTTATCGTGCTTATGTGTTGTGATATATTCATGCCGAGATGGTCGTTGCTTTCCAACCCAGATGGGACGGTTGGCAGTGGAGCCTCTCGGGTTATGTGGATATGTCTTTTGATGTGTTGCATCTTATATGGCATATTGCTGCATTCATAATAGCTCATTGAGATTTATTCTCACCCCTCTCCCTTTACTGTTTTAGATTCCGAGACAGGTGGACCGACCAAGTAAGGGCGGAAAGGAGTTTAGAAGTGGTATTTTGGGAATTGTCGGGTTATGTTAGATTGGTGTAGAAAGTGTTTGTTAGCATAATTCTTTTAAAGGGTTGTATTCATAAACTTTAATTTCATACTATACTCGATATCTTTTGTAACTAAAACCGTTTATTATTTTCGTGGTTGGTTAACTCTCCCTCCAACGTGGAAGGAGTAGAGTTACTTTGAAATGGTTGTGTTTAAGTTTTGGAGATGAAATCAAAGTTTTTTAAAAATTAGGAGAATTGGGTTAGTTTGAGGACGCTCCAGCTCGGGACACGTGTAGGTTCCGGGTCGGGGTCCTCACAGACTACACCAAATGTTGAATCTTTAGATTGTACAAGATTAGCTAGTTTATGATCATATAAACCTGATGATGAACAATGTGTTGCCCCGACCCACCAAAATGCATAGCCCGCCGATTGGGCGAGTTCGCCCCAGCCCACCCATTTGTCTGATGACTGCCCCCCCTCCCCCCCCTTTGCTCGTGAACCTATTCAAACGGACTTGGCGGGTTCCCCCCCCAATTCGAAAATTCAAAAGGTTAAATGAGGATAGTGAGAATCAAATAATGGTCATTTTAGGGCTCGTCTGGTACACAGTTTATAAACGGAGAGTTTTTAAAACGGAGCTTATTTTTTGACGCTATAATTTTGAGTGGCCAAAATATCTCCAACTTTTTAAAATTCAACGGTCTAAAACTCTCGACTAATACGCTTAATAAAAAAAAACTGAGTTTTTTTAATCTCCGTTTTAACAAAAACGCTCGACAAGACCGGGCCTTAATTGAAAGAAAGCACTTAATCTTTCACTTCTATGTTCTAAGTGTTAAAATCTATAGTATAAATGGCACCGGTCCTTGAACAGTACTATGAACAGTGCTAAATTAATTTTTCCCATTTTGCCCCTCATATTCTGCTAAGGTTCTTTATTTTCAGTTTTATCCTTAATTTTCAAAATAACTTTTCCCTCCTAAAATTTAAATTCCATAGTATTTTTTCTCATTTTATCCTCACTAAGTTGTTCCTTTCCCATTTTGTCCTCACTTTTAATTAAAAAATATATACCACATGTCCTCGGACACAGATTTTTACTAGTGTTTAATATTGACAAAAAAGGTAGGCTTTTGAGTGGCAGATTTGCATGTCAAAAAAGCATGCGGGCTTGGCCCAGCTCATGGATAAAATCCAAGATCCGGTCCGCTTGGTATACACGAATTGGGTCCACGAGCTTGGTTGACGGACTGAGCGGACATCAATAGGGCAAGCTGGCGTGCCTACCCATGGAAAAAACCCGAAATGTTCATCATCACAAAAACCCTAGTTTTAGATCTCCGATTTCAAAAGCATATACTCCCTCCGCCCCACGTTAGTTGAGACTTTTTCCTCCTTCGTTAGTTAATCGCAGACAAATGAAAGAATCTTCACTATTTACCCCACTCATTCTCTCTCCTATTTCACTTTTACACTCACAACATTCTCTCTCCTAACTATTCCTCCCACTCATTCTCTCTCCTATTTAATTATTCATACTCACAACATTTTCTTTCACTTTTTCTCTCACTTACTTTTCCTTAATTGGTGTGCCCAAAAAGTTAGTCTCAACTAACGTGGGACGGAGGGAGTACAAGATTGTCTTATACCAAATGTGCTACTGATGTATTTTAGAATTCCTCCTTGAAAATCTTATTTAATCACATGACAAAATGAAAGAATGCCACATAAGTTCTAAAAAGGTTTCATAATGTCTCATAAGTTTCTTTTCACGTATTATCATATTGTATTATTCTGTAATAATACTGAATACTCTTATAATACAACATTTATGATGATAGACGGCGCCTGCGTTCGACGACCGGATTTCGACCGGATTGGGCGGCGGATGTCGGTGGGCGAAAGCGGCGGGCGAGGCGGTGGTGGCAGGAGGCATTATTGAGGATGATGTATCATAATTTTTAAATACTGCATATTAAATGCAGTATAATATAATATTATATAACAACTTATGAAACATTTAAATTAATGAGTCAATTAAGGGGAAGTGATTTGTCCCAAAATAAACTTATGAGACAAATTTCCTAACAAGATTGTGTTTATCTTTCTCTCTCTAAATATCTCGAATTGTATCTTTCTCTCTCTAAATATCTTGATTTGAAGTCAGATTCCAACACTTTTATATATAAAAGATTAAAAATTTAATTTTTGTCAAATACAACTCTAAGTGCCACTCTAATAATAAATTTAATAGTTTATTAATAAAAAATAGCTTATAAAAACAATAGTCATGGATATAGAATTGCAACCATGCAGTGGTAAAGATTTAACTACATCTTCTTCATTATGATGATGTTTATTATTGACATTAGTTTTGCTTTAGGTACATTTTACATTGGTAATAATGTAGGGGCGTCTGAATATAGAAACTTGAGGCAACAAACTCTTGTTTTTTGGATAAGAAATTGATTGGTGCTAACGTGACAATTTTCATGGCAAAGAGATTTCTTTCGAGCAATTCCAAATTCTGGCGACGTGTAAGCGTTAATCAATCATTCATTCGCTGAAACAATAATTTGGTATCAATCATTTTTCAGATCCTAAAATATTTGTCATACTTCTCATTATTTTTTATGTTTTTCTCTTTCGTCGAAAGCCTTTGATTTCTCTCATTTGTCGAGAGCCTTTGTGTTTTGATTGTATTTACTTTTGTTACAATGGTTGTGATGCTTGGTTGGGTACTTATTGCCTACTCAAATGTGTTCATTACCATGTTTTCAACGCTAAATTATTCCCGTGTGATGGTTTTCTAAAGGCCAATGTGAGATTGTGTCCAAGTTTTGCTTGAAAAAGTATTTGGGCGTCCCATGTTATTGTTCGGACATGCATTCGTTGGAGATTTTGTTTTGGATTGGAAATCACATTTGAAAATGTATTACGCTCTTTTATTGCGGCGGACAGCTTGTTGACGATTATACGTCTTCATAAATATTTGTGTATTTGGGATGATATTTATCTTGGGAACGAGCGTTCGACAATTGTGAAGCGCCTTTTTCTTTAATTTTTTTAATGCAATTGATATTATTTGTTTTAAAAAAAAAAATTGTACCTTGTTTTTATTATTTCTATAGACTTCAGAACAACACGACATACACACAAAAGGCTATAATCTCACGTGAAAATCCTATGAAAATCCTACGTGAATGCTACAATTTCACTTAATGAGTGTCCATAACAACTTATAATATATTTTATTTTCAATTATAACTATGAAAGGATAGAAGGATCAGAATAAATTTTTGGCCGATTCTCAGGATAAACTGTTATGACAGATTTATATAAAATAAAGAAAATAAATCAATTAAACAAAATAACGATATACGTTATTCACCAACTTGAATAGTTAAACGAGCAGAGGGCAATAATATTATTATCAACTGACAATCACCAAATACAATCTCTAATCTAATGCACGAATTCTTGATCACAAAAATTCGCACATGTGCAAACCCTATATCTAAAGAAATAGAGAGACAAGAAAATCCTTAAAACACCTATAATTACGATCTCTATCACACTATGAATTACATCGTAAAAACTGCTAGAGAATAGGGCTTATTTATACTGCATATTTCTAACCCTAAAAGGTTTTAGAACATTTACCAAGTTTGCCGCCGAACAGCCTGAATTCGGTATAGGGCGCGATCGCCCCTTCCCCAAAATAGGCTCCGCGCGATCGCCCCACTTCTGGGCGCTCTCGCTCCCTTTTCACAGAAACTTGGCGCATTTGCGCTCTTGCCTCCGTGCGGTCGCTCCCCAGCTTGTGTGTCAGGAATTTTGAAATTCATTGTTTAATCATCTAATTTAGGCGTTCCCAAACTTAGATGACATCAAACCCAACAAATCTCCACATTGACATCTGACCTCCAGATCATAACCAGAACTCCCCTCTACCTCAGATGTGCTATGTCAAACACCAAACTTGTCATCCGGATAACCAAAACTGTATCTTCATATACACTCAAATCGTGTTACGCCAAACACCAAAAACACTTGTTGCAACAGTTGATCAAACCTGTTCAACAAGTAAGCAAACGTGTTCTAAGACACCCAAATGTGCCACTGCAGTAGGCACTTAAAACTGTCTCAAACGGCAATTGAGCAAATCCAGTCGACATAGGATCTTGCCAACCCAAACAGATGAATCGGTCATATCCGTGGAATCCCCAACAGTACATACCTTTTCCTCGATTCCTTCCTCGCTTCCCAATTGTCTGCGTTGACTTATTAACTGTGGCTTGCCCAGTTCAACTCCACCTTTAGTAACTTGTTATTTCACATGTTTGTCAACCATCCCACGCGAAGCCATGCAACATGCTTTCTACAGATGTGTCTCTACCATAGCCTCTGTTGTACGATTCCCGACACCCAACCTAAAAACGTAGAACCTTGGAGGACATACAAGGAAACTTGTTTTACCCATTTCAGAATTACATTCGAACCCCTACAGACAGTTACTGTTCCACCTTCACCTTTGAAAATATATCCCATCTTGTCTAGCCGACTAATCGATATCAGATTTTTCGTTACTTCAGGAACATGTCTGACCTTGTTTAATGTACAAAACTTACCACTCAAAGTTCGTACCCTGGTGAATCCCATGCCAACTACATTGCACACATAACCATTAGCAATATAAATATCACCCCCTTTCGTCTTTTCGTACGTTGCAAATCATTCCCTACGCGAACACATGTGATAAGAAGCCTCAGAATCAAGAATCCATATATCTATCATACATTTTTCTTCTTCGGTTACTAGGGCATAGTCCTACTTATCGTCTTTTGCCATATCTGCAGCAGACCCAAATTGCTCACTCTTATTCAACCTGGGACATTCATGTTTCCAATGCCCCTTTTTCCTGCAATAACTGCAGACATCTACTGGTCTTGTACCCCTTTTATAAGAACCCTTGTTTCTCCTACCTTGGCCCCTATTGCTTTCTGCAACCAACCCTGCTGACTGAGTTTCCGCAGATAAATCGCTCGCCTTGCGGCGCAGATCTCTGGTCTTGAGATTATTCTTAACATCTTTCAGAGTAACCGTATCCTTACCATTAATGAAGAAATCCACAAATCCCTCATATGACAGTGGTAATGAGATACACAATATAAGAGCAACATTCTCATCTTCAACCTTAACATAACATTACGCAATTCAATTAATAAAGATGTGAACCGATCTATATGATCCCTAGTGGGTGTATCTTCCATCATTCGAAGAGAATATAGCTACTGTTTCAGATACAACTTGTTGGTCAATGATCGTGTCAGAACATATCTTCCAACGCAAGCACAGGGCCACTCCAAAATCAGTATTTGCATTATCTGCCAGTTTATCATCATCTAAGCACCTGATGATTTTAGAGTGGACCCTCTCATCTAGCACAATCAGATTTGCTGCTTCATTCTCAGCTGCCTTCCTTAAACCCTCTGCTGATGCAGCCGTTACAACACATATGGAACCTACTATCGATTTGCCCTTTGAATCCTGACAATTCTTGATTGCAGCAGCCATCGGAGCCCACAAACCCTTGTCTCTCAACAAGGTATTCATCTTGATCTGTCAAAGAGAAAAACTATTATTCCCATTAAACTTGTCAACTGGTGATTCAATTCCGGATCCCATCTTCTTTTACAGCGGAAAACCCATATACCTTTATCAACCTGACTGGCTTTGATACCAGTTTGTTATAACAGATCTATGTAGAAGATAGAAAATAAATAAATCACACAACACAACGATATACGTGGTTCACCAACTTGGCTATGTCCACGGGCAGAGAGCAAGAATATTATTATCAACTGACAATCACCAAATACAATCTTTAATATAATGCATGAATTCTTGGTCACAAGAATTCACATCTGTGCAAACCCTATATCTAGAGAAACAGAGAGACAAGAAAACTCTTGTAATACCTAGAATTACTGATATCTATCACACTAAAAATTACATCATAAAAACTTTTAGGGAATAAGACTTATTTATACTGCCTATTTCTAACCCTGCAGGGTTTTAGAACCTGCACCAAGCTTGCCGCCGAACAACCTGAATTCGGCATATGTCGCTATCGCCCATTCCCCAAAACAGGCTTCGCGCGATCGCCCCACTTCTGGGTGTGGTCGCTCCATTTTCACAGAAACTTGGCGCAGTCGTGCTCTTGCCTCCGCGCGTTCGCTCCCCAGCTGGTGTGTCAAAAATTTTGAAATTCATTATTTAATACTCTAATTTAGATGACCCCAAACTTAGATGATATCAAACCTAACAAACAATTTGGCCAATTCTCATGGATAACACTGAATTAAACGCAAATACAACTCATCACACTAGAACAAATTCCAAAATAAAATAAAATATAGTCTTATTTTTATTTTTTTGAACAAGTTGTTTTGATTTTAACAATGAATTTGAAAATTTTAGTTATACCAAAATCACTTAATAAATAAAATTTCTAAGATTTTTGAAATGTGTTTTGAAAATGTAACATTTTTGTAAATAAGTGAAACTTCTTTAAAACGTGCAATAACATTTTCGTAAATAATCTAAATTTATTAAAACACACTGACACATTTCAACACAATACTGATACTTTTTAATACTACTCTTGTCTCTCTCCATCTTTCCATCTTGAAATGATCTTTTTTTTTTGTTAACACAAAGATAATTTGAGAAATATTTTTTAATTAATTTAATTATCTGAATCAAAATTTAAAAATTGTTATTGATAGTAGTATATACTCCCTCCGTTTCAGAAAATGCTTCACCTTTTACCCAAAATGGCGTCCCGTTTGAAGCTTCACCTTTCCTAAAATGAAAAAGTTTTATTAATATTCTATTATACCCACTCACTATTTCCTTCACTCATTGTCTCTCCTAATTCACTATTACACTCACAACATTTTTTAAATTTACTATTTCCTCCACTAATTCTCTCTCCTATTTTCAAATTACACTCACAACATTTTTTCTTTCCGCTTATTTCCTTAATTTGCATGCCGAGCCAAAAATGGTGAACCATTTCTTGGGACGGAGGGCAGGGCCGGCCCTGTGATATTCGGGGCCCTAGGCCGGTAATTTTGGATGGGGCCTTTCAGTTTCTAATATAATTTCTTCTATTTTTTTAAATTAAGAAAAAATAACAAACGTAAAAGATAATAAACAAAATATGTTTAACAAAATCATGGGCATACCATATTCCTAATAATCCATGATTAAAGACACACAAAAGTATCAAAAAAGCCAGTTCATAGCTCATTAAAAATGCAGCTATACAACACCAAAGCAGTAGCATCAAACAGATAAATGTTAACCAAATTCCATCCAATTGCCCAAATATCATGAAATACCCAAAAATGAAAATGAGTTTCAGTTTTCAATATATTATATACATGATGAATAAAAAACAAAGAAGTTGCGTACCTGCTTGCGAGTTTTTCCATCCGAGAATGAAACTGAAATGTTACAAGCTGGCTTAAAAGCGCCAATAATATAATTCTGAGAAGAAGGAAAACGAACAATCACAAGCCATTGAGACAATAGTAAATGAATAGTGGAACCATTGGGGTAGTAAAAGGTAAGTGAAAATTTTAATCTTACCATGTTCCTTTCAATAAATTCCCACTACCAAAGCTTTTGATCAAAACCCTGAATAATTCATTGTTCAGATTCTGTACATGATAGCATTGACGAGTACAACAAAATTCACAGTTTTAAACTACTTCCTATGTTCCATGTAATTAGTCCAGAATTATAATTTGGGATATTTCACATAAAGAGATCCCTTTCAAATTTCAGCCTTCAATATGATACAAGTAACTTATGTAACAGTAAGCAATTTTCTAACACTCACATCACTTCTCAAACAATGAAATTTTTATTAAAGCAAAGCTTGATTATTATAAAATCACCAGCTCAAATGGAAACTATCTGTAGTCAACAAATTTCAATTATTTAACCCAAAATCAAATGCCCTAATTTTCGGATAAAATATATTTAATCAAATATAATTAGAGGGTTAAATATCCTAAATCATCACTGTTCCATAAATGTTTACCGCCATTCTCACAATACCGGGCAAAGATGAAGACCAAAACAGAGCAGGAGCGTGCTCTATTGAGGCAGTTTGATCAGGTAAAACATTGGTTGTTAATGGATGTAAGGTTTCTTCGCAACCAAAATCAAACAGTCAACAGATAACAAAGCATCGATTAATTACAGAAATCAAACCCTAGAGAGAGAGATGCAGGAGGAGAAGGAGCGATGCGAGGAAGACGATCGCGATTCACGAAATCAAACGATTCAAACCCTAGAGAGAAGAGAATTACCTGCAGGAGAAGGAGCGATCGTCCGACGCCGTCGCCGTGAGCCCGTGACCTTCGTGCGGCATCTTCGAGCGGAGCGGCGAATTGCGGGCGAATCGACCAGGAGGGTTGAGGTGTGTAAATGTGTTGCTGAGTGATTTTTGCAATTTAAGAACGGTATTATATAGGTGGGTGTTTTTATATATTTTGAGGGGAGGTTTGTGTATTTTTTCAGGGGTATAATTATTTTTTTTCTTTTACAATGAGGCCCCTCACTTTCAATATATTACCACTAAACTCTTAAATTTTGGGGCCCCTAAAAAATGACAAATTTAGGGGGCTGAGGCCAGGCCTCACTTGCCTTTAGGAAGGACCGGCCCAGACGGAGGGAGTATATAATTGTGTATCTATAACAAGTTTAAAACTTTCATAGACATAATTAATTTAACTTTAAATCATTATTTAAAATACCTTCGTATTAATAAGAAAAAATATTTTGGGGCAAAAAGAATATTTAACTCTCACATTAACATTTTTTAAAACACATTTTTAAAAATATTAATTCTAAAATTAAAAAATTGTCAGTGATAATATCGTACGAAGTAGTTAGGAGATTTTTGTTTTCCTTAAATCTTGAGACATAGGCCGAGGTAATGCCAAGTACTCCCTCCGTCCCAGAACAATGTTCACATACACTGTTTGCACATGTTTTAAGGAGGGAGTATTATATTGAAAGTGTTGTGAGTGTGAAAATAAAATAGGAGAGAGAATGAGTGGAGAGAATAGTAAATTATATTGGTGTTGTGAGTATTAAAATAATGTAGGAGAGAGAATGAGTGGAGAGAATAGTAAAGATTTCTTTCCATTTTAGGTAAATTTTAAATGTGTGAAGTAAGTTTTGAGACGCTCAAAAGGGAAAGTGTGAAGATTGTTCTGGGACGGAGGAAGTATAAGAATAGGATACTCATAAAAAATTCAGTTTGTTTCCTCCGTCATCGGACTTGGATTTGACCCGATACATAAAACTAGGTTCACTTTAGTCCAAACACAGTAGCCTTAACTTCAGACAAGACCACCGCCGAAGGAGGAGGAAACCGAAATTATGAAGCGAAATGCAGACGGAGAACAAGTCAAGACGGAGGAAGAGCAAAGCAGTAACAGTAATAATGGCGGCGGAGCAGCAAACAATTTGGATACAGGGAAATCGGAGAGATCGGTTTGGCTAATGAAGTGCCCAGTTGTGGTTGCTAAGTCATGGCAATCCCACACGTCCGCCTCCGATTCACAACCCCTCTCTAAAGTTGTCGTCTCCCTCGATCCTCTCTGCCCCGAAGATCCCAACTCCCTGAAGGTTAATCTCTTTAATTCCACCCTCGCATGTATGTTCAATCCGTAATTTTAGTGGACTTTAACGATTTATGCATGTTTTGGGTTTGATTTCTATATCCCTGATTCCGTCGGATTGATCAGCAAATATATGCAGAGTTCGTTAATCTATAACTACTCCATTTAGATTGCTAATTTTGGTATTTTTCGACTTTTCAGATTGTGCTTTGTGGTGATAGTTTTTATTGTAGAACCTCACACAGTTATAGTGAAAATGAAACCCTAGTTTCGTAGGCAGCAATTATGTTTATTTTTTTTATGTTCTTTTCATATCTGTTTTAACTTGTAATTTTCAACATATTTTTAAGTCTTCCCGTCCAAAAACTTAGTGGGGTGTAGAGTTATTGTTACTGCTAAGTGTTAAGGATATGTAGTTTGCATCCGGGTCAGATGTATATGTTCAAATTTGGGGTCTAATAACCTTTTAATGGCATTTGATTGAAAAGATGTTGGGTTGTGATACCACATCATTAGTATCACCACTCACCAGCCTTTTAGATGATACATACGGAGTATGCTGCTAAATGGTTCAAAAGGGTGGTAAAATTGTTAAGGGCACCAGTTATTCTTCGTCATTGTATAACCACTCTGTGATTGTCAACCTTGAGTTAATTTACTGATTCGGTGGATTTTGATTAAGAGTGATAAAAATTGTGTCATCATCGTTGCGCTCAATTCACTTGAAAGAGTTATGTCAAAAGGTTCAAAAAGTTAAATGGTTAAAAAGTTTTAAAAGTTAAACCAATCAGGCGTGATGTCTTTTGTTTGGCTGACTTTTGGGTTCCTTTTAGCTAATTTCTATTTCTAGAAATGGATGGTTGGTTGGCTTTCTCTACGGATCAGTTAATATTCATTGTATTGTTCAATGACAATCAGTTTACCATGGAGATGGCTGGCAACGAGGTTGGGCACGTGCCTAAAAGTTACTCCTTAAACATGTTCAAAGACTTTGTTCCAATGGCCGTTTTCTCCGAAGCTAATCAAGGTGAGTGTCTTGGTTTATTTCATTAAGGCTCCCTTTGGATTGCACAAAGAGGATGGAGAATTGGAATTCCGTTTGTGGAATTACTAGTGTCAACACCTCTACATTTTTCATTAAAGTGTTTGTTAAAAAGCTAGGAGATTCCAAGGAATGCATTAACTAAGGAAATAAAGTAAATGAATCCAATTCACTAAATCAACGGAGAGGACACTAAGGGACCGTCCTTATTTATGGGGGAGGGAATGAAATAATGAATCTTTTTGGGAATATCCTTGTCGGAGCAATGATATTCCTTCCTATAAGTTAGTACCATGCATGCAAAATCATATAGAACGTAAATGAGATTTCCGTCTCGCATTACTTGCATCATATTAGCTTTCATGTAAAGATATTGAAGGCTAAATCACCAGAGCATCATGATATTTTTTTTTCCTTCCTGGATCATCTGCAGACTTGGCATCTAGTTCGATCATATGTTTTGCGTGCTGTTTTTTGTTAGCTTTACTCGTAAATATTATATTTTCTAGTTATCCATGTTTTATGACTATTCACTTGGTTATGTATATTCTGTATGCAGATGTAATAATCCCTGCAATTTTTCGTCGTATTTATCTTACATTTGTGACAAATGCTTCACTTTATGATGTGTATGTGTAGCAAGAGTTGCAGTAGAAGGAAAAGTGGAACATAAATTTGATATGAAGCCCCATAATGAGAACATGGAAGATTACAGGAAGATGTGTCGTGAAAGGACAAATAAATCTATGATTAAGAATAGACAAATACAGGTAAATCATATCAGTACTGCTATCATTTTGTTAATTCTTGGTTGAAGGTCTGTTTCTGATGAAAACAGTGCCTTATGTCTTGTTGGTTGTTTGACAGGTCATTGATAACGACCGTGGAGTACATATGAGGCCTATGCCCGGAATGATTGGCTTGATTGCATCCAATTCTAAGGTTAGTGCAAACTATTTTCTGATCACATGCTGACAGTGAAAATTATTATGTTCACTTTTTGGGGCCATTTTATGAGCACTGTTTATGAATTCTAACTTGTTTAACTTAGCAACTTTATTTGGTTAAAGCCATGGTTTGTTGAAGAAGCTTCTCTGTGTGCAACATAAACACGGGGAGGGAGTGGGAAGTTAAGCACTACAAGAGAAGGTCAAAAGGCGATAAAAATATGAATGGATAGGTTACATAGTAGTGTGGGACTGACTTGGTGGTGTTGTCAGAGAATTTACCTATTAATTGACGTAAACACAATCAGAGAAGATGGAAGGGCAATGTAGAACATAGGACAACATGGGATAGACTAAGTTGCATCAGTATGCTTAGGGGAAGGGAAGAGAAAAAAGAGTTGTTCTAGTATGTTCATGTTTCTCCTCATAGAGAAGTCAATAGAGGGACGGAGGGAGAAGGGTGAAGGCATGCTAAACATTTTCCCGTTGTTTTCTGCTTATTCTTGTTTTTTTGTGTTAGTGACAATGAGAAAGGAAGCATACTTGAAAGTCATAGGGCTCTGCTTTGTTAAGATATGAATTCATATATGGTAACAACTATTTGTATGGGCGATCTTTGTTTACGCTAGCCAAAGGAGTAAGACATGCTAATTGGGAATTTGGGATGAATCTATCATATTTCTCCCCCTCCTATGATCAGGCTGCTTAAGTTAATGATTCTACACTGGTTAGTTTTGAGTTACATGATAATCTGCAGACAATTTGATTTTTTATGTTAATGCTACATAGGCGGTGGTTAACCATTAAAAGGTTATTATTATAGTTTTAGCTGGAGTTTCATAATATTAAGGAGCAAAGTGAGTTCCATATTAAGTTGTTGTTGAATTTTGATATCATTTGGTTTTCAAGGAGATGCATTTGGGTATAAAATCATGGTTAATGTGAATGAAAGTGTGGTGTTGAATTGTGTTGTTTATCTTTGAATGTGTCAATTTGGATAGATTAATTGCACCTTCCACCCATGGGACAAAAATATATTAGTAGTATCAAATTCTGATTTGATGGGGGTCAAGATTATTGAATAGTACAATTTTCATTCAGTAATTGGGGGGTAAACTGCATTAAAATTGGTTTTTTTTTTAATTAGAAAAATCATTTCCGGAATTGAAGGTACTAATGTGTCATTATCTCAAGAGTAAAGGGGTTTGGTGAACCCTCCCTTGGCAGTGGCGAAGCCGCAGCCATCACCTAAATTAGGGGACTTACTTTCTTTGTTCTGTAATAAGTTAGTTTCATATATTCCAAAATTTGTAAAACAGAAGCAGCATTTTTCTATTGCACAGTTGTTTCAAAGTAGACACTCGTACTTCTTAGAGTAGTTTTGGTATATTTGCATCCCGAACAGGTTCCTTTATTTTGGGGGAAAGCAAATTAAGGCATCTGGTCTGCATTGGAACCGCTTTGGCTTTTATTTGCCACTTTTCACTTTGATGCGATTTACAATTTGCAGAAAAAGAGAATGTGTGTTTATTAGAAAATAAGTATGAGGGTGATAAAGAGAAAGGAGGTGGTGCCTAGGAAGAGACTTTAGAATGAGACTCATAAAATAAAAGGAGTTGTTTTGGGCCAAATCGGAGAGGCGGGAGCTGTGCAGCCAAACAAATTCCACCTTTTCATTATGAAGAAAGTGCAAATGGTGCCAAAAAGTAGCACAAAATAAGCTGCCGAACAGGCTCTAAGTTGGGATTGGGCCCGGGCAATTCTTCTTTGTAGGTGGAATTATTAATGAACTTACATATTCTCTTTTGCGTTAGAAATCACACATATTTATATGATCAATATATGGAACAGCGTGACCCTCTATCATTTCTTTGGGGGCAATTCTTCTTTGTAGGTGGAATTATTAATGAACTTACATATTCTCTTTTGCGTTAGAAATCATGCATATTTATATGATCAATATATGGAATAGCGTGACCCTCAATCATTTCATGTTTTGAAATTTCGCTTGAGATGGTCTAAAGACATACCACGCAAACTGATTAGTGCACTCCTGGAAATGTGTGTGAGTATCCTTATCAACCAGACTAGTAAGTAGGAATGACCAGAACTAATGAGGAAATTAGTAATGAAAAATAAGATATGAATGAGTGTGGTATGCGTGATGATGTTGCTTCAGACCAAATTGATTCCCGGAGAAGGATTGATGCATCTGAACCAAGTTATTGGGACCATGGCTTGAATTGAGTCCCAGATATTTTCTTATCTACTGATAAAACAATTCACTTAATAAAATTCTGAGCATAGTAATTACACTCTCCGTCCCATAATAAATGTTGCACTTTCCTTTTTGGTTCGTCCCAAAATAAATGTCACGTTTCTAAATAAAGAAATAGTCTTAGTGCAATTCTACCATGATACAGGTGATGTACAAACAACTAGATCTCATTCCTTAAAAACGTTGACAAGCCAAATTATTTTGGGACAAAAGGAGTAGTTTATAGCAGCTTACATGATGCTGTCAGTTGAACATACCTGACATCATAGTTTCTTAAGTTCACTATTTTTTTCTTTCATTTTAAACAAGATTATACAAGGAAACTAATTATATATATACAGATATCTTCTCCATGGCTTCACTCTTAAACTGTGAGTAGATATTAACATCGTGTTTGTTTCATGAATCATCTTTTAATAGGATAAGAAGAAAGCAGCTCCTGTTAAGGGAAATGAGGTGAAAAGAACTAGGAGGGATCGTGGGGAACTGGAAGATATCATGTTCAAGCTTTTTGAGAGACAACCTAATTGGGCTCTGAAGCAGCTAGTCCAAGAAACAGATCAACCTGCGGTGTGTGTTTTAATTACTAATATATCATGCACTTCATGAATTATTCCAGAAAAGAACGTTCTCTTTTAGTTGAATGGCTGTTCTCATCGTTTCTAGTGACGTAGTAGACTTGAGATTTCAGTTGACCCATTGACTGTTTTAAATAATGAATCAAAGATCTTTCTTTATATAGATACATTTCATTTTTGTTAAGGTCATTTTTGGAGTAGACAACACCCCTCTTGGTTATTTTATAAACTTGTTATAGGCTACCATTTTAGAGTTAACTATTTTGGATCTACCGGTTCTTAATTGTTTAATACGTTTGTTGGTTTATTCATTTATGTTCTATTTGATTTTTGTTGCAGCAATTTTTGAAAGAGATATTGAATGAGCTTTGCGTGTACAATAAACGGGGAGCTAACCAAGGAACATACGAGCTCAAGCCAGAGTATAAGAAATCTGTAGAGGATACAGGTGCCGAATAAAACATCTCTCGCTCCAACTGTATACTAGATTTTGCAAGTAAGGATAAATTTAATCATGAAAAAGTGAGTTGTCTCCTTGTTCAAACCGTTGCCCTTCTTAAACTTTATATGGTTCTTAATTTTAAGAATGCTTTCGTAACATTCTTCCAATCCTTTCATAACTTAACAATGGTTAGAGAGATAGGATTTAGACATGCATATTAAACTTCACTAAATAACTGAAGTTCTTGTGATGTAAGCCATATCCTGCTTGCTTGTTACTTTTTCAATGACATCTCTTTAGTGTTCTTCACTTTGTCCTATTAACAGAAATAAGGCCAAGTGGCCAACTATCAATTGCTAAATAAGCTCTACAAGTCCGCTTGACAAGCTTAAAGCTATTTAGGCCTGTTTGCCGTTCAACAGTTTTCTTTGATTATACCCCATAAGAATGAAACAACATCACACATTTCTCTTGCCTGGTCATTTCTATCAAGTGTTCACCCATTCTGTGGGGGGTTCCATTTTGGAAATCTTTGCCTTTCAGATTTTGGTGTATTTTCTCTCTTTTCTTTGTTTTGCTTATCCTTTTTGTTTCCATGGATTACTCTTTCGTCTTTTTGTACCTTATTAATTACCAACTCATCTAAAGCTTAAGCTGTTAAAAAGAGACCCAACTATGCATATCAAGCCTTATAAACACCCCCCTCCCAGTGAAACGCCCATAGTTGTCAAAGGCGAGAGGCGAGAGGCGGGCGATACGAATCTGGAAAAGGCGAAAGGCGAGGTGAGACGGAGGGAGTATATATGCATGCAACTTATAAACAAAACTTAAAACATGTTATGAACAAGAATAAAACATTGGATAAATGTCACAATTCCACATATAATAGTATCATAAGATAATTCAAACCCTCAAAATAAGAATTCTAAGATAAAAGGCGCATGAATTTAAATTACGAAGTTCAAATTAACAAAACAAGCATTAGTTTAAGCAAGTGAATAAACTTAAAGCGTTAAACATTACCAAGAAAGGAATTCAAGTTTTAAAGTCATGCAAAAGCAACTGAAAATTTGAAGAACATGGGACTGGAATTTTTTTTTGCAGAAAGGCGAGTGGCAGGCGGCAAAAGGCGGGCAAGGCGTACGCCCCCTGAAGAAAGTCGCCCATCCGTCTGCTTGGCTACGAAAAAGCGAGATACCCCCAAGGCACCAAAAAGGCGAGGCGGGCGGTCACCTTTGACAACTATGGACCGCCCATACACGGAGAGTTAAACAAACATGCCACACTTGGACATCTCAAACCTAATAGGTGTAGTGAGGCACTCACAATACTAGAGGTTATAAAAGCAAGCGAGATGACACAAACCCACAACCTTGCCAAACCAGATCTTTAATACCATGTCAAGTTATCAATCCAATAAAAAGCTTAATCTGTTAGAGAGAGACCCAACTACTAAGCCATGAGATATATTCTCCTTCTCCTCTTTAATTTAATCGATTCTCTTTCGAATTTGTTCCTGAATCCCCGGTGAGAATATAAAGTGATAACCCAATACAGTAACACATTATGGATGTGAATAATTTACTTGGGCTGCAGGTTCTGTTTTGCGTGTAATTAATATTACAATTCTAGCAACAACATAACTTAATTGGCTGATCAATACCCCCTGTGTGGGAACAGAAGTAGAAAACGAAAAAAGAACCACACAAATGAACCAGAAGAATGTTGCGTCAAAAGGGCAATAGCAACTCAAGATGGCTCTACCGTTGTCTTACCCCACAGTGGTACGGTGGATCTTGGTGAAATCAAGTAAATTTACATCTAATCCTAACACGAGAATTTGACAAAAAAGGTTATAGAACAATTCCTTAAGCTCAAGGGAGTAGAGTAACAATTTAGTGAGTGTAATCAACAACCAAGAAATGCATGATTTTCACAGCTTTGCATTAGTGCTATTAGTACAGTAATACATTATGCCATGTGTAGCTATGTCTAAAATGTGCCTCCATTAAAATAGTTATGGACAAATAAAGCGATGTCTCTTAAAGTTTGTTGAAAAGGTTGAGTTTAGCACCTTGTTTTAAGTTAATCTATTGATATAAGAGGTTTATCGGAGAGAAGGGATTACTAAATTTAGTGTTCTGGACACCTAGTCTACCATGTTTGGGAAGAACCATACCGCATTTTTGAACTTTGATATCAAAATGCATTTCTTTAGGAAATAACACCTCCCCCTCCCAAACATTTATTTATTTATTTCTCCTTTCTCTTCCTATTACTCTGTTGTGAACTCACTATTTTCCTGTTCTATCATTCTTTTATTTGGTAAGTGTCATGTCTCCATCATTTCTAGGAGTATATTAGTGTCAGATGCGTGTACAACTCATGGAAAGGACTGAGCTTCTTAGCACTAACGTTAATTATCATTGTCTCAAGCAACTATTGAGACACACATCAATTCTTGCCATTGCATCTCTACTCGTAGAAGGTTAGGCTTACGGTGGCTATATTTCTAAAATGATTTTTAACATAAATCTTATTATGATGTTTTTGAGATACACATCAATTCGTTTCATTGGTGGAACCATTTCCTATGAGAAATGACTAAATTACTAAACAAGCAGCAGCTACTATTGATAACATTATTAGGAGGGTATCACTTCATGGCTGGTTGGAAGCACTCTACGTAAATAGAACTTAGCATATGGTTTCTTATCCCCTATAAGCCTCCGAGTGGTGTTGTAGTGATTAAGTTATTATTTTATCTTTGTACGTTTCATTATTGTGGGTCAGTATATAACTATTGACGAACGATAGACTTCTCAGTACCATCATCGTGTGGTTAAAACACCAAGTTATTGTTTGCGTGCCTCTTGATGTAGAAACAATATATATCTTAAGTTGAATCTTAGGAGAGACTGTTTGAATAAAGTAGATATAAATACACACACACATATATATATATATAAATATATATGTATGTATGGATTGTATGCATATATATGCCAGGAGCCTTGGGATCTATATTCTGTGCTGCCTGCTAATTTATTACTTGTATGTGTGAGGGTTCTTCAACATTTAGGAACTGCATATGCAATTCGAAATATTCTGTGAGAAAATGTTTGTAGAGGGAATGAAGCCTCATCTTTCTAGATATGTTATCATGTAGTAATTTTGAATGAAAATGGGATCACTATTTTCTTCTGACATCTTTTAACCGTAGAAAATATGCTTACACGATTTTAAGGAGATCCTTTTTCATATTTTCAGTAGATAGACATAGTAAAGATAGCCACTATACCAACATACAGATTCAATATTCTAAAATTCATGATGCCGCAACTTCCCTTTCCCCTTTATCATCATTAAGCGCATTTCCGTTAGTGCATTGCCATCAATCACATTGTCTAATTCCTTTGCTACACCTCGTACAGAGTCTCTGAATAGGGAATTCTATGTGCGAGGACAAATTGTGGAGCATGATTCTTTTAGTTGTGGTGGGTAAATACGTGTGCAGCTTGAGGGGAAAATGATTTTCTGGTCATCTTCTAGGCTTTGAGACTGCAGACACTTTCTCATCTCTTAGTATCTCTGTTTACGTAACTCAGGAAGGTTGATGTTTACTTGCTTATCAGTTCAGGAGTAATATATAAAATAACTACATCCTCCTGTGTCCCATAATGATAGTCCTATTTGACTATTCAAACATTTTAACAACCTATTTTCATTTCCATCACTATGCTTATTAAGGTTTAATTACTTCTCCATTACTCTCTCTTCTTTCTTGGTTGACTCTCTTCCTCTCATCTCTCCCTCTTCTTCCTTGGAATGCAATTTCGGAAATTCAATGATTTTAACCTAATGAGACTATATTTTTGGAGAAAACAAATGGGAACATCTTTATGGGATGAAGGGAGTACTTTTTGTCCCTAAAACAAGTACTTCATCTTTGGAATTCATTTTCTTCCCGTAAGAGTTGTTCACCTTGTAAATTGTTTGTTATTGCATGGAAAGGCCTGCAGGTAAAGTTCGAGGGCATTTAGTTTCTTGGAGATGTATCATTGTGTCAAGTGGAAGTCGAATGTAAGATGTTTTGAAGGGATCTTCTTTAGCATGAAGAGCTACTAGGCTACTAGTGTGTCAGCCACTTAGTTAAGTTGTCAGGTGCATGCGTGTAACTATTGAGGATCCTGATAATGACCAACTAGGAATCTTCATAATTTTTTTGGGAAGATTTTTTCTTGGGCATCTTTGAGCCATTGAGATTCCTGTGCTGTCTTCTTCAATTGAGCCATGTGTTATAAAGATGAACTTGACTGAAACTTTATATTGTAAATGTTGGACCTCTAGGGTTCCCCAGTAGTGAGACGCGTCCCCATCTGTGGTGCATTTAAGCAGAGTGCTAATGGAGACTTTGTCACTCGCAGTAACGTGGATATCTAAAGGGTGTAAACCAATAAAAGGAGAGAGGGAGAGAAAGAGATTTGTGAGTGTGTAGTGCGAGTGTGGGTGGATGAGAGTGGTCCCAGGTGTAGTGACATCTTCAATATACTCGGACCAGTTTTCTACTCAATTAGTTAATCATGTTCATTTGATTTAGTGCATTTTTTGTTCTTTTATTCTTTGTTTGATACTGCTGCCTGCCTTTCTTCTTTTTCAACTACTGCATGCAAAATCGTAGTGCAGGTTGTGGTCATTATCAGTTGATTCCTCAATTATCCAACCCCAACCCCGACCCCGACCCCTTTCATATGGTGCTCTTGTCTAATATGTTATGCAAAGTATACTACTCCCTCTGTCCCTAAATGAATGTCATCAAGAGCAAATTTTAAATGTTTTTAGACATTTATTTAGGGACCGAGGGAGTAAAATTTACTTATTTTTTTTTGTCAGACATACATGATAGCATTTGTGCTAATCTTCAACTGTAGCTTCTATTCTGGAAGTGCAATTATACTTGTTTCATGCTGGTAGTTGTATAATTTAAATTATCCTAACTATGATGGGTAGGCGTGAAATTATGTAATGGGAGGCGTGTTATGTTGTAAGAAAAGGTAATTGTGTCTTGTTTAAGAAGAAATCATATGATTTAGGCAGGTTTAGAAATAGAAAAAAGGTAAAAGCTTTGGCGATGGAGATGAACATTCACTAGTGAGGTAGTCAAAATTTGGTCCCGTAATTATCAAAAATACTTGGCTAGTCAAAAAGGGGAAACTTGATAAGCATCTAGATGATGATGTTGATGGTGATTATTGGATACAGCCCTATAACTAATAATAGCAGTTTAGAATTGATAATATTAGACTTAGGATCCGTTTGGATACACATAATTGGAATTGAATCGGAATCACAATTTTATGGAATTGAATTTCAACATATTCGAATTTCATAGAGCTTCAATTCTATTGTTTGGCTAATCTATAGAATTTCATTAGAATTGATTTACAATTCCAATTCTATTGTTTGGATACTCATGCAGTCTAACGGAAATGAATTTGTCACTTAGGCTCCGTTTGTTTAGCGTAAAACATCTTCCGAAAAATGATTTCCTGCAAAATGTTTTTCGAAAAATGAAAATATTTTTCGAAAAATGAGATAAACATGTTTTTGGCTGTTTGATAAGGAAAATATTTTCCGAAAAATGTTCGATTGAGTTGACTACAAATTTACCCATCCTACTCACCGCCCCCACCCCCACGCTACTCACCAATACAACCCCCCCCCTCCCCCCGTCGGGTAAAAAAAAATTAATCATTTTAATTTATTTTGCTTATGCTGAATCTTGTTCAGTTACACTTATTCAGTTTATCAAATCCTTAGATGACAGATTTAAGTTAACAGTGAGCATGTTATTTCGGTGCTAGTGTAACTTCACAGTAGATTGAATATTATCCTCCGTGTTTTTCAAGGTTACTACTTTACCGATGCAAGGTTCAAGGCTGGTATCCAAATATGTTTCTCTTATTCAAACTCGACCCGGGAGGGGGGGGGGGTGGTGAGTGGATTGGGGGAGGAGTTGTTAAAAAAATAAAATTAAAATGATTAATTTTTTTTACCTGACGAGGGGGAGGGGGTGGGCTAGGGTGAGCTGGGGGGTAGGGTGGCAGGGGGTGGTGAGTGGAGTTGGGGAGGAGTTGTTAAAAATAAATTTAAAATAATTAATTTTTTTTTACTCGACAGGGGGGGGGGGTGATGGGGATGGGGTAGGGGTGGTTGATGTGAGGTGGGTTTGGGGAAGATGGAGACGAGGAACCAGCGACCTAAAAAAATTTTTCAATAGGTTCAAATTGGTGTAGAATTGATTTTGTAATTTTTGAACTATGGAATTGATTTTATGGAAGTAGGCTATTAGAATCATAATTCAATTTCAATTCTATCCCTCATTTTAGCATCTAAACAACATAATTAAAATTTCATGCTCCAATTCCAATTTCAAATTATGGAATTGATGTACCCAAACATGGCCTTAAAAAATCTGAAATGGCTTTTGGGTTTCTTTCGATTGCGGTAGGAAGTGCTTGAGGTGGGTGGAATCACTTTATGTGCTTAAAAGAGCCAAGCAAAAGCAATAAAGAAGGTACTAGGGCAGCCATCCACTAGCAGGTCGAAAACGGAAAGGAGCCAAACTACATAAAGCTAGGGGATCTTACCAAAGGAGGGAAAATTGGTTTTTGTCGAAATCTCTCTTTATACTATTAATATCATATCGATCATGTTGTTATGCGAGATACTGTGTGGAGAGACACGTGTCAGTATATACATGAAGGGGCGAGTGTTAAAGCGTGTAGTATAGGCTTGGATGTAGGGGGAACTTTGTGAACTTAGTTTTGAGTGATTTGGGTTTTGGTTAATTAGTGATGCTTTCCCTGAGCCTAAGGGAAAGCAGTATCGAACCTCCAACTCCTGGATCTTGCATTAATGGTTAGTGATGTGGACTTGATCCCGGAATCTTTTGAAGCTATTACAGTGGTATTGTGACCTACCCAGTACAAGTGGAAGGGGGATTGTTATGTTAGAATCATAACGTAATGTCTCATTCGGGAAGAAGAACGGTCATTAGTCAATGAATGGCCCGAGATTGGGTGGCATTAATGCATCGCTGATGTTAACGTTAAGAACAGGAAAAAAGGCGGTTGGGGGGGGGGGGGGGGGGGAATTCCATGCCGAATTGTCATGGGTTTAGATTAGGTGTGGTTTGAAAATGCATAATAACAGTGAATGATTCATGTTAAGAATCTGGTAAACAGAGAGGGACTTATCAGTAGGAGGCAACGCTAGCAGCTAGTGTGATCGGAGCAGTATATGTCTGCCTAACTTTAGAGTTTGCAATTTGGGAGACATGATTTTATTGTCCTCTTTTAGTTTCACACATTGATTCTATCCTCTTCTTCTCACTTTTTAGTATTCTATTGAACCTCAACATTTAGTCTAGTCATTTTTATTGCTTTTCTCCTAATACTTACTCCGTCCTAAAATGATGTTTCCAATTTTTTTTATATATATATATATTTTTTTTATGACGTCTTGACAGTATAGTAGTATAGTCGGTGAAAATTTATAAAGACAATATAGTCGGTGAAAATTTATAAAGGTACGAGCAAAATAAAAATATTAGTAAGGCACAATTCTTAAAAAAAAGTTTGATAGGTTGTGTCAAAAGAAAAAAAAGTTGACCAGTCAATAATTACGACACTTTGTTACGAAATAATGAGTACTAAACACCTTCTTCATTCAACAAGAGAGTTAATTTTAGTTATGGATTGGATTATCAAATCGGAAGATTGGAATTCAATATGTTTAATTTCATAACATCGTAGGAGCATGTACCCTCGACGGGTCGATTAAAGGGAGGCCTAAAAATGATTTCTCTCTAGGGCGGATCTAGGGTTCATCCAGTTTTGGCCGTTGGGTCATTGACCGGCAAGCGCGGCTGCCTCAGGCAGCTTCTTCCCTTCGACATGGGGGATTCTATGGCACACTCTGCATTTTATTTCGATGTTTTTCCACCAGTACAAGGTTTTGCGTCGCCGACAACACAAGTTCAAAACCCTAGCGCCGTGCAACAGGGTCCTCCCAAGATCGTTGGTGACGCTGAATCATTGATGGAGGCGGCGGCTGCTCCTAACCCTAATCTTGGTTCGTCTTCATGTCCCCCTCCACTAACTAAATCTTTTGCTGGTCTTTTCTCGAAGGCTCCATCTCCGGCGTCTCCTCTTGGTTCTGCTCCATTATCAGCACTTCCTCCCATTCTATCTTCGCTTCATAAGGGCACTCCTTCCATCAAACTCTCTAAAGAACATATTGATGCATTCTCTAAGCCTTTTATGTGGACTCTTGTTGGGAAATTCCAGCATGGGCGCCCCTCAATGGAAGAATCACTGCTGGCATTTGCGAAATTCCAACTGAAAGGACAATTCAAACTGGGTAATCTTGATGCTCGGCACATGCTCATTCAATTATCCTCGACTGAGGATTATCAAAGGTTGTGGATGAAAGAAGTTTGGTATGTATCCCGTTTTCCCATGAGAACTCTTGCTTGGTCTCCGCATGGTCACCGAACATGAATCCCCGATTGCCGCTGCTTTGGGGTTGGCCTTCCAGGTACGCCCATTCATTTGTTCAATAAATCGTGTCTCTTTGCTATTGCAAAACTAATTGGATCTCCATTATCAATTGATAAAGCCACTATGGAACTAACCAGACCTAGCATTGCTAAGATCCTTATTCAATTGGATGTCTCACGGAAACTGCCTAATGAAGTGTTTGTAGATTGTGGTGATGTTCTTCCTAGTTTCTATCAAAAAGTGGAGTATGATAATCTTCCCAAGTATTGCAAGCATTGTTCTATGCTTGGACATGACATTATATCTTGCAAGCGGGCTAATGGTTCAAATTTTGGAAAGCATATCATGGAAGACCGGAAGTTGGCTGATAATGGTTCTCAAAAGGAGGGAAAGGCAAGAAAGAATGGCAATATATCTAATGACAGGCCGCTTGCTACTGCGGTGAAGAACTCCTCAGTTCTTCCCAAGAGCACTGTGGGTATCCCTCCTATGCCGCATGGTAAAGTTCAAGGTACTTGGGTTCCTAAAGAACCATCTTTATCCAAAGAGATGACGACGGATTCGCCGGTGGTGGTGGAAGAACCAATTGGTGGCACAGTGAATGATGATGGCGATCCAAAGGAAATTCAAGAAAGGGTCGACCCGGGAAAGGGTGTCCCTCGGGTTAACCCGGATTCGGTAAACCCTAATTGTGAGCAATTTTCGGATCCCATTTTGGGTATTACCGAAAATTCTGGGGAGGTTTTTTCAAATTTGGAATTGATTGAGCAAATTTCGGAGTCCAATTTGGGTAATGCCGAAAATTCTGGGGAGAGATTCTCTAATTCAAGTTTGAATTTGGCTCAAAATATTGAAGATTCTTTGGTATCTCCTCTTCCCGAAAATGAAGCTCCAATCCTTCAAATAGATAATGGAGATGATCTGGCCGAAAATGAAGGATCTGCTGTGGGATCCCTTGATCAAATTCAGGAAAAGGTTCGACAATATCGAGCCTCTTCTTCAGCTCCTAACCTTCGTCCCTCTACTGCTCGTATGCAAAATCCTAAATATTTTAATCCTGAATTTATAAACCCAAAAAACCTAAAAGAAGCTCTTATCATTTGGGAAAAATGTGATTCAGAACCGGAAGGCGGTCTTTCTGCTATTTCTCCTTCGGCATATCATGATGCTCGCACTTATGGAGGAATTATTGGTGGAGTTCATGTTGACCCGTGGGCTCCAATGGCTGACTGCGATAATTTTGAAGATTATTACGATGAAGATGATGGCTTTCAAAAGGTTAAAGGAAAACGAGGAAAATCTGGATCGAAAGCTAAATCAAAAAATCTTAAGCCTAAAAGGCCTTGGTTTCCTAAAAGGCAATTTTGATTGTCCTTTTTATTTTTATTTTTATTTTATGGTTGTCTTTTATTTATTGTAATTTTTATTATTAAATAAAATTTATGGGCATTGCCCTTTTCGCCAAAAAAAAAATAAATAAATAAAAAAATATGGATTGGATTAGTAAATATTTCCTCATTAATTTTATTGGGAAAGAGTAAGTGTTTACAAGGTATATGGTTGTTTGAGAAAAATGAAGATTCACCATCAATTAAGACCATCTCCAACACTGCGATATATCCTTGCGCCATCGCCAATTTGATGTGAAATCGAGCTCCAACAGCAGCCCTAATGACGTCGTTATTTTGGCGTCAAGGGTTTGATGCGTCAAATTTGACGCAGGTCGGTTCCTGCTCTATCTTCTTTCTTTTTCTTTTTCGTTTTCCTTTTCTTTTCTTCTTTTTCTTTTTCAATTGTTTAAATCTGTAGTTTTGATTTGGATTTGGACGAGTTAGATAATCCTCGATTGGCTATGGAGTTCTTGCTTCGCTAGGTTTGTGGCAGAAGGAGGCTAAGATCTTATTTTTAGGGTTCGATATTACTACTTCCTCCATCAGTTAACCATTTTAAGAAAATATTATTTTTGAATAAATTTTGTATATTCATTTGAGACGGAGATAGTATATATTTTTTAATTTAATATTTGTTATTTGTAATATTAAATTATATTTTTATTTTTATTTGAGAAAAACTATTCAATATATTTTCAAATTTAATATTTGTTATTTGTAATATTAAATTTTATTTTTATTTGAGAAACTATTCAATTTGTTTTTATTTGTATTGTTAATTATAAGTTAATTGTCTATTTAAATATTTATTCTTATATATTTGTATTTTAAATATATTTATTTATATTTATTAATTTTCTTATTTAATTATTTCATTTTATAGTATAATATTTAATACTCCATCCGTCCCCTTTCAAGCTTCACTTTTTGCCAAAATGAATGTCCCGTTAAAAGCTTCACCTTTCCTAAAATGACAAAGAATCTCTACTATTTCACCCACTAATTCTCTCTCCTATTTCACTATTATACTCACAACACTTTTCAAATTTACTATTTTCTCCACTCATTCTCTCTCCTATTTTACTTTTATACTCACAACATTTTTTCTTCCCACCTATTTCCTTAATTTGCGTGATTTAAAAAAAAGTGTGAACCATGAAATGGGAAAAAAAGTGTGAACCATGAAATGGGACGGAGAGAGTATAATGTAATTTGAATAATATTAAATATGATTAATAGAAAACATTTTAATTAAATGAAATAAAAATGAATATTCTGAGAATATTCTTATTTGGTGCAAAATTTGAAGCAGCTGTTGTTGGAGATGGTGTAAGATATTTGATACTAAAATTATACAATTTTGATGTTTTGATGCAAAATTTGAAGTAAACTGTTGTTGGAGATGAACTAATTATTATGAGAAGAGAATATTATGGACTTGTCTAATATCCAAAGTCAATTAGGTTACCACGAAATTCAAAAGCGGTATGCTGTCCAATTTAATTTCTTTGTCTGAGATAAAATTGCTTTTGCTTGAAATTCAACTCTGAAAATGAAACGAGATATTTTTCCAACATTTATTTGTAGACAGAAGGTTATATGCATCATAATCTTACACTCAGTTTAATTGCCAAAATAGACATGAATGATTAAAAAAAAAAAAAGAACATACTTCGTCCCTTCACAATTTTTGTGAAGCAAGTAAATTAAGAAAAATGATAAGTGGGAGAAGGATTGTGAGAGGGAAGAAGTGAGTGGATATAACATGTGGGGCTCACAATTTAAATATGTGAGGGAGAAAAGTTATTGGATATGACAAGTGGGCCCCACAATTTAAATATGTGATAGAAAAAAGTGAGTGTGGTTGACAAATAGAGCTCACATTTATTATCATTTTAGGGAAGGGTTCTGAAACACCCATTTGAATAAAAGGTAAAACTTTGAGCGGACGGAGGAGGGAGTATTCATTACCGCTCAATATGAGTCCAAGTTAAGTGAGTGAAGACATGGGATTTGATGGATGGACAAAAGCGAAAGTAAATGCATGAGTCGGGGTGGGTGGGGAAGAGCGGTTGAAGCTGGGGCGGACAGAAGATTCTCCCGTGCAAAAGAAATCTGATTTATTATGTACGTGACCCAACCCAAGCCCCTGTGCAACCTGGCTTGGTCAGGGTGGTGCCCGACCGGTTCATCCCCTCTCTTTTCACTTTTAACTCTTTCTCTCTTCATTTATTTCTTTTTAACTTGGCAAACATTCCGGCCCTTTGCACGTGACAACACCAACATTGTTAGGAATTTATTCCTCCTCCAACTCTCTCCACTCCACCTACTTCTCCAACGGTTTAAAATATACTACTGTGATATTAATATTTCATTTAAAATATTATAACATTTATATGGATAAAAATCTTTAATATTTAGTAGTGCACCATAATAAAAATTAGAATAAGCTCGTGTTCGATGATATGTAATTTTTTTTTTTTTTTTAATTAAGCCCGTGCCTGAGGATACTTTTTTTTTTCTTTAATTTAATTTTTTTTTTAAGGACAAAATGGGAAAGGAACAAAATAGTGAGAGCAAAATGAAAATTTTGTTACTTGTTACTGTTCAAAGAACTGTAGCAAGGACATCCCTAATTTATACTATAGATGTATGTTTCACTCCACTTGACACTAATTTGCATTTTGATCCACCTCACTTTACTTGACACTGATATTTTTTTTATACTCATCACATCAATTAAATTACTAATCGCCTCACTCATTTTCTCTCCTATTTTATTTTTCCTACTAACAATACCTTTGAACAGTATAAACCGAGATACGAACGTGGGCTTGTCAGGGCAAGTCTCAAGTGGATTGGGCCATAAACATAATCCATTAAGTCTCAACTACGAGGAAAGACTTGAGCTTCCTCCTATCTATATATCTCGTCATTACCTAGGGCGAGCAAGGCTCAACCGGTGAAATGAACAAGGCCCAACTCAAGGGCTGAGGAGACTCCTCTCCAAGGCCGAGATGCACTCCCTCGGCGACGAGGAGTCCTCATCGTTATCCAATCATCATTGCTCTTCGGCTATCACTTATTCCTTCTCCGTCTCATCATTTGCCGGTCAGGCTATGTATGACGAGGAAGGAGTCATCCCGACTTACCGGCAGAGTTACAGCTTATGCAATCCTAATCAAATAAGGATACTAAGCAGTTTCAATCTCTCTAGGATTGTAACCACCTTCTATACAATTACAAGTCCAACAAGGACTTTTCAGCAGATATAATCCTCTTAGAATTTATATCTTAGCAATCTAATTTAAGATGGATTCTACATTATTCTACCTATAAATACAAGCCATAATTAACATATTTTGGGTACATTATCCTTTTGACCCTAAACTCTGTCAAATTGATTTCCCTCTCTCTAAACGTATACTTACTCTCATGCCGGAGGGCCTTCGCCGGAAAAGCCCCGATTTAGTTTACGTTTCTTGTTTCCTTTTCAGACTATTCAATCGTCGGAGTACAACTGACCGCTGATTTTGAACTGATGATTCGATCTTTTTGGCAGCATCAACCTTCTTTTATTAATTCTCTCTTATACTTTTTCTTAGTTAATTCTTGTGCTTAAAATTAAAAATACGTAATACATATTTTTACATTAAGGCTCCGTTTGTTTCATGTAAAACATTTTCCGGAAAATGTTTTCCTTGTTTTCAGGTGTTTGTTTCAAGTAAAATGTTTTTCGAAAAATGTTTTACCTACTTTCGAGTGTTTGGTAACCACTTGTAAAAGAAAGTCAAATGTAAAACATTTTACAAGAATGTAAAAAAAGGAGGTTTTCTTTGTAAAATGATTTACCAATTTCAAATTCGTAAATCATTTTACAACTCTTGTTCTTGGCCTTAATGTACAACTCATATTACGCTCGGTACAACATAATAATAATAATAATTAAAAAAATTTTAACTGCCCCCACCCACCCCACCCCACCCCCCCTCCAAAAAAAAAAAATTTTTTTTTTTTGGAAAGCGCCCACCCACCCCCGCCTACCCCACCCCCCACCCCCAAAAAAAAAATAAAATTTTTTTTTTTTTTTGGAAACCGCCCCACCCACCCCGCCTACCCCACCCCCACCCCACCCAAAAAAAATAAATTATTTTTTATTGGAAACCGCCCCACCCACCCCGCCTACCCCCCCCCCCACCCTCCCCCCCATTTTTTTAAATTATTTTTTTGGAAACCGCCCACCCACCCCTACCCACCCCCACCCTCCCCCAAAAAAAAAAAAAAATTATTTTTTTTTTTGGAAACCGCCCACCCACCCCGACTACCCCACCCCCACCCTCCCCCAAAAAAAAAAATTTTTTTTTTTTGGAAACCGCCCACCCACCCTGCCTACCCCACCCCCACCCTCCCCCCCAAAAAAAATTTTTTTATTTTTTATTTGGAAACCGCCCCACCCACCCTGCCTACCCCACTCCCCACCCCCCCCCAATTTTTTTTTTTTTTATTTTTTTGGAAACCGCCCACCCACCCCCTGCCTACCCCACCCCCTACCCACCCCACCCCCACCCAAAAAAAAAAATTTTTTTTTGGAAACCGCCCACCCACCCTGCCTACCCCACCCCCCAAAATTTTTTTGGAAACCAGCCGCCTACCCCACCCCCCCCAAAAATTTTTTTTTTTGGAAACCGCCCCACCCACCCCCTACACCCCCCAAAAAAATTATTTTTTGGAAACCGCCCCACCCACCCCCTGCCTACCCACCCCACCGCCCTACCCACCACCCCCCCCAAAAAAAAAAAAAAATTTTTTTGGAAACCGCCCACCCACCCACCCCCTGCCTACCCCCCCACCCACCCCCCAATTTTTTTTATTTTACACCCCCTACCCACCCCCCCCCCAAAAAAAATAATTTTTTTTTTATTTTTTATTAAAAAATTAAAAAAAAAATTTGGGGGGGGTGGGGTAGGCAGGGGGTGGGTGGGGCGGTTTCCAAAGTTGATTTAAATTAATAAAAAAAAGTGACATTTTCGGAAAACATTTTCGTCAAATTTGCCAAACAACTGAAAACAAGACCATGATATTTTACAAGAAAACATTTTACATGGAAATCTTTTTACATGAAAACATTTTACAAGGAAACCTTTTTACATGAAATCATTTTACATGAAAACATTTTCCGGAAAATGTTTTACGCGAAACAAACGGAGCCTAAGTAATACCTTTTTTTACGAGGTGGAACAAATAGATCGCTCGAGTAGTTTCAAATCCCTTGAATTGGCGTTGTCCATTGCTCTATTTTTTTTTACGTCGATACGACTTGATAATAAAGAAAGATGGTGTGAATTGCGGGGGGCAGCATGTCTCTTAAAGCAAAGGTATCGATATCTTAGAGATATTTCTCACTTGTTGAGTGGGAAACACTTCATTAGATTAATTTAGGTCCCCTTAACCACATGTATTAATTAGTACTAATTAAGATTAAAGACCCTTTTTCATCTCAGTGGAATACACTCAATTAATTACCAGCTTTTTATTAATTTTTCCTTTAAATTACACAAACAAAATTAGAAAAAAAGTGTCCTTAAAAACATTAGTGGATGGATGGATGGATTCCTCTACTATATACATTTATTCAAGGAATAAAAGATGCTGCATTTCCTCTCTTTTTTTTTCATTTAAAATTTTATGATTCTTTTCTCAACTCCATTACTTTGATATTAAGTGTTACACTTTTCTTTTTATTCTATTGAGCAAAAATAAGTGTTAAGTTTTAATAGAAGACAACAATTTCAGTACTTTTTCCCCGTCTTTAAATGAATATAACAATGTCTTTAAATGAATATAAAAATTTCACTAGAGATATTTGCATAAATGTTAAATTCAAACATTTTAGTAACATAAGTAAATAATGTAAGCTTTGATAAATATTGAAAAAGATATTTTTGAGTTTTATTGATATTGTAAAGGCTCTATTATACATAACAAGAAGAAGTAAATAAGGTAATAACAAAACCTAATATGACTAGGATTCTAATATAGTAAATATAATTCTAATTGGAGAATACTTCTAATTAAGGTAACTTTTCAAAATTGGCTCAATACCAACTTAGGTAACTGAATATTTGGTGAATCTCCTTTTTATCTCTAACATGCTCCCGCAAGATGGACGGCCGATAGGAGAGTCCAATTTTGGACATAATGAAGACTTGCTGTTGCTTAAAAATTTTTTGTTGTTGAAAACTTTGTTGTTGCTGAAGACTTTTTTGTTGTTGTTATTGTTGTTATTGTTGTTGTTGTTGTTGTTTATTACGTCGTGATGACGATAATTCACGTCGCAATGACGAGGAATTTTGTATCTCAACGACGATTTTATGTCTCGACAACGAATTGAGTTTGGGTTTCAAACGGAGATTGAGAGAAGAGGAGAAATAATACTCAACGTTACATTGAGATAAGAAAAAAAAATTAAGAAGAAGATTTTTTTTTTTGAAGGGGAGAAATAAGACTCAACGTTACATTGAGATAAGTAAAAAAGTTTAAGAAGGAGATGACACAATAGCATCGCCAATTTTGAAGTGGCCAAATATATGACCAATTTGAGAATGAGGATTAATTTGAAATAAGGAATAATTTTTCTTCGTTGGTTGGAAGAGAAAAAAAACATTGATAAAGAAATAAAATAATTTTAAGAGAAAAGGAAAAGAAAAAAAATATTTGATGATTTTTTTCGGTGGAAGAAAAGACATTGGTTTGAGCAAGAAGGGGTGAGGTTGAGGGTTGGGAAAAAAAACTCTTGATCCAAAATAACAAAGAGAAACTTAAGAGAAATGAAGATTACAAGGATTTTAGTTAATTTGTGTTGGAAAAAAGTGTGTTTTTGAAGAAAATAATGAGTTATTTTCTTAATTAGTTATTTGTCAAAATGACTAATTGATTGTTGGATTGTGTTCTACTCCATAAGTACATTGAAATCATATATTCATTTATCCAAAATGATTGAGAAATGAATGAGATACGAAGGCTCAAAATTAATGGGTTGAAAAGGGTAAAATGTGGTTATCCCACATTGGAAAAAGATGAAAAAGTGGCTTAGTTTATATACTCCTACACTTTAGTAGGGAATAAGATTGTGGTACATAGAGGCTCTCTCTCGCGCACAGGTGCGCAGGGGGGTGCAAATCATGGACCGAAATAGGCTTCGGGCTACCGAACTCATGTGCATGCGCGTCCTGCGGACACGAATGTAGCTCCGGACTCCGAGGCGGGCGCCTGAAGCAGTCCGAGGTGGCCGCATGGAAGTCAGTAGAGGAGATGCCCATAGAGCCTCTGTGAGGCGGGCGCCTGGGTTCCAGTATCTGTACGCAATATGTAACTTACCAAATGGATGTTATGAGCCAAATAATTATGCAATTTATTTCAATAATTGTATTGATTAAGGAAATTAAAACATGATTTTAATTTTCTGTTATCTCATTTGATTATATAAAGACAAGAACACAACAAGAGAAGAACACACAGATTTTCTGAAATCCTCTCCTCTCAATTTCGTTGCATATTGATAAATCATTCATTTGGCCTCCTACATATTGCATTGGTGGTGATATCATCCAAGCATTGACTTCAGTTCGCCGGAGGTCCTATTGTGCAACAACCATTCGGTCATTCCGTTTCATCCTGGGAGGCAATCGTCCCGAGTAATCTCAAGCACAACGTGGTGAGGGGGCGAAATTTGTCTTAAGGAGAGTTGATCTCACACGACTCGGACAACGACAAATCATTTTCTTCTGTTCTTTATCTAGTTGTTTTAATTAGTTTTTCTGTATTTCCATTTGATTTTTGCAATAGTTATTCCAACAATCTTAAGACAAATTTCTGTCTCTTCGTTGGAAGGAAAACTATTTAAAACAGTGAGCTAAAATTGTTTGTTTTGTTTCAGATGGCTACTCAATCAAACATGAAAACCAATGCTGGGAACAACTCCGAGAATCCTCGTGTGGAGGAAGCGCTTCGTGTGGAAACCAACTCTCAAAGGGTGGTTGTCCAAACAATTTCGAACCACCATGGTGAGAAACCTGAAAAGTTTGTTGGCCAAGACTTTAAAAGGTGGCAACAAAAGATGCTTTTCTATTTTACTACCTTGACCTTGATGAGATTTCTTAAGGAAGATCCGCCACAGTTGGGTGAGAATGAGACGGATGGGCAAGCCATCTCGGCTCTTGATGCTTGGAAGCATTCGGAGTTTCTTTGCAGAAATTACATCCTCAATGGATTGTCGGATACGCTATACAATGTGTATAGTGTTAAGAAAACTGCAAAGGAATTATAGGAGTCCTTGGAATATAAGTATAAGTTCGATGACGCGAGCACAAAGAAATTCATTGTGGGCCGTTTTCTCGATTACAAAATGGTGGACTCTAAAACTGTTAAAAGTCAAGTGGAAGAGTTGCAAATAATAATTCATGAAATTCATGCCGAGGGGATGGTAATAGTGAAAGCTTTCAAGTGGCGGCAATAATTGAAAAGTTGCCTCCCGCTTGGAAAGATTTCAAGAATTACCTTAAATATAAACGAAAGGAAATGAATGTTAAAGCGCTTGCTATTCGTCTTCGGATTGAGGAAGAGAATAGGATTGTGGAAAAGAAGTTGAATAATCTTCTTGTGGTGAAAGCCAATGTGGTGGAGCATGTTGATAGCTCCAAGGCCAATGGCAAAGCCAAAGGCAAGTTTGGTCCTAGAAAATGTGGTTCTAGTTTGAAACCAAAGGGAGGAATCTCTAAGAAAAAGTTCAGTGGAACTTGCTACAATTGTGGTATTGTGGGCCACAAGTCTTCCGAGTGCAGAAAGCCAAAGAAGCAAGAAAACATGGTTGATGTCATCTCGAATGAAGTTTCCGTTATGAATTTGGCGGCGGTAATTTCTGAGGTGAATTTGGTGGGTTCAAACCCAAATCAGTGGTGGATTGACACCGGTACTACTAGGCATGTTTGCTCAAACAAGGAAATGTTTAGTAGTTTTGAAGCCCTTGAAAATGGTGAGAAATTATTCATGGGAAATTCGGCCACGTCCGATGTGAAAGGTCAAGGAAATGTGGTGCTGAAGTTGACTTTCGGGAAAGAGTTGACTCTCAACAATGTGCTCTATGTGCCCGAATTCCGAAAAAATCTGGTGTCCGGACCGCTTTTGATTAAGCATGATTTTCGTGTTGTGTTTGAATCCGATATGGTTACTTTGTCTAAAAGTGAAATGTTTGTAGGCAAAGGATATGTTTGTGATGGTATGTTTAAGCTTAGTGCTATGGTTGTAAAAGGCAATGTAATGACTAATATGCCCAAGATGAATGAAATGAATAATTCTTTCGTTTACTTGCTTGAGTCTTTCAATTTGTGGCATGGTAGACTAGGACATGTTAACTATGATACTATACGTAGATTAATTAACATGAATTGCATACCAAAATGTAAAATAGACTACAAACATAAATGTGAAACTTGTGTAGAGGCAAAGTTTACAAAATATCCGTTCCATTCGGTTGAAAGTGAACCACAAAGTTATAAAGAGGCCGTGAGCTCTTCGAAAGGACCTTTGTGGAAAGAGACAATTAAAAGTGAGATTGATTCCATTTTACAAAATCACACTTGGGAATTAGTGGATCTTCCTCCGGGAAGCAAACCACTAGGATATAGGTGGATTTTTAAAAGGAAAATGAAGACTGATGGAACAATTGACAAGTATAAGGCAAGACTTGTAATTAAAGGTTACAAGCAAAAGGAAGGCCTTGATTACTTTGATATATATTCTCCGGTTACGAGAATAACATCCATAAGAATTGTACTTGCGATAGCCGCATTGCGGAATCTTGAAGTACATCAAATGGATGTTAAAACAGCCTTTCTAAATGGGGATTTAGAAGAGGAAATTTACATGGAGCAATCGGAAGGATTTTCTACGCCGGGGCAAGAAAATAAAGTGTGAAAATTAGTAAAGTCATTGTATGGCTTGAAACAAGCACCAAAACAATGGCATCAAAAGTTTGATCAAGCCATGATGGAAAGTGGATTTAAAATAAATGAATGTGACAAATGTATCTATGTTAGAGACACGGGAAATGGCTACGTCATTTTTTGTCTTTATGTAGATGACATGCTTATCATAGGAAGCTGTGATAAAATGATAAAGTTCACTAAAGATATGTTGAACTCAGAGTTTGACATGAAATATATGGGGTTAGCCGATGTAATTCTTGGAGTGAAAATTTCAAGAATATCAAATGGACTTGCTTTAAGCCAGTCACAATATGTGGATAAGATTCTTGAGAAATTCAGCAAGGGTGACTTAGCTATTGCTAGAACTCCAATAGACATGAGTGAACATCTATCAAAGAATAGAGGTGACGCTGTTTCTCAAGTTGAATACTCGAGAATCATTGGAAGTCTAATGTACTTGATGAGTTGTACAAGACTAGATATTGCTTACACGGTTAGCAGATTGAGTCGGTATACAAGTAATCCCAGATCAAAACATTGGAATGGTATAGTGAGAGTACTAAGGTACTTAAGATATACTCGAGATTATGATTTACACTATACTAGACATCCAGCGGTAATTGAAGGGTATAGCGATGCTAATTGAATATCCGATATAAAAGACTCAAGGTCTACAAGCGGATTTGTGTTTACATTAGCAGGAGCTGCTATATCATGGAAATCTTTCAAACAAACGGTTATAGCTAGATCCACGATGGAATCTGAGTTTATAGCGTTAGATAAATGTGGTGAAGAAGCCGAATGGCTACGCCAATTTATAGAAGATATTCCAAGATGGATGAAGCCCGTGCCATCAATATGTATACATTGTGATAGCCAATCAGCGATTGGAAGAGCATACAATCATATGTATAATGGTAAGTCGAGACACATTCGTCGAAGACATAATACCATTAGACAACTACTCTCAACTGGCACAATATCCATTGACTATGTTAAGTCAAAGGAAAATTTAGAGGATCCGTTAACCAAAGGGTTAAATAGAGAGTTAGTTGAAAGCTCGACGAGGGAAATGGGACTAAAGCCTCTGAAAAGTTAAACACGGCGGAAAATCCAATTTAGATGACTGGAGATCCCAAGAACTAGATTCAATGGGACCACCTAACTGTTAAAAGACTTGTAGCGTCACTGTGGGGGAATCAACCCCAAGTCCATTCCTATTAGTGACATCCCGAAAGGACAAGGATAAGCCTATGGCTTTTAATGATTCTTACGCGTCAAAAATTCGAGCGGGGTAATACGGGTTACCTTCAAGAAATCACCTATGTGAGAGAGAAGTGGGGCCGCTTTGAGGAGAATTGTGTGAGGCTCAATTCTTAGACCCTCTCGCAGAACCAGGCGTATGTTCAGGGCCATGATTGAACATAGCTATGAGAATTGAAGTATGTTAGGACGATACTTGTGTCAAGCATATGATCGGCTACACAAAAAGCATAACGATTCAAGGACATCGCGTCTATCGATTTGCGAGTAGAGTAAACATGCTTGTACGAGCGAAGATTCAATGGGCATTCCCACATCTTCGTATGCAAGTTTTCGTCTGTCGGGCTTTATCACCAATTCCACATTATTCCTTCATGTGAGGGATTGTTGGAAAAAAGTGTGTTTTTGAGGGAAATAATGAGTTATTTTCTTAATTAGTTATTTGTCAAAATGACTAATTGATTGTTGGATTGTGTTCTACTCCATGAGTACATCGAAATTATATATTCATTTGTCCAAAATGGTTGAGAAATGAATGAGATATGAAGGCTCAAAGTTAATGGATTGGAAATGGTAAAATGTGGTTATCCCACATTGGAAAAAGATGGAAAAGTGTCTTAGTTTATATACTCCTACACTTTAGTAGGGAGTAAGATTGTGGTACATAGAGGCTCTCTCTCGCGCACATGTGCGCAGGGGGGGTGCAAATCATGGACCGAAATAGGCTTCGGGCTACCGAACTCATGTGCATGCGCGTCCCGCGGACACGAATGTAGCTCCGAAATTGCCTTTCCGCGCGAGCCCACTTTTTGCAATTTTTTTTTCCAAAATAGCGAGGCGGACGCCTGGCCATGGCTGACGCGGGCGCCTGGAGGCCAGAAGGTGCATCCCAATTGGCGAGACTCCGAGGCGGGCGCCTGAAGCAGTCCGAGGCGGCTGCATGGAAGTCAGTAGAGGAGATGCCCATAAAGCCTCTGTGAGGCGGGCGCCTGGCGTTTCACGAGGCGGGCGCCTGGGCTCCAGTAGCTGTACGCAAAAATTGATTTCACACTGCTTTGTAACAGTTCAAAAGGCTGTTAATGAGTGTGTAAATCAAACAACTATGTAACTGACCAAATGGATGTTATGAGCCAAATAATTATGCAATTTATTTCAATAATTGTATTGATTAAGGAAATTAAAACAAGATTTTAATTTTCTGTTATCTCATTGGATTATATAAAGACAAGAACACAACAAGAGAAGAACACACAGATTTTCTGAAATCCTCTCCTCTCAATTTCGTTGCATATTGATAAATCATTCCTTTGGCCTCCTACATATTGCATTGGTGGTGATATCGTTCAAGCATTGACTTCAGTTCGCCGGAGGTCCTATTGTGTAGCAACCATCCGGTCATTCCATTTCATCATGGGAGGCAATCGTCCCGAGTAATCTCAAGCACAACGTGGTGAGGGGGCGAAATTTGTCTTAAGGAGAGTGTGATCTCACACGACTTGGACAACGACAAATCATTTTCTTATGTTCTTTATCTAGTTGTTTTAATTCTTTTTTCTGTATTTCCATTTGATTTTTGTAATAGTTATTCAAACAATTTGATGATATGAGAAAGAGGCAATTGAAGGTGGGAGAGTAATTGGATAAGGAAGAAGAGAAAGAAAAGAGAGGGGGTTGGTGGGTTCCACGTGAGGAGGGTGAGATTTTTGGTTTCGATCAAGATAGATTGTCAAGAATGATAGGAGAGTTTGGGTTGGTGGGGTTAGGGAGGGTTGAAGCATGAGCGACCATTGGAGAAGATGGTTGAAAAAAAAATTGATTGAGCGGAAGAGGTGGGGAGAGTTAGGATCGAAAAGCTCTGATACCATGTAAGCATTGATAAATATTGAAGAAGATATCTTGGAGTTTTATTGATATTGTAAAGGCCCTATTTATACATAACAAGAGGAAGTAAATAAGGTAATAACAAAACCTAATATGACTAGGATTCTAATATAGTAAATATAATTCTAATTGGAGAATACTTCTAAATATGATAATTTTCCTAAGTTGACTCAATACCAACTTAGATAACTGAATATTTGGTGAATCTCCTTCTTTGGGTGAGTTTGGCATTGCTTCTGATTCTTCGAAAGTGATTATTCAAAAGTGATTTTATAAAAATCGATTATTTGTAATAAATATTTAAATTTATAGATATGTTTGGATAGTATATGTTCAAAACTGATTATGAAAAATAAATATCAAAAATGACCTTTATGATATGTATCTCAATATAATAAATATACAAAAGAGATAGAGGTTATTATTGTAAATATAACACAAATAACAACTTCTAAGAATCACTTTTAGCAAAAGCTGGGTCATAGTTGCTTCTACAAAAACACAGTTTTTTGCGTTCTAACAACTTAAAATCATAATCACTATGATATTCAAACGCTATTAAAAGTGATTTTGAGTTTCAAAAGTGATTATAAGCCGCAAAAAAGCACTCCCAAACTCGCACTTTATCTCTAATAGATAAAACTCTCTATAATTTCACTATATTGCATTGCAAGTCTAAGTGTAAATTAGACATGTTGTACAATGGAGGAGAATTTCGTAACTTTATTTTGGAATAAGTTCCTCCCCCCCAAATTTGGACCTTTGTTTAGAGAATATGAATTGATCTAAATAATAATTTGAGAGGTCATGCTCACGGTTGGTGACCGTAAGTGTAAGAATTTGCTTTAAGGCTTTTTAGTTTTAGGATTTTTTTTTTTTAATTAATTATTGTAACTAGGCTCCTTACAATGACAAATTAAACGAAAAAAAAAAGAAGAAGTTATGATAAAGAAGTTATGATTGATCATTTATAGGGTAATTAAGTATTCTTTGCCCGTGCCAATAGCACTATAACAATATGAAATAATTCGTTCCTTTAAAAATAAAAATGAAAGACGTATTATGTGATAAAGAGAGTGGAGATAGGTTGTTTGATTTAATATGTAATAGTACCGTGCCCGTGCTTATTGGCACAGTTAACAATATACTCCCTCCGTTCCGTCCGAAGTGACACAAAACCAATCTCGCACTCAAATTAAGAAAAATGATGTAGGAAAGAGAAAAAAAATCCTAAAACTAAAAATATTGAGAAAATACTTTTTGTTTTATGTATGGAGTAACCCATGCAGCTGCTGAAATTACCCGGATCCGACGCGCGGACCGGACATCTCGCGTTGTCGAGGACGTGCTGCGTTTTTTCTCTTAGAGTCGCTACGCCGTTTTGATTACGCCCAAAATATTGAGAAAATACTTTTTGTTTTAGTTTTGTTGTGTGATGAGATTTTGAGATCGGAGGTCAGGTTACGCATCGGAAAGAAATAATTGAGCTCACCCGAGTCGCCTCGGAACGGACTGGCAGAGCTTCGGCATGCCTCAGGATGGCTAGGTATGTGCGGGCAGAGGTTCGGCGTGCCTCGGGATGGCTAGGTGTATTCGGGCAGAGGTTCGGCGTGCCTCGGAATGGCTAGGTGTATTCAGGCAGAGGTTCGGCATGCCTCGGGATGGTTAGGTGTATTCATGCAGAGGTTCGACGTGCCTCGGGATGGACCGACAGGCTTCGGGATGCTTCGAAATGGCTTGGGATGGATCGGCATGGCTTCGGGATGCTTTAGGAGCGCCTCAGGATGGCTCGGCAGGGCTTCAGAGCACCTTGGGAGGGCTTCGGAGTGCCTCGGGAAGGGCCAGAGGGTCGGAGAGCCTTAGACTTGTCCCATCTTGCTGGGGGGAGGGAGGAGAGAAAGGAGGTGTGAAGAAAATGAGAGGGGAAGTCCTCTATTTATAGGCCCAAGAAAATTGCAAAGTGGTTTGCGCGGACTCTTTTGCAATGCCAATTTTTTGGTTTTCCCGAATTTGAGGGAATATTGTGGACTACAAGGGGATTTTTTCATGATTATTTTCACTCGGCAAAGTGGTCAGCGCGGACGCTTTTGCAGACTGACTATTTTTTGTAATTTTTGAAAAGTTCTTGATTATTTTCACCCTGCAAAGTGGTCCGTGCGGACCACTTTGTCAAATGGCTTTTTTTTACAAGCTAGTTCTCGTCAAGGGCTTTCCAACCATATATGGCATGTTTTAATCGGAGTCTGTACGAATGAGTTATGACCTCCGGAAGTTCGTCCTTGTTTTTTTTCGTATGCTCGAATGGAGAGCGGTCCGGATTTGGGTACTTACAGAAGCCCCTCGACGACGTCACTTATGAAGGAAGTGGAGTCGTCGATAAAGATAAGGGTCCCGATCTGGACCGCTTGTTTGGGCGAGGGAAGATGACCGTGTTGGTCATCGGTCGAGGACGTGGTGGTGTCCGAAGGTGACCGCTAAGATCGGATGTGAGGACGTGGAGGTGTCCAAAGGTGACCGCTATTGTTTAGGTAATTGGTTTTACTTTATTTTTATTCGTGTAATTAAATTTTTATTGAGATGAATAATATTGGAATAAACACCCACCCCTCCCCTCTTAGATTAAACCATAATTATTGTTCAAAATTTATTAATTTAAAATGAAAAAAGTTAAATATTAATTTTAGAAGTGAGGGAGTACTAAAATGTTACTTGTTTAATAAACCCAGATCATATATTAAATAATGAGTATCTTTATTAAATATTTTTTTCATTAAACTGAAAAAGGGTTTTTTAGAAGATTTACACTCAAAACTGTTAGAATTGCTCTTAAAAATTTTAAATTACTATTTTGCAAGTAGCTCAGTTTTCAAGTCCAAAAAAAATAAAAAACTTATTCTTACAAAAAGCAATAAAGTTTTCATAAAAGTTTTGTGGTTGAATAAATAGTACTCCGTTCATCACAAAGTAAAGACAAAATTGATAATTCAAATCATCGTATTTTTGTCTAAGCTTTGGTTTTAACTATTTTTTTTACAACTTAATCATTGTTTTTTAGATACGCATTCAATATCCCCAAATTAGTATTTGGTTCATTTGTTTTCTTTTATCAAATTTAATCTACTTTTAGTTATTATTTTTTTTTTTTTGAGAATGATCGAATATCTAACAATGGTTAAAATTGCTATAAAGTAAATAAATAATTAAAATTGTAATTTAAACAAAGTGTGATGTTTAAAATGACACAAACAAAATAAGCACATTTTGTAAAGAAAAATGAGAGTTAATCATCAAAATACGGTAATAATTACCTCACCGGTCACAAATCTGTTTATGACATTGACGTTGAATTCATTTTCATTTATATCACGTTGAGTTTCGTTTGCGCAAATGTCGTCCTCCTAAATAAACACATATAAATATATACAATATAAGAATAAATCTGAGATCTATATAAATTACTACTAGGAAATTGTATAGTAAGTTAAAAGCAAACCTCATCACTTGACTCTAATTGATCTTCACTCCGATCATTCATTTTGAAATTTAAGTTAATTTTGGTAATGTTTTGTGATAGAGAGAAATACTTTACAAGAAATATCTGATGAAAAGCAATGAAGTACAATATATATATGTGTACTTAAATAATTTGTTGCATTGAGATTTAAAATTACTTTAATTTTATATAATTAATTTTGCTTTGAAAATTATTTTTTGACAGATTTTTTTTTTAAAGTCAAACTAATAGTCCAAAATGATTTTTATTTTTCAAGGCTGTAAATGTTGGAAATTGGCAATCTTTTATTTGAAAATTGTTTTTGGCATATTTACTTTTTAAGTCAAAATAATAGTCCAAAAATAATTTTCATTTTCAAGATAATGAAGGCTGATCCTATTGGGTATTTCTATTTGCATAATAGTTCAAAAAATAATTTTCATTTTCAAGATAATGATGGCTGCTTGATTATTGACAATAAGTACTACATGGGAAATGTGTATAAAATCTCAAAAGTTGAAAAAGCACATTAAATACATCATCTGTCCTTAAAAATCGTGCACAATATTGACTTTGTACATTAATGGATCACTTTATTCTAGGCAACATTGTGCAAATAGAATTTTTATTGTGCAAATAGAATAACCCAAATTTAATATTGTCTTTCTAAATTTATTATCAATCAATATTTATTTAATATATATAGGTTGTCATAAAAAAAATGAACCAATTAAAAGATAATCTTTAAAATTGAGAAATAAATATGAAACTTTCCATATCTCAATTATTTTGATGAAAATCAATCATAAATTATGAATAAAATACAAAATATAGAAATAACAATCATTATCTTGTTAACAACGAAAAACTAATCTCTTGCTTTCTCTTTGACAACACCGACGTATATCAAATCTTCACCTTGAACTCTTTTTGCATACTCTTTCTGTATTTACAGAAAAATAGATATAAGCCACATCAATTTAACTATTTGATGCATTGTATTAAATTATATTTAAACCTAAAATAAAATTTCAATTCGGTGAATAAAATTGGGTTATCCAAAATATCATCATACATCAAGGAAGGTGGAGACATTTGTAACGTATCAATTGCATGTTTAGTCTCTTGTATATTTTTAGCTGGAGGTTATAGATTTTCAGACGAATGTGCGGGAGCTTATTTTAAACATATATTGGATCAATATATATATATATATATGTGTGTATGTGTGCGACATTTTATAAGTAATATGTTCATTAACATTTATATAAATATAGTTTGTTCTCAATATTGTAGGCAGTCACTAAATTCATAATTAAATCACTTGTGTAAAGGTAATATGCCACACGACCTACGTGCACAAAAGCAGACCAAACGCCCAAAATTGAATCTTCAACGAATTTCAAAAGTTATATTTCTTGGGTTTATGTTTATTTTTAAAAAAAAAAAACTCAAAAGAAGAAAAGGAAGGAAAGGAATAGCAAGCATCAAGAATGGCGTGTTTGTTATCAATTCTCTGCTTATCAAATCATTATAAGTACAAAATTTCTCTCAAGTCTCCAGTTCAATTGTTTTTTTGTTCATGCCCTTTTCACTCAATTGTTCAGATTTTCAGACTTCATATTCGGAACGAATTTTGTTAGGGAAGTGGGTGGATTTACCTTGAACGCAATATAGCTACAGTATATGACGATTTTTGAAAGGGAAATGGGGGATTTACCTTGAACGCATGGAACAACGAAGGCTCTTGATCTAACTCAGGGAAAATCAGAGGCTGTTGATTGCTCGCTAAGTAATTGTTCTCTCGAAGCGAATAGGGTTTAAGTGTATATAAAATAAAAGAATTGGTCCTTTTCAGATTTGGTCGGGATCCATGGAGAAAACGCAAAATAATAGCTCATTTTCCGATTGGGTGAGGAGATGCGTAGAAGAAGCCCAAAGGGAAGAATGAAACAGAGAGCGAGAAAGAGAAGTGAAGTTGAAAACGCAACCTAATTGACATTGAATTTTTTCGGTATATTTAATCATAGACACCTTTTTTGTTACCCATTTAATCTAATCCGTTGATTGACATCAGTTATAAATAAATCTGAATCGTTGATTATTTTAAAAAAAACCAATAAAAAGTGGAAATGAAGGAATTTATGTACGTTGTCCCTTTAATCAATTTTTAACAGGTTTGTTGGCAATTGTACAAATTTTGGCCAATTATAGATAATTGTGTTCCCACTAATCTGTTTACAATCTTCATTTATGATCTGAAAATTTCCATGATAAAGATTAAGTTCCATAACATTTAATACTTTTTGTTTGTATAGGTACTTCAGCTATTTCAAAATAAATATTCCTTTTATTTATTATTAAGAAAAAAAATATGAAAATTCATTTTGGGACGGAGGCTGAGGAGGCTCTAATGATGTTCAAATACTGTATTTTATTCTAGAAATCTCAATAATTATTGATTGTGCGAAGAAAATAAAATATTTGTAATAAAAATTGTAACATCTCTGCCAGTAAAAAATGAACATTTGATCTCTTGAGATTAACGGGGATATGTGGTATAAAATGTGCCAAGATTAATATAAGAACTAGTACTAGCATTAATGTAAAATTGAGTGTCAGTGTTTATTTTTAACAATGTCAGTAATAATATAAAAGAGATCGTAGTGACAATGTTAAAGAATGCAAGTGTAATGTTAAAGAATGTCATTTGTAGTTTTAAAGAATGCAAGATATGTTAATAAACTTCAGATAATTACAAAAATGTCATCACGCAAATTTGAAAAAAGTTTCAGTTATTTACAAAATTACCACAACACGTTTTAAAAAGAAGTTCTACTTATTTATTTATAAAAATACCACGACTCGATTTAAAAATATTTTTTTCCTAATTCTTAGGAAAAAGTAATATTTTTGTAAGATTTTGACAATATTACTCAATTAATCCCAAAAGAGTACTACCTCCGTCTAATTCTATTTATCCATATTTGACTTTTGATGGTCAACATAAATGATATTTGATCAAATATTAATGTTAATTTAATTATTTCAGTAAAATTCTAAATATGATAAATAAAAAATTTTATAATATTATTAAGACGATTAAATTGATATTAATTTTTGATAAATGTATTTGTAGACCACCAAAAATCAAAAGTGGTCAAACAATAAGAGATGAAGATATATACTTTTAGATAAAATCAGTGAATTAAAATGACTGAGAGTAATTTTGTAAGGTGAAATAGTGGGGAGTGGAGTTGAATTAAGGGCCGGGCAGGGGTGGAGTTGATAATATGGGGACGTAGACAGCATGGCGTACCGACCCACTTTCACCCCTCCCCTCCCTCGTGGCTCGTGCACTCTCCCCATCTAGGGATGGCAAAAATTTCAAAATCGTATCAACCAATTCGTGTATCAACCGTACTATTTATAATTGGTACGTGACAATTGATATATCAAAATTTTGGTATGGTACTATCGTATCAATTATGTATAATTGGTTAGTATACGGTACATAAGTTTAATATTGGTTGGTATATCGAGTACCAATAATAGTTTTAAAAAAATGTTAATTTTCATATAAATAATAAATATTAAATATAAAAATGAAAAAAATTCTAACCTAATTTCAATTTGAGTCATTTGACTCTCAGTTTCTCTCTCTCATTCTAATTTCTCACAGCTCGCCGTCACAGACTCACACACACAACCTTCTCTCCCTCTCCCTCTCCCTCCTAGAGTCACATCGATTTAGGGGCGTTGCGCCGCAGCACCGCTACGCAGATGCTTCCATTCGGATTCGGACCATCCCACCACCACCACCAATCTTGAATTGATTTTCGCCTGGCACCTTCAACACAACAAGTTTACGTATTTACTTTCCTCTCTCCATTTTTATCTCTTTTCCCTTTGTTTCTCCCTCTCTAAAAATCTCATTAGGATTCCCTATGGTTCCTTGAATACCTAAAAGCTAAGATTAAAGTCAAAAGAGCATTGCAATCATCCTTGTCATTTTATGACCAATTTTATTACCATTTCTAGAAATTTCAAGTTTCATTCTGTTACTTTTCTAGCCCTAGGATTTTGTGCCTTTGTAATTGTCCTTTTTTTTTTGCTAATTTTGTTAGCCAATTAACTTTTTGTCATAGATTTTAAGAGAAAGTGAAGTACTATAAATAAATTCAAGAAAAAATGAAGTAACTGAATGTCAATAGAATTGGCAGTAATATATGTTTTGTGTGTTTTTTTTTTTGCAGTAATATAGATTTGGTGGCAGTTAAACTTAAATGTTTTTGTTCTGATCTCTGCACCCCTCTCCAGTAGAATTGGTAAATGGTGGCATCTACTGAATATTAAATGGTGGCATCAGTTTTGACAGTAATATAGGTTTGGTGTCTGTTATACGAGTTTTATGCTGTCGTTATTTGGTTTGTGGGTATTTGGCACATCTACTGAATATTAAATGGTGAAATCAGTTTTGACATCAACCATTCTGTTCATTTTTTGGTAAGGTGACCAGATCTGATGATTTTCGTTTTCATGGTAATGAAATTACAGTATGTGTAAATCTTGAATCCAGTTCTTTATAAGAATTTTTGATTGACAAATGCTAGATTTCTGGGCTATAAGCACCACTCCATTTTCACATATCTGATTATGTTTATTACCCTGTTATCTCTAAAGGTACCATGTTCTGCAAGAACTGCCATTGAAAAGAAAGGACCTTCTACTCGCAGTAACAACGCATGCTTCGGAGGAAGTATTTTGGTATGATAAATGTATTATTGTTTATGATTCTTATTAATTGTGTGTTTGTGGAATGTTTGCTTCAAGTTCTTGTTTCTTGCTTGCTTTTTATGGATTGTTTGCTTCAGAAATTATTAGAGAAGATTAGCAAAAGAAGTCAACGAAAATAGTGATAGACTCTAGTACAAATCGTATCAATCAAGTACTATCTGAGTTGATATATCGACTTAATCGATTGATAATGATACATATTTTTATGTACCAAATTAAACTTAATTAATACATATATATATATATATATATATATATATATATATATATATATATACTTCCTCCGTCCCATTAGTAATGGGAAATTCTGTAGATTAATTAAGGAAAAGTGAATTATAGTGGAGGGAATAGTGAATTATAATGGTGTTGTGAGTATTAAAATAATGTAGGAGAGAATGAGTGGAGGGAATAGTAAAGATTCCTTTCCATTTTAGGAAGTTTGTGGTTTGTAATAGGACGACCAAAAAGAAAAGTTTGTGGTTTGTAATGGAACGGAGGGAGTATATATTATAAACAAAATATAATTGATATACCTGTAGTGACACCCATATCCCCATCAGTGGCGGCCAGACCGCATTGCACCCTCAATCTCCAACCCCCTCCTCTCTCCTCTCAATTATTATCATCATTACTTTAGTTGCATGCTGCCAAAATACTACCCCTGGCCCTGGCTGGCCCTTTTCATTCAAACTTACCCTCCCAATCTTGCGCAAACATTTTCTCTCCCCTCACTTGTATATTACTTGAAGTAAATATGCTTGCTATATCCCACTACAAATTATAAAATTTTCATTTAGCATATTGCATTATAAATTATATATTTTTTAAATTAATAATGTTTTATTACTTTTTTATTAATGAAATACATATGTTCATACTTACAATGACAATTCATTTACTATTATCTACCTCACTTACTCTCTCTTATATCACTTTTTATACTTAACAGTTATAACAAACTTTTTCTTGATCTCCGTGTAAATAGTAAGGGCAACCACAACTGTACAAAGGAAGGGGTTTTTGAGATGGGGGTTTTTGCCGTGTAAATGTGCCGTGTAGGATAGATAATAAGCCTTTCTCATGAACCGCTCCATTGTAATGGAGCGGTTTTTTCTGGCAGTTTTTTTTTTTTTTTTTTGCAAATTAAACATTTTGCTTAAAAAAAAGTAATTTATTGGCAAAAATTATATAAATGAATTTTTTTTTTTTAAATGTGTCTCTAAAAAGCTTTTGAACAGGAATTTATGAGTGTAGGAGAATTTTTTTGTTAAAGGTTATAGAAATAAAAATGTATAAAATGGTGATGTAGCGGACTCAAGGGATTTATGAGTAAGGATGCCCTAATGTATACTCCTTCCCTTCCATCTCAAATCAAATCAACTTTTTGGGCTCGTTAATTAAGAAAAAGTAAAATATGAAGGAGGCGTTGTGAGTATGAAAACTAAAATATGAGAGAGAATGATGAATAGTAAGTTGATTGATGTTATAAGTATAAAAGTAAAATAGAAGAGAGAATGAGTCGAAAAAATAGTAAAAATTCTTTGCAATTTTGGAAAGTCTAGGTGAGATGAACGAAAATAGCAAAAAGTTTGGTTTAACATGAAACGAAGGGAATATTTCTTAGCGGGGACGGAGAAAATATATAATGATTTTAATATAATTTATCATTATACAACAACGTATTAATAAGTAAAATATTTTTTTTGAACTATTGTTAAGTTAAATGAAACATTTATAACCGGTTTCAGATAAAAAAAAAAAAACATTATTATTGAGCGAAGTGAGTATAATTCACATGCCATGGGAAGAGACATGCGGCCAAAATTAAGTGATTAAATCACTGTCCAAACCTAAAATTTGACTAAATATCAAAGTTATATTTTAAATACTAATTAAATATAACACTAATATCCTTAAGAATGGACAATGAAGTTATGATTAATTGCAATTTGGTTATCTGAATTTTTACACGCTTTTATCAGTTATATATTGAGTTTTGTTTAGTTACGACCCATTTATTAAATACTTCTTCGGGTCTAAAATAACGTCGATTTAGAGTTTTTCACCAATTTTAAGAAAATCAGTTATTACTACATTTTAATGAAAAGCTACCAAGTTTGCCCTTATTAATGGTTTATTTCTCGTATATTACTTCGCACACTAAAACAATTAATACAAATATCTTTCTATTTTAAGATTAAATTTAGAAATTGAAACTTTGAACTAAAAAACAGCAATTATTTTGAATCAAAACTTTTGTCAAAAAATGACAGTTATTTTCGACCGAAGGTAATAAATTTTTTAATTTGTTGGAGTGTGATACAAAAATGAATAGATAGTTTTTAAGAAACTAGGATAATGAATATCATGTCTCACAACACACTAGGGATGGCCAAATCGGTCAAGAACTTGACCGGAAACTTGAGAACCGGTTCGGAACCTTAACTGTCAAATCCGAAATCATCATTGTACCGTGAACCGTTCGAATCGAAACCGTGTTCCAATCGGGTCGATTACAGTTCAAGAGGTCTAAAAATAGTGACCCGCTGATTTCGAAACGGGTGAACTGTAACCATGCAACCCGTATCATAACCCATCAAAAATTTGTGTGAAAATCAGAAATTTATTAGAAGGGCGTCAAAATTAGTAATTTTTTTTTTTAAAGTTAAAGAGGTTAAAATGAGGGGCGAAAATATGTTTTGGTGTCAAAAATTTTCACTACAATCCCACTGAAGGATTTTAATTTAAAAAATTCCAATTAGAGTCCTCAAGTAACGGTTCGAACCAGAGAAGGTCCTAGCCCTAACGAACTTGTTCAAAACTTAACGAAACTCATTAACAAAGCTCATCTTGCTTTCAAAATTGAGGGCACAAATATTATTCAACACACCCAATTCGACCCCACTCGAGCTCGGTCTTCCTGGCCTAGGTTTGTCTAAATTCTAATCTTCCAAAATTTTGTCTAATTTCTAATCTTCCAATCTTCTAAATCAAATCAAAACATACATGTCTAACGGGGCATGCAAGAATCATGGCCAAAATATGTTTATCCTCCCACATCGAATCCGATTTTGCACCCTTGCGTGAAATTCGTTTCAGTGTCATATCCAATGTTTGAATAATCCCACTTTGCCACCTAGATCCTAACAAACATTAAAAATTTAACAAAACTTGTCATGTACAAGTGTTGAAGTCTCATGTATCCCACATCTACTTGAAAAATAAAATTGATCAAATATATAGATTGACTAAACCTCACCCCTTAACAAGACCTTTTGGGCATGAGGACCCCAATTCTAACATGGTATGGATGAGACCCCAATTCTAACACAGACGTACGCCCGCCACAAGTTGTGATGTGAGGACCCCAATTCTAACATCAGATCGTACGCCCAAGCTGATGTGCTTAACCCGTGTCGGGTTTGAAGTCCACGTGTAGTGTCAAGTTACTACCACACGCGGGGCGTGTCAGTTCCACGTATCTCACATCAACTTGAAATTTAAGGGGACGAGGAACCCAATTCTAACAAGTCACTTCTAAACTTAAGGGCTTAAATGCCATTTAGCCCTCAAAAGACCTCAAGTCTCAATATTGAATTTTCTTTCTTTCTTTCTTTTATTTTCTACAAACATCTTTTGTTTCATCACACCACCATCCCTAAATCACCACTGCAGGTCCCCACCACCAACAAACCGCCCCGTCGCCACCAAACCACCACCAAATCGACACCCAGATCTGGGTGTACTCAAATCAACTCCAATTGTTCTCCATTCATACAAAGTAACAAGATTAATCATATTCACCAAATTACAATATCTCCAGAATCAAGAATCAAAAAGAAAAAAAAAAAAAGCAGATCTGAGCTTCATCAAATCTGGGTTAGTGGGTTGTATTCAAAATCAAAGCTAATGATGAGAAACAAAAACCCAGATTTAGATATGGGTTCTTCAATCTGCTTATAGCATCCAGGAAATGTCGATGATGGTGAGAGGAGGCACTAAAAAAGTAAGGAAAGAGAGGAAAGGGCGGTGGTGGGTTGCTGGAGGGAGAGAGCAAGGGTGGGTGTTGAAAACAAAGGTAAGAGAGCCAAAAAAGTAGAGGAAGGATGGTGGGGGAGGCTAGGACAGTGGGATGGATGGAAGGGACGGCGGTTGTTCATCAACTAGTAAAAGCCCGTGTCCTCGGACAAGTTTTTTTTTTTTTTTAAATTAATTTTTTTTTAAGGGCAAAATTTTTTAAATTTAAAAAAAAAAATTTTTTTTTTTAAGAACAAAATGGAAAAGAAATAACTTAATTAATGAAGGCAAAATAAAAAATTCAGCAGATGAAACTGTTTATTCAACTGTATGTATGGGTGTTCCCATTTACTATACTATAGAGATGGTCCCTTTTTTTTTTCTTTATTTGGTGCTAACTGCTTATAAAATTTATTTATCTCTTAATTTTTTTTTTGTTAATTACTACTCCTACCTAACGTACCAAAATGAATACTCACTCCGTGTTTCAGTTCATGCTTTTCACTTTTTTCAAATCATGCAAATTAAGAAAATGAGTGGAAAAAAATATATTGTGAATGTAATAGTGAATTAGAGAGAGAATTAGTAGAGGAAATAAGTAAATTTGAAAAGTGTTGTGAGTGTAATAGTGAATTAGGAGAGAAGTGAATAGAGAAATAGAAAGATTCTTTGCACATAAAGAAAAGAAAATATAAAGCTTTGTTAATCTGACATCCAAAATTAAAAAAGTTGAAGCTTGAACTTACTAGGAGATATAAAAAAATTAAATTAATTCTTAATTAAGAATAATTTTAATTTTTTTTAGAATATTTATTTTGGAACAAAGACTATATTTTTGAAGTGTATCTGTATCAGTATAAATTATTTATATTTTTTTAACATAAAAATAAGTTAAAATTTTATTATACATTGGATGTTGATTTTTTTTTTAATTCAAAAAAAGGTGTACAAAATTCTTTTTTTATATATTTTTTATTGAATAGAAAAGAGTGAGAAAATCAAATTAAAAGGGAAAATCATAAATTAGATTGAGAATGTCCAAAATATCGATCTTGTGACCTGCACATGATAACTTTCGTTAAATATTTAACGTCTGTTAGGATCTAGGTGGTAAAGTGGGATTAATTCAAACATTGGGATGAATTTTACGCGAGGGTGCGAAGTGAGATTTGGTTTATACTTTGGGATAAACGTATTTTGGCCCAAGAATCATTTTCTTCTTCTCATTTGTGCTCAAATTAATCAACAACCCATGATGATTATGACCATGACCATGGCCATGGCTGGTAGTTGGGTGCTGCTCATCTTCTCTTATCCTTTCACATGGTGGATTTGTTTTTTGTATTTGCTGCTGGCAAAAGAGAAGGAGGTGACATCTTGTGATGATGGCTGCTGCTGATGTTGTTGGGGGTGATCCTTTTTTTGCCGGTGAGTTGCCGGATCAACTCCTCAATTCAATAGTTCCTTGTTATAGGTGTGTTGTAGTAATTCTTATTCTTAATATCAGTTCGTCCGGACAGTCTCTAAACAACTAACAACTAATGACAATATGAAAGTTATATGAAGAATGCTTGTTAGATGTTTGATTAAATGTCTCAAAGTAAATTTCAAAAAGGTAACCTAGAAAATCCATCTGAGTGTTTTTGAATTTGAGCTCGATCCATTTTTAGTCACTATTTAAAGGGACTTGGTCTTGATTTATGAAGAAGAAGACAATGGAGTTTGATGATGATCTCAGTTTCTTCCTCAGTGAAACTGCCATGCCTAAGTTCTGTCCTTCAGTAATTGATCCACCCAAGCCGGTAACTCTTGCTGCATCAAGAAGTCTAGCAGCTTTAGGTAACGACCGCCAACAACGACATCAGCTCTAATGTAAGCAACAAGACAATCACCTTCTTCCTTTTTCCAAGCTCCTTTATTTGTTAAATAACATTTGGCCCCCTCAATGAACATGCAAGGGGCACATGAAGATTTCTGCTAAGTTTTAAACGGCCCGTTAAGACTAGGACCTTCTCTGGTTCGAAATATTACTTGAGGACTCTAACTGAGATTTTTAAAATTGGAGACCTTAAGTGGGATTTTTGTGAAACTTTTAGGCACTAAAACATATTTAGGCCTAAATGAGGTGAACACAATCAAATCTTAACTTGACCATCTTACCTTGAAAAACATAAATAAAAGATAATCTCAAAATAAACCCTTGTATAATGTGTAGAGGGGAGAGTGAGTGGGAGAAGGGGGGAAGCCTTGTCAGCAAAGAAGCTAGCGGGTGGGAAGAGGGAACTTTTAGAAGAAGAATGTGGGAGACAGCCCAAAACATTTGAGGGCCCTACCTCACTACTTAAGGGCAACTTCAACAATGGTATTAGCTAGATTGGGATCAAATTCAAAATTTGATCCCTACTTATCACTATTCATAGTATCAAAAATTTCATTTTCAACAATAGGTATCAAATTCATAGTATCAAAGTATATTTTTATATTTGTTAAGTTTATTAATGTTTTCAACATTATCAATTACTTTAAACTATGACTATGCTTTAATTAATTATTTTTTAATTAAAAAATATAATCATTATTTTATTATTATATAAAAAGTCAAATAAATTTAAAATTAATATTAAAATAATTATTTATATTTAATTTATTTTTAAATTTAGGATATTTATATATATTACAAAAATAACATTTATTTTGAGATGATTATTTTTTAATTTGAACATTTATTAAGAAAGAGAAGAAGTAATTGAGTTTTGAAAAATTTGGTATAGTATTAGTAAAGGTAGCATATTTGCTACCTTTACTAATGCTATACCAAATTTTGCTACCATGCTTTTTCACTGTAGGAGATACTAATACTCCTACATGGGTATCAAATTTTGAGTTTGATACCCATTGTTGGAGTTGCCCTTATCAGTTGACATCACGTCTTTATAGTATGGACATGAAACCGCTATTCATTCTATTGTTTTGATGTAGTTAAAAGTTGGGATTGTATTACCGCTATTGTTACAAGATTAATAATTAAGATTCTTTATTGTTTGCTATAAATTTTAGGCCTAATATATTTTAGTCATTTGGCATGTTATTGTTAGCAGGTAACTGCGACATGAATTTGAAATCTACAGTTTGTCTGCATGATAGTTGGGTTATCTTACTTACAATGGACTATCTTACTTATATAATGTGACATGAATTTGAGATCTACACAAATCTATTTGACTGCGTGATAGTTGGACTTGGAGTATAACATGTAATTTATCAATTATAATATATAATAACTAACCTACTATAACATTTAATTCATGTTAGGGTTACTTCAAACATCATTACCATTTAGTCTGTTGGTTTTATCATTGAGTGTTGACTTCGTCAAAATTTTATGCAGTTGAATTTACCCTGTCCATCCCAACCTTAGATGCAGCAAAATAAGAAAATGGTAAGAGTAGCAAATCCAAATCCAAATCCTTTAGACCCTCTTCCCCTAGGTCCCACATCCCTCTCTTCCTCTCTCTAAGTTCCACCTAAGCAAGCTAGGCTAGCTGGTTTGGACAAGTATATCTATTTATATCTCCCAAACACTTGCCTATCTTCCTCACTTCTTCACTACTACATCAACATCTCCCAAGTAACCTCTCCCTTTCTTCCTTAACTAACTGTCTCTCTCCTTATCTAATCAAACTTGTGATCTTCCTGATCATATCAATGGCGGACTCCCCCTCACTCAAAGGAAGAATGACTTCTTGTTTCTCCATTCCCGAACGCTTTCAGCTTCACATAGCCATGTTGGTCTTACAATTTGGCTATGCCGGTTTTCACATAGTCTCTAGAGCCGCCCTCAACATGGGCATCAGCAAGATTGTCTTCCCTGTCTATCGCAACATCCTTGCCTTCGTTCTCATTCTCCCCTTTGCTTATTTCCTTGAAAAGTAATTAACTTAATCATTTAACTTATTTTATTTAATTTCTTCAATGCTACTATAAAATGAATAACCATCTGATCTTTTTCAATTTTTATTGATGATCAGGAAGGAGCGCCCTCCAATTAATCTCAATTTCATTGTCCAGTTCTTCCTCCTCGCAATTGTTGGGTATAGTATTTTTATTATCTTGAATTAAAGCAAAAATTCAATATTAATTTTCTCTCATATATTGAATATGATCACATGCAGAATAACTGCAAACCAAGCTTTCTACCTATTGGGTTTAGACCACACATCTCCCACTTTTGCCTCCTCAATGCAAAATTCCGTACCAGCCATTACATTTCTCATGGCAGTACTTCTCAGGTAATTAACTTAACTCCGTAATTATAAGTTAATAACACAATTTTGGGAAATATCATTTTTTTTTTCTAAACAAACAAGAGAAAATACAGGTTTTTTGACTTTAAAACTGTCTGCCCATAATCTAAAATTACTAGTTTTACCATTTGATTGTATTAACTGTAAACAAAGACAAAAAATTTAACTTTTAATTTGCCTAAATTGCTTTTTATTTTTAATAGGATTGAGAAGGTGAGATTAGACCGAAAAGACGGCATAGCAAAAGTATTGGGTACACTCTTCTGCGTCGCCGGAGCTTCAGTGATCACCTTATACAAGGGACCCACCATTTACAGCCCGACCCCACCATTACATAGGCCAAACAGCATCATCCCACCAGCATTGCTCTCCCAACTGGGAGATGCAGATGGAAAGAGCTGGACACTAGGCTGTCTGTTTTTGATCGGACATTGTTTGTCGTGGTCCGGTTGGCTTGTGCTTCAGAAGCCGGTGCTGAAGAATTATCCCGCGAGGTTGTCGTTTACGTCGTACCAATGTTTCTTTGGAATCCTTCAGTTTCTAGTGATTGCTGCGTTTATGGAGAGGGATCCTCAGGCTTGGATGATTCACTCTGGTTCTGAGCTCTTCACTGTCTTCTATGCCGTAAGTACTTGATTGATCCAACTCATCTGCCACTTAATATATTTTTGCTAGTCAAACTCAACTCCTAATTTACTGGTACTTGATCACAAATCAAATCACTTAGTTATGAAGCTCACACACACAAAAAAAAAAAAATTAAAAAAAAAATACTCAAATACTATGCATTTATTTATATAATTAATTATAAATTATGTAAAGACATTTAATTTAATTAAAAGTACAAATAAGTTATTAGCGTTTTATTACAAATATTTTAGTGGCAATCATTTATTAATGTTTGACTCACTTGGCAAAGCAACTGAGTCTCAGATAAGCAATACTAATTTGTACCTAAAATAAACAAATGTTCAATTTTATTTATTTTTTGAGATTTTTTAAAAAAATTGAAATTTAAGTATTTTTAGTAGTATAAATAGTATTAAAAATTCATGATTATCTCAGCAAATTAGAACTTAATGTTTGACAGAGATAGTTTAGTAACTTTTCTATTGAACCTTTTCTATAGTGAACACATTGACATTCATTTAGCGATAGAGAGTGTGGGTAATAATGAGCAAAAGTTTACTAAGCACAAAATCTGGTTACATTTGTTTTATATAATGAAGAGTATATACACTTTTGATTTTATTATTTGTTTAAGTATGTAATCCTTGGTCACCGCTGACCATTTGCTACAAAGAACAATATACTAGCATGTTGGCGAATGGTACGACTTTTTTGGTCTTGACAACGCAAATGGTACAACCTTACAATGAAGGGGTGTACGTTAGTAGAGTATTATAATAGGGCAGTGGATCATCTTGTTGATTATAGGTCATACATTCCTATTATTAAACGTATTGATCATACATAACCATGTTCCATTTGTTTGTCACGATAGATAATTAGTTTCGACAACTAAAAGAAGTTGCTTTACAAGACGTGATCCCAGTTTCTGTTAAGATATACTCCCTCCGCCCACCGTGACTGACTGACTGGATTTTGATGAAATATTTAGTAAAAAATAAATAAAATTCTTAAACTTGGTATAGATATAGCATTACATATGCAACCCTTTTAAAATCTTTCGTCATAATTTAGGAGTAATTAATTAAAGCATGATTAGAGAGATTTCTTATTAGTATGTCACAAATTGAGGTTGTAGATCAATCAAATGAAAGATTTAGGTCTAATGAGTGTCCTAAAGTTAAGGATCTTGGCATTTCCAAATGAGTAGATGCCTTCTCCTTTGTGGATCTTTAATTTAAAAACAACTTTTATTTTCATTTGCAATTATTTTTGTGATACCATTTCAGACTCATGACTCATAATCTCTCTTTAAGAAAGCACCAATCTTCCATTGTCAGTTTGTCACATAAAATATCTTACTGTACTTTTTTTTTATTTTCTGAACTTCAAATATTTAATTTATCATTTGAGCTTTGATTAGTCAGATTAACCAAGGGGTTATTGTATTAAGTGGGGTGGGGCTAAAACTAACATAGATCATATTTCCTAGGATATATGATAGCTAGGTCAATATCTACATAGGTGTTAGTTCTCTTCTCTTCTCTATTCTATTGTGTGTACAGTGTATCTCTTTATTCAGTTCATCTTCTGACATTTAATAAAGCAGCGGGTTATTGAAAATGAAATGACAATAAAGTTTTGGGTGTGACAATAATGTAACGTTACTTGAAATAATTGAAATAGAAGTGAATAAATGGTTGTGAAATGCAGGGAGTGGTGGCCTCAGGGATAGCATTTGCTGTACAAATATGGTGCATTGATAGAGGGGGCCCTGTTTTCGTTGCCTTGTATCAACCTGTTCAGACCCTCGTTGTCGCTATTATGGCTTCTTTTGCTCTCGGCGAGCAATTCTACCTGGGCGGGTACGTCTCTCATTTTCTCTCTCACACATAATTTATCCGCTTCAGAATAAATGTTATATTTGACTTGTCAACGCTTTTAAGTAAGATACTTTAACAAGTTTAAATTTGTCAGAATGATAAAATTGCACGAAACACAACATATTTTGGGATGGACAAAAATAAAAAGTGCTACATTTATTATGAGAAAGGCACACGAGCAATTTGAGATCAATCAAATTGTTAAGCTTTTAAAGCGCAACTTGTGAGTTAATTGTTCAGACGTTGAACGTGTAACATTATTTATATGATCATCATCTGGTGAAAAGTCTTTTCAGGACCACCCCATGTCCACTTCCCCAACCATTACATTGTCTAAGAATTTTCAATTATTAGACTTGTACAGTGTGTTGAAAGTCTTGTAAACTAACGTATGTTTTAAATGTTGGGTGCAGGGTTATTGGGGCAGTGTTGATTATAACGGGGTTGTACCTTGTGCTTTGGGGAAAGAACGAAGAAGGAAAGTTTGCGGCAGCGGTTGAGGTCCCAACGGACCATGGTGGTATCATCAGTAGGACACCAAGCCAAATCAAAACATCCCTGGCGCAACCACTTCTCAGTCAGTCAACCGACAATGTTTGACCACCATAACCCTAACTATTTTTATTTTTCTTTTTAACAAAAAGTATTTGCTGGAAGGAAGAAAAAGAAAAAAGTATGGATGCATGATGATGATGATCTACTACTATGCTTTGGTGTGTTTTTTTTTTTTTTTATTATTTGTAGGGTTGTTTATTTAAGTGTTAGCTAGCTTTCTCTCACTATGAGAGGAGAGGAGAGAGAAGGGGGAGAATGTGGGACCATGGTGATGAATATCCCGTTATGGTATGGTTTGTTAGTGTTAGGCTTAAATATTAATAGTAATATACTCCCTCAAGTCGTGAAAAGTTGGCATCAAGTGTAGACGCAAAAAAATAAGAAATGTGATGTAGGAAAGAGAAAAAGTTTAAATGTTGTGAGTATGAAAAATTAAATAGGAGAGAGAATGAGTGGGAGGTGATGTAAGAAAGAGAATGTTGTGAGTGTAAAAGTAAAGTAGGAGAGAGAATGAGTGGAGAGAATAGTGATTTAAGGTTTCCTTTTTGGGAAAGTGACTTTTTTAAATGGGACGCAAAAAGGAAATAAATGGCTCTTTCGCTGGGACGGAGGGAGTATGGTTTTTGAGCACCATTAGTGTGATGATTATAGCATGAGATTGGGTGGACCCACAATTATTATGTTTTTGCCATAGAAGGACAGGCATGTTGATTTTTGAAGAAACAACATGATATCTTAATCCAGCTGCGCGTGTGATGCAGTATGAACTGCAGCAAAATGATATAATTCAATATTTTTATTAATCAAACAAGGCTGCCTTGAAACTCCTTAGACTGTGCTATTTATAGGCTACTTTAGAAGGCAAAACACTACTTATTTGGATGAGTCAAAACATGAATTAATAGAGGATTTATTGTAGGATAAGTACTAGTAATAAACGGCTGAACTTGGACAAAGAAAACATGGGCTGAACTTGATGATGTCCCTTTGCTTGCTCCCATACGATGCACTAAAGGGTACCCATACGGACTGCATCAGCGTGTCTCCCTTTAGACAAGATCTATTGATTTCCTTAATTCCCAAATTTATTTATAATAATGAAGTATAGCATACCGTGTCTAATTGAGGTCAAAATTTCTAAATAAACTCGTTACACAACTTGTTCTGTGTTGTATTAGAATTTTGTTTAATAATAAGTACCCTACGTTTTGTATAATTAATGGGTAAAGAACTGGCGCGAAAAGAAGAAAAGTTGTCCGTCCTTTCCCTTGCCTTTGTCTTTTGGTTTAGTGGGTGTGGGTATCCCAATTCTAGCGGAGGAGAACCAAAATGGGATGACCATGTTTTATATCTAATCTAATGTGCTTCAACTTTTTATATTTGGACCACATAATTCTCCAAACCTGGCCTTTTCGCGCCCGTTCTTTACGCCAAGGTAAAAGGACGGACAGCTTTTAACTCATTTCAGATTCAACCTTTATTTATAAGACAGGAAGATGGATGAAATTGAAAGAAACACCAGTGATGCAAAACCACTCAAAATGTCCATTGAAAAGTATCGGTGTGCAACAAGGATACCGCTATCATTGTTTTTCCTCCTCCTCCTCAAAGGTAGCGGCGATGAGAATAAAAAAAAAAAAACTTCGTGGCCCAAAAAGTTTGTACGATTTGGTAGAAAAGTTTGTATCAATTTAAGCTTTCATGTTCAGAATTTAAATAAAATTTTGGCCACGACTTTATAAGAATCTAGTTATCTATATGTAGTTATAAAAATTGTTATTGATTCACCATTATCAATACTATTAATAACAATTTTTAGAATTGCACAGAAATAATTATATTTTCATAAAATTATAGTCAATTTTAATACTATTAATAACAATTTTTAGAATTGCACAGAAATAATTATATTTTCATAAAATTATAGTCAATTTTCTACGGTAAAACCAACATCTTACTGTCTCTCAGTACATCATATAAAAGAGGTTCAATCTCTTACTGTCTCTCAGTACATCATAGTATAAAAGAGGTATTGATACTCTTAAGAAAAATAAAAAATACACGAACGATTTGGAGACTGGACCAACATCTTCAATATTACTTTGATGCTCTTTTCTTCCCAAAATAATTGCCTGTTTTTATTCTTGATAAGAATAAAAATAAAAACATATTTTGGGAGGAAGGTAGTAATTGAGACAACAAAAACAAAATAAAGTAAAAAAAACAATAGATTAATAGATAGAAGAAGTACTACTTTAATTGAATTATAAAGAGTTGACCAAGTAAAAACATAAAAGTCAACTTACTCAAAACTTGACACTCTTGAATCCCTCATCATCATCTTTAGTAGCAACATCACCACCATTATCAAACACAACCATTGATTCATCCCTCACACTCCTCCCACTTATTCCATCCTTACCCTTATACCTCCAAGCAATCAAAACATACACAAAGAAATTCACCAAATTTATCCCTGCCAATATCCAATAATAATAATCAAGCTTACTCCCCTTTAATGTACTCCTCAACCATCCCTTTTCTACCCCTCCCGTACTCCCTTCCACAATCTTAACAAGCGCCGTACTTAACCAACTCCCGATCCCAATCTCACTCAAGAACATAGCACTGCTAATGCTCCTCGTGCCATCTGTTGCCTCGTCGTAGAAAAACTCCAGTTGTCCAACGTACGTGAACACCTCAGCTGCTCCGATCAGGAAGAATTGTGGGAACAGCCAGAAGACGGTTAGTGATGTTGGGTTGGGGTGGGTCCGGCGTTTGTGTTCGACTAGTGCAGCTGAGCCGAGGGCAAATATGGAAATGAATAGTCCAACCCCCATTCGTTGGAGGGAGGTTATGCCACGTTGATGGCCCGTTGTGCTGAGGAGATAAGGGATTATGAGTTTTTTCGTAGATAGGGACTAGGATGAGGGCGTTAATTGCGGCGAAGACTGGGACGGAGCCGGCTGGGATTTTGAAGGTTGAGCCGATGCTTCTGTCGAGGACGGTGGCTTGGGTTATGAAGAAGGTTGAGAGCTGAGCGAAAGAGAGAGCTAAGGCTATGGTTGATGCCCAGATGGGGAGGATTCTTATGAAGCATTTGAATTCTTCCACTTGGGTTACTGTGCAAAGTTTCCATCGGTTCTTTATGTTGGATTCTTCAGGGTCTTGTACAACTGCTGCTTTGTCTAAGAATCTATAAAAAGAGAGAAATCACAACGCTATTAGTTCGAAAGAAATCTGAGACCTGTGCAATAGATGCTGTTAGTCTGACTAAGATAACATTTACAGTTACATGAGTTACATTATGACGTCTGAAGTCCTCGCAGTTGAAATTAATCAATAGACTTTAAATAATTTCGAAGTCGAGTAAATTATAACACTAACCTGTATTGTGAGGTACGGGAAAGCTTCCTTGCACCAGCAATATCAGACTCCATAGTGTTGACCTCATAAAGACTATCCTGACGTCCAACTTGAACCCCTTGGACATGATTCCTCAAGGAAGCAACAATTACTTGAACAAACCTAGTGAAAGCACTTCCCATCGGCTTCTTGTAACGATACTTTGGTATGCCGGTAACCAATATGACAATAGAGCAAAACATGGCCACTGTGGGAACTCCGAAACCCCAGCCCCAGCCCTTTTCTTGCTGTATATAAACCATGAGAGTGATACCCAATAGTGGCACCCATATTGATGGCAAAGAAGAACCAATTGAAGAATGAATATTTCTTTATAACTTCGACTTTGTCGGATTCGTCGTATTGGTTCGGCTCCAAATGAGGAGACACATGGCTTGATGCCTCCGGTACCAAGGGCAATGAGGGCAAGTGCGCAGTAGAGGAAGGCGCTTTGGCGGTCTGTGGCAGGTATGCAGGGTCGTTTGGTGCAGAGTGGGGGCCGTAGACTGTCTATTGATGCAGAAATTGTCAGCAATACCATTCCCTGTCAAGCATTGAGATTGTCAAATTGTGTAATGGACTTATATTTTGATGAATATGTTAGTTATATCATTTGATCTCTCCGGTCCATTACCAAAGATCCAAACTGACCGCTGCAGCGTATCAGCAAATCTGACGCTGCAGCTGTTCCAGGTTCGTATAGTAGTTAGGTGGTAACTAAAATCTTACCACAGCATAGATGCAAGAGAAGATGATGATGGTCCGGAAACGTCCCAAATAAGCGTCAGCAAGGAAGGCTCCAAGTAAAGTTAAGACATAGGCTGCTCCGATCCAATCAGTAACATGTGTGGCTGCATCCGGTAGTGATTCGTGCATCTCCCTCACTAGGTACAACACCATGTTCACCGCCACCGCAAAAAATGCCAACCTCTCCGCCACCTCATTCACTATGATGAAAGGCGACGCTTTCCATCCTCCAGTTGTTCCCTTATTCGCAATCCTCCCTTTGTAGTCAACACAACCATTGCTCACCAATCTCGATGATGATGATGATGAGTGTTCTAGTGATGGATTTCCATTCTGCAGGCCAATTACAAAGAATAAAATTATTGGATAAAATCATCCTTAAAAAGTGTTTTGAAGTGGAAAATCTGACCAATTCTACATATATGCATGTATAACACAAGTTGTACCTTCATGGAGTGTTGTAGTGGATCCTTAACAATGGATGGCTGGATGTAAGACGTCTCTGTGTGCTCGCCCATCAAACTTGAGATCTTTGAAGCTTCAATTTTCTAGTGAATTTTATGTTCTTCCCAGTTCCCACTCCCTTGCAACCAGTCACATATGTAAAGAATTCAACTTGCTTCAATATTTGTAACCTTAACAAAAATGAGTTTATATATAAACACTTGTATTAATTTAAGCATGAGCATGGCCTGTACATACGTGTCGATTTAACATTTGATTAATTAAAATTCTGGAAGGTATCTTAAAGATATGAGTTGGGAGTATCCAATAGCTAGACGGCTAAACAATCTTATTTGTTTGACCGATTCTCCTCAAGTCACAGAGTGGTTGTGCCCAATGCTTGGACTTTGGACTATATGTTGAAATAGCAATTAGAGTAGAGAAAATGTGATTAAATTATCAAATCTAACTGCCGGCACCAAATTAAGCAAAACTAAGTCAAATGAAGGGCAGGCATATAAATACAGAAATAAGCTGGAATCGAACGGAGAGGGGAATTGCGACATGAAGGAGAATTAGTATCCGTTAGTACCATAAGTCCAAGGCGATGACATATGGATTACGTTCATTGCATTTAAGTTGATCTCATGCTTACTTATATTAAACGATAAAATGAAGTTTTGGTGATTAAGTTAAAAGTGATATACTGGCATTTTCCGCAGAATCATGTTTGATACTCCAGATTGCAAAAACTATACTTTTACTTGGGCCTCAGTTTTAGTACTGTTAATGCCCAAACATGCAAGCCCAACCCACTACACGAAATCCACATTGCAATACAAGACCTTTCATTTCCCACCTCCAAAGTCCAAACCCCCCCCCCTCCCCCAACCAAAAAAAAAAAGACCCAAACAGTCTCTTAAAATCCCAACAAAAATACCTTAATTTCTTCTAAACTAAAGGTAACTAGTTTCGATTTCAACATGGAGTATGCAATATTTTATGGGTTTAACTCTGTGAGTTCAAAAACAACTAAGAACTTTCTAATCATCAAGCTTCTGTGTCATTTGATCGAGCACCTTCAAGACAAAATGCTAGACTCTTGTTCCTTCCCGACGAATGTGGAAACAACTATCTAAATTATCCTACATTTCCAAGGCAATCAAACAGTAGGGAAAGAAAAATTACCTAAAACAACGACCAAGTGAGGCCGATGGAGATGGACCAGATGGTGATGAGAAGAGGGGGAAGTGACGTAAAGCATTAGAAATTGGGGAGGGTCCCAACCAAATGTCAGATATTTCAATTCCTCCGGCAGCATATTCTTCTCCGGCGTCGGTAAATTTATGGTTTGAAATAGGTCTAGGTTTTGGAAGAAGAAATTGATGTAGTTTAGTTGGGATTTGAAGAGATTGAGGATATTGTTTGGGTCAATTCGTAGGTAGATACCGTATAAGTTTACATGCAAAGTGTACAAGTGGGCATTTGAATCGCAAAACTAGAATGTTCATGGTTTGACCAATTGACCATCAGCTAGCATAATAAAAAGAAATAAAAAAATCTAGGGGCAGTCAAGTCTCTGTCAATTTGAGCTTCAAGATTCGCATAAACATGGTGAATATTCTATCACTCACCCAATTCATTGGAAATTAACAAAGGGTTTCACTTTAGGCGAAATCTTTTCTTCAGTTTGTAGGTTGAATTTGAGCTCCAACCTTGAAAGAAATGGTGGTTTTGAAATGGGTGTGGGCTGGATTTGTTTATCTTTTCTTGGGTTTGGAATTATGTAAAGGTGGAATCACCAGTAATTTTGTGAGAAACAAGAATCAGGGTCTTGATATGCCACTTGACAGTGATGTGTTTCAACTTCCTCCTGGCTACAACGCTCCCCAACAGGTACAATTTCGCTCCCCCTGCCTTTGTCTGTGTTTGTTTGATTTTGCTTCTTGAATTACTGTAATCTAAACCCTAGGCCTTCCCCCTGTTTCTTGCATTTATAATGAAAGTAGCAATAAGAGGTGCTCTTTGGGGGCACTGTCAGTCCAAGAATTTCACTTTTTTTTTTTTTTCCAAGAGGTATAAACACAATGGGTCCGCTCCCGAGTCTAATTTTGCAGGGAAAGGGAAGGAAAAGGGAGGAAATGGGGGAGGATTTCCGTTGTGCTGGTGCTCCTGAGTTTTGGTTGGAGGGGAAGGGAAGGAGAAGGAGGGAAATGGTGAGGCTCATTTCCCTCCAAAGCAATCACCTCAAAAATGGGGTGATTCGGAAGGAGGGAAACAGATTAAAGAGAGAGATTTGAGCGATTCCAATCTTACCCTTTCAGATGTGAAGGTTTTGACCGGAGAGAGGGAGTTGAAGAGGTCGCCGGCAACAATGGAGATTTGCGGATAGAGAGAGGATTTGCGGATAGAGAGAGAGAAATTGGATTTGATTGAGGCGAGAATTAGATTTGATTGAGGTTTGAGGGAGGATTGGGAGAAGGTTTTGAGAGAAATTGGTTGAAGAAGAAGACCTCGCCGGCAACAATGGTGATTTGCGGATAGAGAGAGAGAGAGGAGAGAGAGAGGGGTTGTTTACGTATTGAGAGAGAAAGAGAGAGAACGTAAATACAGTAGTATTTAAATGGTTCTGTAAAAAAAAAAAAAAAAATCTCTCTTATTCAGGATGACAAGGGTAAAAACGTAATTTAAATTTAATTCCTCTCTATTCCTCCCAAAACTCGGGAGCACGGAGAGGGAAATTTGAGCGTTTCCTTTCCTTTCTCTCCTAACTCGGGAGCACACGGGAGAGATTTTAAATTTCATTTCCTTCCCTTCCCTCCCTTCCCTTCCCTTTCCCTCCTTTCCTCTCATTTAAAAACTCGGGAGCGCACCCAATAAGATATGTGGTTTATATATACATTTGTAGGTTCATATAACACAAGGAGATCACGAGGGAAAGGGTGTGATAATCTCTTGGATTACACCTCATGAACCTGGTTCAGATGAGGTGCTTTATTGGGCCGAGAATAGCGATGTCAAAAACCGTGCTTTTGGCACTGTTGTTACCTACAAGTACTACAATTACACTTCTGGTTACATTCACCATTGCACTATCATGCATCTCAAGGTATGCAATCTCTCGTATGCTTTTCATGAAATTCTAGCTCCCGATTATATGTACTAATTGAAGTATTCTGTCATTTCCGTTGCAGTCTGATACAAAGTACTTCTATGAGGTTGGGATAGGAAATTTATCGAGACAGTTCTGGTTTATAACTCCTCCTGAAGTTGGCCCAGACGTTCCTTATACTTTTGGTCTTATAGGTATGTCTCTTCATAGTTTAAAAAAAAAAAGAAGAAAAGAAAGATCAACAGCTGAGCTCGTTCGCAGAATGTGATCCGTGTTTGTTGTGAACTCACTATCTAGAGTATTTGCACAGGGGATCTTGGTCAAACTTTTGACTCCAACAGGACACTAACTCACTACGAGTTGAACCCCGTAAAAGGACAGTCTATATTGTTTGTGGGAGACCTTTCTTATGCTGATTGTTATCCAAATCACGATAACACCAGATGGGATACATGGGGAAGGTTCATAGAGAGAAGTGCTGCTTACCAACCTTGGATTTGGAGTGCAGGGAATCATGAGATTGATTTCGTTCCTGAAATTGTACGCATCTAATTAAAATTCCTTTTCTCGTGAGCAACGCCATGTGATTACTCTCAAGTTCCTTTCATACTTTGAATTTTTATATTTTTCTTTCTTTTTCGATTTCAACAAATTGAATAATCTCATGTAATTTGAACTGAGTCATTTTAGGAGTGGTTTGATTAGTTTGTGAAACTATTTTGTTTTACAGTTATTGTGATCATCACTCATTATAACAGTAATGGTATTTTTCTTGCAGGGTGAGCCGAAACCATTCAAGCCTTATAAACACCGTTTCTTTACGCCATACAAAGCATCAAATAGTACATCACCTCTCTGGTATTCAATTAAGAGAGCTTCAGCCCATGTCATAATCATGTCTTCTTACTCGGCTTTTGGTAATAATTTACAGCTTTGACATGAACGATTTCACTTGCTAAAGTAAATAATTTTATTTCTGTCATTTATTCTGGGATTTTGTTTTTGATATAGTTTGAGGAACTGATAAAGATCTTTGTGTTATAGGGAAATACACACCTCAGTACAAATGGCTGATAAACGAGCTACCCAAAGTGAACAGAGAAAAGACACCATGGCTTATTGTAGTTATGCATTGTCCCATGTATAGTAGCTATGAACATCATTACATGGAGGGAGAAACAATGAGAGTGATGTATGAATCGCTTTTTGTCAAGTACAAAGTCGATGTTGTCTTTGCTGGTCACGTCCATGCCTATGAACGATCTGTAAGCTAAGCACCATTAATCTCTTATAATCATTAGTTTAAGTCAAACGTTTGACTACTGAATACTGAATGAAATGACATATTTGGTTTACAGGAGCGTATATCTAATATAGCATACAATGTTGTAAACGGAATGTGTACTCCCATTAGAGATGACTCTGCTCCTGTTTACATAACCATTGGAGATGGTGGAAATCAAGAAGGTTTGGTAACAGAGTATGTTCTCTTCCTTAATTCATTTTGATGCTTCTTACCTCTCTATATCTTCATCTTGTGCGATTTCATAATAATAATTTTTAAAAAAAGAAAAAAAACTTCTGCGAAATGTTGAAAGTAAGTCCTAACAAATTTCTCTTCCAAAATTATATGCAGAATGATGGAGCCACAGCCAGGGTATTCAGCTTATAGAGAAGCCAGTTTTGGTCATGGGACATTTGAAATAAAGAACAGGAGTCATGCGTATTTCAGTTGGCATCGTAATCAAGATGGATATGCCATTGAAGCGGACTCTTTATGGTTTGAAAATAGATACTGGAACTCGCTGATAGAATCCTCTGTAGCTTCATTGTGATTCTAGGAACTCGTTGGTCCGCTTCTTATTTTAGAATTAATGCACTCAACATATATATATATGTACAGCGCAAGGTTTGCCGGTATTTTGTCGAAGATTGTAAATTATATGACAAATATAACTTTAACATCAATCATAAAAAATACATAGGCATAAAAGTACAAAATTCAAATTTCTACATGGATATATGTGTGTACGTTACTGACTTATTTTACTCAAATTGGTTAATCTTCAGCACTCGCGCGAGCTTACTACTTTTGGTATAATGCCCAGTTCCACACTCAAGCATGCTTGCTAATGGATTTCAAAATACTGTAGAATTAAACTGCTTTAACTATATTATATGATTAAATTGGTTCTATTTCAAAGATCAGATTTCTTTTCAAAGGGAAATCATAAAAAAAAACATTACTATAGCACACCATGTAAGATGCAGTCGACGAAGATTGTTGGAGACGTACCTGTGAATTGATTATTCAATTCCTACGGATCCAAACACGAGCGGAAGATACAAAGAAATGGAGATTGAGAAAGGAAGTCGTCACTCGTCAGTTAGGTGTGAGGGGAAAGAGAAGACAGATTCAGAGTAATGCATGCTGCATGCAGAGGAAAACTCGTGTTGACTTGTTAAAGAAGTATCGATGCATGTTAATATACGTGTACCTAAGGAAGGAGATCCTGAAGACAGTACTTTGAGTGTAATTAAGGCATGCAAAGAGGAAATCGTGTTGAGGTTTGGAAGAATCGTTGACGCGTGTCCATTACGCGTCTGATCCACAATAAAAGTAACACAATAAAGAGCTTTCACAAAAGCTAACAAAACGATAGCACAGGTCCGGAGCCAGTAAAGTCAGCTCAAGAGTATAATCGTCTTTTTGACCCCACTCCCGTTAACAAGGGCCATAAATATAAATTTAGAATGAAAGATCATATGAGGAGGACTGGTTAAGCAAATTAAAAATTGTCCTAGGAAGTAGTATTGTTTCTTTAAAGGAATTATTTGGTAAATGCCTCTAATAAATTCTCCCCCTCCATCTGTGTATGAATCGTTTTGATTGTGTGAATAACACCAATTTTACGAACCAATTGATTTTCAACTTGAAGTTTATAGGAGGAAAAATTTCTAATACATCAGACTTCCGTAGTAAAGGATATAACCATATAAAACGAGAAAAATCATTCACAATGGTTAAGTAAAAACGATAACCACCATTATAAGTTATTGGGAAAGGCCCCATACATTCAAATGTAATAAAACAAGAGGTTCAATAGAGTGAAAACTACGAGCAATAAATGGAAGACTATTAATTGATATGCTCGAAGGATAAATATGACATATAGACTTAGACATATCCAATAACTAGAATGTGAACTTTATTGATCAAAGAACGAAAAACCTGATGAGACGGATAACCTATACGAGCATGCCATGTGGTGGAGGAAGCACGTTCGCCAATAAGAGCCAGAGGATTGAGACGAGCGGAAGAGTCGAAACGGAGAGTGTATTGGCCATTTGAGCTATTGCTAGAGAGAATAATCCGCCTCGTGGTATTGTCCTTTACACGAAAATCAAACCCGTCAAACTCAAAAAAAAAACAATTATTATCTAGAGAAAAACGACGAATGAAAATTAGAGATTTGTGAAGATTAGGAACACACAAGACATTTGAAAGTTTCGTGTAGCTAGGAAACCTAGTCAACTCAAGTGATCATGGATGTGAGTACAGATGTGAGATACAACTGTCCACACATCCACAATTAAGCAGCGGAATAAAATAATAAAACAGAAGAATTATAAACGTTTACTGGTTTTGATCCCAGCAAACAAGACTTCCGCCCAAAAAGCTTTTCACTATTAAAACTGTGTTGCTTACAAAAACACGAATTAGTGAAAACTAAAATACTAAACAAGTTCTAATCACCTTCTACGATAAGAACAGTCTCCCTTTCCCAAGTAGATCTTATTCTAATCAGAAATAAAACAAAGAACTTGAAGAAAAACTAGATGTGGGTTCGGATGTGAGACACAACCTTCACTCACAACTAAATGACAATATTAAAATGTTAAGTACAAAAATATTTGTCTTCCAAATAATTTTCTAAAGCCGTATATTCTCTTTGTGCTGATCACTTGTATTTATATGCACCTTGAGAAGATCTTCACGAATCCAACACCTTCCTTATGTGAGTTTTCAATTCCTACAAGAAAACATAAAACATACTCACAAGGACAGAGATTTTGTTATTAGGTTAGTCCTAATATAAATATATGTACATAAATAAAAGATATTTACAATATTAACAATGTCCTTTTCATGATAGGGCAATTATAAATCTTTCCATGAAAGCCACAAAATCAACTCACCAAATATACCACTTTGATTCGAAATAGGAAACAAAATGTTTCCTAAAAACTCACTCTTTCAACATTATCTTGGACAAATTTACGATTACGAGACGAGAAAGAAGAATGACCAATACTAGAGATAGGAATTCGATTACCATCAGCAACTGTGACAGAATCGATACATGTGTATGCGGCGACATGAGTAAGTCATATGATTGGTAGCACCTGAATCGAGTACATATGATGGAGCCACAGGAGGATTACTAGGACCAAGAGGAGAAGGGGGCTGGTAATGAGAATACCCAAGGTAGGATGGATTCGGATGAGATTGCTGACTATAGAAAGCATAATTACCGCGGTCAGGACAATCGGGAGCAGTATGGTCGAGTTTGGAACATAGCTGGCATGTGGATTGTTGAGTGTGGGTAAATGGGTTTGGGGGTCTGTAAGGGGTAAATGGTGGTGGAAATGGTTGGGTTGAAGGCCTGTAAGGGAAATTGATTGTGGGCTGCCTAGGTTGTAAGTGTAAGATTATGCAGCAGAAGAGAAAAGTAAGAATGGAGAATTTTCCCTTGTTGTTAATTCCATAAAAGATACAAGAATATATACACGGTTCTAGCAGTAAGTTAGGAAGGGATTGGGGTCTTCCTATGCTATGATTGGTTTACCATATTTACAAAGATTATCCCATATATACCTAGTGTATCTATACAGCAGGATATACACAAAACTATACAGTAGCCTAATTACTCGTCTAATACCCCCCTCAAGCGAGACGTCCATAACGGAGATGAAGCTTGATGCAAAGTGACTGGAAGAGAGGTTTAGATAAGCCTTTGGTGAATATATCCGCAAGTTGGTCTTCAGAAGTGACAAACTTGAGACGAAGAAAACCTCGTGTAACTAATTCTCGTATAAAGTGATAGTCAATTTCAATGTGGTGTGTACGGGCATGAAAGACAGGATTACGAGCCATATGGATGGCCGAAATATTATCACAATATAATGATGGTGGCGGAAGAGGAAGTCGAAGTTCTCGAAACAGAAAAGAAAACCATTGTAGTTCAGCAGTAGTAGTAGCAATAGCGCGATACTCAGCCTCACTGCTTGAACGAGATACGGTTGTCTGTTTCTTAGAAGTCCATGAAACCATGTTAGGACCAATAAACATACAAGAACCAGTAGTCGAACGACGATCATCTGGATCTCCAGCCCAATCTGAGTCGGAATAGGCACATAATGTCAAGTCCGACGAGGCCTGAAAGGTAAGGCCCATATCTATTGTGCCTTTGACGAACCGAAGAATACGCTTGGCTGCCATGAGATGAACCGTTCGTGGTTGTGCATATACTGGCATACTTGGTTAACAGAGAAAGCAATATCGGGCCGAGTCAGCGTGAGATACTGAAGCCCACCGACTAGGCTTCTAAATTCTGTAGCATCTGATAGAATATCTCCGTCATGGCCAGATAGCCGAGAGTGTGGAACCGTAGGAGTGGTCATAGGTTTGCAATCTGACATGTGAAACCTATCAAGGATATCAAGTGCATAACGAGTCTGCCGAAGATTTAGGGTAGTTTTTGTCCGAGTAGCCTCAATACCAAGGAAAAAACTGATATCACCCAATCTACGACTATCGAAAGTAGTGCAAATATTAATCACTGAATCAATATCTGTGTAAGATGAGCCACTGATTATAATATCATCCACGTACACAAGAATAACAATAGTGGAACCCTTGGAATGTCGAATAAACAGGGAAGAGTCAGATCGACTATTGAGAAACCCATGTTGAAGTAAAAATCCGTGTAGACGCTGAAACCAAGCACGGGGGACCGCGAGTCCATAAAGCGCCTTCCTAAGTTTACACACATGAGTGGGAGCTTTCGGGTTAATAAATCCCGAGGTCGCTTCATATAGACTTCTTCCTGTATAACCCCATTAAGAAAAGCGTTACGTACGTCTAGTTGTTTGATGTCCCAATGTCGAGAGTGGGCAACAGCTAGGACAGTACGAATTGTAGAAGGCTTAACAATGGGGCTAAAGGTTTCATCACAGTCAAGCCCTGCTTGCTGAGTGAAACCCTGAGCCACGAGCCGAGCTTTGTGACGTTCGATAGAGCCATCGGCTTTCCGCTTAACTTTATAAATCCAACGACATCCAACAACATTCATAGATGGGTGAGACGGAACCAAGGACCATGTGTGATTCTTATGGAGAGCAGAGATTTCTTCGTTCATAGAAGCTTGCCAATGTGGGTAGTTGGAAGCTTATTTGAACGTACGAGGCTCAAAAGTAAGGGAGTCTTTCTGTACTGCTAAAAAAACTCTCAGGTAACGAGTACGGAGATGTTTCACGCAGAAGACTACCAACTGATCTCATGCAAAGAGGAGGAGACAAAGAGGAATCGGCTGAAGAACTGCTTGAAGAATTTGAACCTGGAGCAGACTGAACTGGAGTATCAGAATGCATGGTGGTGTTGCTGGTATTTGGAGACTCTGAAGGAACAGTAGGCCCAGCAGGTGAAGTCGGAAGATTTGCAATGAGCTGCAAGGGAGTAGCAGTTGGGCTGGTGGGTACAGGAGAGTCTGGGAACTGAAGAGGAATTGGGCCAATGTCCAAGTGACGACCAGCTCGGCTTGGCTTGGGCTGAGGTGCATTTGGCAAACAGGAGGATGCCGGAGGAATGGAAGCTAGACCATGAGTATTAGGATGTTGTGCCACTGCAGGTACATGTGAGCAATCCATTGAGGCTGCTTGTATTTGAGCCGATTGAGACGTACCTGAAAGATTATTGTTTGTACTGCTTGTTTTCCATGGAAAATGTAACTCATCAAATACCACATGGCGAGATATATAAACTTTGTTATTTTGTAAATCCATACACCTGTAACCTTTTCGCAAATTATCATATCCAAGAAAAATACAGTGTATTGACTTTAGCATAAGTTTGTGAGCATTAGTGGATACCACATGTGGAAAACAAGAACACCCAAATACTTTTAAAGTGCGATATTCAGGTTTACGCAACAACAATCGTTCATATGGAGAGATAAATTTATGTTGACGCATGGGCAACCGGTTAATAAGATATACAGCAATATTAAATGCTTCTAACCAAAACTTGAAGGGAAGATTTGCTTTGGATAAAAGGCATAAACCAGTTTCAACGATGTGATGATGTTTGCGTTCAACAACACCATTTTGCTGAGGTGTATAAGCACAAGTAAGTTGATGATTTATATCGAATTTTTGAAGGAAAGAAGTAAAGACTCAGCTAGTAAATTCACCCCCTCCACCTGTTTGGACTGTTTTGACAGTGTGAATGGCAGATATGCAACGAGATAGTTGATTTTCAATCTGAGTTTTAAACGTAGCAAAAGTATGTGTAACATCAGATTTGTGAAATAATGGGAAAAGCCATACATAACGAGAAAAATCATCAACTATAGATAAATAAAAACGATGACCATTCATTGATTGAACAGGAGCAGGGCCCCAAATATCCAAATGTAACATATCAAGAGGCTTTAATGCATTAAAAGTCCTAAGATAAAATGGTAGCTTACTAGATTTGCCTAAAGGGCAAACGTGACAACATTGTTGTTCACTTATTTTACTACTTAACGGCAAGCCCGACCGTTGACACAAAACCGTAAGGATAGGGGTGGAGGGATGGCCTAAACGAGCATGCCGAACCTCCGGACTCGATCTTTCTCCAAGAAGAGCAATGGGACTGGTAGGTGACGCCGAACTGAAGGAAAGCTCGTACAAGCCGCCTGAATTATTGCCAGAGATAAGCGTCTCCCTCGTACGATTGTCCTTAATACGAAAACCACACGAGTCAAGTTCAAAATAACAATCGTTATCTTTAGAAAATTGACGAATAGAAAGAAGTGGTTTATGAAGTTTGGGAATGTAAAGGACATTACGCATACGGAAAGAACGATTATTAAGATGTAAAGATGAATTTCCAACATGTGATATATGCAACTTAGAACCATTACCAAAAACAACTGTATTTTTACCTGAATACGGCTAATAATCGGAGAAGGAGGAAGGATATGCTGTCATATGATTTGTCGCCCCGGAGTCCAAAGCATATGGTTGAGAGTAATAAGCAGCAGCTGCAGTGTTGTCCGGACAGCCACGAGCATTATGTCCCGGCTGATAACACCACTGACAAATCACATCACTGTCTAGCTGCTGTCCAAAATAGGGTGGAGTAGGAAGAATACCACGACCGCGACCAGATGTACCACCACGTTGTGCACCATTGCCACGGCCCCTGTTGCCATGTTGACCACGGCCACTACTCTGATTTCCATAAGACTGGCCATTATTCTGATTTCCATAAGACTGGCCATTATTCTGATTGCGATAAGACTGCCCCTGCCAATTACCATTACCACGATTTCCATTTTGGCGATGTCGTCCATTATTGTTATTGCCACGACCACGCGAACCACTATTATTACTACCACCACGGTGTGCTAATGTGGGTTGTTTCTCGCCAATAAGAGCAAAAGAGACTCGTTGGACCTAAGGCACAAGATACTTTAGTTGTAACATCTCCTCCTTGAGAAGCAATTCAGACATGTCATCGAGTGTGAGAGGCTGTCTAGCATGAATTGCAGCCGTTGACGTGAGAAATTCCTTAAATTCCGGACCAAGACCACCCAAAACCCGTTGAATAAGAACATTATCATCCACTAGTGCTCCCGCTGCCGTGAGAGCATCTGAAATAGTGGTGGCACGAAGAAGGTAATCCGCAATAGAGGTGTCGGATGCCTTCTTTAAATCATGCAGTTTCTCCTTGAGATTTTCAATCTGGAGAGCGGATGTGGCTCCAAATCGCTTGGCAAGAACAGTACCAAAGCTTTTGAGCAAAGTGTCACAAGAGTTTAGATAGGGCTGAACCGCTGGCGTGACCGTTCCCTTGATCCAGCCACATACCATGTCGGTGCCAGAAACACATAACTCATGCTGCAATTGACATAATTCTCCAATTGACATAATTCTCTTTGGTAAGATATGTTTGTCCCATAATGCCGTTAGGGTTGTAGAACACAGTAAGAGAGGAAGCAGCTAGTGTATGACTCATGTGGGTGGATCGAAATTAGGCTGATACCATGATAAAGTCTTGAGGTTCCGCCTTAAAACCAATTGGTGTTAAGGGGAGTAGCTGTAACGACCCTAACCCTAGGCACTAATTTTAATATCATATTGTGTGCTTTTAATATTATTGTTAATATTATGGTCCATTTTTATATACTTAATTTCATATGTTAGGATAAATGATAGTGTAATAAATTAATGTTCTAGAAAAAAATATAAAAATAGAAATTTAATAAAAAGTATGAGGAGGTTAAATTGAGTAGAATAAATAATGGAAAAAGAAAAAGGGGTTCATTTAATTGTTGAAAGCCTAAGTTATGTGTGGAAAGGGGGGGGGGGGGCATAACACTTTCCCCTAATTCCCTCCTTCTTTAGCCCCTAAAGTCAATCACCACCTTACTCCCCATACCTCCCATATACTTCCCTTCACTCTTCCCCTACTTTCCCTATTCATTCCCCTCGTCATTCTCATTTTCTCTACATTCTCCATGGAAGAGTCTTTGTGAAAGCCTCCATTGAAGCTTCCTTCCAAGTCTTGTATCTAGCTCATCTCTCCACCATTTTCAAGTCCAAGGGCATTTTTGAGGTGGGATCAACTAGAGGAATAAACCAAGCTAATAAGATCATCTTCCATTCTAATAACCTAAGGTGAGTTATTATGACCCTTCTCTTCTCTAAATGTTCATGAGATATTTATTGTTATTATTGTGGTTATAATGCTTATTGGATGCTTTGGAAACTTTCTTGAAATGGAGAAATTGGTTAAGGTAATAAGAAGATATTGTTGTTCTTGGAAGTGTTAAAGAATGAAAGAAATGGGTGGAGTTAGATTAGAGAATGAAACTTGAAATGGGTTAGTTAAATGGGTGAAGTTAGTTTTAAAGGAATTAACGTGAAATGTGTTGGTGAAGGGGTTGGAAATCTTGTGGAAATAATCTAGGTTTATGTTATTTTGGGTTAATTAAATTAAGAAGTTTAGACTTGAAATGTGTTAGTGAAATGAGTAGAAATTCAAGGGATAAATGAGATAAGATTTAATCATTTTGGGTTATATGATTTAGTGTGAGTTGTTATGATTTCCCTTCTTATAAATGTTCATAAACTCTTTAATGTTGTTCTTGTTCATGTGATGTTTGTTCATGCTTGGGAAACCTTATAGAAGTTGTATGATTAGTGAATGAAGTAGAAGGAAGTAAATGTTCATGTAAGATGATTTAGAGGAAATGAAATGGGTGGAAAATTTAGGAATAAATAATCTAGGGTTACCTTATCTTGGGTTTACATGATTTAGGATGCATTTTGTTAAGATAAGAAATCATCTTGGTGTTCTTGATTTTAGGGTAGAGAAAAAGGTAAGGAATGGAAGCTAAAGGAAAGGGTTGAAAATCCTGGAAATGCCGGCCGGGCACTTCGGGCGGTCGCCCAGGGGGCACGAGCGGCCGCCCACGTGTCCGTAAAATGGTATGCTTTGGAAAATCCTCTTGGGCGGTCGCCCAAGAGGCAATGTGCGGTCGCCCAAGAGGCGTAAGCTTAGGGTCCCTTTGAAATCCACTTGGCGGTCGCCCAAGTGGTAAGGGCTACGCCCAAGACCCCGTAAAACCTAACTTTAAATCAACCAGAAATTGTTTAGCAATCTTGTTTGGTCCCTTATGTATTGTGACTCCCACCTAGTAAGTTGAACTTGAGCCTTCATAGAGGCTATGTATTAGTGTATAATGACCTTGTAGGATGGATTGATGATACTTCCTTGCCTTACTTGAGTTCATTTTACATTGTTTATATTATGCATAGTGTGGAATAAATGTTACACCGTGATATTGGTTGGACATGAGTATATTTTACCATGTTGCTATATTGTTATCCCTTTTGTGGATTTTATTCAAGTATCTATTATGTGCTTGATAATGTGTGAGTCGGTGACATTGGGGGTATAACATAATACGATCAATTATGGAAGTGTGGCCTAATGTGATCGGATTATGTTATATTCGTGGCCAGTCCCCTCCCCGTGGCCACAGGATGGGGTATAACATCCGTATTGAGCCAAAAGCCTTACAGAGTTGCTACTGTCTTATTTGGTTCCCCGAAAAACGGGTCTTATAAGACGTGAGTATTGCTTAAGCAAACTCACCGTAAGATTGGAGTATTATTATACCCAATGTTGTACGACTAATGTTCGGACGGGAAAAGGTAAACCAAGGTAATGTAAGGTGTTTACTGACTTTTCCAATGTGTTATATGCGACTTGTTATGTGTTGCATTTTATTTGGCATCTTGCTGCATTCATAATAGCTTGCTGAGATTTATTCTCACCCCTCTCCCTTTAATGTTTTTAGATTCCGAGACAAAGGACCGGCCAAGTAAGGGCGGTGAGGAGTTTGAAAGTGGTAATTTGGGAAGTGTCGGGTATATATAGGTTGGCATAGAAGTATATTTTGGTATAATTCTTTTAAAGGGTTTGTATTCATAAACTTTAATTCTATTTTATATTTGATATCTTTTTGTAACTAAAAACGTTTATTACTTTTAAGGTTGGTCAACCCTTCCTCAAATGTGGAAAGAAGTAGAGTATTTTGAAAAGGTTGTGTTTTATGTTTGAAAGTTAAATCAAGTTTTTAAAGTTTAGGACTTTTGGGTTAGTTTGAGGACGCTCCAGCTCGGGACACGGGTAGGTTCCGGGTCGGGGTCCTCACAGTTGGTATCAGAGCTCGATTAGAGTTCTCGGGTAGAGTCTAGCTGAGTGAGAGTGTGCGATAACTTACGTCGAGTGTTTAATGCAGGAGTTTGTTCAACGACAGAAAATAATAATGACCAACCAAAGGATCAAGGAAAGGTGAGCAATATGGAGAGATAGATTCCTCCACGATCATTTGAGGTATATTACCTGTCTCCGGAGTAGGGGTCATACTTTTATAAATCCCCGTTCATTTCGTTCTCATGTGGCATTACATTTCGTTTTATTTGCATAAATGGCCCGAGAGTTGCCTTATGTACTGGAGGTTCTACTCCGAGGGGAGAGTACCTCGAATCATCCTTGATTATCATGGTAGTTGTGATTAAGTGGGCATGGATTGCCGGTGGATATGGTAGATATACCAATCCGTGAATTATTGTTATATTGACCTGAATTGATTGAGTAGTTGTTGTGTTTGGGGAGGACTGTCGCAAGAAGCGAGTCTCCTTATCTATGTTTGATTTGCCTCCGTGTGTGGTTGAGGCAGATAAGTCATTATTTGCTATTATGTCATATATGCGTAAATGTCGAAAGTAGGGCCTAAGGAATGTGAAGGTTATGTGTTATATTTAAGTAAAAGAACCTTGAATTATCTCATGTACCGGTAGTAAATGAATTTGTGAACTCTTAGTTGAGGTAAGGTATATGACCTAATTAAGAGTGGATTATGCACTACCAGAAAAAGGTCGTTTAGCGACGGAAATTTCCGTCGCTAAAATTAAAATTCCGTCGCTAAAAATAATCAGCGACGGAAAAATTCCGTCGGTGGTCCGCCGCTACCAGCCCGTCGCAGTGCTCCGGCGGGTCAATTTCCGCCGCTATTTTTTTCTTTTACCGACGGAATTTAATTCCGCCGGTGAATTAATGGTTACAGCGACGGAAATTTCCGCCGCTATATTAATTTAATTTAATTAAATATTCATTTCAGCGGCGGAAATTTCCGTCGTAATAAAATTAATTTAATTAAATTAATTTCAGCAAGCGAAATTTCCGTCATTGTAATAAAATTTAAATTGAAATTAAATTATTTCGGCGGCGGAAAATACCGTCGAAATTATTTAATTTTTATTTAAATTTTATTACAAGACGGAATTTTCCGCCGCCGAAATCAAAAATTAAATAAAAATTAAATGATTATAGCGTCGGAAATTCCGTCAGCGAAATTAATTTAATTAAATTAATTTTATTACAATGACGGAAATTTCCGCCGCTGAAATTAATTTATTTAATTAATTTTTCTTTCAGCATTAATTTCGTGACGGAAAATTCCGTCGGCGATTACAAATAAATTAAAAAAAAATATTTTAAAATATCAAAACCAAAAGTTTTGTACCCGATATAACATTTCAATTTCTAAAACTAAAACTATAAAAACTAAAATTCAAATACCAGCGTACCAAATAAAAACTAAATACCACCGTACCAATTCGGGAGGGGGAGAGGGGGGGGGGGAGAGGGGGGATAGGGGGGGAGAGGGGGAAGGGGGGAAGGGGGAGAGGGGGAGAGGGGTGGAGCGGGGGAGGGGGAGAGGGGTGGAGCGGGAGGGGGGAGAGGCGGGGAGGGGCTCCGCGGGTACCAAATGTCTCAAATGTTTACAAACAAGTATAAATTAATACAACAATGTCTAAAAAAGTCCGCAATCAACCGGGGACGGCGGGAATTATCCTGGGAGTCCGGGCCGAGACGAGCCATCAACAGCGCCAATTGTCTCTGAGTCTCTGCATGACGTCGATCGTTCTCCTCCTGCATCTGCGTCTGAACTGCCAAAGCATCCGCAAGCTTTGCCCGCTCGCGTCTCTCCTCCTCCAACGCAGCCTCCAGAGTGTCGACCCTCGGATCATGAAACATGGGCCGGTCAACATTTCTCCGACGGCTCGGTCGACGTCGACGGGCATTGCCGCCCGTAATCCCCATCCCTAACACTCGGGCTCCTCTCCTTGGATGTCCCCGAGAGGTGACCTCTGCCCAAACATCGAGCACGAAGGGGACGGGCTCGCCGGGAGGCGTTCCATCGGGAACAACGGCGGCTTGATATGCAGCCTGAAAAATAAAACAAACAATTATAATCATATACACAATGTAAGGTACATAAATAAATTTACATATTCAAAATCAAGTCATTTAATGGTAGTTTACTTACAAAGGCAAAGAAGCAGCATCGATCGTCAACCCATTGCGGAGGTTGATCGGGCGTGTAGAATTCCGAATATGGGTGCTAGCGTAAACATCCACAAAAGTGATATTCGGACCATACTCCCTTTCCTATAAATAAAATAAGCGAGATTATTACTTTGAAATTGTATATATAAATGCAACATTTAAAGCGATTTAAAAGCATGCATACACTACATTTACACTAAAACTATGGATTTCATAGCATCAACATTGGCTCCCGGCTAACATACGTACATAAACCTATTTAAAAGCATCCATACACTACTACATTTAAATTAACATACATACCATGCGGTCGTGATGCTCGGCGGCCGTGAGCGTCCCCGGTATGCAACGCCGCCGACCCCGAGGAGCCTCGCTCTATTGGCCTTGGCTGTTCGGATACGGCCTTCGCCGCAGGCGACCCCAATATTCGCAAAATTGAGCAAACACCTCAACTGGTCATAAAAGTAGGACACAAGGCTCTTGTCCCGCCGCGAGCCGAGCGGTATAATAATTTCTCTTCGTGGTACCTATAAAAAATATGAATATCTTGTAAACATATAATGATGACATTATAAAATTAAAAGAGTATAATCATTGTTAATTAAACTAATTAAGGATAGATAAAAGTATTTACAAATAAAATCCTTAAAGACTTGTGAGCACCTTGCTCAAAGAAAACATATCTAGCCGTCGCCTCGGCGATGTCTGGATCCCAATAATATTTAGCCTACAACATATAATGATAACATTACAAAACTAAAAGAGTATAATCATTATTAATTATAACATTTTAATAACAAACTAACATTTAAGTTTTAAATAAAAACCATTAACACATTACCTAAACTCATCCCACGCATCCTCCTTCCGCCTCTGTGGCAATTTTTCCGATTGGACCAAAAATCGGTCATTTTCCGAGACCGCTTGATGTGCCCGATCTTAGTGCCGAGTGGTGGGGTATCCACCTACCCACCGCCAAGTATATTTATACAATAACATTTTAACTTAAATAATGAATTATATATAAAGCAAAAAGGAACCAACTTATAACAAATTAATGAAGAGTTACTTCTTTGGTCATAAAGTGCCGAGATCAGGACATATATCCTCCCCTCGGAATCTACGGTAGTCCGAGTACCGGCCCCAGAGGTGGAGCTAGTACTGCGAGTGAGGGGTCAACACCATCGCTACCGGATCGGGACGGTTGCGTCCCGATAATCAAAGTGTAAATGGGCTTGGTCCTCTTACCCCCCTTTCTACTAGAACTCATACGTACTACGGTAAAAATATTAAAATATACAACTTTAACAATAGGAAACAATATATTCACAATACATCTAAAACTTTAAAGTTCTAATAATCTAAAGCATTCACAATACATATAAAACTTTAAACTATTAATAATATAAAGCATTCACAATACATATAAAACTTTAAAGTTCTAATAATCTAAAGCATTCACAATATATATAAAACGACGGATATTAAAAATAATCTAAAGCATTCACAATACATATGAAACTTTAAAGTTCTAATAATCTAAAGCATTCACAATACATATAAAACTTTAAAGTTCTAATAATCTAAAGCATTCACAATACAATTTTAAACTTTAAACTATTATTAATCTTCGTCCCCATCATCATCACTGGACTACGAATTACTACAAAACTCGAGTTCTTCATCTTCGTCTTCGGACTCGATGAATCAAACTCGGTTCCTCTTCCTCTTCCTCTTCCTCTTCCTCTTCCTCTTCCTCTTCCTCTGATTCATCAATATCAATGTGCGCGAGATGACTGAGCGAGGCGGGGGAGTTGGCAAATTATTTGGTAAGATATCCTCCTCGGGTTCATCAACATTTTGAGGATATGAGTGACATCATCTAATGGATGATTGGGCGATGAAACGTTAGGTGGCGCGGCATTTCATCCTCTTGATAGGGTGCTTCTAATGACGACTCTGTAGTTGTCGACGAGGGTAGGTTGTCAATCATGCTCCTAGCCTTGGTCATCCAAACTTGACCCACAATCCGTCGGGTCGCGGACGAGGGTAGGGAGTCATGTATACCTGTTGTGCTTGAGATGCTAAGATGAAGACGTCGTCGCCATTATGTTGGACGAGTCCTTTACATCGACGAGGTCAAATATGGCGTGCTTCTTAACACCTCGCACAAAGCATCCCGCCAATCACAATTGAACAAGACAACACTTGTTTCTACCCAAATACTCCACCTCGACTACTTCTTTCGGGACGCCATAATAATCATTCCCTATAAGCTTCACACCGCTATTCCACGTCAATTTAGAGCCCCGTAAGCTTTGGTATGAAACACATAGCCATTCACGAAATAACCGTTGTATAAATGAACGTTCGAAGTACGGAGATGATGCTAAATGTCTTAACCTCGCGGCTTTGGCATCACCCGGATGTTCGGCTATCTATAAGACAATATTGTAACCAATTTAATACAATTTTAAGATTGAATGTTTAAAGAAGTGTATAGAATAAATTTGAATGAAACGAAATATTTACATATTTCCTTAGCCGGTTTGGAAATTCTCTTTCTGTCCTAGTTGCGATGAGTTACGGAGATAAATCTGAGCTAAATCTTCAAACATACGCAATAGGGTTAAACAAGGCATTTCATATGCAGGTAATTAAACATGCATAATTTAATCGACGAGGCGTAAACATAACATCAATGACTTACTTGATATATTCCCAACCTCGTCGCGGTTAAGAAGAACATACGTTTCGACCGCGGCAAACTCTTTAGCGGTTAACGTACGCGTACCAACCCGTTTGCCGAGGAACCGACCGGGGGATGAAAATACGAGATGTTTCCCTTAGACGGAAAACCACCATCGTAATTGCGGCCAACCACTAGTCAATCTCGTATCAACATCGGGAGGAAAATATGTTCCGACAAAGGCAACAATCTCATCTATGATAACGGCCTACGAAATTGAGGCCTCGACCATGGCCCTATTGCTCATCTTCCTTTTCAATTGGCCTAGATACCTAAAAGTCATTCGTAGATTAAAACATAAATAATGTTAAAGAAGGTATATTGTTAACGCTCAAATTATTTAGAAATAGAATAAATTCAATTACCTCTCAAATGGATACATCCATCCGTATTGAACTGGACCACCGACTCTAGCTTCGTATGCCAAGTGGACCGGTAAATGCTCCATAGAATCAAAAGAATGAAGGAGGAAATATCTTCTCAAGTTTGCACAAAGTCACTACGATGCTCTCCTCAAGCTTTTTCATGTGATCAACACGCGTGTGGTCGATGTTAACGCTCGGAAAAACTCACTTAACTCTGTTAACGCCACCCGGATATTGTCGGGCAAGAGACCCCGAGAGCAATCGGAAGTAGCCTATCCAGAAAACGTGGCAATCGTGACTCTTCAAACCCCGCACTTTCCCCTCCTCTACATTGACACAGCTTACCAATGTTAGACGCGTAACCATCCGGAAGCCTTAACTCCTTGAGCCATTTCAGGAGGAGGAGCCTCTTTTCCTTTGTAAGCACGTATTTGAGCCATCGGTCTAACCGGTTTACCATTGACGTTGTATACCAAGTCTAAGGCCGGCCGCCTACATATTTCCTTAAGGTCCTTTCGAGCTTTTTCGTTGTCTTTAGTTTGTTCTCTTGAAATCCATCAACGTGTTAAAAACATTATCGAATACATTCTTCTCAATGTGCATCACGTCAAGGTTATGTCGAATGAGATTTGTTTTCCAAGTATGGCAGCCTCCCAAAATATACTCCTCTTGATCTCGGTTATGGGTAGTCCCAAACCACTTGTATTTTGGTCTTCGAAACTTTTTCCCCACCGAGGATCGGCAATCTAGATACCTCCTCATAGACCGTGTCACCACTTAAACGAATCGGGGCCTCATCATGGTCAATCTTGTTCTTTTTAAACGCATTCTTCGGGTCTGAATGGGTGGTCCCTCCGAGGAAGAAATTGTCTATGGCAATCGAACCAACATGGTTTTCCAGAGTGCGTGAGCGTGAAAGACTTTGTGTCACTCATACAATACGGACAAAGCCAACTTCCCGTGGGTGCTCCAACCCGATAACATCCCATATGCGGGAAGTCATTAACTGTCCACATCAACGCAAGCCTTCAAATGCGCTTTGAAATTCTCTCGCTTGAAAGCATCCCACGTTTCGACCCCATCCTCCCAAAGCCTGCTTCAATTGGCCCATCAAAGGTCGGAGATAGACGCCAATGTTCCTCCCAGGGTCAAGCTTGGGCCGGGGATGAATAACGACAAGAACATGTAGGGATCACTCATACACAACTGGGGCGGAAGATTGTAGACGGTCGCTGCTATAACCGGCCAACAAGAGTAAGATTTTGCCCCGGGACCAAACGGATTGAAACCATCGGAAGCGAGATGCATAACCGTATATTTCTTGCTTCGGACGCAAAGTCGGGATAAGTCTCATCAAAGTGTTTCCATGCCTCCCCATCACCGGGATGAATCAACACACCATCTTCACGCAAACTTTCCTTATGCCAACGCATTGCCTCTCGCAGTAGATTTAGACGCGTAGGCGTTGCAGCCTTGGAATCAATCGCATGTAACGCAACCGCTTATGTGGTATGTTTTTCTTGTGTTTTTGAACTCCCCTCCGAGCTTGGCTTATATCTACTTTGTCCGCAAATTGAACACTCTGTCTTCTCGTGAATCTTCCTTGTAGAATAGCATGCAGTCATTCTTACACGCATCAATCTTTTCATAACATAGCCCAATCCGCCCAACCAACTTCTTTGTCTCATAAAAGTTTGTAACCATCTTATTCTCTTTCGGCAACATCCGCTTAATTGCTTTCATGATACGATTATAGCGGGCGGCTAATATTGCAATCGGCCTTTATGTTAAGGAGCTTCACCTGACGCCTCCAACACACCGATCTCGCAACCTGGATAGACCTTCTCTTTGCAGAGTCCATAGCATCAATAAATTTCTTGGCTGCAGGGGTTGGTTCTTGCTTTGTTGGTTCTCTCGACCAATCGAAGGAAAGGACCGCTGCATCCCTAACCATATCTTCCATATTCAAAGGTGGTTCTTCATTGTCTGAATAATAGGTTCGGAGTTCGGGAGGTACATGAATATTCTCGGGATTATTCGCAACATTTGTGCGCAATCTCAGCCACCATGACGGGTCCACCGTTTGTACCCAACTTCAAACCCGTTACGCAAAAGATGTTTCGAGGTCTCGATCAAGCTTAGATACTTGACATTACAACACTTGTCGCATGGACACCTAATCTTACCATCCTTATCCATTGTGACCGGTTTTATTTAATTGAGCAAATTCAACAAACCCCTTCAACCCTCTATAAAACTCAGGATTGATACCGCGTTGATTCGGCAACTTCCGCTTATACATCCAACTACGATCATCGTTACCGGACATCACTCTGCATTGCAATCCATATATTATACGTACACTCAATTTAATCGACGGATGAAACAAAATCGGGATGTTAATAATTATTGGATTTCATAATATATTAACAGTTTAGAAGTAATTATCGTATTATCATTCCCTAAATTTGAATTACAAACTTAAAAGCAACACGGATCTTCTTAAAATAAATATAAAGCTTCTAACTCATATTTAACAATATATTAACAGGTCTTCTTAAAGTGTCTAGGAACTCGTTCCCGCTCCCAGAACTCGAATCTACTACTCTTCCTCCGCCTCGGTCCCCGGGAGGTCTTTGGTCTAGGTATGTTGAAAAAGTCGGTCGAACCTCGTCCCGGCTCGGGTATCGTGTGAGTGGTGGATATATCACCCGGTAGCTCTCGCACGCTCTTTCCTGCCTCAAGGCCTCCTCGCGAGCTATCACTTCGGGATCATTTCTCAAAGCGGCTCTCGAATCTCCGTCTCTCATAATCTGCTGCAATGTCGCCAGTGATTTCATCGAAGTTGCTCTTGGCCTCCGTACCTCTTAATGTCAGTGTTGGAAGAATAGTACGCCCCCAAAACACTCTCGGCGTCGAGCCTCAGCATCATCGGTACTGTACAGGACCTTGCTTTGCTCCTCGTACCATGCTCGGATACTCGGTGGTCGAAATGTGCTACCTCTAGTATGACGGAGTAGTGGTCGTATCGGAAGAAAGCCCTCTAGAAATGCTCTTGCCAAAGAAATGTGTGAGTCCGAGGCTCGCCATAATCATCGGCATTGTATTAGTCGTCAATCGCTCTCTCAAAGTCCGAATGGTCCGCCGCGGGTATCCGTATCTGCTCGCTCACTAGAGATGGAATGCAAAAGGATGATACATGTAGTCCCTAAGTCGGACAATAGCCGACCCGTCCCCGAATATCTCTCATAGTACGCAATCCCCTTAGGAATCCAATAGTTCAGGTTTGCGGTCTCATATCGGGCCAAGGCCAACCTCCTATGCCAACTCTCGCAGGCGGCATCCCTCAATATCTGCGCCTGGTCCGGGCCACCCAAGGTAATGCCGCCCGCCCTCCGGGCAGCGTGGCGAGATCAAGCGAAATCTCTGCATACACCCACAATGATAGTAACTTGGGCCGCTCGAACCCATGTACTCGGATCCTCCAGGCTAATCTATCAATGCCGTGGTATGTCTCCGCTAGCAACAGTTGAATGATGTCCATCGGCTTCCTGGCCCGATATTGAATATGCGGATGTCAACTCCTCGATCACCTCTGGTGCTGATGATCTCCTAATGGCGTAGGTTTGGACACACTCCGATGTAGCCGAGAGTAGTGCGCGAGACGGAATGAGCAACATGAATATATCTAAGGAAGTGGATAGATCAGAAACAGTCAGAGTGGTCCGACTCAATACGGCTATATGAGTCAAGTCTATGAATCTATCGCCAACGACAATGCCCGATACCCAGTCTGCTGATAATCCCAAGAATTCAGATAGTTGCTCCGTAATCGATCGTCCGTCTCGAGGAAATGCCACGGTCCTCGACTCAGCCACACGCCGGTGCTCGAAAATCCTCCATCGTTGGCACCGGATCGTTGTACGATAGGGTGAACACATGTCGCTCCGAATCCCAAAGCACGAAGCGGCTCGGAGCGGATCCCAATCAATCTTCCAATCTTTTAGAGACCATGCATGGCATGCTATACCTCCTGTCAATAAGTTTCCGGTGTTGTTTTTTTTGGTGAAAGCGCGTGAGTTCAAGAATGTCTTGTTGAAATTGAAACTCGCGGGAAACAATTTCTCCATTGTAATGCTCCATCTTTGCCTTAAATTGGGGCTGCTGACTTTTTACCTATTAATATTGTGAATAATTGTATCAACAAATCTTGAGCTCTAGTTCAAACTAAACTAAAGGATAATGGTGTCCCTACCTAACCACCTACTCTGTCCTTTAAGTGCATGTTTGATAAACCTATCCCATCCCGAAATGCGTGATTACTATTGTGAATAATTTTAAATATTAATATTTAATTCTTTGTTGTAAAATATATAATTTTACAACGATGAATTAAATTAACATTTATAAACAAGATGAGAGTCGTTATCATCCACAACTATCAAAACCCTATCTCGGCTTAGAACAAGAAAGATAGAGCAAATAAGTTCTTGTCGGTTTGAGCGAAAGGATTTTCTGTTTAATATAGGTTTTCAGTTTCTTTGTCCTCCTCTCTAAGAATCTCAAAGATCACGGCCATGTCTTGACGGTGCTGTTTTACTCTTCACTTTGGTGATATACGGTCACAAGTAAAAACAAGGTAACGAGTATAACACCGGTGAAGAGAAAACAGAACTTTCCTCCAATTTTTCAATCTCCACCTTCCATTTACCCAGATCTCGAGTTGCGAGAATCTTTCATGAGCACTGAAAGGCTGGCGGTGTTGCCCTCAATCTCACGGTTGCACATGCGAAGCAACCGTGAGATTGAGGGCAACACCGCCTTTCAAGCTTCATGAGAAAGATTCGCAATGATCTCGAGTAAATGGAAGGTGGAGATTAAAAAATTGGAGGAAGATTTTGTTTTCTCTTCACGGTGTTATCCTGTACCTTGTTTTTACTTGTGACGTATAACTTCCGATGAAGAGTAAAGCAGGCGACAAGAACATGGCTGTGATGTTTGAATCCTTAGAGAGAAGAGGACAGTGAAGCTTGAAAAACTCTTATTAAGCAGAAAATCCTTTGCCTCAAACTGACAAGAACTATTTGCTCTATATTTCTTGATCAAAGATGGACGGATTTTGATAGGCGTAGGTGAGAAAGGCTCTCATCTTATTTATATTTTAAGATGTTAACCACCAACCACAATACCCTAAGGTGCATCTAGGGTGCCAGGATTGATATCGGGCGCTCGAACGTAGGCGATATTACATCACCGTTCGCGATGCCGTCAATCGCCCCAAAATGGGATCTAGAACCATACTAAGGTAGTGTGCGGTTGAATATGTTACATTATTGATACATTCACCCCCTTCCTCCCCCTTTGACTTTAAAAGACTTGAAAATTAGATATTTAGTAACTTATCTAATTGTTGCATATGTAACATGTTATGTTTACTAAATATGTAACATGTTATATTTACTAAATATAACATGTTACACCGATGGAAAATATCAAGTCTATTGCACAAGCATTTGGCCCAAAGATTGAAACTTTAAAAGTAGATTTACTATTATAATTAATCGAAAACAAGAAAATCCCCAAGCTGCAAGTTTTGTATCTTCTACAAGGCGAAGTTGGGGATTTTTCTCTTTCTGATTAATTGCTAAATCTACTTTCAAAGTTTCAATCTTTGGACCTAATGCTTGTGCAAACTTGAGATTTTCCACTCCGGCCATAACCCCATGGTAGTGGTTGTACGTGATAGTAGTGGGGTGGAAAATATCAAGTTTGCACAAGCATTTGGCAGATTGAAACTTTGAAAGTAGATTTATTATTATAATAATTAATCAAAGTTTCAATCTTTGGACCTAACGCTTGTGCAAAAAACTGAGATTTTCCACTCGGCCATAACCCCATGGTAGTGGTTGTACGTGATAGTAGTGGGGTGGAAAATATCAAGTTTGCACAACATTTGGCCCAAAGATTGAAACTTTGAAAGTAGATTTATTATTATAATAATTAATCAAAGTTTCAATCTTTGGACCTAACGCTTGTGCAAAAATGATATTTATATATATACATATATGTATATTTTTATTTTAATTTTTATTAAATATAACATCTTACATATTTGATTATGAGTACGGTTATTTATCGTTTTCTTTATAGTGGCATATGTTTTCTTCTATTCGTTAATATTACTAAATATGTAACAAACTAGGATACATAAAGCTGTATCCTAATTTGTTTCATATAAGGTGCATCTAGGGTGCCGGGATTGATTTCGGGCGCTCAAACGTGGCGACATAATCACCGTCCGCGATGCCGTCAATCGCCCCAAAATGAGATCTAGAACTAGATGTTCCTAAATTATTTCATCCACAGTTTTCTAACTTATTTGTTTGTAACTGAATATTACGTTTTTAAATTAATTATTACCACCATTTAGATTACGCATTATTCGTTTTCTTTAGCTCTTTATCAATTATTTTTGTGATTTTCATAGATACTCTTTATTCTCGGTTATGGTTCTCAAAGCACATTTTATGCATTCTTGGTTGGTACACGGTATACAAATATGAGTTTGGTTTGTGTACCGTGTACAGTATATTTTTATAAAAAGCATATCATAAAGCCCTTACCTTTATCGGTTTAGGTCATTTAAGACTCCCTTACCTAGTACGAATATTGTACCGGCTTTATACTCGTAGAGGAACCAATTCCATACTAAGTTGCTATGTTTACACACTTGCAACTTAATACTAAACTTCGATCTGCCAAGCCTTCACAATAGCATGACATATACTTAACAATATAGAGTACAATAATCCAATCATATGGTATTTATACTCTTACTCAACAAAATAAACGAGTGCTACAATTATTTCACTCCCTATATGAATCAATAACTATATAGAGGTACCCCACGTAGAGGTGCAATATATTAGGCACTATAGAGCAAATAACCCTAAATAGGTCATCACGTAGGGGTACAATAATATATAAGTAGCCCTACGCCATCACAATACAACATTAAACACTTTCCCTTTAGGGTTCAAGTTCAAAAACCAAGTTTTATAACATTTGGTTCAAGTTTTATAACCGCCTCTCAAGCATTTTTGAGACATTATTTATGGACCTTATCAATATCCTTTTGGCCCAATTCAAACTCCATTATATAGTACTAAAGTTTTACTAAATACAGGATCAAAAAGTGTTCAAATCCGAGTTGTTTAGCCTAGGTTCCCAATGCCTCAAACATGGACCAAGGCTGCAGATTGAAATAATACAAGTGCTTTGAAACCGCCTTCTAAGCAACTTTGGATCAATATTTAAAGCTCTTGCAAACACCTCTTTGGACTAATCCAAGTTCTACCATGTTGTACTAAACTTGTACTAAAAGCCTAGTTAAAGAGTTATTAAATCTATACTCATTAACCTAGGTTAAACTGACTTGCCGAGTTGCTCGCTCAAGGCAGATTTTTCCCCTTGACTTACTGAAAGCCATTTGCGACGGTTGAACTACCTTGTTTGGGACTCTATAACCTCCCTATAGCACCAATAATATGTATAAAACATGTTTAAAAAACAATTATAACCAAATCCACACCAAGAATTCAAGCCATGGCATGGAAATTGTCAAGCTCTAACCAACCCGATTGCTTTTCTATTTGCAAACCCGGTGATGTTTCAAAACGTCATTTAAAAAAAAAAAAAAAAAAAAAACGAGAAAATTAATACAAAATTACAACTTCATGGAACACACGCATACACACACGAAACACTCACGAGACACCCAAAATTCATGGTTGAGTACGAGAGAAGAGAGAGAAACACGGTGAGAAATCGAAACCAACTAAAATTCACAACAAATTAACACCCTATCCTCGAATTAGAACTACTTATTTGAAAGAAATCGAAACATTTACCTTGATTTGATTAGAGCAAGAGAGAGAAACACGGTGGAGAGGCGGCGGACGGATCCGGACGGCGTGAGAGCTCGAGCGGACGGTGAGGCGGCAGCGATGAGGCGACGGCGGTGAGGCGATGGCGATGAGGAGGCGGCGGCGGCGTGAGCTTCTTCTTCTAGGTCGGTCGCCGTCTTGAAGGTCGGTTCGCGAGAGAGAGATGAGAGATAGCGGGAAGAGAGAGAGGAAATATTTGGCGTAATTGATTTACGAGAAATAAAGCTGTGTATTTATAATTTCCACCGGCGACGGAATATTCCGCCGCTAAATATTAATTATAGCGGCGGAAATTAAATTCCGGCGCTATAATTAATATTTAGCGGCGGAATATTCCGTCGTGATAAATCCGACGCTAAACGATACGTACGCTCACCTGGATCGATGACATGGCACTCCCAAGCGGTAATTTCCGCGTGATTTTAAATTCGGCGACGGAAATTTCTCGCTATAATAATAATAATAATAATAATAATAATAATAATAATAATAATAATAATAATAATAATAATAATAATAATAATAATAATAATAATAATAATAATAATAATAATAATAATAATAATAATAATAATAATAATAATAATAATAATAATAATAATAATAATAATAATAATAATAATAATAATAATAATAATAATAATAATAATAATAATAATAATAATAATAATAATAATAATAATAATAATAATAATAATAATAATAATAATAATAATAATAATAATAATAATAATAATAATAATAATAATAATAATAATAATAATAATAATAATAATAATATTATTATTATTATTATTATTGTGTGTGTGTGTGTGTGTGTGTGTGTGTTATTGTGTGTGTGTGTGTGTGTGTGTATTATGTATTATTATTATCCTATGCGGCGGAAATATTCCCACATGCATATACTTATACCACCACATACATGCCTGTACCACATGCCACATGCTTACACATACCCACATGCTATACCATGCCACATGCCACATACCCACATGCCTATGCCACATGCCACATACACACATGCCACATGCTATGCCACATGCCACATGCCACACATGCCACATGCCACATGCTTATGCCCTATATGCCACATGCCACATGCCACATGCCATGCCACATGCCACATGCCACATGCCATATGCACATGCCACATACCACATGCCTATACATGCACTATGCCTATACCACATACCACATGCATGCCACATGTACATGCCACATGCCACATACCATGCCACATACCACTATGCCACATGCCACATGCCACATGCCACATACCTATACATGCCACATACTATGCCACATGCCACATGCCTATGCCACCATGCCACATGCCTATGCCACATGCTTACTATACCACATGCCACTATGCATGCCACATACACATATGCCTATGCCACATGCCACATGCCTATGCCACATACCACTATGCCATACCTATGCCACATGCCACATACCTATACCCACATGCCACATGCACCATGCCACATGCCACATGCCACACATGCCACATGCCACATGCCACATACCTACATACCACATGCCACATGCCTCACATACCACATACTATGCCACATGCCTATGCCACATGCCACATGCCACATACCACACATGCCACATGCCACATGCCTATACCACACATACCACATGCCACATGCCACATGCCACATGCCTATGCCACATGCCACATACCACTATGCCACACATACCACATGCCACATACCACATGCCACATGCCACATGCCATGCCTATGCCACATGCCACATGCCTATGCCACATGCCACATGCCACATGCCTATGCCTATGCCACATACCTATGCCACATGCCACCATGCCACTATGCCTATGCCACTATGCCACATACCACATGCCACTATACCACTATGCCACATGCACATGCCTATGCCACTGTGCCACATGTACCACATGCCTATGCCACACATGCCACATACCACATGCCACATGCCACTATACCACATGCCACATGCCATGCCCATACCACTATGCCACACATACCTATGCCACATGCCTATGCCACTTACTATGCCACATGCATGCCACATGCCACATGCCACATGCCACATGCCACATGCCACATGCCTATGCCACATGCCTATGCCACATACCACATGCCTATGCCACATGCCATGCCATGCCACATGCCACATACCTATGCCACATACCACATGCCACACACATGTATACCACCATGCCACATGCACATACCTATGCCACACATACCACATATACATACATGCCACTATTGCACACATGCCACATGCCTATGCCACATGCTTACATGCCACATGCCTATGCCACATGCACCTATGCCACATACCACTATGCCACATACCACATGCCACTATGCCACTATACACATGCCTATATGCCACATGCCACATGCTTACATGCCACATACCACATGCCCCATGCCACATGCCACATGCTGCGCATGCCTATACTGTGCCACCATGCCTATGCCACATGCCCTATGCCATGCCACATGCCACCACATACCACATGCCTTAGGGTTTAGGGTTTAGGGTTTAGGGTTAGGGTTTAGGGTTAGACAACACTCTGGAGATTATTGTCTCATAAGTCATAACTAATTAAGATATCCGAGAAAATAAAGACCCACATCATTGCTGAGCACACCTGCACTCTCTGGCCCCCACCACCGCGCATGTCATCATCTACATCGTAAGCTTCAATGTTGACATCGTGAAGGGTTGTCTCCTCGCACTCATCAAGCTCCATATCCGTCCTTCTGCGATGAAGGCTTAGGAGGCACACGCCTACAGGGCCTTGCGTTGCTCGGAAGTCAAGGAATCTGGGAAGTCGACCGAGAAATGGATGTATAATTTGCCCCTCATGAATGGTCTTTGGTACATTGGCATCCCTTCGTCATTTATTGCCTTGAATTGATGCGGCTTAACAACTTCTCCAGGTTGGGATTTGATGAGGAGTCACTTTGTTATCTAGATGAGTCAAGATAAATTGGAAGCCACATAATGCCTCGATGGGGTCAACGCGTGCTCAACAAATATGTCATCACCCTTTCGCTTGAACTTTGGGTGCTCTTTCTATTGTAGTACAAAGACTATGTCTCCAGTAAGAGTGTCAGGGTATAGGGTGTATAGGGTATAGGGTTTAGTGGTTTAGGGTTTAGGGTTTGGGGTTTAGGGGTTAGGGTTTAGGGGTTGGGTTTAGGGTTAGTGGCTTGTGGTTTAGGGTTTAGGGTTTATGGTTTAGGGTTTAGGGGTTAGGGGTTAGGGGATATAAGAATTGCAAGGGTTCTTGTAGCTATTCCCAAATTGGTAAATTGCATACAATTTTAAAATTTTTATCCAAAATAAAACAAAAACAAGATTAGTCCAAAATTAGGAAACTAACCAACTATTAGACAACACTCTGGAGATTATTGTCTCATAAGTCGAACCCAGATTCGGACCCAGACAGGAAGGGAGAGAATTGAAATGTGGAATTACACGAAATTAAAGATGAAATAGCACCAGGGTAAGAGCGGCTCGATATTTGTTTTTTTCAAATTCAATTGCTGGAGAGAGATAGAGAGAGAGAGGATGGGAGTGAGGGATTTAGAGGCTAGGTGTCTGATTAATTTGGTTTGAAAGTTTGAATTGGATTATCTGCTTGTTGTTCGTTCGGAAATTTTGAAATTTTAAATGAGCGCCGATAAGAGTGTCGGGAGCTTCATCGGCTTCTCTGGGAATGTAATTTTCTTTTGTCCATTTTGCATACCCTTCTCCACAACCACTTCCAAGACCTTCTTCTCCCCGTACAACCATTTCGCCCTTGCATTGTGGGGCGCGGTCTTTCTCCCGGAAATTTTGAATTTTTTTTTTTATTAAACATCGACGGAATATTTCCGTCGCCGATAAATAAAAAATTATTAAATTATCGGCGGCGGAAATATTCCGTCGGTGTTTATTAAAAAAAAAAACCATTTAATTTCACCGGCGGAATAATTCCGTCGCTGTTAAAGATTTAGCGGCGGAATTTTCCGTCGGTAAATCAACCGCCAAATTAGCGGCGGAAATAAACGAATATTCGAGGAATATTCTTTTTAGCGGCGGAATTTAGCGGCGGAATTAAATTCCGTCGCTAAATTTGACGCCAAAATAATTCCGACGCTAAATACTATATTCCGTCGCTAAATAGCGACGGAATCTGTCCGTCGCTGTTTTTTCCGTCGCTAAATGACCTGTTTCTGGTAGTGATGGTTGTATAACTTGCGTGATTATTTATTCATTGGTGTCTCATGGTGGAGACTAGATATATGAGACTAGTATTGAAGGTGATAGTCTAAGTGGGATTATATGGTTTATAAGATATCGCGAGTACGAATCCTTATGGAACTGACCTATATTGCCTTATGTGTTATAAGTATATTCTCTAAGAAGAGATTGATTGTATTCTTGCTACTAAATTAAATAGAAAATCAGATATTCTTGTAGGTGATATCACCCTATAGGTGGACTAATTGGTGTTTTCCATGTGAGTTTCGGGTCCCATCAGGTATCATGCCAGGATATTGAGGCTTTGAGTTGATATAAGTTACTATTTTGGTATTCGGATCCCTAGATAGAGTACACAAATTGGGATGATGGAATTAATGATTCAACTTGTGAAATTATTTGATAAAGAAGATAATTAGCCTAGCGAATCTCCGTAAGGATAAATTAGTACTATTTTTAGAAAATATGATACTTGGTGGTTATCTATAGATTAGAGAGATCTCAAATTAGTAACTGTGAAGAATAAGTATTCGTTATAACTTGTTGATGAATTGTATGACTGATTCTAGAAACTAGTAGGATACTCAATGGTTATTAGTTGAAGGTTCGGGATGTTACAATTAGGGTGAATACTTGTTTTAAGGATATACTTAAGACAACATTTGTGTCTAGTAGGACCCTTTTGAATTGTGGTTGTGTAATAGTTATGGAGGGGTAAATAAGATCAATGTGAAGAAGTATAATAAATGTAGTTATTGGTGACTTAAAGGATCAACTTCAGGAATTGGTAAAATATGTATATGGTTTGTTTTGAGAAATGATTATCATTAGTTGAGAGAATGAGGATGAATCTTATTGGAAGACAGGATACTTTAGGATGATTATATACTATAGGTCGACTTAGTTGCGTAAATCATATGAGGGATTGGTGTGATGCTTGGAAGATATTGACGTTATACTGATTTTGAGTTTGTTGATGGTTATTGAGAGTTAAGTTAGTTTATATTGTTAATGTTTAATCGCAATTTGGGGATGATTGAACTATGTGAGTTCCAATTATATTTTCTTATTAGGAGATCATGGTAATTGATCGGAAACTTGAGGTATGCAATACGTTGTTACTAAGTACAATACCAATATCAAAGGTAAGGAATAGATGACTCACATTAAGTAAAAGTGTTGAATATTCAACTTGAGGAATTAATGAATTGAGGATGATTTACCTAGTTTATTATCTTAATGAATGTTTCAATGTTATTTATCAAAGAAAGTAATAGTATTGCGAGATTGTGTTTTCTTATAGAGAATTTAACTAAGTATAAATATTATGAGTGGTGGCTACACTATAAATGGAGATCAAACAAGGATATTTTGTTAAAATTGTTTTAAATGTGTTTTAAAACTTTGGATTTTATATTGGATCTCTGTGTGAGTATTTGTGCCCTTCGGGGATAATTTGATTTAATAAGGTCAATGAACCGTTTTTGTGTACATTAAAATCTGTGAGTAATTTAATTATCTACCACTGGTATGGGACGGTTGTAGATAATTAGATCACTTGAGTTAGTTTTGTTTAGCTTATCCATCTTTTGAAATTTCTTTAAAAAAAAAAAATTTGAGTGGTTTAGTTAATTAAAACTGGTATGGGACGGCTTTAATTAAATAAACCATTCGAGTCTCATTGGATCTCTTTTATATATATCCTTTGTAATTCTGAAAGATGTTGTAAATTTTAGAAAAACATGTTATATTAAAGTATGGTTCGTACAGAAGCAAGTGGAAAGGCAACCTAGTTCCCCTATAGTGATTGATTATATTAAAGTTTTGATCCGAGAAATGATTTGATAAAATTGTGGGGTTGTTAATGTGACGGTCGCAGTAGACTCGGTTTTAGTATTGGAGTTGGATCGGCTCCGTTGCGGGCGGCCAACCATTTGATTCGGATATTGATCTGTCACTGAACCTGAGCTTGATTGGAGCATTGAATTATGATATATAGTCGACTAGTATTCCGTTTATGGGAATCATGGTCTTATAAGCATGTTTACATTTATTATGTCATAGGCAGTTACTTAATGTTTGTATCATGAGAATTGAGGATGAGATAATTGAAATAACGCGTTTCAAGCGAGTCAAGACATAAGGTGGTTTGGTCATAAATGTGAAAATAGAAATTTGACGATTAGAAGCTTTATTAAAATATGTAGAGTTCTAGATTGAACTTGAGAGTATTATCAAGATGAATTTTGTGATTGGGTTACCTTGGAAGTAAAAAGGAGTATGTTGTTTTGTTTACAAAAAGTTGATTGTATTTTCTATTAATTATATATAGTTGATGAGATATTGATTGATGGAGTCCTCACCTATGTTAGGGGATAGTTCGATTGTATAAGCCCCATAGTATTAAATAGATTGGATAGTCATTCATTTGGGAAGATCCTTTTGGAGTGTAGAAATGCTATTGAGTTTAACTTTGTGAAAATTTGAGGAATCATTACTTATTATTGAGAATATGCTACGGGCATGTGCAATAAATTTTTGTAGTCGATAGGACGTATGATTACCAGTGGTTGGGTGCGTATAATAGCAGTTATCATTCTAGCATTGAGATAAAACCATATGAGGCGTTGTTAGGAAAGGAAATATCGATCTCTAAATTATTGGGGTGAAGTTGGAGAAGCAAGGCCTAAGATAAATTGGCGCCAAAATTTGTTAATCCATTTGAAGTTTTAGAAAAGGTGGGTGATTTGACTCATAGACTGACTTGGAGCAGCTTATAGATTATTTAAAGTTTTAAATGCAATATTGTAATGTATTTGATGAGATAAGTTGTAATACTTTCATTTATTTATATTGTTATTGAGGTCGTGAAAATTCGGGTTAGTGATAATTGTAAGGTATTCTTGGAACATTAAGTTGTAATATCGTATCATTAATGGAATTAGAATCTTGGGGAAGAAATCACAACATTGGAGAGACTATTTGGGAATTGGAGTCTGAGATATACATGTAACCGAGGCGGGTTGAACTTGTAGGTAAGTTTTTTAAAAAAAATTCGGGACGAATTTTCTTTAAGGGGGAGTGAGTGTAACGACCCTAACCCTAGGCACTAATTTTAATATCATATTGTGTGCTTTTAATATTATTGTTAATATTATGATCCATTTTTATATACTTGATTTCATATGTTAGGATAAATGATAGTGTAATAAATTAATGTTCTAAAAAAAATATAAAAATAGAAATTTAATAAAAAGTATGAGGAGGTTAAATTGAGTAGAATAAATAATGAAAAAAGAAAAAGGGGTTCATTTAATTGTTGAAAGCCTAAGTTATGTGTGGAAAGGGGGGGGGGGGGCATAACACTTTCCCCTAATTCCCTCCTTCTTTAGCCCCTAAAGTCAATCACCACCTTACTCCCCATACCTCCCCTATACTTCCCTTCACTCTTCCCCTACTTTCCCTATTCATTCCCCTCATCATTCTCATTTTCTCTACATTCTCCATGGAAGAGTCTTTGTGAAAGCCTCCATTGAAGCTTCCTTCCAAGTCTTGTATCTAGCTCATCTCTCCACCATTTTCAAGTCCAAGGGCATTTTTGAGGTGGGATCAACTAGAGGAATAAACCAAGCTAATAAGATCAACCTTCCATTCTAAGAACCTAAGGTGAGTTATTATGACCCTTCTCTTCTCTAAATGTTCATGAGATATTTATTGTTATTATTGTGGTTATAATGCTTATTGGATGCTTTGGAAACTTTCTTGAAATGGAGAAATTGGTTAAGGTAATAAGAAGATATTGTTGTTCTTGGAAGTGTTAAAGAATGAAAGAAATGGGTGGAGTTAGATTAGAGAATGAAACTTGAAATGGGTTAGTTAAATGGGTGAAGTTAGTTTTAAAGGAATTAACGTGAAATGTGTTGGTGAAGGGGTTGGAAATCTTGTGGAAATAATCTAGGTTTATGTTATTTTGGATTAATTAAATTAAGAAGTTTAAACTTGAAATGTGTTAGTGAAATGAGTAGAAATTCAAGGGATAAATGAGATAAGATTTAATCATTTTGGGTTATATGATTTAGTGTGAGTTGTTATGATTTCCCTTCTTATAAATGTTCATAAACTCTTTAATGTTGTTCTTGTTCATGTGATGTTTGTTCATGCTTGGGAAACCTTATAGAAGTTGTATGATTAGTGAATGAAGTAGAAGGAAGTAAATGTTCATGTAAGATGATTTAGAGGAAATGAAATGGGTGGAAAATTTAGGAATAAATAATCTAGGGTTACCTTATCTTGGGTTTACATGATTTAGGATGCATTTTGTTAAGATAAGAAATCATCTTGGTGTTCTTGATTTTAGGGTAGAGAAAAAGGTAAGGAATGGAAGCTAAAGGAAAGGGTTGAAAATCTGGAAATGCTGGCTGGGCACTTGGGCGGTCGCCCAAGGGGGCATGAGCGGCCGCCCATGTGTCCAGAAAATGGTATGCTTTGGAAAATCCTCTTGGGCGGTCGCCCAAGAGGCAATGTGCGGTCGCCCAAGAGGGCAGAAGCTTAGGGTCCCTTTTGAAATCCACTTGGGCGGTCGCCCAAGTGGTAAGGGCGGTCGCCCAAGACCCCAGAAACCTAACTTTAAATCTGAACCAGAAATTGTTTAGCAATCTTGTTTGGTCCCTTATAGATTGTGACTCCCACCTAGTAAGTTGAACTTGAGCCTTCATAGAGGCTATGTATTAGTGTATAATGACCTTGTAGGATGGATTGATGATACTTCCTTGCCTTACTTGAGTTCATTTACATTGTTTATATTATGCATAGTGTGGAATAAATGTTACACTGTGATATTGGTTGGACATGAGTATATTTTACCATGTTGCTATATTGTTATCCCTTTTTGTGGATTTTATTCAAGTATCTATTATGTGCTTGATAATGTGTGAGTCAGCTGACATTGGGGGTATAACATAATACGATCAATTATGGAAGTGTGGCCTAATGTGATCGGATTATGTTATATTCGTGCCGTCCCCTCGCGTGGCCGCGGATGGGGTATAGCATCTCGTATTGAGCCAAAAGCCTTACAGAGTTGCTCTGTCTTATTTGGTTCCCCGAAAAACGGGTCTTATAAGACGTGAGTATTGCTTAAGCTACCACTGTAAGATTGGAGTATTATTATACCCAATGTTGTACGACTAATGTTCAGACGGGAAAAGGTAAACCAAGGTAATGTAAGGTGTTTACAGCTTTTCCAATGTGTTATATGCGACTTGTTATGTGTTGCATTTTATTTGGCATCTTGCTGCATTCATAATAGCTTGCTGAGATTTATTCTCACCCCTCTCCCTTTAATGTTTTTAGATTCCGAGACAGGCGGACCGGCCAAGTAAGGGCGGTGAGGAGTTTGAAAGTGGTAATTTGGAAAGTGTCGGGTATATATAGGTTGGCATAGAAGTATATTTTGGTATAATTCTTTTAAAGGGTTTGTATTCATAAACTTTAATTCTATTTTATATTTGATATCTTTTTGTAACTAAAAACGTTTATTACTTTTAAGGTTGGTCAACCCTTCCTCAAATGTGGAAAGAAGTAGAGTATTTTCAAAAGGTTGTGTTTTATGTTTGAAAGTTAAATCAAGTTTTTAAAGTTTAGGACTTTTGGGTTAGTTTGAGGACGCTCCAGCTCGAGACACGGGTAGGTTCCGGGTCGGGGTCCTCACAGTAGCTCAGTATCCTTATATGTTAGAGACAAGTCTTGTTTATTCCCAATGTGGGATAATGTTCTCTTACAGTAAGAAGTGAAAATCGGGAGTAGGCAGTAGACCTTGGCCACTATGGCCTCCTTTTCCCTTGTTACCTTTATTTTGTACCGTTTTGTAGAGCCCCTACCACGACCATTGTTCTGAGAAGTAGCACCGCTAGAGTGATTATAAGAAGTGGGATGTGGATTGCGTTCAGTACCGGCCACCAACTCACTAGTCGGATTTAGAGTAAGCGAGTTAAACCGTGACATCAAATCTTCTTCTTGTAAATGGAGGTCCTGAAGGTTATCAAGGGAGGCAGCAGGGTGATTGTTTTGGGATGTAATAAACTCCTTGAATGTTGGACCCAAACCTGTGACAATTCTTTGTTAAAGATCTTTGTCGGGAATGACCTCACCCGCTTTGGCTAAGGAATCAGAGACAGAGAAATAGCATGCTGGAAAAAGTCGTCAATGGAGACATCTGATTTCTTGGTGAGGGCGTTAAGTTCAGACTTGAATTTCTGGACATGGATACGAGAGACTTGCCGCCGAACCTTTTCTCCAAGAGTGACCAAGCGGCTGGGGCTGTTGTGCATGGGTTAACTCGTGCCTGGATCTTAGCCGAGACTGTGGCTTTAATCCATCCGAGAACAAGGCCGGAAGCTTGGTTAAAATAGGCCAAATCCGATTGTTACTGCCGTCGGGAAGCTTGGCCGGTGGAGGATTGGTGTCTGTGAGAGTGATTGTGATAGAGTAGGTGGTTAGAACGGTGACAAACAATGAACGCCAGTTCATAGTTGTCAGAAGTGAGATGGCAGTGGCCTAAATAAGATTGGATATTTAGGTTGAGGGGAAGAGGGTTTGTCATAGTACTGCCTACTTACTACGTTTGAAGAGGGCAAGTGTGTGAGGTAGGAAAGGATGACGTACATATACTACACCACGCACACTCACGTACAATCCAACTCACATACATACAACATATGTTTCTTATCTTACCATATTACATATGCACACACACATAAATATACCTACAACAACAACACCACCAACAACAAACTGCAATACTTAAACATATACGGCTAGCAACCGGTGCCAGCATCTTATTCCTGTACTATACGCCATGCATGCAAATGCTAGCCCACCCGGCTTAATACAACCCATGCCAGTAGCTCCCGGTCCCAATCCCGACCCCTTCATCAAAACTGGCTGCAAAAATCCCCGGATCATTAGTATCCGTCTGGAAATCATGGGTCGCTGCTGCTTCATCCCCAATGGACGAATATTCGAATTCCGGCAAGTTCAAGTCCAGGTCCCCTAGCCCAGCGGTTGCGAAATCAAGCCAGTCAGTACTTTCTTGGTGGTAGTTGATGTTGCTGCCGTAAACTGCCGCCTGATCACCACCACCAGCTTGATGAGCACTCTCGACTGGCATATTGAGATCAAGATCGAAATCCACCGAGTCAAGAAAATCATTAATGTCGAGAACCATGTTTTGATCTTCATGAGTTTGTTCCTGCGTGTGCATTTGGGTTGGGGGATTTTGAGTATTTGGCATTTCAGTACCTAAACTTGGAGGATAGTTCATTTGAGCCCCCAAATTTTGGATTTGGACCTTATTGACATGCTCAGCCATTTGCTGTGCACTGGTGATAACTGCATCAGGAAGATTAAGCCTGACATTTGAGCCATAGAGCTTTCGGGCCGCAGCATCATAGGCAATAGCTGCTTCCAGGGAAGTGGTGAAAGTACCGAGCCAGATACGAGCCCCATTGTTGGGCTCACGGATCTCAGCCACCCATTTGCCCCATGTACGCTGACGGACACCTTTGTAGGGGCAGGATGTGTTCTCCGGACCGCCTTTTCCGCGCATGAAACCTTTTCTTGAAGTGGCCTGCAATGGCCGCCTCAAGAGCTGCTGATGTGGCTTCCCCTTCTGCCCCTCTTCTCTCACAATGACCACCATGATTGAATCTCTAGAAAGCTTGAGAGTAAAGGTGATTTGGCTTGAGCTAGAAGGACTTGAGGTGGGTGTATTTATAGTGGGAGAATGAGGAGAAAAGCTTCACGGAGGTGGAGAAAGAAGTACACATAGGACTGAACTTGTATGCCTACGTGTCTGTGAGAAAGGAGAAAGGGCTGAATACTTGGCAATGCTCACGTTTACACTGTGTCCTTATTTCAAGCTCTTTGATAATCTTATTCAATTTGGCACTTAAACAATATTTACCATTACATAATTTAATTAATCAACAAATTGTGCAAAGAAAAGTTGTAATTTATCCGAAGTTACAAGAGAAGCGCGAAGTCAATTTTTTTGGACCAGCTAAAAGATCCGGTAATTGTGAAAGCAGTAAAGGTCATCAGCCCCCATATTATAAATTTATCAGTTTCACTGGGATAAATTCTTAAATTCGCTAATTATTGTGATTTCTAGGGGAATATAGGGTCTTGATCTTGATAACAAGGCTGGATAAGTGATTGAATCGTGTATAATCCACTTTTCGAATAAAGTATTTCGACCCTTAATGCCTGGGTTATACAAAATCTTTATTGGGATAAGACAATCACGCAATTTGTTTCTAGGCAAAGAGAACAAATCTAAAACGTGAGAATTGTTTTTTCTTTCGTTATTGTTGTATCACTCTTATGTTTTTCATGTGTGTACAAATGAGATCAATCTCTGTATATATACAGATAGAGAGGCATTAGATAAAGGGTACAATCAAAAGACATGACTTTAGTCAAGCAATGTGTCTTTTCATTTTGAACTGGCACCTGTTCAGAAACTGCTCGGCCGAGTCAAGGGACTCGCTCGGCCGAGCAAAGATGTCCCAAGACATTTTGCCCAACTGCACGGCCGTTTCATATAAACTTGCACGGCCGTGCCAATCATTCTGCTCGGCCGAGCAAGGTATATGCCTCGGCCGAGCAAGGCTGTCCAGAAATTTGGACAATCTGCTATGCTCTGCTCGGCCGAGTCAAGGACTCTGCTCGGCCGAGCACATCAGCAAAATGTGCTACCCTTTAACTTTTACTTCTTTATCGAGGTAGATTTCATTTTAGCTCAAACGAGTGTGTACTCCACACTTTCCCTTACTCGTATCCGAGTCTACTACGAATCACGTTGATCTCTAGTAAATCACCATTACAATAAAATAGTTGATGACACTAAAATCACCAACAAATTCCCTCCATTTTAGTGTAATCCTTTGATTTACTAATCTTTATAAATAACGAAACAAACGAATGCATAAATGAAAATGTCTTGCGATTGAATTTTCATCTTAGTATAATACACATTTCAAATACTCGAGAATCGAGGTGTCCTAACGATTGAACCCGTCAACTCATATGAATACCTGAAGATACTATACACATAAGTTTCATACAATTCTCTTTGTTTAACCTTGACACTATTACAAGCCATGTGTCCATATCCAATAGTGAACATATAGGAAGCCAAGTCCTAGCTTCTTGAAGCGGCAAAACTTCATGTCCACATAGGTAGTTCCTTTAATCTTGCACCTGCATTTGCAATTTTTCAAAGGAACTATTAAGAAGATATTATTCAACCTAACCTTTACTTGCAGGTCTGAACACAAACATTGGGAAAGATAATAACATGTGTTCCAATCTCCAACTGCGAGCTTTCCACATTGAATTCAAGATTCTAACGTTGTATTAGAAGGGAATTGGGTATCTCACAATTAGAGGATTAAATGGACTTTAATCCCATTCCCATTGCAGACTTATTTACCAAGTCTCTAGCTAACCCCTTCGTCAAGTGGTCAGCCAAATTTTGTTGCGATCGAACAAACTCAACTGATATCACACCATTCATGATTGACTCCCGAATCATACTATGTCTGACACCTAAGTGTCTAGACTTTCTATTATACATTTGACTATAAGCCCTAGCCAACGTAGTTGCACTATCACAATGGATAGATATTGGTGATATCGGTTTTGGCCATAATGGAATCTCATATATCAAGTTTCGAAGCCATTCTGCTTCTTTACCAGCAGCAGCCAATGCTACAAAGTCAGATTCCATTGTAGAATGTGTAATACATGTCTGCTTTTTGGAAGCCCAAAAAATGGCACCTCCTTCAAGCAAGAACACCCAACCACTAGTAGAAGATGAATCTTCTTGGTTGATCCAACTAGCATCTGTGTAACCTTCTAATATAGAAGGATGTCCACTATAACACAAACCATAGTCCATAGTACCTTTTAAGTACTTGAACACCCTTGTTATAGCATGCCAATGCTGTCTACTAGGATTACTAGTGAACCTGCTCAATCGTCCAACTGCATAAGCAATATCAGGTCGAGTGCCCGTCATAGCATACATCAAACTGCCTATGGCTTTTGAGTATTCGAGCTGTGACACAGGTTTACCAGTGTTTGACACAAGTTTCTCAGTAGGATCTATGGGAGTACTAACTTTAGAACAATCATCACAATTAAACCTCTTGAGAATTTTCTCTATATAATGAGATTGTGTAATTGCAATTCCCTTGTTCATCCATTTAATCTTTATACCAAGAATTACGTCGGCTTCTCCCATGTCCTTCATAGAAAACTTTGATGACAAAAACTTCTTAGTTTTATCAACTACATTTTGGTCTGTGCCAAAAATCAACATGTCATCTACATATAGGCAGATGATTACACCTTTACCGGATTCATCAAATCTGCTATATACACATTTGTCGGACTGATTTAATACAAAACCATTCGACAAAACAACCTCATCAAATTTTTGATGCCACTGTTTAGGTGCTTGCTTCAGCCCATACAATGACTTAATTAACTTACATACCTTATGCTCATTACCTGGCATAACAAATCCTTCAGGTTGTTTCATATACACTTCTTCTTCCAAATCACCATTTAAAAATGCTGTTTTGACATCCATTTGATAGATTAACAGATTCTGAATAGCAGCCAAAGCTATCAGAAATCTAATAGTAGTGATACGAGCAACCGGTGCATAGGTATCGAAGTAATCGATCCCTTCCTTTTGTTTAAAGCCTTGGATTACCAATCGAGCTTTAAACTTGTCAATTGTTCCATCGACTTTCATCTTCTTTTTGAAGATCCATTTGCATCCTAAAGGTTTACAGCCTGGTGGTAAATCAGACAAGACCCATGTATTATTTTCCATAATAGAACTAATCTCATCATCGATTGATTCTTTCCAAAAACCAGCATCTCGAGATTTTATTGCTTCATCATAGGTTCTTGGATCCTCCTCTATACTATAATAGTAAGAGTATTGAGATTCAATTTGATCTCTTGATCCCATAACTAAATATAGTTGAAAATCAGAACCATATGATTTAGCTTTCCTTACTCTTTTACTTTTACAAGGTTCGAGCGTCTCACTTGGTACATCAATTGAATGATCATCCTTTTGAGATTCAGCCGACATTGGTATAATATTTGGTCTAGGTATTGAAGAGAAACGATTCTCATCAAAGATTGCATCTCTTGATTCAATAATTGTGTTAATAGAAATGAATTCATTAGGTTCTATAACATAAAACATATATGCCTTGAAATGCTCAGCATATCCAACAAAGATGCAGTCAATACCTTTTTCTCCCAACTTTTTTCTTTTAGGATCCGGAAGCCTAACCACGGTCCTACATCCCCAAACTCGCAAAAATGTCAAGTTTGATCGTTTCTTATACCAAAGCTCATATGGGGTAATTTTGTTCCTTTTATTAGGAACTCTATTCAATAAATGACAAGCCGTTAACATGGCTTCTCCCCAAAACCCGTCACTCAAGCTCGAGTAAGATAACATGGCATTAACCATTTCTTCAAGAGTTCTATTCTTCCTTTCAACCACACCATTTTGTTGTGGTACATAAGGAGCCGTAGTTTCATGAATTATCCCTACGGATTGGAAATATTTAGGATCATAATATTCACCACCTCTATCCGTACGTAAGATTTTAATCAAGCCATTTAGTTGAAGTTCAACTTCGATTTTATAAATTTTAAATTTATCTAGGGCTTCATCTTTTGCATGCAGCAAGTAAATATAGCAAAATCTAGACGCATCATCTATAAAAGTGACAATATACTTTTTATTGCCTAAAGATGGAGTTGCATGAAAATCACATAAATCACTATGAATTAATTCAAGTTTTACAGAATTCCTTGTAACACTTTTAAAAAGTTTTCTAGTGATTTTTATCAACATGCAAGTATTACACTTTTCCGTATTATTATCAATAACAAGAATTAAATCATCTTTGAACATTTCAAGCATTCTTTTATAGTGCACATGTCCTAACCGAGCATGCCATAATGAGGAATTGATAACAACAGAAGAAGTCATATAAACAGAAGTAGAGTTAACAGGAATTTTATTTAAATTCAACATAAACATCCCATTGTTATAATAACCAAACCCTACAAATACACCCGACTTCGATAAGATATACTTATCGGATTCATAAACTTGTTTATAACCACACTTGTTCAAGACAGGACCAGAAATTAAATTCTTACGAAGTTTAGGTACATATAAAACATTAAACAAAGAAATAGTTTTTCCCGAACTGAATTCCAACACCACACTTCCTCTTCCTTTTCCTTGAATAGGAGCGGAATGGTCATCACCCATGTAAAGGACAGATCCGTCTTCCATTGGTTCATACTCCCTCTGTCCCATGTGAATGGGCACCAACTTTTTGGATGTGGGAATTAAGGAAAAGTAGGAGAGAGAAATAGGTGGAGGAGGTGTTTGTGAGTATGAAGAATTAAATAGGAGAGAGAATGAGTGGGAGGAATAGTTAGGAGAGAGAATGTTGTGAGTGTAAAAGTGAAGTAGGAGAGAGAATGAGTGGGTGGAATAGTGAATATTTGTTTTCATTTTGGGCAGTGTCCATTCACGTGAGACGTCCCAAAATGGAAATAAGTGTCCATTCACGTGAGACAGAGGGAGTATGTCTTAAACCAACAACGATCTTTACAAACATGAGTTGTGGCACCGGAATCAATCCACCACGCAATAGCATCATCCTGCACATAGAATGCCTCAAAAATTAGTGAAACAGAATTTTTAATAAATCTGTTCCAACTATGTATTAAATTCTGACCTTGGTCTTGAGAATGGTCCTTAGACCCCTTTCTCGAACCACTGGTGCTTGCACCATTCTTGTTGTTTCCAACACGACAATCCTTCTTAAAGTGACCAGTTTTGCCACACTTTCAACATGTCAATTTAGGCTTCTTGTTGGGACCAGAACCATTGTCTTTGAAACTACGTTTCTTTTCTTTGTTTTTATTGTTTCCACCCTCATCAATCATATTTATCGAGGGTCCAGCAACTTCTTTTCCTTTGCCTTTGTCATTCTCTTGCGCCCTAAGAGATTCCTCTATGCGCAAGTGACTACCAAGTTGAACCAAAGACAGATCGTCTTTACCATGTTTCAAAGTGTGTTTGAAATCCTTTCATGAGGGAGGCAACTTATCAATCACACTTGAAACAGATATTGACTCATCCATCTTCAACCCATGTTGTGTATATTGTCCAAGGATTCTAAGGAGTTCATTGAATTGTTCCATGACAGGCCTTGAATCGACCATCTTGTAATTATTAAAATTACTTACAAGGAACTTCTTACTAGAAGCATCCTCTGCCATGTACTTGAATTCAAGAGAATCCCATAACTCTTTTGCAGATTCCTCATTTTGATAAATGTCAAATAGAGAATCAGACATACCGTTTAATATGTGTCATCTGCAGATGTAGTCATCGTTCTCCCACTTAGATCTACGTCTGATGGCTTCCAAGTTATCATCTTCCAGCAATTCTGGAATTGGAGTAGAAAGAACATACACCACTTTTAACGTTGTTAAAATGAAGTGCATCTTCTTTTGCCAACGTCTGAAATCTTGTCCTTCAAATTTGTCTAGCTTTCCAAACTTAGCCGTCATCTCCTTCACAGTACTTCCACCAGCCATGAGTATCACCAAATACTTTATTCGTTTGTAGGGGAATATAGGGTCTTGATCTTGATAAAAAGGTTGGATAAGTGATTGAATCGTGTATAATCTACTTTTCGAATAAAGTATTTCGACCCTTAATGCCTGGGTTACACAAAATCTTTATTGGGATAAGACAATCACGCAATTTGTTTCTAGGCAAAGAGAACAAATCTAAAACTTGAGAATTGTTTTTGCTTTCGTTATTGTTGTATCACTCTTGTGTTTTTCATGTGTGTACAAATGAGATCAATCTCTGTTTATATACAGATGGAGATGCATCAGATAAAGGGTACAATCAAAAGACATGACTTTAGCCAAGCAATGTGTCTTTTCATTTTGAACTGGCACCTGTTCAGGAACTGCTCGACCGAGTCAAGAGACTCGCTCGGCCGAGCAAAGATGTCCCAAGACATTTTGCCCAACTGCACGGCCGTGTCATATAAACTTGCGGTAGGTACCAATCATTCTCTGCTCGGTAGAAGCGAAGGCATATGCCTCGGCTAGAAGCAAGCTTTGTCAAGAAACTTTGGACAATCTGCTATGCTCTGCTCGGCCGAGTCAAGGACTCTGCTCGGCCGAGCACATCAGCAAAATGTGCTACCCTTTAACTTTTACTTCTTTATCGAGATAGATTTCGTTTTAGCTCAAACGAGTGTGTACTTCACACTTTCCCTTACTCGTATCCGAGTCTACTACGAATCACATTGATCTCTAGTAAATCACCATTACAATAAAATAGTTGATGACACTAAAATCACCAACATGATTTTTGGTAAATTCTTCTGAATATTTTTGTATTCATCTTTATTTATTTTCATTCATATGGGGTTAGTGAGGGAATATATAGATAGTATAGGTGTGTCCGCGGAAGAAGATGATGAATGAAGGACTAGTAAGGAAAGTAATGTACTAACATCACGAACAGATAAAAGACGTCCGTTAGTTAGACATAATGTTCGTAAATCAAGCTATCACGTGGCAACTTTTACTGATTTAGGCTTAAGAGCATTACAATGTTAAAACTTTTTATTTTTTATTTTATTGCGACTTTTACATGTTACATTTTTACCGAGTCAATTAGGACATTTATCAAAAACTAATTTTAAAAAATAAATATTACAAAAAAATCATATAAGTGGATATCATTAAAAAAACTTCTTGAATATTACAAAAAACAATTTTCTTTTTTGCACTTATCTGTCAAATAACTGATAAATCCATTCATTAGTTATAAATGTATACAGTATATCATCCGTTTAATCAAAAGATCAAGCACAAAATATTCTTTAAAAATTGATAAATGAATTTATCAGTTGTTTGATCATTTATCAATTATAAACACTTGATAAATGCATTTATCAGTTATTTTGATTGAATCGCGCGATATGAACGAAAATGGCGAGATGAACTGATTACGATGCGAATTCCTTCTTTTTGCGATTTTCCTTTTTGCGGATTCGATATCTGGTGATATGGATTACTGGCGAGATGAAAGACTGAACCGGCGATTTCATTTTTTGCGATCTCAACAACACTCACACTTCTGCGGTTTCCCCCGTTCAATTTTCGATTTGCGATTTCTTGCTTTATCATTATCCCTTCCAAAAATCTCAGATGGAGGTTGACACAAACTGCTTCGTCTTTCTTTGGTTGACTGTCGTCTGTGGAGTAGGATATTTGGCAAACTACTTCTCGTTTCCCGGCAATGGAACCAAACTGATGCTATAAAAAATATGCTCACCGAGAATTTCCTTGCTGGATATTGCAAATGGTTATCCACGGCTCCGAATTCCCCGTAGCGATCTACAAAATAATGCACCATTAGGGGTGGGGAATCTTTCCCCCCAAAATTATCAGGTGTGAGAATCATTAATCTAGTCTTTGAGTGTATGAATGTTCAACATTATAGAAAGAGAATTTAGGATTTTGGGAGGAAGAGAGAGAAAGAGAACCTGAGATCTGTCCAAATGAGAGCATGATTTTCTATTTATAATGTAGACTGCTGCCCTAAAGCCCATTCAGCCTATTTCAGCCCATTTGTTTGTTGGATTTCAGCCTATTTCAGCCCATTTGTTTGTTGGATCATGTATGACATGTTTACCATAATGATCATTTTACATCCATAATATTGAATGTTTTTTATATATTTGTTATGTCAATTTTGCCCCTTAGGCAAATCGTATTTTCTGTTGAATTTTTTATAGCCACATCATTATTATTCCATACTTCTTTCCTTATCAACAAAAAATCTTTCTACAAGTATGAGTATTCTTACCATCCTTGAAACCTATCTTATTTACATGATAATTAATAGAAATAAAGATTAGTTGTTAGTCAAACAAAATCAGTTCTAATTCCAGGGTAGAGACACCTAAGTAGTAAGTATCAAGAAATGGGAGCATGCTGCATCTCACTTGGCAGTTTTTCAAAAAAATAAAATAAAATGGAAAAGTAGTTATTTTCCTTTTGCATTTGGACGTAAATACGTACTTAGCACATTCTCTATTTACATCTACAACTTTCGGTTCGTCTATTCTAATCCGATATAACATAGGAAGACACATAAAAACAAGTAATGTGATGAATGCAAGTTGAATTAAGTCCGTAATGGGTAAGGGAGTGTGACATAGAATGAGCTAGTTTGGTACGGCCGTGGCCTGCAGGATAAGTTTATAGAGTGAGGCATGGAAGAAGAAATTAAATGCTCCAAAAACATGGTAACAAATGACAGATTGCAGCAAATTACGCCTCCACAAGTTAAGACAGCCCCCTGGCCTGAGACATATAAGTTCGCCCTCGCAAGATCAAAGGTCATCAATTTCCGAATCAATAACCAAAATTTGGGGAAAGCCAAGCCAGACTGTTACGCCTCAATAAGTACCCGTAGACTGGACATCCTTAACCTGCTTCGAGTGCTGACAGATGCAATAACTTAAAAACCTGCTTCGAGTGCTGACAGATGCAATAGCTTAAAATGGCTCGGAACTGGCATAGTACCATTTCTTGAGTATGCAGATACCATTCCCCAGCCATTGATTAGGTGAAATTACAATAGCAACTCTTCAGGCAGAGCATTTTAATTGATATCTAAAGTAATACAACATCAAGTTTAAATGGTATTTCAATTATACAACATACTCCTTTTTTTCTTCTTCTTTTTACCTCGTCTTGATACAAAAAATAATTTATACCCAAAAGTGTACTTGGTATGTGTGGGTAGGGGGAGGATGGGGAGGGGGGCGTGCTAATAGAGAAAAACTCAAACGCTTCTTCCGACATGATGTGCCCGTCACATCATCAGTCAGATCTTCATGGATTCAAAGCATCAACCAAACTGTTCTTTTACCACAATAACTCCACCCAAGTACAGAGACAAGCTTTCCACTAAGGCAACTACTTGGACATGCCCTTGAACAGCGCCAATATGGAGAGAGAAGCAACTACAAACCAAACTGTAGGCTTGCCTAGCATTTTTGATAATGAATTAAGCTGAAAATACTCCACAATCACTCCAATCCATTAAATTTTCTCAGGATTCCAGATCTAGCTTTTGAGAAAATCCTTCAAAGAAAATGGAGGAATTCCTTCCTACAAAACCAGACATACCAGTAAGAAGCAAATACACTCATTAGCAACACAGTTTTCTGAAGGAACAAGTTTCTGTAATCATTCTTCAAAAAAAAAAAATGGGTTGGCCTGAAGATGCCAAGTAGGAACGCTCAGTTCACCATTTAGGCACTATATTTCCACTGATTTATTTTCCTTAGGGTTTGCTGGAAATCTGATCAGCATGGCTTTCCCCTTCAAAATGAAACACTCACACTAAAAAGCTGGGACTTAGGCTCCGTTTGTTTCAATAAGCTTACGGAAAATGTTATCCGGAAAATGAAACGAATTTGTTTTCAGCTGTTTGGTAAATCTTAGGAAAATGTTTCAGAAAATCTCTCAGTGGTTGGTAAACTTTGTGAAAAAGCTTTCAAAAAAAAGTTTTTAGAAAAAATGGATCAACAAATAAAATAAGGTAGGGGTGGGGTGGGGTGGGGTGGGGTGGGGTGGGGTGGGGTGGGGAGGGGTGAGGGTGTGGGGTAGAGGTTTGGGTAGTGGTTTGGGATAAGGGTGGGTGAGGTGAGGGTATTAAGAAACAATTTCCTGAAAATGAAACGCGGAGGAGAAATCCGTAAGTCATTTTACGATGTAAACATGCTTATTTTCCATTAACCGCAAAATCACCTACATTGACCTTATTTTCCCAAGTATTGCCAAACATTGGGAAATGGGGAAAACATTTTGCGTAAAATATTCCGTGAAACAAACGGAGCCTTAATAGGTAGTTGGAAAGTATAATAAATGATGATCTCCTTTAAAACATCGACAGATAACGTTGAGACCTTAACAAATACTCCCTCAGTCCCATTTGAAATTAGAAAAAAAAATGAGCTAGACAGAAGAATTAAGGAATGATCATTTATATTCAAACATAGTATAGTCACTATAGTGGGATAGGAGATAGTGAGAATAACAAATGGGGTAAGAATTGTGAATGGGGCCCACAATTTAATTGAGTGAGTATGACAAGTGGGGTAGGGTGAATAAAAATGAAAAAATAAATACCGTTGTCTAATTTTAAGTGGGATACCCAAAATAAATTTGTCTAATTTCAAATGGGGCGGAGGGAGAATTTACCAGCCAATTTCAGCAAAAGGGTGATTTAAAAGATTTATTCATTAGCTCCTATTTCTAATTTCTTACACACTTGGAGTATAAATCAAAGGTCTTAAAATCAAGAAGGCATACTACTGAATAACAGTTAATTCTAAGGTCATCATACAGCTAACATGAACTTGTCCACGTACCAACTACAAACAAGAAAATGAGCATATAATTAACTAGTACATTTTACCTTTCCAGGCTCTTGACTTAAGCACTGTCTAACGACTGTCGCCTGTTGTATTAATCTTTCAACTGGTGAATAGCTCGGACGGTTAGCATGTGCTGACAATACCAAAAGTCAAGTAAAGATCAGTTTAAGCAAATTGTAACAGGTTTAGAGAATAAAAGAATCTTATAAAACAATCTTCATATGACTTCCAAGAAATAGAAACTTGTAAAAAGTATGGACCGCAATAGCATACAGACCAAGAATCGCTCTATTCAAGCTGTCAGCAACATGCTGGCGATACTCCAAGCTAAGTAAATGAAACATTGGCGATTTCTCTGGTTCCTCATAAGCTAGCAGAGCCATGAAGTCCTGAATCAAAAGTTAAAACTTGCTACTAGTCAAATGGAGTTCCATACATCAATTTGACAAGCTTAAGATGATGTCTTTTATGCATAAACATACTTCAAGCTTCTCAACGTATTTTTGCACCTTCCCAAAAGGGGTCAAATTGGCCTGAGCAAATTCGAGGGCTTCTGTGCTGCCAGGGAATATGTATATTCAATTAGAGAAGACATTAAGCATAAAAAATGTTATTTCTATCCACATTACTCAGCTCACCATTTCCTCGAACAGACAAGCTCAACAAAATGAAGGCTCAACAGATCAAAATGCAAATCCTTATTCTTATCAAGTAAGTCAGCTGCCAGCTGTTCGGTCAATCCGATGGCCTTTAAAGCATTGCCCTCCAGTGCAAAATGCAAAATTTCTGAAAACATATCATGCAAGTAAGTCTTTAAAATACAAATCACAAATGAAGGAACCACTGCATCAGAAAATAAAAATCTATCATTTGATATTGCATTGGAGGAACCACTATGAGATTGCCAGCTCTTAAATAAACGTGAGCAAAATATATGAAGAAGGCCGGAATGACTCCAAATTGGCTATCCAAAATACAAAAAAGGAAGGGTAAAAAGAGAATGAAACGCCCTACGTTTTCTTTTCTCCATGTCCTCCAGATGGATATCAGACTGCTTCATCCCAGAACAGGCAATAAGTGATTCCACTGTATCTTTGAAGCAATTGTGCACAAGATATGATAGGACAATGTTGTGGCTGTCATTATCACTGATCGGCTGTCAAAGACACAAGGATAATATCCAATAAATTTAGACTTCAATTCATTCTAGAATATGAACAGTAGAGATAATCATGAATCTTCCAATTGTAAGAAACTTTGAGAAACAGATAAGAGAGAACATAGAAACACAAATCTACCAATAAATTTAAAGCATTGAAATGGACAAGAAAGTGTCAATCAACCAACCAAGTATATTTGATGCAAAAGATCATCTATTCAAATAATTAAAAAATTGAGATTTCCCAATATAAAAATGAACAATCAACTTTGCCTACATAAAACCATGGTATACTATCACATAATAGTGTATGCATTCTGTTAAAGCAAAGTTACTAAAAAACTTTTAAGCTAAGATTTCTTATCACCTATTTCTTATAGCCTCATTCGAGTAGTAACTTACAAAGTGAAACTATGATTTAGCCAACCAGCTCCAACGATCAAGTTTGTAGTTTAAACAATGGTAAAAATACATACTATATTACAATCCCTGCCAGAAAATTTATTTAAACTTCCTAACGAACAATGAGAAGATAAAAACTATCAAAGCGACATTACACCATAAGATACTCACAATGCCCCAAAAAGCAGTCATTTCTTTTCCAGATATCCCAAGAAGAAATTTATATGTTCCAAATTAAGAGGTCAAATGTAATATGTTTCAAGTTAACCCCATTCAAAAAGGCATGATTATTAGACACATTGGCTCTCCCAATACGATGGTCACATGTGTCTTTTCTTTTTTGTTATGATATTATGCATGACCTCTGTGATCATGGTGAATATGAAAACACAAAATATTCCCTAACTACTTAGCTTCCATAAAAGAAATACTTTGGCAGGATAGCGAAAGCACTTCATTACTACTAACTAGAGAAGATATATTTATGTGATGTGCCTTTCATGGTCGCACTGAGTTATCCTAGAGTCAATCGATTGGTGCAACCTCCAGTTGATGAATAGAAAACTTACTTCCGGGATGGAGAGGCTGAAAAAATGTTCCTAAACACCTTTTTACATGAGAGAAGGGCTCCAATATCCAAAGCTAATTGCGTACACTGGGATAGCATCCGAATCAGAGAAAACTATTTCCTTTAGCACAGCAACCATCACACATTTACATCAACCCTCCTTAATCATCTGCCTCTCACAGTGATCCCGTATTTGACGGTGATGAAACACTGACAGTCTTTTGACTTCAAGTCATTTTCGTTTATCGGTAAATAAGTATTTAAATCATTTAACTATCCATTCTATACAAATCTATCTTTTACTAATTACAAAGTAATCAAACAGTCAGGCTCAGATAAAACTCAACAGATTTTTTAAAAAATGGAAATATTGAAAGAACATATGTTATCTTATCTCAAAATCAATGCAGCTTCACATGGCATACTGAATGGAAAAATCTAAAACTACAGTTGCTTCCCGCTAACAATTCCTGGGATCAGGCAGAGTGAAACAATACCATAGACAAAAGTATTTCAACAAATTTTACCATCAAAAAACCGGAAATAGATTAAAAATTTGGGTGAAATGATGTAAGGGATCGCTTAGACACGCTATGTTCAAAGAAATCTTATTCAATTACAGTCTAAACCAACCAGAATTAGCCGATAAAGCACAAGAACTGAACTGACAACTTACAAAGTATGAGTCAGCACAAATAAACATCCTCTCAAATCCCAAGTAATAATAAAAAAACTAAAACGAAAAAGCAAATTCTAAACAGATACAGAAACAGAAAACCCTAGATAAGCATACCACTAAAAGTCAACACAGTTAAATCATTTCAAAATTAAGCAGTAATTATTAAGAATTCAGTTCCAGGCCTAGATTGTGGGGGAAATTCATTCCGACTCGATGAGATAACTTAAAAGAATGGGAAATTGGACTTACAATGTTGTCATACTGTCGCGGATCTACATCCATAATTAATCGGCCTTCTCCGGTATTATCTGCCGAAATAATCGATATTTACAAGGCAAAGATTGAGCGGCGTTTCTCCGTGCACGTCTCCGATGATGATGATTGCGTGTATAGAAATGATTTCCCGGGCGGTCTGTGTATCTTTATCTGGTAACTCTAGTTCACATCGCCAACGCCTGGGAATGGGAATAGGGACAGGGACGATAATTTGACCGAACCCGATTCGAATTAAAATCGTATAATTTCAATTTTTGATGACCCGATTGGGTTTGAATCGGGTTTAATACCACTATTAATCTGACCCAACCTGATCCCAAATAACATATGTATATAAATAAAAATTAGGGTTACGTAGATATATTAGTCGCCTCTGTTTCTCTCTTATCCGCTCGTCTCCCTCTCTGCTCTTTCTTTCTCTATCTGCTCATTTCTCTCTCTCCGCTCGTCTCTCTCTGTTCTTTCCCTCCGTCTCTGCTCGTCTCTCTCTCTGTCCGCTCGTCGTCTCTCTCTGCTCTTTCTCTCTCTCCCCTCATCTCTCTCTCTCTCCGCTCGTCTCTCTTTCCCCTCATCTCTCAACAGTAGGCTCTAATATGTTGTAGGTATGTTTTGAATAGGAAATAGTGAAAAAGAATATAGATAAAATTTGATAGTTCATGGCTGTTTGAAGGAGACAAGAAGAGTCTGAATTGATGGCAATCGATGCCGAATTTTGTATAAGGTGACACGATTTTTCTATCCTTTTATTTCTGATTTGAATTAAAAGTAATTCATGGCTGTTGAATGGTTATTTAGGGTTTAAAGAGATAGATTGGTTTGAAATTTGATGGCAATTTGATTACATAAACTGCTGAGCTTAAAAAAAAGTGAAATTCGGATCAAATCGGAGATCGAATCAAACACCTTCGGATTGGTGCGAATTCGGTAAAGGGTTTGTGTTGTTCGGATCGGATTCGGATCAGAACTGATCCGATCCGAACCCGACCCGTTGCCATCCCTGTCTCTGGGAACGCTCTCTGCATATACAAAATCGTTGCGCTCTACTGAATCCCCTCCATTCCGCACGTGTTGTTCCCGTTCTATTTAATGTTGGGCCTAGCCCAAATACGGATTTCACCATCCACCTATAACCTTACTGTTCCAACTCCATCCCGTCAGCCCAAAACTTCAAATTTACCAAAATCAAAGCCTTTAATTGAAAAAAATATAGTTGCAGCGAGTAGGAGAGGGAAGTTAGGGGACTTGTTCTGATTGGATGATGGAATGGAGGAAGAGAAGACAAGGCGGTGGAGGGGTGGCGCTTGTAGGTAGCGTGGGTTGGAGGAGGGATGCCGCTTTGAAGGGGAAGCCACTGGTGGTGGCGAAATATTGGAGGAGGACCCGGAAGAAGTGAAGAACGCGCGAGAAGAAGGTGGGTACGACAATGGAGAGAGAGATGGGGAAGGGGAGTTTAATCTACAATATTGTTCTCATTTAAAAAAAAAAAAATTACTTTTAAGGTCAAAATAGTTATAAACTTTTCGATTGTGACTAAAATGAAAAAAGTTCAATAGGCTAGTAGCCAAAAAGGTATTTAACTCGTTAAGTTACTAACATCCGCTAGCGTCCATTAAAGTTTTTAACAATGATTTTGATTAATTTTGCTAATTAAGTAATAGCATTAGTACGCATGTTAGTTTTGTTGTTTCGGTAGTAAAATGGTCAAATTGATATTCTGACATAGCACGGATGCAAGAAAAGTGGTTTACTCTTTTATTAAGGGGTAAAATATAAATAACGGTGGTATGTCTGGTATTATAATATTTATTTTTTATTGTAAATTTAGTAGTGCGGGGATATTGAGTAATACGAGTAGTTCCAAATGATTCTCTTTAGCTTATTTACTCACTCGCTCCCTCAATTCATTTATGTTTATTTTTTACTTTTCAAATATTTATAGAACTTATTTTTAAAAATTTTCAATGCATAAATATATTAACACCCTTAATTTTTTTTATCTTATAGCATCATGATTATTATTGTAATTTAGAATGTGCGCATCACATCCTCAACATGATAGAAAATTAACGTACTAATGTCCATTTCATGATATAACCTACTCACTTATTCATATTTTTATTATAATTTTTTAAATTTATTTTATTATAGTAATATATTTTTTTGCACAAAAGTTATTTTTTATTATAATTTAGTACATGCGCATGGCATTATTTTTACCCTAATAAATTCTTCACCAACTCTTGTAATATACTCCGTCCGTCTCATTAATAACTTCACCTTTTGTCATTTTGGGTGTCCTATTTAAAGCTTCACCTTTTCTTTTTTGACAAACAATCTTTACTATTTCCTCCACTCATTCTCTCTCCTATTTCACTATTACACTTACAACACTTTTCAAATTTACTATTTCCTCCACTCATTCTCTCTCCTATTTTACTATTACACTCACAACATTTTTTTCACCCTTAATTTACGTGTCGAAACCAAAATGGTAAACTAAATATTGGGACGGAGGAAGTACTTGCTTTATCGTAAAAATGGACTACTATTCAAACACGTTTATTGAAAAACTATTCAAACACGTTTATTGAAATTTAAGTGCCACAAAAATTGAAATTGCTGAAAAATGCAATAAATTTTATTAACCCCCCCCCCTCTTTTTAATTAGTGAAAATAATTTTTTTTAAAAAATTCCTACCCACCGCCGCCACTCATCTAGAACATACTCCCTCCGTTACGGAATAAGGTTTTTTGACTTTTTACAGAGATTAAGAAAAAATAAATGTTATAAGTATGAAAAGTAAAGTAAAATACAGAAAATGGGTAGTAAGTATTTGTTATGAGAATGACAAGTGGATCTCATTGTTCATTTTAAATAATAAAGCAACTAAAAACCTTAACGGACTAAAAAGAAAATTAAAAATCTTACTCCGAAGTGGACGGAGTATGTATGTATTTATTAATTGTTAATTTAAATTTTTGTCAATAATTTTTATCTTATAAAGCTGATATATGTTTGAAACTTCATTGCTTCTTAGCTAATTAAAGAAATTCTTCACATGATGGCCATGGGTTTGCAACATGTAACAAGTGTAACAAAACATTCCTGTAAGATCTAAACTTAAATGATCTTCATTTTTTTTATTGTTAATGAGCAGTATTTTTTTATTAATTTAATTTTAATAAACATTTAAAATTGTTAATAATATTTATAATAATGTATTAATAATAAATTTTAATTTTTTAGTAAAATAATAAAACAAATCTAAATTTATTACTCAAAATATCATTATCATCATATAAAAACATAAAAAAAGTGAAAATATCATTTCTCTAACAAAGGGAAGGGAATAAGTAGTAATGAGTACTCCTCGCGAAACTATTCAAAACACCTTCCACGAACAAACCAAACCAAAGGTACTTTTAAGGTAGAACATCATACTCACTCCGTCACACTTCAATTCAAAGAGCTCATGATAAAATTTTACAGTTTTTAAGAAATTTTTTAAAAAATAAATAAATAATTGAAAGTGGGTAGAAGATTAGAGATGAGAGAATATAAAAGTTAAAAACATTTAATAGAAAAGAAAATGAGTGGGAGGAATAGTAAGTTAATGAATGATTTTTTTGTAAATATGTTAACATTATAAGGATATAATAAATGGTTTTTTGTAAATATATAAACATTATGAGGGTATAAATGTTTGAAACACTGTTCACATATTTCCATTTATGGAATGGACTCTTTGAAGTGAAAGTAGTGAGACGTCTCAAAAAAAAAAAAAAAGTGAGCTCTTTGAAATGAGACGGAGGGAGTAATAATTAACGGAGGCTTCTGACCCTTTGCCCCAACGAATCAAAATTTCATAAATATTTATAAACTTGTCAAAATTTTATATAAATTTATACTGCTCGTATATCTAAGATATAAGATATAAGATATAAGATTATGATTATTCTTATATTTAAAAGGAGTGAGTTTATAATAGATTTTGATTTGGAACTCATTTTGATTTGGAACTCAGGTGTATGTGAGCTTTAGTAAATTATGTAGGTTTATATTGCTCTTTATTTGGGCCGGCATTAAGAAATTAAACCTAATTAATTCCAAAATGTCTGTTAAACCAAAGAAGAAAATTAAATTTGGACAATAAGATGAACACAAATCATAATCATAGTCGTTGAATTAAAGATACAATAGAATTAAATATTTTGGTTGGATATTTTTTCTGAACGATATAAATCGAGATACGAAATGGATAATAATCGGGCAAGGCCCAATAGATTGGGCCAAAAATATAATTTATACAAGTCTCAAATACGACATAGAGAGTGGGCTTTCCTACCTATGCTCGTCATGCCTCCTCGGCATTTCCTACTACTTCGAACTAGAAATATCAAATCGAATAATGATTAATGCACATAATTCACATATGCCGACCAAATCACCTACAAAAGTCGACGAGGATTTCACCAAAGGATGACCAAGAGCCTCCTCGGTCATCATCAGGAAAGGAAATGGGCTTCCCTACCATTGCTCTCCTCTTCATCGGCATTCATATTTGTCGACCAACATCACATGTCGAGGATCAAGCCTTCTAGGCATACAAAAATAAGGCAATTATCTAATTCTACTCAAACAATAATTGTGGGAAGTTATAATTCAATTAGAATTATAACCCTCCTCTCATCTGACTTCCTACTTTCAAAGATGGACTATACATCCTACACCTATGAATACAAGTCATAATCCCACATAATTCGGTGAACGCATCTTTTGAATCTCAACTATTGTTAATTGATTTGCTCTGACAATATGAATACTTACTCTAACGCCGAGGGCCTTCGTAGGTGAAACCTCGGCTTAGTTTACGTGTTTGTTCATCTTTTTCTGTGCTATTCAAACATACATGATGCTGACTGCTTGGTATTTGGGGGTAGGCGTCCGAACGTTTTTTGGCATCATCAGTTTGGTTGCATTGCCGGAAAACGATCGTTTTTAGCCTTTGAATAGCCGGAAATAATTCTACTCCGTTCTCCTAAGTCTAATGGAAAAATGACATACTGCTAGCTAGCATCACTCCTGATCAGGAGAATCCCCTTGTGGAGGAGACTAATTGAAACACTAGGACTATTTTTCCTCTTGCCAATGGGGAGCTGCCACCTCCTCCGCCTTTAAACGACGGACTTCCCCGCTAGGAATGAATTTGTGTTCTAGCGGGCAGCTAGTAACCGTGGTAATAATGTCAAACCCTCCTCCTCGTCGACGCCGAGGGAGGCCTGCTGGTAGTCCAACGGGGAGGAATGCCCGCTAGGGGGCATTAGGGCTTCTCCCCCACAGATTGATCGCAGAACTCTTTTGCAACAACAAATGGAAATTTTGCAACGCATTTTTAAAACACAAAATGCCTTGCTGCAACTGGATCCTGAGCACTCTCTGGTTGAATTCATAAGGCCTACGAAGACTGGAAATTCCCTTGGAGGGGTGAGTCATCTTGACAACCCTCATCATGACCCTGCTGGTAGACCCAAGCAAAAACCTCTCCAAGATGTTCCTCCTCGTTAAAAGGCTCCTAGACATGAAAATACACAAAACAATGAAGATCTGAGAAATCTTACGAAAAATCGAGGGGCCGGGAGGTTAATTCTACCGACTTGAGGAAGCAAGGCTTAGTCATGCAAGACAAAAAACCTACTCGTCGTAACCCTCTCCCTCGGCGTAGGAGCCTTGTTCGACACATGGGCCCTCCTCGGCATAATGGCCCCCCTTTATCACAGGACTCATCTCCTCCCATTGATGGATCCCAGGAGGTATAAAACCCCTCCTCGTCATTTCAGGACATTGAATGGCAGAGCATCATTTGGACACGGAGATAATCACCAGGAACATGAGGAACAAGGCCGAGTGAATGGGCACAGAAAAAAAGAAAGGACCCATCATAGTTCTCACTTTAGTTCGGGATCGATGCCAGGGATATTCTACTCCTGAAAAAGAGATTAGATGAAATGGAAATGGGGAGGAAGGAAGCGGGCAATGATGATACCAGTGCCACTCGTCCTTTCTCCCAGAGGATTAATGATCTACCCCAATCCTGCTCTTAAAATCCCAAGTTTTGAGAAATATGCGGGAACCACGGACACACGGGACCATGTGCAAAGTTTCGAATCCACCATGACCCTCCTCACCAAGGCAGATGACATTCTCTGCAAGGCTTTCGCGCGTACCTTCTCTGAAACAGCTCTGTCCTTGTTTTGTGAGCAAAAGAAGGGAAGCATTGATAGCTGGAAAATTATGAGGAGGAGGTTCCTGGACCACTTTGCAGACGGAAAAGAGAAAGAAAAGACTGACAGACCTTGCTAACATTGACAAGGGAAAGAACAAAACAACTCTGAGATATTACAATCGGTTCAGAGCTATGGTTGACCAGGTAAAGGAAAGCCTAATTGATCGGGAGGTGATCGTTTGCTTCAAATGCAGACTGAGATCCGGAAAATTAATTTAATGAACTCTTTGCTAGGGAGTCTAAGTCGAAATCTGATCTATATAATGTGGCTTGAGCCATAGCTATGGCAGAAGATAAAAGTAAGCAAAGGTCTCAGAAACCAGAAGTAGACGCAACTGGCACCAACCAGGCTTCGAATGGAAGTAACTACAAGGGGAAGAATAGAACTCGGGCTACTAAAAAAGTCGAGATTTTCACCCCCCCCCTCACCATACCTATATCGGAGATCATGCAGTTGGTGAATCCGCGAGTCCCCAACTACTTGATGAAGGAACAGTACACCGTGACATCTCCAAGTATTGTGCCTTTCACAAGGACCATGGACACGACACGGAGAACCTGCATCTCCCTCAAAAGAATGATCCGAGAGATGGGTAGACGCGGGAAAACTGATCGCTACATTATGAGAAAGTATAACGAAGTGAAGAAGAAAAGGATGACGATTGACGATGACAAAGATGATGAAAGGGAAGACGAGGCCTCCCAAGGCCAAGCTCCATGTTACAAGGGAGGAAGCTGTTTCCAATAAAAATTGAAAGACCCGAGATACATGAGCTAAGTAAGGTCTATCACATCCCCGCTGGTGTAGCGATGCGTGAATTTTTCTAACATCTTTTGAGTCGCCACTTATTATTTATTTAGGAAAACAATAAGAAAAACCTTTTTATTTATTTAAAGAGATTTGAGGGTTCGGGGTTAAGTTATGGAATGGGAAGGTCAAGGAGCACCCATTCCACCCAATCCAGAGATCGGTCTTGCCAATTGAGTATTATCAATCTTTACAATTACTAATTAAATAAGAACAAGAAAACCCTAATCAATTTCTTGATTAGGAATGTCGGATTGTATGCTTTGAGATCACCTCCATCGATTGAAGGGACTCTAGGCTAATCCTTTTGATGGGATTACACTACTCTAAAAGCAAATAGAGAGATTGAGAAGAAGAAAGTAAAGGAGTTTACCTTGTGATTATGAAATATTTGATTTAGAACGTGGTTCTAAGATGTCTTCTCGATCGAGAAGTGATTCGGGCGAGCTTCGCCGATTCTATGAGTCAATCTTGATGGTTCGCCTCAATCCTTGATTCGGCTTTGATGTTTGTTGAATCAACGAGGTTGATAAAACAAACTTTAGGTGATTGTTGTTTAGAGTGATTTTGAAGGAATCTTTCATGGAGAGAAACCAACAAATTGTGTGTGTTATGTGTTTTTGATTCGGGATCTAGACCTCTCAAATATCGAAAGCCATCAAGTATTTATAGGGGTTAAGAGGTGGATGGAATGACTTGGTCACCAAGATTAGGAGACTCAAGGAAGGTCCTCCCAAGGAAGCCTCAGAACTCTAGTTGAGAGACCCGGATTAGATGATATTTATCAAGAAAAGAGTTTGAAACGGAGAAGGAAAGTGATTCTGCACATCCTGCAGAGGGGTTGTCTCGCGCGAGACACGTATGTCCCGCGCGGGACAACTAGTCAAATGACCATTTTGTCCTCTTCAGTTATTCCGTTAGTCAGTTAGGTCCAAAACTAACGAGGTTAGTTAGAAACTTAACGAAACATGACGAAACTAATATGCTTTCATCAAAACACAAAAGAGAGACGAAGAGTAGTGTAATCATGAATTATTGGTTCAGAATGGGGTGTCTACAGAGCCCCTCGGCGACAAGACTTATGGAAGAAGTCATGTCGTCGATAGAAAAGACATCATTCTGAACAATGGGATGGTCGTGCCGCACGGCTGCCTACGTATCTCTATCGGAGAATCAGACCAAAACGTAGTTCGACTCCAAAACACTAAAAAGGCTATTTTAGGTATTTTGAAAAGCATTTTGAAAATTGAAGATTTTTTTTTAAAAAGGTAAAATCATAATGAGGAATCAAAGACTTGACCCAATTCCGATGATACCTGGTTTGTTGATGAAGTTGTTGAAGTGCGCCGCCCGAGGTTACTGACGTTGCCGTTGTTGCCGAGGTCACGGACTTTGTTGTCGTTGCTGTCGTCACACTTTGTTGATGCCGAGGTCACGACTTTGCGTTGTTGCCGAGGTCACGAACTTTGAAGTTTGCTGTCACGCGTACTTTGTTGATGCCGAGGTCACGACTTGAAGTTTGTCATCACGTACTTTGTTGATGTTGCCGAGGTCACTGACTTGAAGTTTGCCGCCGTCACGTACTTTGTTGATGTTGCCGAGGTCACGGACTTGAAGTTTGCCGCCGCCACGCACTTTGATGTCGCCGAGGTCACGGACTTGAAGTTTGCCGCCGCAGACTTTGAAGTTGTCGGTTGAGGTGGAGGTTCTGTCGGCTCCTGTAATGCAAGGATATATGCATGTTGGTCTCGGATGGACCCGAATGATTCTTACCTTTTTGTACATGTTAGCACATAAAGATTCCAAGTAGATTTTTCAAATTTTAGCTGTTTAACTGGACTTATGTGGCGGTGCCCACGTCTGTTCGTGTAAATGGACGGTTGGTCATTTTGGTGGTGAGTTTATGTATGAGTATATGGTATATGGACATGTAGGGACATTTGTATGGATTTATATTTGAGATGGGTGAACTATATGAGTGAACTTGTGTTTGACAAGTTGGGACCAAATCAGGGTTATGCGTTTATTGCTAGTCGAGAGGGAATTACAATGAGTAACCTTGTGTGAACACATCTAGGTCTGTTGCGAATCTTTATTCTTAATTCTCCCTTGAGTCGTGTCTCTAGGAGGTAAACGACTACAAATCTGTCGACTGTCATAATGGCTTTATGTCCAAGGCCCTTTGCTGTCTCAACCCCCAAGTTACTTGAATGTGGTAGATGACTTTGTGAACAGGCTTGTGAGTCTGCTCTCTTGATTTGAAGATGATCGAAGAAGGCTCTCCTTGTTGATTTGATTTGAAGAGGATCGAATGATGTTCGATGAAGAAGGTTGAAGAATACTCTCCCTTTGTCCTTGATTTTTTTTTCTTAGTGACGCACCCTGGTTTTTGCCTAGACCGCCCTTTCGGGTTTTCAATCTAGCGGGCATCTCTTTTGCGTCTTTTTTTTTTTTGAAAATAGTATGTTAACTCGAAGAGAACTCAGTAGAGAAAATCTTATTGAGGAGAGAGAAATGAGATCTCAAGTTAGTTGAGGAGAGACGGACTCTATTCTTTGGAAGGTGATCCAAGCATTGACTCTTTGGAGAAGTGTATTCTCTAATGATGAGAGTGAGAAGCAAAGAGGAAAGCTCCTAATGCAGATTTGATTATTTTGAAGAGTTGAAGTAGAGATTGACTGGGGGAGGAAAGGTTAGGAAGCCCCAGTTTTGATGCTTGGATTTCAAGAGTGTGTATGAGAGTGGCTAACAGGAAGCCCCTAGACTCAACAAGAAACGCTACTTGGCTCAAAGATCTAGAAAAGTTGTTCTACCTTTTAATGAACCGTGCATCATCTAGAAATTTCTAAATAAGTTTGAGAAGAAAGCCAATCATTAGTATGACTTAAGGGTAAACATTTTTCTTGATACTGAAAGTCTTCTTCACTTGTTGTAAGAGGATGTTGAGTAATCTTCATTTCTTTTGTTGGTATCACTTGACTCCTCTTCTTTGTGGGAGAGTCCTTCATGCATTTGAAGTTTCACCTTTGTTGTGGGGGTGATGAAAGCTTGAGAGTTTTTTTTTTTTGTACTCTCAAAGCTTTGAATTGAGTAGCCCCACTCTTCTTGGAATGAAGGTTGACAGCAGCACCTTTGGCTTTCTTCGTTTGTTGACCTTTGACTTTCAGTAGGGGTAATGTTTAGCCCTTAAGCCTTCTAATGATAACTTTCTTCTTAAACTCGTTTAGAAGTTTCTATTTTTGCGATGATTTAGGGAATGGAGGGTCCATTATTTTGCATGAATTAAATGATACTCATGAGGTAGAACAACCTTAGGGAAAGTGTTTAGGAAAAGAAAATGACTTTGATTAATGGAGAAATTAAAACAGACTCGATAGTTTAGATGACACAAACTAGAGGAGGTGAGAAGTACTAGAAAGACAGAACGACTCTTCGAGTTCATACTTGGAAATTTAAAACCTAATCTACTTCTATCAAAGGAGAAAGGGAGAGGATAGTTGTAGCCCCAAAGTGGTAAGTGTAGATTTCTTCTTGGAGCTTCATCTTCTTCATGGATTGCGAGGGAGAGGATTGGTGATGACGTTGGGACGTTCTAACTCTCCATTGTCAAAGAGGTCTTGGATGATGTCCTTCAAGTGGTGGCAAGTGTTGGTGTCGTGGCCGGTGAAGTTGTGGTACTTGCAGAATAAGTGATGAGCATGATTAGGACCCATATCCTTAGGAGGACCACCTTCCCTTGGTTTGATCTTTTCATTCTTGACAAGCACATCGAAGAGTTCTTCTTGAGTGGAGACTCAAACTTACTGAAATTGTCGAAAGACCTACTCTCAAAGAGCAAATCCACATCTTCCTCCAATGCCTCCGTGATGAATTTCAAGAGAAGCTCACCGATAATTACTTTCCTAGTTTCAATGAACTCCATGAGTCCGAAATTAGGATTGATGACTTCCTAAAAAGAAAAAAGAAGGAAAGTACCTTTCGCTACAACAAAACCACCACAAGTAAGGATGCTTCAGTCAATGCTATTGCATTCAACCGCCCCAACACCAGCAAGTATTCTGCTATTCCTCCTCCCGAAAAGAAAAAGAGGCACTGTGACAAACTTGAAGGAATCACTCAAGAAGAACTCCTCGATGTTCTTGTCAAGAATGGAAAGATCAAACCAAGGGAAGGTGGTCCTCCTAAGGATATGGGTCCTAATCACGCTCATCACTTATTCTGCAAGTACCACAACTTCACCGGCCACGACACCAACACTTGCCACCACTTGAAGGACATCATCCAAGACCTCTTTGACAATGGAGAGTTAGAACGTCCCAACGTCATCACCAATCCTCTCCCTCACAATCCATGAAGAAGATGAAGCTCTAAGAAGAAATCTACACTTACCACTTTGGGGCTACAGCTATCCTCTCCCTTTCTCCTTTGATAGAAGTAGATTAGGTTTTAAATTTCCAAGTATAAACTCGAAGAGTCATTCTGTCTTTCCAGTACTTCCCACCTCCTTTAGTTTTTATCATCTAAACTATCGAGTCTGTTTCAATCTCTCCGATTAATCAAAGATATTTCTTTTCCTAAACACTTTCCTTAAGGTTTTCCTACCTCATGAGTATCATTTAATTCATAATGGACCCTCAATTCCCTAAATCATAGCAAAAATAGAAACTTCTAAACGAGTTTAAGAAGCAAGTTATCATTAGGAGGCTTAAGGGATAAACATTACTCCTACTGAAAGTCAAAGATCAATAAACGAAGAAAGCCAAAGGTGATGCTATCAACCTTCATTCCAAGAAGAGTGGGGCTACTCAATTCAAAGATTTGAGAGTACAAAAAAAACTCTCAAGCTTTCATCACCCCCACAACAAAGTTGAAACATCAAATGCATGAAGGACTCTCCCACAAAGAAGAGGAGTCAAGTGATACCAACAAAAGAAATGAAGATTACTCAACATCCTCCTACAACAAGTGAAAAAGACTTTCAGTATCAAGAAAAATGTTTACCTTTAAGTCATACTAATGATTGGCTTCCTTCTCAAACTTATTTAGAAATTTCTAGATGATACACGGTTCATTAAAAGGTAGAACAACTTTTCTAGATCTTTTAGCCAACTAGCATTTCTTGTTGAGTCTAGGGGCTTCATGTTAGCCACTCTCATACACACTCTTGAAATCCAAGCATCAAAGCTGGGGCTTCCTAACCTTTTCCCCCCAGTCAATCTCTACCTCAACTCTTCAAAATAATCAAATCTGTATTAGGAGCTTTCCTCTTTGCTTCCCGCTCTCATCATTAGAAAATACACTTCCCCAAAGAATCAATGCTTGGATCACCTTCTAAAACTAGAGTCCATCTCTTCTTAATCTAAGTATCTCATTTCCCTACTCAATGAGATTCTTCCCACTGAGTTCTCTTCGAGTTAACATACTATTTTCAAAAAAAAAAAAAAAGACGCAAAAGAGATGCCCGCTAGATTGAAAACCCAAAAGGGCGGTCTAGGCAAAAACCAGGGTGCGTCACAAAAAAAAATCAAGGTCAAAGGGAGACTATTCTTCAACCTTCTTCATCGGACATCATTCGATCCTCTTCAAATCAAATCAACAAGGAGAGCCTTCTTTGATCTTCTTCAAATCAAGAGAGCAGCTTCACAAGCCTGTTCACAAAGTCATCTACCACATTCAAGCAACTTGGGGCTTGAGACAGCAAAGGGCCTTGGACATATAGCCATTACGACAGTCGACAGATTTGTAGTCGCTTGCCTCCTAGAGACACGATTCAAAGGAGAATTAAGAATGAAGATTCATAACAGGCCTAGATGTGTTCACACAAGGTTACTCATTGAAATTCAGCCTTGCTGACTAGCAACAGATTCTGCATAAACCTGATTTGGTCCCAACTTGTCAAACACAAGTTCACTCATATAGTTTACCCATCTCAAATATAAATCCATACACATGTCCATATACCATATACTCATACACAAACTCACCACCAAAATGACCAACCGGCCATTTACACGAACAGACATAGGCACCACCATGTAAGTCCAGTTAAGCAACTAAAATCTGGAAATCTATTTGGAATCTTTATGTGCTAACAGGTGCAGAAGGTAAAAATCTTTCCGGTCCATCTGAGACCAGTATGCATATATCCTTTGCATTACAGGGGCCGACAGAACCTCCACCCCAACCAGCAAACTTAAAGTCCGTGACCTCGGCAACATCAATAAAGTCTGTGACGGCAGCAAACTTCAAGACCGTGACCTCGGAAACATCAATAAAGTCTATGATGGCAGCAACTTCAAGTTCGTGACCTCGGCAACATCAACAAAGTCTGTGACAGCAGCAAACTTCAAGTTCGTGACCTCGACAACATCAACAAAGTCTGTGACGACAGCAAACGACAACAAAGTCCATTACCTCGGCAACAACGACAACGTCAGTAACCTCGGGCTGTGCACTTCAACAACTTCATCAACAAACAGGTATCAAAGGAATTGGGTCAAGTCTTTGATTCCTCAATATGATTTTACCTTTTTCAAGAAAAAAATCTCCAATTTTCAAAATATCTTTCAGAAATACCTAAAACAGCCTTTTTTTAGTGTTTTGGAGTCGAACTACGTTTGGTCTGATTCTCCGATAGAGATACGTAGGCAGTCGTGCGGCACGACCATCCCAATGTTCAGAATGATGTCTTTTCTATCGACGACATGACTTCTTCCATAAGACTTGTCGCCGAGGGGCTCTGTAGACACCCCATTCTGAACCAATAATTCATGATTACACTACTCTTCATCTTTTTTTTATTTTGATGAAAGCATATTAGTTTCGTCATGTTTCGTTAAGTTTCTAACTAACCTCGTTAGTTTTGGACCTAACTGACTAACGGAATAACTGAAGAGGACAAAATAGTCATTTGACTAGTTGTCCCGCACGGGATATACGTTTCTCGCACGAGACAACCCCTCTGCAGGAGTTGCAGAATCAATTTCCTCCTCCGTTTCAACCTCTTTTCTTGATAAATCTTATCATCATTCGGTTCTCCAATAGCATTTGAGTTCTGGAACCTTTCTAGGGTGGTTTCCTCTCCACCTTTACCTCTTAAACTCCTATAAATACTTGATGGCTTTCAGTATCTTAGAGGTCCCCGATCGAAAAAACATAACACACACCATTTGTTGGTTTCTCTCTCTAAAATATTCATGCAAATCACTCATTAAACAACTCCCAAATTCATCCTTCAACCTTGTTGGTTGACGAACATCGAGGCTCAAGCCTAGAATCATGGCGAATCTCTTCCCGAATCATTTCTCGACCGAGAAGACACCTTAGAACCATGTTCTAAACCAAATACTCCCTAAACACAAGGTAAACTCCTATATTTTTACTCTCTTCTTCTCAACCTCTCTCTAATTGCTTTTAGAGTAGTGTAACCCCATCAAAAGGGTTAGCCTAGAGTCCCTTCAATCATTGAAGGTGATCTCGAAGAATACAACCCGGCATTCCTATTTAAGAAATTAATTAGGGATTGCTTGTTCTTCTTTAATAATTAATTGATTTGATTGATAATACTTAATTGGCAAGACCGATCTCCGGATTGGGTGGAATGGGTGCTCCTCGACCTTCCCATTCCATAACTTAACCCCCAAACCCTCAAATCACTTTAAATCATCAAAAGGTTTTTCTTATTGTTTTCCTAAATAAATAATAAGTGGCGACTCTGTTATTCAATAAAAATCGCAAATGCTACACAAGGACACTGCAGAAAATGACAAAAAAGTCAAAAATATGTTAGATTGCAGCCATGTCCGTACGGACACATGTGTAAAAGCATGATGTGTCCGTACGGACATCCTTGTCCACACGCCAAAAATCCCAAATAATTACCAAAATCCCGCAAAAATTCCCAAAATCCAGGAAAACCAAAAAAACATCTGATTGAAGAGAGGTCCGTACGGACCTCTTTGTCAATTTTTACCCCCTATAAATACCTAAGGCTGTAAACGAGCCGAGCCGAGCTTTTGATGTTTCGAGCTCGAGCTCGTTAACTTTTAAACGAGCTCGAGATTTTCTCGAGCTCGAGCTCGAGCCCAGAATTCCTGTTCGAGCTCGGCTCGAATCAAGTTTCGAGCTTTTTGCGAGCCGAATCGCAAGCTTTTCGCGAGCTGCTCGAACTCGAGTATTAACAAGCCGAGCTCGAGCTTCGACTTATTTTTTGAAAAAAATCTGAAATCAAACGATCTTTATCGAGCCCTAATTCGAGTTGTAATCGAACTCGAGCCTAAATGAGCTTATATACATATATATATACACACACAAATTCATTCGAGCTTTTAACGAGCCGAGCCCGAGTCGAGCTCAAACGAGTCGATCTCGAACAAAGCTCGTCGAGCATACGATTCGAACACGAGCCGAGCTCGAAAAAATGATGAGCTTAAAAATCGGTTCAAGCTCGAGTTCGAGTTCAACTCGAGTCCACTCGAACTCGAGCTTTTTTCGAGCCGAGCCCGAGCCGAGCTCGAACAGGCTCGCGACGTGTAACAGTCCTATAAATACCAGCCTCCCCCAGCTCATTTAAACACACGTCAACTCTCTCCTATCTTCCTGCAGCCTTCCCCCTTCATTCTGAGTCATTTTGGCCCATTCTGAGGCCTCCCAAGGCATCCCGAGCCCTCTCAAGGCGATCTCGGTCCATCCCGATCCGTCCCGATCGACCTCCCGACATCCCAAAATCCCTATTCATCCCTAACCAACCTACACCCACTCACCAAACTCCAAACACCCAACAAATGGCTCAAACCGGTCCAAACCCGCGAGTTTAACGAGTGTGAACGAGAGCTAATTAGGGGAGGTTCTGCCCGAGTGAGTGCAGAATTTCTCTCCTCTTTAGACCCCTCGAGTGTGAAACGAGAGTTAATTAGGGGAGATTTTGCCATTAGTGAAGGCAAAACCTCTCTCCTCTTTAAACACCCTCAACCAAACACATTCCTCCTACAAACCCTAGAAAGATAGAACCTAACCAACATTGGTGAGTTCTCCTTTCGCACTTTAAATAATGCTTTAAATTTCAAGTCTTTAAATACATAACTGCTTTAAATATACTGCTTACAATGTAGTCTTTACTTACTATATATGCAGACCCAAACCGTCTAAACGATCCCACAAGACCTTCCATTGCACTAAGGAGGTCTAACGGTGATAGCGGTTTATTAATATTTCTTGCATTGTCTTTCCATTATTTACTTACAAATGCATTTTATTTAAAAGCACACACACACATACACACACACACAGAACTTTTAAAGAAAAGGGTACAGAAAGACTCGTGTATACGAGGCGACTCGGGTGAGCACTAAAAATCTCTTCCCGAGGCGTAACCTGACCTCCGAACTCAAAATCTCATCACACAACAAAAAAATAAAAATAGTATTTTCTCAATATTTTGGGCATAATCAAAACGGGCAGGCGACTCTACAAAATGCATTTTCCCAACGCGAAAGGCCAGTCCACGCAGCCGGATCGGGTAATTTCAATTGGCGACTCTACTGAGGACTTACTTGTTTTAAAAACTTTTAAACAAAAAAAAATATTTTTAAAACAATGATGAGGGTCAAACTTTCATTTTACCCTTTCTTTAACTATTTTGTGTGTACATGTGCTTTACTTTTTTTTTAATTCAAAAAATACAAAAAAAATGCATCATCTGCCTACATCCTTTTAAAATATATTCTGCAAAAAACTCATGTTTTACTTAGAAAAATAATATTAGTGACCGCACACTATGCGCACTCTTATCTTGTACACTTGCACACTACAACCCCAAACCCGGGATGGTCTCAGTTGCAGTTCGATTGGTGTACCTATGCCTTTCTTGCTCGCACGGGATCATTCCAAACTTCCCATCCTAGCCAGTGTCAACCATACACATTTGTGTCACACTCTGTCCAAAGACTCGGTTGGTTTTTAACCCAGTCCGTGTCATAAAGCCTGGATGCATACTCCATGTCGGCCATTGTCTGAGTCAAAACATAAAAATCAAAATCTCTTGCAAGAGCAAGGCGATGAAAGGTCATGCTAAAATCTTGACCCGATCTTGATTTCTAGTGTTAACTTAGACAATGGTCCATATCGGATATACATCCATGCCCATGTGACACCATATCATTAAGTCTTTAATGCGTCATCCATGAGAATATGACCTAGCTAAAACCTAAAGTCAAAGATCCCTTGCGCAAGCAAGGGAAAGAGAGGTCATGCCAAATTTTTGACCCGGTCTTGACTTAGGCACTGGCTTTATTCACTGTTCACATGGCAGAAGCATTGAAACGTACATGACAGGATCGGTCCTTAGGTTCGTTTTTCTTTTGGTTGGTGGAAACCGCTTGCCCTATAGGACCCTCGCCCGGGGCTGTCCACCCTGGGAGGTCGAAATACAGGTGCAAAACGAGGGGCTTATAACCGTAGTGACGGATTCCACTGACCCAGAATCTAGAAATAGTTGCGAAAAATAAGAGCAATCTTTTCCAACCATTTAGGATTCTGAGAAAACATATTTTAAGTAAATTAAAACAACAACAAAAAAAAAAGGAAACTGCATGCCGCATGAGCTTTCCCCCTTCATCTAAAAGCCCTCACGAGTCTAAACCTTGTCTTTCACCCCCTCCAGCGAACCAAGAGTGGTTGAGAGTCCCCAGGACCGTCTTTTCAGTGTTGAAGTTGCAAGGTCCGACATCTCTTTCGATTTTGTCGTCAGAACGATCTGTCATTCCCCCATGGCAGGGTCGACAGATAACAGTGAAGGAAACGGGATTCTGCCTCTGGGAAATCTCCAGACTATGGAGGAGGTGTTGCAAGTCTTTGAAACTCTTAAGAAGCGCCAAGAAGAGCAGCAAGCTTGGATCGAAGATGCCATGCGTCATCTTAGAGCATTTGCAGTTCCCCAACCAGTTGGGGCTCCCGTGAAAAAGGAAGACGTGCTCACTCCCTCAGATCCTAATGTCTCTCACCATCCCCCGGGATTCAATCTGTTGCCTCGGTATGAGCCCCGAAGCTACAACTTGAAGTCCCAATGCCCATCAGGGAAGGACATACCGAACCGATGCCCCGAGGTTTTGAGCTCACCAAAAACTATCAAGCATAGTTGGTGGGATATTTGCGACTGCCCCGCTTGTCTAGATGAGGCTTTCAAGGATGAAATAAATGAAGACAATCCCCCAAGAAGGAGAAAATCCTCCTCCCAACAAAAGCTGAGAAAGAGGTATCAAGCCGGTGACCCCACAGTTGGAACCCTCGGAGAACCATCTGGAAAATTTGACTATTATGTCATTTATTCCAACAAATCTCCCCAGCCTAACTCAACCCAAGATCATGACCATTTTTGCTCCATGATAAGATGGGATGAGCTCCGCACAGCAAACAACGGTCCAAACGTTTTGATGCCCCCGCCCTTATCTTGGGATGACATTAAAGCAGTCGTCAAACCCCCAACAAAAGAAATAACGGTGAATGAACTAAGGTGCGATGCATGGCCGTACGCTAACCAGGGCCCTCCCATGACAGAATTGGGAGAAACAAGCAAAGGACGAGCAAGGCCGGAAGTAAACGTGCTGACTCATTCCGGCCAGATCCCAATAAATCCTCTAAGGATAGACAAAAGGCCGGCAATACCTGAGCCTCGAACCGAGAAGGGCCACTCCGACAAGGAAACTGAAGTGCTTGACCCAAAGGGAGAAGACCTGATCTTGACCCAACTCAAGCCAATATATCCCTTTGGTCCCTACTCACCTCCTCCTATCCCCACAAGCTCAAGCTGGAAGAAAGCTTAGCCCGAACCATAGTTCCAATCAATGTAACCCCGGACGAGGCAGTCCAAATGATCAACAATGTTCATTATGGTAACATCATTACCTTCACCGTGCTCGATCTGCCAAAATTTGGGGCTAACCATAATGAGCCTCTCTACATTACCATTCAACTCGACAAGTGTCGCCTTCCTCGGGTCTTGGTAGATGGAGGATTGGCCATGAATGTCCTTCCTGCCAAAATGATGGATTTGTTAGGAATCAAGCCGACCGATTTAAAGCCTTCAGTTCAGATGATCAAAGCCTAAAACTCAACATCCCGCTCAGTTTTTTGGGTAGCCACTCTGAATCTGTAGTTCGAAAAACAGATGATGCCAATGGACTTCCAGGTTATTGACATCCCAATCACCTTTACCGCCATCTTGGGTCGGCCTTGGTTGCACCAAATAAATGGGGTGGCATCCACTCTACACCAATGCATGAAATTTGTTCAAGGAAGCGATCTCACCATAATTTACGGGGACAGTGTGACCACAGAAGGGACAAATACAAATGGCATCTTGGTCCTAGAAATAATGCATGACGACGAGGACATGATGTTGATGGGATTCACAGTTAAAAGCCCGAAAGCACTAGTATGCTGCATAGACCTCCCTCTGTCTTGGGACCGGATTCCTTCCCCCATGAAGATGATGAAGCTCACGAATTATATTCCGGGGCTCGAATTGGGCAAACACCACCAAGGCACCCATAAGATCATTGAAGTCAAAGAACAAACCACCCGTCGTGGCCAAGGGTACGTTCCTACTCCCAAAGATGTTGCGGAGGACAGAAAGGCTGCACGCGGAAAGCGCCCAGTTATTGACAAAAAAGGCCCGTACGCAACCTCCAATCTTTGTCCCTACAGCTTCGACATGGCCCGGTATTTCACAAAGAAAACCCGTGACTTGAATGAAGACAGAGAGAAGAGGACCGAGATCATCAACGCAAAATAAGGTTGGCCGGCAACAATGGACAAATGGGAGAAGCTCCAACAAAACCTTGAGAAGTTCAGAGGCCTCAAGCCAAACCCCGTCAGGAGAGCATTCCTCGACGCACCAACCCTACTGGGACCTACCACCACCACTATTCACAGTGAATTTTGGTTTGGGGAAACCCCTGCTTTGATAGAGGAGTTTGAGAAACTTTCTGTTATCACCCCTGCCATAAACAAGAGGGATGAGTTGGTGTTTGAGCTAACAATGCCCAAAGCAAGAAAATAAGACTCCGCAGAAGATGCCTGGAACGAACCTTCCCTACAGCAACTTTTCAGCGAAGAAACCGAAATACTAGACTCAATCGATTTTATTTCTGATAATTCTATGGTGGCCATGATTGGGGACAACAGCGCGAAGCCTTTCGACCCTCGCATCCTCTCAAACCCATCAACAATGCCATTAAAGAATTGGACCACCTTCTCCGGACCTACAGCCAGCAAGGAGGAAATGATTGAAAAGCTCTAGCCCCTCGTCTCCTAGAGTCTAGCTTAGAGTCTGTTGTTTTTGAATTCGATTCTCTCGAGTCATCTGATGGCCTTACGCCGGACGATTATGAATTCATAGCCAACAATGTATTCCCCTACGCTTTAAATGAAAGATTCGACCTTTCTGAGTATCCCCTCATTGCATCTTTAACAAATGATAAATTAACTAACAAATCAAAAACAGTTAATAACGATTCACTTGATAAAGACGCAGACACATTAAACGAACAATACATTAAGCAAATCTTTAAGCATGTTGTTAAACGAGAGGAAAACCGAGCCCAAGCTGCCGAGGAGGTTTTAACCAAAGTGAATTTGGGGACTGCTGAAGAGCCTAAAGAGACGCAAATCGGAGGTTTCTTCACCTGCAGCGAGCAAGAAGCATTGACTGCACTGCTTAAAGAGTTCGTGGACGTGTTCGCTTGGTCCTACCAAGACATGCCCGGCCTAGATCCCGCCATAGTGGAACAACGAATTCCCCTGAACCCCGAGGCCAAGCCCGTCAAGCAGAAACTATGCCGGATCAAGCCAGAATGGTCCTTACATGTCAAAGAAGAGATCGAGAAGATGCTCCGCGTCGGCTTCATAAGGGTGATCGAATACCCGACTTGGCTTAACAACATAGTCACGGTCACCAAGGCCAATGGGAAGGTGCACTGTTGAGCGGATTTCCGAGATCTCAACAAAGAAAGTCCAAAGGACGACTTTCCACTCCCGAACATAGACATGTTAGTCGACACTACGGCCAATTTCGAAGTTAAGTCCTTCATGGATGATTTTGTCGGCTACAATCAGATCAAGATGGCCGAGGAAGACCATGAGAAAACCGCCTTCACCACCCCCTGGGGAACCTACTGCTACACAGGAATGCCGTTCGAATTAAAGAACGCTGGGGCTACCTACCAACGGGCAGCGACAGCACTTTTCCACGACATGATCCACAAAGAGATCGAGGTATACGTCGACGACATGATCATCCACTCAAAGGGATAACATGGACATCACCTCATCGACTTGAGGAAGTTCTTCGGTCGTCTTCGAAAGCATTCAATGAGGTTGAACCCTGCCAAATGCACATTCGGGGTAATCCGAGGCAAAGTCTTGGGATACATGGTCACAGAATGAGGCATCGAAGTCGAACCCCAAAAGATCAAGGCCATAATCAAGATGAGACCACCACAAACCCAAACGAAAGTAAAAAAAGCTTCATGGGCCGCCTGCAATACATCAGCCGCTTTGTGAATCAGCTGACTTCCATGTGTGAACCAATCTTTCGGCTAATAAAAAAGAATACAGACATCGAATGGAACCCGGAATGTCAAGATGCCTTCAAGAAAATAAAGGCGTACCTTATGAGTCCTCCGATCCTCTGTCCTCCCCACGAAGAAAAACCACTCTTACTGTACCTAACTGTGACCGACACCGCAGTTGGAGCCATGCTAGGCCAAGAAAAGAAAGAGTCAAAATTGAGAACGCCATCTACTTCGTAAGCCGAAAGTTCCAAGGCAGCGAGCTCAACTACTCAGCCCTAGAGAAAACTTGCGCAGCTCTAGTGTGGGTAGTCGAAAAGCTGAGACACTACATGCAATCGCACACAGTTCACCTGGTCTCCAAGATGGACCCGGTCAAATATCTCTTTGACAAACACTCACTGTCAATGAGACTAGCTAAATGGTCCTTCTTCCTGGAAGAGTTCGACATCAAGTACGTAACCCAGAAGTTGATCAAAGGACGAGTAATGGCCGAACAGTTGGCCGACTTCCCAAGCGACGAAGCCAAAGGTCCCGAATCACAATTTTCGGACGAAGGAATCTTCACACTTGAAGGCAAAAATCGATGGCAGCTTTTCTTCGACGGAGCGGCCAACAAAAGAGGTAATGGCATTGGAATGCTCTTGGTAGACCCAAAAGACGAGCACACCCCAATCGCCATAAAGCTAAACTTTAAGGTGACCAACAATGCCGCCGAATACGTAGCAAGCATTGCCGGTCTAGAGGCCGCCCTCGAAAGGAACGTCCAAGAGTTAGAAGTATATGGGGACTCAGCATTGATCATCAATTAAGTTTCCAACAAATGGAAAATGATAGACCCGGGTTTGCAAAAATACCATGCGTGCATGGAAGACCTTATCTTCAATTCAAAGAGGTCACCTTTCACTACTTGCCAAGAGACCGGAATCGGTTTGCAGATGCCCTAGCCACCTTGGCTTCACTCGTAGAGATCCCTTAAGGGAAGGCGTTAAAGCCATTCAAAGTAGGAAGGAAGGAAATTCCTGCCTACTGCTGTGAAATCAAGGCAGAGCCCGAGCCAATCGACGAGCCGTGGTACAACCAAATCTACCAATACCTCAAAAATAGAGAAACCTCTTTCATAAATGAGGAAAGCAAATACAAAGAAGGAATCATAACCAAGAGCATTATGGCCCTAAAGCGTCTTGCCTCTCACTTTGTCATTCGAGGGGATATGCTATATAAGAAGCGCTACCATGGATCGCTCCTCTGATGCATCAGCAATGAAAAGAAGGTTGAGCTCATGAATGAAGTCCACAATGGGGCTTGCGGTCCCCACATGAATGCCAGAGCCCTGATGCAGATCATTCTTCGAATGGGCTACTACTGGATCTCCATCGAAGGAGGCAGTATCCACTTCGTCAGAAGCTGCGACAAAGGCCAGCGATTCTCCAACCTTAACCACCTTCCTCCGCATGATCTCTACTGCATGACCACTCCCTGACCTTTTGCCACTTGGGGAATCGACGTCATCGGGAAGATCGCTCTACCCGGCAGCAACGGCTACGAGTTCGTCATGATAGCCATCGACTACTTCACAAAATGGGTCGAAGCCAAGTCCTACAAGGTGTTGACTTCCAAGAAGGTCGCCCAGTTCTTCAAAGAGAACATCATATGCCGATACGGCATCCCAAACGAGGTCATATCAGACAACGGATCTTACTTCGAAGGAGACCGTGACAGACTATTGGCCGAATCCAAGATCACGCGCCATAAGTCCTCTCCTTACACAGGCCGCAAACCAACAGCGCAGTGGAAGCAGCAAACAAAACCCTCGAAAGGATCATCATAAAAATGACACTACGAGGACGAGATTGGCCCGAGAAGCTGCATCTAGCACTTTGGGGCTACCGAACATCAGTCAGGACCGCCACGAGAGAAACCCCATTCGCCCTGACCTATGGAATGGAAGCAGTATTTCCCATAGAGTTGGAAATCCCATCACTCCGAGTGCTGTTGGAAAACGAAATCCACGAAGTGGAATGGCTCCGAAGCCAGCACGACGAATTGGCCATACTAAACGAACGCCGACTAAAGGCCATGGAACACATTTGAGCCTACCAAAGTCAAATGGCTAGGGGTTTCGACAAGAAAGTCAAATCCCGAGATATCAGGGAAGGCGATCTGGTGCTTAAGGAAAAGCCTCCCACTCGGATCAACCCACTTGGGAAATGGGAACCAACATGGATCGACCCATTCGTGGTTCAGAAGATCTTCTCAGGAGGCACCATAAAATTAACAGATTTGGACGGAAATCCCTTCGTGAACCCAGTCAATGGAAGTAAACTCCGCCGATACTTTGCCTAAAGAATATCGATTTTTTAGTCTCCCCTTCACTCACAAAAGGGTCAAACTACGAAGACCTGAGCCCCTCAGTTCGGGGGAACGTAGGCAGCCTTCATTGGTTCGGTCTAAAAAATCAACAAAAATCCAAAAATTGGACGCCATCAAGGCTCATGCAAAAACCAAGCAAGAGATTTGCGTCTCGACAAAGCTTTAAAAGTAAATCACAAATCATTACAGTTAAAACACTTCTTGATGTGTTCAAGCACGATCTACTCTCAAACTCACAAACATGCTAACATACAACTTAATACATTTAACAATTAATGCGTCTGTAATCACAATGATCGGATACTTAGAAGGTCATTTCGCGCCACTCGCGCTTGTCCCTTTGCCTTTCTTCCCTCATCCCCGTCGATTCTTCCTTCGTTCCACGTGAGAGAGCTCTGTCTCCCTCATTCCGAGATCAGGAGTCCTCCCTGTCGAGTCCAGCAATCCAGTCGCTCTCAGAGCCTCGTTCATCCGTGCCTCAGCTCGGATCTCTTCCTTACAAATCTGCAAAAGGGGACCTCTCTCCGTCAATCGGTCAACTCTAGTCTCGTAGTCAAACAAAGCATCTCCCATGACATCCTGAGGGTTAGCCCAAGCTTCCGCACTCCTAAGGCTGTAATTGAGATGGCAATCTTGCCCCAGAATCGCCTCGCGCCTGTTCCCCAAAATCACTTGGGTCTGCCCAAGATGCTGCTCGTACCAATCCAGGTACTCAGTGGTCAGAACAACACTCTCCCGACGTCTAAGGAGTACCACATGAGAGAAGGCGGAATACTTCCATATCCTCAGAAAGAAAAGGAAAGCATCTGGATCTACCATAGAGAAAGAAGCTACCTCCATGGTGGCGATGTCACTCCAGCCCAGCACAGGCTTCTGCCTCATCCCGAACTGTCGAGAAACAAGCGACGGGTGTAGAAAGAAGACCATGACAACCCCGGAACCCTGACAACATAGGAACCTCCCTGAAAGGCCCTCCTAGCCTCAATTCCCCAATGAAGAACCCACCAACGGATCTGATGTGTGCCAAGTCGAGCCATTCACCTCTCCCAAGTGGACTGATCCATATCCAAGATAAGAGGTCGTTGAGCAAACGTCCACAGACTAAAGGATGTCGGAGACACAGGCATAGCTTGAAGCCTCTCTCGCAACCACAAGGTAAGCAAAACGGGACTTCCCCCTCGCATAAACCGGTCCCCCATTGACAAGCGATCTATACCGTGGAAGGTTTCCCCCAGAACCAAAGGAAGAATATCCTCGCTCGCTCGGCAATGGCCTTCCACATCCAGCAAAGCGCTGTCACATATCCCAAGGGAGCTAACCATGAAAAGCGTAGCTATCACGCATAAAGCAAACGCGTTCCATGAGACATCACTCTCGTCATCGCCCATAAATTTCTCAGGCAGCTCAAAAATATCAACATGACCAAAATCAAACATCATACTTTGTGCTTCCTCCAACGAAGCCCGAAGAAAGTATGTAAGCTTCATGCTCACGGTCGCACCCCCGACCAAAGGAAGAGAGATAGCCTCCACCTCTGGCCCTCCAATCAAATCACAGAAATCTTCAAAATTGGGCGAGATCTTGTTGTAGTAAAAGTTATACACGTGCCTTCTCGTATCCCAAAATCTCGTGGCTGCCCGCAACAACTCCCAATCAGGAGCTAGCTATTTAAGTGACCAAACGGATTTGAGTTGGAATCTCACCTCGAAAGCTCATTTGTTATGATTCATGTGGTGCCTCATCCACATCTTAAGCCGCTCAAGGAAGTGCACTTGCCTCTCCTTTGAAAGCCTCGGGAAATCTCTCGAAACAAACGTCGAATCCATGCCAAAAATGGAGTTTTTCTTGCAAAATGGAGAAGAAGAACCAGAATGGTTGTGGTTTGGAAATGAAGAGATAAAAAATCCAGATTTTCTGCAAGCTTTATCCTCCTTCTGCAAAGCTACAAGTGTCCATACGGACCTCTTTGCATGCAAGAGGGGTCCGTACGGACATCTTTGCTCCCCAGCTCAAAAAAAATCTGCAGTCTTTACTTACTATATACGCAGACCCAAACCGTCCAAACGATCCCACAAGACCTTCCATTGCACTATAGAGGTCTAACGGTGATAGCGGTTTGTTAATATTCCCTGCACTGTCTTTCCATTATTTACTTATAAATGCATTTTATTTAAAAGCACACACACAACTTTTAAAGAAAAGGGTACAGAAAGACTCGTGTATACGAGGTGACTCAGGTGAGAACTAAAAATCTCTTCCCGAGGTGTAACCTGACCTCAGAACTCAAAATCTCATCACACAACAAAAAAACAAAACAGTCTTTTCTCAATGTTTTGGGCATAATCAAAACGGCGTGGCGACTCTACAAAACGCATTTTCCCAACGCAAAAGGCCAGTCCGCGCAGCCGGATCGGGTAATTTCACTATTGTGCCTTTTTTTTTTGAGACACAAAAACAAAAGTAGAAGGAAAAGAAGCAGACTCAGAGGTGACAAGATATAGCTCGCCACAACTATTGCATCTCATGAGAAGCCTCCCTGTCAGGAAATTCTTCACATAAAAACCAAACAGGTCAAACTCAACAGTGACACAGTTATCAGTGGTAAATTACGGACTGAAATAAGGTTCTTAACAATCTTAGGAACATGAAGCATGTTACGAAGAGATAAGGGGGAACGGTAGATGCAAGATTTGTGTACCCATAACCATGTATATAGGAACTTTATGACCATTGCCTACGACTATATCATGATGAGTGTTCATTTTAAAATAAGGTGTGAGAGTAACTGCTGAAGATGTCATGCGTGAAGTTGCCTCGGTGTCCATGAGCCAGTTTGGTGGAGGTGGAGAGAGTCCCAAAGTGTGCATCACAAGCTCTATGTCTGTATGGATCTGTGGACGTATAGGTTTGTGTTGATGTTGTTGCTAGCTGCCTAGGCTGGAGGGCTTGGCCGAGGCCAAGGGGCCTACTGTTCTAGATATGGGCAGGGAGGCATGGCCCAAGGCCACCTCCAGGCGTTGCCCTAAAGCTACTGTGTTGCAGGTTGTCCAGCCGGTGCCCAAGCAGGTTGCCACTGTTGAGAAGTACCAGACCTATTACGATTTCCTCCTTCTTTATAATTCTTACCATAGCCCTTGTGCTTCCCACTGTTTTTAGGTTGTGCTCGTGGAGGTATAGCAATTGGCACTACAACAAAAACAGGTTTTTGTGGCACCTTTTTAAGTGCCACAAATCAGAAAAAAGTGCCATAAAAGCTATTTCCGGCACATTTTTCGGCACTTTTATAAGTGCCATAATAAGTCGCGTCGGCAATACTTTCCGGCACTTAAAAGTGCCACAATTTTCTGGCACTTTGAAAAGTGCCACAATTTTCCGGCACTTTGAAAAGTGCCACAATTTTCCGGCACTTTTAAAAGTGCCACAATTTTCGGCACTTTCAGAAATGCCACAATTTCCGGCACTCTTTTAAATGCCATAATTTCCGACACTTTTTTAAATGCCATAATTTTTCGTCACTTCTTTAAATGCCGCAATTTTCCGACACTTATGAAAGTGCCACAATTATCTGGTAGTTTTGTAAGTGCCTCAAATTTCCGGCATTTACAAAAGTGTCTTAATTTTCCGGCACTTTGAAAAGTGCCACACATTTTCGGCACTTTTGCACAGTTTTAATGAACTAACGGATATGATTGCTGCCGCTAATTCACTACAAATAGATACAAATCTCAAGCATATTTAATGCCACATTCCTACATAATTTTGACTAACTGCAACAAAGTATATAAAAGATAACTTTTTCTCATTGTCATCAAAGAAAATAAGTATAAATTACATCATTCAGAAAGTAATAATTCAAAAATTTTAGCAAGGTATGCAGCCTTGACATCATAACACCAAAAGCTAAATATTCTAATGTTCAAACAAAAGCGTGATGGGATAATGGTCTTCTTCCATAGCGAATGTATTACAAGAGACGTGATCCATCACCTGCAAACAAACAATTATAGCATTAAAAATAATCTTGACTTTGTATTCCATATTCAGTAAGTAAACGAGGTCCAAAAAATCTGAGGTTCCCACTTAATAACTCCAAGTGAGCCTTTTCAGTCTCTAGTTCACATTACTGACTGGTCACTGACAGTGCAGTGACCAGTTCAGCACAAACCACACATATTCAGACTGCAGAGGTCAAATGGGGAAAGGCATGATAAGGGAGGACTCCAAAAGGCACATTCAGAGTACAGTGTGCCTTTACTGATGTATTTTTGTACATTAAAATGGCTGGGAAGATGCCTGAAAGCTTCAGACTTCAGTGTCCACCACTTGGACCTTTTTCTGTCCGTTCTTTGCACTATACCTATTGAGGAGGCATGTGTGTGTTTCTATTTCTAGTATAGTTATGAAAAGTAAAGCAAATCTGAAGACACATTTAAAATCAGCAGTATATCTTCTTTCTCCAAGCAGCTAATATTAGTCGCTCAATGTAACAGCCCAGTTTATTCCAATTTGAGCACTTCCTTGTGGTTCTGAAGTTTGAGCTGATATATGATCACAAAAAAAATGTAAGTATCACATATGCATGTCTCACTCACACACACACACACAGAGGAAGAGAGAGAGAGAGAGAGATCAATTGAAATGAAATGAGAGTAAAGGAAAACAGCAGCAAAGCAATCATCCACACATTCCAGTGTGATGCCATAACGCAGTTGAAAGGTGACCTCCTTTAGATAAACACCTATTGATCTATTGGGGGATTACTTCATAGTTATAGCAACTAGAGAATCCAAAAATCAACGGATATGCTGATAAACTATTTCTTACCCTACAAAGCTTTCTGATCTTAATTACATAGATACATCTCTATATCATCAGGTAGGCATACAATATATGACAAGTTTGTAAGGAATTAAGAAATTAAGAATTTCCATTTCCTTTCTCGGTAAAATCTTTATCTGTTTTCACGAAACCTGCTACTAAAGCCCTTGGCAATGCTGCAACCCACTCATCCCTGTTAAGATCTGGTGGGATAGCACTCAAAACATTATTTAGGAGATTCTCCTTAGTGTATATAGCAGCAGCGGATCCATTATGTCCATCAAATAGCTGCAAACAAAGATTTTGAAAGCACATTACGAAAATGCATTACAAGATAGAATAATTAATGAGAAGTGACCAGTGAGAATTATAAATGTTTTTGTAAAATCATCAAATAGAAGATATAAAAGTCAAATAATTAGAGACTAACCATAAAGACTTGTACAATTATAAATGTTTTTGTAAAATCATCAAATAGGAATTTGAGTTCACCGAGAGCACTACAAGAAAATTAAACTCATCTAAACATAGATGTTTCAGAGATCCAGACTAACACAAGCAGTAAACTCATCCAAATTATAACGAATTCTAAATCTCTATTTCACAAGAACTTGGGTATATCCGTGTGAAATACGCACCAACAAGTCTAGTTGATCTGTTTGCAAAAGTGGGAAGCCAATGTGTGTCTGACCTTAAAAACCCATTCAAAAGAGAAAATAGAATGTGGAGAAGAGAACCTAGGGTTTGGGAGAAGGGGAAAAGAAACAAAATTGGGAGAGAGGGAGAGAGAGAGAGAGAGAGAGAGAGAGACAATACCAGCGATCAAAGTAAAACCGTGATGTTGTTGCAGAGAGTAATGAGCGTTACAGATCTGAATTTCCCCTTCCCAAACTGCTCCAATCGACCTAGACAAAGAGGAATTTTGAAAATTGTGAGGGAGAATCTAGGTTTTTAGGAAGGGGCTGAGAAAGAGACTAGAGAGATACAGAGATAGAATTACCATGATCTAAGAAGCTTTAAACCGCCGGTGAACTCCCCTCCGCAGAACTGATCTTCGCTGACCTAGAAATCCTTATTGTCGCTTGATTTAGGGGGAGAGAGAGAGTTTTTGTTATGAGGGTAGAAGGAGTTTTGAGAGAAAAAGGGATTTAAATTTCTAGGAAGTGGGCGTGGGCGGGCAGAGAAAATTTTAAGTTTTGAGGGAAAAAGGGATTTAAATTTTCCGGCACTTTTCTTAAAAGTGCCGCTAAATTTCCGGTACTTTTGAAAAAGTGCCAAAAAATTTGCGGCACTTTTTCAAAAGTGCCGGGAATTTAGCGGCACTTTTAAGAAAGTGCCGGAAAATTAGCGGCACTTTTGTAAAAGTGTCGAAAATTAGCGGCACTTCTAAAAAAGTGCCGGATATTTGTGGCAGTTTCTGAAAAGTGCCGACAATTTGTGGCACTTGTTAAAAAAGTGCCAAAAATTGGTGGCACAAAATTAAGTGCCGGATTAAAAGTGCCGGGAAAAGTCATTTTTCTTGTAGTGTGGTGCAGGAGAATAATGAGAAATTGGCGAAGCAGGTAAAGGAGGAGTACCACAGACCATCATAGCAGCGGCAGTGGCGGCTTTCTTCTGCAATCCTGCCTCCTTGAGTGTAACCATTGATCGTGCCTGAGAAAATTGTGGAAGAAGGTCACGTTGTCGAAGAAGCGTAGCCACCCCATCATACGCCTCGGATAGGCCAGTAACCATCTTTAAAACCAAACGGTCATTTGAAATAGGAGCACCCATATCCTTTAGTTGATCGGAAAGATGCTTCAAGTGTTGAAAATAAGTCGAGGCATTAGGAAACGACTCCATCATCGTGTGGGAGAATTCTTGTTCAAGGGTGACAGCCCTAGAATTCATGTTATCCTGAAAAATATCAAGAAGGCCTTCCCAAGCGGACATCGCCGTACAGTTGGGTTCAAGAATCGTGTCGAGAAGATCTACGGAGATCGTGGAGTAGATCCATCCAAGGAGCGTGGCATCAAGCGTATCCCACATCTCAATTTCCTCGTTAGTTGTCGGCACCGTTTCTTTACCCTTAGCCAGTTTGACTATGTGATGAAGAGCACGAACGGAGCGAGCATGAACCCTAAATAGTTCAACCCAGGTTGCATATTGAACATTCTCAAGTTCCAAGGTAACTGCAACATGATTCTTGATGTTAGAAATAGCAAGTACAGGATGGAACGAGAACTTGGAGGAAGAAGAAGAAGTTGTTGAAGGCGGTAGACAGAAAGAAGAATAAAACACTTTCTAGGCGCAGCGGAAAAATTAAAAACCTAGACTCGTGATACCATAATAGAATTGTTTACTTAGTATTTTCATTATTCACAAAGTGTATAAATAATAAATAACAAGAGTCCTAGCTAAGCTACACTATACTTGAGCCACAAGATTAGGAACTCTAAGAAAACCATAACTCTACACAAATATACGATATACACAAAATATATTCTAACAATATGATCATGCATTCATGGGGTTGAGAACTATATTCACAAACTAATGTTTCATTTAGGATGTTGATATATGTCACTTCTGTCTGTTGATCATAATGCTTCATTTTCATCTCAACTCTTATTGCAAGATGCAGTTTAATTAATTTGAACTAATCTTATGCGACTTACGCTTTTTAGATAATATTTCACCGTTTTCTCTCAACGAAGCTGTAATCTTACCAACTAGGAAGGTTTGAATTTTAGATCTATCCTTACAAGAACACGTTATATGTAGCATGCGCTCAAGAGGGAACTTTCTTTCGATCCGGCCAACAAACAAAAATCTTAATTCGATGTAAATAGAGCTCAATAATGTACTTTCATGCATTGAGCATGGCCATTCACTGAGGTCATCCTAGAGGCATATGTAGCCACACACATATCTAGGTAGGCATGAACTGAAAACATATTTTCTGTTTTGGCCTTATGCATCTGGAACGGCCAGGAGAATGTTGCATGTTGTCAGGTCTCTGAGTCTGAGCTCTCTGTGCTGCTATGACATAATAAAGAGGGAATGTTTCATGTTCAAAACTTTGAGTCTCATTTAGGGAGAATATTACATTTTCAACAAATATTCTAAAGCCATATAGTACAGTGAAATTTTCAAATGCTTCATTCTTCAAACTTCACCAAGATTTTTTTAAAAATTGTTTTTTTATTAATGAATACCTTAATTTATTACAAAATTTGAAGATGAACATGTGGGCAGCCCGGCCCGGCCCGGCCCGCCAGAGACACGCCTGCGGACTTGACGGACAAGCCCAGTCTGCTGCCTTGTTGGTCCCAAAGGTACAACAAGGGTAAAGAAAATAGCTAGAGGGGGGGGGTGAATAGCTATGTAAACTTTTTCGACCCTTGTCAAAATTCGACCAAGTACTTACTAGATTTGATAGTGAGTACAATCTATGATTCACTATCAAGATAGAGTAAAATGCACAGCGGAAGTTTTTCTAAGTAAGAGAGTGGTCAAAATGGGTTTGGTGGCCAAAAATATACTTTGTGATCAAAGTAGAGGTTTTGCGATCAAAGGGAAGATTTTGTGGTCAAACTGAGTTTGTGGTCAAAATCTAACTTTGTGAATCAACACAAGATTTTTGTGGCCAAAGTAAGTTTGTGGTCAAAACTTAAGATTTGATAAGGAAAACAAACTTGGTTGAAAGAGATGTGGATTCAAAGAGCTAAGGCAATAACAACATATAAACACAATTCACACAAGTAATATGAGCTGGAAGATAAATGCAGAAAGTAAAGAACACAAGTATTTGGAGAGGTTCAATCGTTAAAGATCTACGTCCTCTACCAAGATGGTTAGTCTTGGATTTTCAAATGGGGTTTATATTGATTCCTTGCTTGTTACAGATTATCAAGTGAAAAGCTTGAATCAAAAACCTATTTCTATGAAGAACAAATCCTAGACTAAAACCGGTGTTTCCCTAATGATATAATCTATGTGATTAAATCAAAGGGGTGTGTGTGTGATTCAAGAATCAAAAGCTCTTTAATAATCTAAGTGATTAGAGCCTGATGAGTCTTGTTTGTGTTTACAAGGCTTGAGATTCTGGGCTTGGATATTTTCTTGATAGCTTGAAGGAGGTGCTTGAAGATGCGAATGATTCTGGAAATCTTGCTCTTGATCTTCAACACTTTTCTTAGTGACAACAAAGGTTTTTCTCTTGTATTCTCAGTAAATCTCAGACAATCTCCAAGATGAATCACAAGGGCTATTTATAGCCTTGGCTTGGGCTACTAGCCGTTGGAGAGTCTTGGAGACAAAGTTTCAAGGACAAGTATTGTTGAAATCTGATTGGTGCACGTTTTATCCTTGTCCTTTTGTTGCAGAAGGTAGTGGAGAGCTTGTACTAAGTATCCGTTAGATAACAGCTGTCTCCTCTTTGAATTTGAAACTTTGCAATGGTATAATCTTGTTTGAACCTTGGATTTAACCATGGTTGATTATACCTAACCTTTGTCGTTTTCTTCAAGTCTTCAAATCAAGCTTCAAAACTGAGTTGCGGTCAAAGGGAAGTTTGCGGTCAAACTTTATCATTTTGCGGCCAAAGGTTTGCCTTGCGGTCAAACTGATCCTTGCGGTCAAAATGATGCTTCCGGTCAAAAATGAACCTTGCGGTCAAAGTGATTCTTCCGGTCAAAAATGATCCTTGCGGTCAAAATGATCATTACTTGGTCAGTTTTGATTTTTGACCTTACCTTTGATAATGAGTCTTTGAAGTTGATTTTTAAATGCCATCCTACTCAAGCCTATCAAACTAAAAATGGACTTAACTAATTTTGAAGTCTAAAGACTTCTTACATTCATACCTAAAGTCCATGAAATGTAAAAGATAGGTTATGGTATCAATCAAATCAAGTAATAGGAGGGGTTTATAATAAGCATACCCAACAATCTCCCCCTATTTGATTGAGACCATTACCTACTATAACAGAGGCTAATTCATTGTACTTGGTAACATGTTTCAAAAGAAATAAGTTTTATAAAACTCATGTCCCAAGTCAATGCACACACTAAGCCTAAGTCATAGATTTCTATCTTCCTATAAAAGAAAACAAATACAAAGTATAAGATAGAAATATACATTTAGTGCTTTCAAAAATATAAGCATTAAGCATGGAATGCATTTAAACTAAATGTTTAAAACAAATGCACTTAGGGATAAGATAATGAGCTTGAGTGCATTGGTTTCAAAAGAAATGCAATCATTGTTCTTAAGATTTAGAGTGATACAATGATATGCCATCATAAACTAAAGCAAGTTTCAAAGTGACATCCAAAATAGACATAAAGCTAAAATTGTTCAAAACAAAAGAAAGGATAGAATAAAACACAAGGCAGTGCGGTCAAACTGTTCTTGCGGTCAAAAGTAGCTTTACGTTCAAAAGCTAAAGTCCTGGGATGTGCACATGAGCTTCTCCTTCACCTTGCCAGCCAATCCTTTGAGTCTCCACTGCTTGGGCTTGTGCTTGGTTCTGAACTTGAGCTTGAAGAACCAAGTCATTTTCTGGAGCTTCTGAGTTGATCACATAGAAGTTGACTGATTCTTCTTCTCTTAGATTAGGTTGGGGTGGCAAGACTTCAGGTAGGAAAAATTCAGACCCTTCAACACCAACATTTCTTAACACATTTCGAAGGGTTGTTATTTCCTCATTGACAACATCACTTAGATTCTGAATGTTACCAGCAGCAAAAGATTTGAGATCATCAATTTTGTTGGTCTGGTGAGTGATGCTATCAGTGTTAGACTTAACACTTAATTTCATCTTCTTCAATTTCTTCAAGGTAAGAGCAATGGTGGCTTGAAGAGAAGCATCAATTTGCTTGGTTATTTCCTTTGTAACTTCTTTTTCGTAACCTTGAATGGCGACCCACATGACGCCTTTGTCATGAGCTAAGGCATTGGACACTTCGCTGCTAGCCTTCATCATTTCATCAATGACAATTTGCTTGATGGCATGAGGTTGGATCTTTAACCCTTCCTTCAAGACTTCAGTTACCTTGGAAGTTTGAGAAGTGCTTGAGCTGACTTGATTTACGGTCAAATTCTTCATTTCTGCGGTCAAAGAATTTAGAGCCTCTTTCTCCCCCTTAATGGTATCAATCAAAGAGGGGAGGTCTTGAAGAATAGTATGAATACTCTTGACACTTTCCTTAAGTTCATCCTGAGTAATCACGATTTGCGCCATTTGATTTTGAGTATCCAAAACCACATTGGATAAAGTTGCTACGGCCAGAATGAGTTCTTGATTACTATCACTATCAGAGACAACCTTGCTTGGATCAATAGTATCCTCATTTTTCTGAGTTTTATCTGAGGGAGTATCCTGAGGAGAAGATGTAGCTTTGGAATGAGAAGAGCTTGAGAGAGTGTCAAACCTTATGTGAGTGTTTGTTTGACCGGGGACACGGTTAAGATTTGAGTCCAAAACCACATTTTCAGCTTCCTCTTCACGGTCAAAAATTTCTTTGGCTTTTTCACTTTGGTCACTCTCTTCTTCATCATCCTTCTCGGAGGAATCTTTAGAATCTGTCTCTGATGAGTCTTTTTCACTTTCAGACTTCTCTCCTTCTTCTTCTTTATTAGATTTCTCAAGACTTTCCTCAAGCTCAACATTGTCTTTTGATCCTTTCTGAGGAGAGGCAATTCCTACCCATTCATCAAAGTCATCCATAGATGATTTCTTTGTGGGAGAACCAGTTGGAGTCATAATAGGTGAACGTGGAGGAGTTGGAATTTTAACTCGCTTGATCTTCTTGGGACTTGGAGTAGATGGTCTTCTTTTCCTCGCAGCTTTAGGATCGATATAAGCTCCCTCAAGATTTGCATCTTTGGAGGGTTTGGAAGAGGCAAGTGTTTCAAAGATATTTCAATCTCTCAGCATCTTGTTCAGCTAGAGAGGTTTTCCTTTTAAGATGTGGAGATAAGGGTTTGGATGATTTGAGAGGTTGTGCTGCTTTGGTTGATTTTGGAGGATTGATGTTGGAGGAGGGTTTAGAGGATGGGGGTACTTTAGGAGCAACTGGAGTATTTAGAGAGACAGAAGGGGTAGTAGATTTTGACCGAGGCTTCTCATTAATTTTTAAATCCCTTGGCTTCATGTTTCTAGCAATATCGCTTTTCTCGCCTTTGAGAGCTCAGGCATCTTTTCTTTTCCCTTATCTTTAGCTTCAGCACTTTTGACCGTATCATCCTCTTCCTTATTTTGACCGGAACCATTGTCAGGATTAGAAACTTGAGACTTGGAGTGAAACTTTGGAGGAACATATTTCTCAACTGGATTTCTTGTGTGATATAACTTGTATAACGCATCCCCAAAGTAGTTGCGAAAGATTGTTCTCATGGTTCCCTTAGTAAAAGTCTTTGACCGAGCGATCTTTTCAACCAGATGGTCATTGAGCTTAACCTCATCAGAAATCTTTTCAGTGTGCATCAACATGAGAGATACCAATCTTTGTGAGTCCCGTACTTGACCTTCTTTGCGGCCTCATCTCTTTGATAAATGGAAATACAGGCCATAAGTCTCTTGTATATTATCAAAGGCCAATTTAGCTTCTTTCCCAAGTAGATTGCTGCTGATATTTTCCATTGTTCATGGTTGAAGTTAGCATGGTTGCCAGTCTTGCAGAATAGACAATGGTCAACCAGGTAACTGATGTGATACATCATCTCATCAAACTCCTTCCTGGGAACGTTAGTGACATCGCTTCTTCCCACAAGTCTTTTGGCAAGCTTCTCAAGAGTTGGCTCATCCAGCCCAATGGAGCTTTGGAATTGAACTCAAGACCCAAAATATCGGCAATGTCCTCATCATCTCAGAGAGAGGGAATCCAAAGAAATGCAGATTGAATATATTTGTATGGAATTCCATCATCATCCTTGTCTGTCTTCTCTTGTGCAAAATGAAAGAATTGATCTACATAGGCTGGTATGTGAGTAGACTGATCCATGGCAAAGAATGGCAAGATTCCAGAGCTTTCAAGTCGTTTGATTAGATTTCTACCAAGAGCATCCAATTTCACATCATTGACATCAATGATATGTCCAGGAATGAACTGTTTTTCATTCTGAAATAGAAACATTCTAAGTTAGAAAATGAATGAGAATGAATTCATGCGGTCAAAGTTATTGATAAACAATCAAAAATCACCAAGTCCCAAGTGCGGTCAAATCCACACTTACGGTCAAAACTTTGGTACGGTCAAAGTTGGTGTCCGGTCAAAGTTTTGAAGGGATATGCACGGTCAAACTTTGATAGCAAGGATTCATAGAAATGACTAAGTATTGATAAACAATTTAGAGAGCAAGTCATAATGGATCTAAAGGCACTAACAACAATGAATAATTAATGAAACCAAAATATACATTAAAACGAAGAAATGTGTATGAACACACGAAGAACATACGAAGAACACGATGAACACTAAAAACCCAGATTTCCAGAAATACATGAAAATGCATATAATTTGTAAGACCAAGATCTGGGAGTTCTTAGGAACAACATTTGAACAACAATTTATCAAAACTATGCTTAAGAAACGCTGTAATCAACAATGGGGGTTCTAGAAAGTCGTACCCAACAATGGTGTTTTTTTTTTTTTGAACCTAACTCAAATTAACGGAGGAAACAAGAGGTGAATGTATAATCATGAGTATAAACAATATCTAGGAACAAATCAGATGAGAAAAATCAAAGACAAAAACAATTACAAATTAAGAATTTTGAAATACCAAGGGTTTGAAACTTATCGAAAACTCAAAAAAATATTATGGTTCAGAAATTCTTACCATCACGAATACGTAGGGTTTGCTAAGATCAGGTGATTGTTCTTCACTCGGATTAGAGGATTTGGAGTTTTTGGAGACTTTCACAACTTTGGGATTCATTTTATAGTAGAATCGAAGAGAGAGAAAAAACGTAGTGAGAGAGTAGAGAGAGAGAGAAGGACGACAGAGTATATGGAGAGGTGGCTGCAGATTTTTGTTGGTTTGTGAAAATGGTGGGGGGGTAGTGGAGTGAAGGAATGGGGAGGAGTAGTGGTGGAGATGTGTACTGCATTAACCACTGGTTATTGCTTACAGAGTCCTTTCAACTCCTTCTTGTTAACCAATGAGGGCGGAGCAAAAGATTGAAGAAAGACAAAATTGTCCCTTTTATAGAGAATTTGAATTAAATGAAAAAAACGAGGGAAATATAATTACAAAAGTACCCTTTTTGCAATTATCATGTCTCAAGAGAGACAAGTTCCAAGTGATATGAAAATAACCTAAGTTAAAAACTTTTTCAGAGATACATACTTGAGCGGTCAAAGTGGTGATTCATTTGACCGTGTAAGGCTTCTACAAAGCCTTAGAACAATTTGGATGAATCTTATGCGGTCAAAGTTAATATCTTTGACCTTAGGATGAAATGCGGTCAAAGTCACATACTTTGATTTAAGATAGACTTCTCCAAGACTTGGTGTTGAAAACTTGATTCTTCATGCGGTCAGATTAGTCATGCGGTCAAAATCATATACTTTTGACCGTAGGAAGGAATGCGGTCATATGAGACATGAGGCAAATGTATGCTAAGGACTATTGACCTGTTCTTAAACATGAGCTTAAAACACACAATTGTTAGTTAAACAAATATGGACAAGTTTTACTTGAGTTCTAACATACCCATTTCTCCTCTTAAGAACACGAATCTCTTGGAGTCTAGAGCCTTGGTAAGAATATCTGCAATTTGATTGTCAGTACCAATATGCTCTAAATGAATGTTACCTTTTTCAACATGATCCTTGAGAAAGTGATATTTGATATCGATGTGTTTGGTTTTAGAGTGCATAACAGGGTTGTTTGATACTGCAATGGCTGATGTATTGTCACAATAGATTGGACAATTTTCTTCATGAACGCCATAGTCAACTAGTTGTTGCTTCATCCACAGTATCTGACAACAGCAGCTCCCAGCAGCGATGTATTCAGCCTCCGTTGTTGAGACAGACACTGAAGCTTGTTTCTTGCTGGCCCATGAAACAAGTCGATTTCCAAGGAAATGACAAGTTCCACTGGTGCTCTTCCTGTCAATTGTGCAGGCTGCATAATCTGCATCTGAGTAACCTATAAGATCAAAAGATGGTTCTTTGGAATACCAAAGCCCAAGGTTAATAGTCCCAGATAGATAACGAATAATACGTTTTACAGCTATAAAATGTGCTTCTCTAGGGTCTGCTTGATAGCGAGCACAAACGCAAACACTGAACATGATATCTGGTCTACTAGCAGTTAGATATAGTAAGGAGCCAATCATACCTCGATACAACGTTTGATCGACTTTCTTACCTTTCAAGTCTTTGTCTAACTTGTTACCTGTAGCCATAGGAGTGTCGTATGCTTTTGCATTTTCAAGTCCAAATTTCTTGATTAGGTCTTTTGTGTATTTTGCTTGGCTAAGGAAGATGCCTTCATCACATTGTTTGATTTGGAGCCCAAGGAAGAAAGTGAGTTCTCCCATCATGCTCATCTCAAATTTACTTTTCATGAGCTTCTCAAAACGCTTACACAAAATTTCATTAGTAGAGCCAAAAATGATATCATCAACATATATTTGAACAAGTAGAGTATGATCATTATATTTGGCAATGAAAAGAGTTGTGTCGATTTTACCTCGTTTGAAGCCCTTTTCTAAAAGAAATTTAGATAGAGTATCATACCATGCTCTTGGAGCTTGCTTGAGTCCATACAAAGCTTTTTGGAGTTTGTAGACATGATCAGGATGTTTGTTGTCTTCAAATCCAGGAGGTTGTGCAACATAGACTGTCTCTTGAAGTTCACCGTTGAGAAATGCGCTCTTTACATCCATTTGATAAAGCTTGAATCTTTTGAAGGAGGCATAAGCTAAGAAAATTCTAATAGCTTCAAGTCTTGCAATGGGGCAAATGTTTCATCGTAATCGATTCCTTCTTCTTGTCTATATCCTTGTTCAACCAACCTTGCTTTGTTTCTTGTGATGCTTCCATTCTCTTCCATCTTGTTTGAACACCCATTTTGTACCAATTACTCCTTGATCCTTTGGTCTTGGAACTAAGGTCCAAACTTTACATCTTTCGAATTGGTTGAGCTCTTCTTGCATAGCCACAACCCAACTTGAATCTTGGAGTGCTTCATCAACTTTCTTTGGTTCAATTTGAGATATGAATGAAGTGTATTCATCATAGCGAGAACTTCTTGTACGAACCCCAGAGAACAAATCACCAATGATATTATCAATTGGGTGATCTCTAACCTCATGAATTTCTGGAGGTAAGTCCGGTTGAGTTGTTTGTTGTTGAAGATCTTCAATAGCTACATCATTTGAGCCATCAAAATAAGTGAGTTGAGGTATAGGCTCTATGGAATTTATGGGATTTGATTCATTGCATCATCTTCGAGTGAACATCTTCGGTAGGAACTTCGATGTTGGATTTGAAAAATTTGGTGCGGTTGAAGTTGATGGATTTCCTTGAGTTGAGTGATTTTACGAACTAGGTGCATTTTGAGGAGGGTTACTGTCTCATTAGGCTCGGCAAAATCATCGGCAACATTTGGAGCCAAATGTGGCTCAAGGAGAGAATGTTCATCAAAAGTAACATGAACAGATTCTACTATCTTTAAACTATTTTTATTAAAAACACGAAAAGCTTTAGAGTGTTTGGCATACCCAACAAAAATACCTTCATCTCGCTTTAGGAGCGAATTTACCTCGATGCTCTTTTCCATTATATAGAATAAAGCATTTGCATCCAAATATTTTGAAGAAGGCTATGTTGGGGTTCTTCCTCTCCAAAGTTCATATGGAGTCTTGTTGTAGGTCTTGTTGATGAGAGATCTATTTTGAGTGAAGCAAGGCTGTGTTGGTAGCTTCGCCCAAAAGTATTGTGGTAGCTTAGCTTCAAATGAGCATTGTCTTTCCGGCCTCAATCAACGTTCTATTCTTTCTTTCCACAACTCCATTTTGTTGTGGAACTCCAGCAGATACGTTATGGTCAATACCATGGTTATCACGATCTTGAGCTACACCGTTATTTTTGAATTCGGTTCCATGATCTGATCTAACACTAACGATGTCATCCTCTTTTGTGTTTGGAGCTGTCTAAAGAGAGAGGTCAAAATATCATAACAATCATCTTTGGAGATCATCATTTCGACCCATGTATATCGCGAGTAATCATCCACCACAACTAAAGTGTATTTGCTTCCTCCAATGCTTGCGATGGTGACGGTCCAAACATATCGATGTGGAGTAGTTGCAAACATCTTGAAGTTGAAGGCACGGTCTTGCTGGAGAAAGATGCCTTGGGTTGTTTGCCAAGTTGACATGCAGCACACTTCTTATCGTGGTGATCAGCTACTTTTGGTAGACCACGAACTAGACTTTCTCTTCCAATCTTAGATAGATACTTGAAGTTCAAATGACTAAGTCTTTTGTGCCACAACCAACTATTTTCACTCACACTTTTTGCTACAAAACAAAGATTAGTAAGATTACAAGCGTAATTAAAATCTATAATGTAAACATTATTCTTACGAATCCCTTTGAGCAACGTGACTCGGATGTGCCATCTTTGATAAAGCAATTTGATGAAGTAAAGTTGCAGTGCAATCCTTTGTCACAAAATTGAGATATGGAGAGAAGATTATGCTTGAGTCCTTTGACTAGAGATACTTCTTTTATAGTTAGATTTCCTTTTCGAATGACTCCATATCCAATTGTCTTTCCTTTGTTGTTATCCCCAAACGTTGCGATGGACCATTTTCTTCACGAACATCTTCCGGCAAGGTGATATCTCCGGTCATGTGTCTTGAACGGCCCTTTGTCGAGATACCATTCATTTGAATTTGCCTTGGAAGATCCGGCCATGAAGCGAGGACTGAAAGATAAACATTTAAGAACGAGGTCCCCTTTTATTCTTGGGTCCTAGGGTTAGCACCTTTTGACAACCCACATCTGTTTCACGAAGGAGGGTGAAGTCCTTTTGGATTAGATGCGAATCTCCAAAGGCATTCGGCGGCCTTATGACCATAATTATCACACACGAAACAGTGATGAAAACTACAAGTATCATGTGTTTTTACTAACTCTTTACTTTTCTTAAGAGTTGCATCTTTGTTTGGGAGCGGTGGTTTTAGCTTTGACAAAGGGAACCTGCTGGCTTGACTACGTATTTTCTAGGAGCATTCTTCTTGCTTTTAAAGGCACGAGGAATGGTCGAAGAAGAAGGGCGGTCGGCCTTGCGGTTGCAGACACCACCAATTCCACCGAGGTGGTTGGAGAAGGGATGCGGCCAACTCCATAAGCCATGTTCTCCGAATCATCAATCTCAGAATCCTTTTCTTTTATCTGAGAGTCCTTCCTATACTTTGGGTAGACATAATTGAAATTATGTTGTCCTTTACCCTTAGGATTAGCATGCTTCCTCTTAGGAATTTCATTAGTTAGTTTTGAAATCTCCTCATCCTTTTCACTATCGGATGCACACTTCTCTTCTTCACCGGATCCAAAACCTATACCCTCCTTAATTCCATTGGAAATTTGGGAGTCTATGATTTGATCCGAGGTGGATTTTGACTTTTTCCATCTATCAATAATCTTTTGAAGATCGTTGATTTGAGTAACCAGGTCATCATTGCGAAGTTGAAGCGCAGCAACCTTAGTTTCAAGAATGAGGTTTTGATCTACAAGAGGAGTCATACTTTTGATTTGGCCCTTAAGATTTGAAATTTCGGACCTCATCACAGTTTTCTCCGTCTTGAGTTGAGAAATTTCATCGGTTGCTAGTGATAGAGCTTTCTTAACATTTTCAAACCTTTGGATCATCACTTGACCTTTTTAAACATCTCTTCTTGATCCATGGGGAAATCTCATTAGCCCTTTTTGAAACTTTTGGAGTTGATTTAGCTTTTGAAGATGTTTCATTTTTGGATGGAAAGATGGGGCGAGAAAATGAACAATTTCCAATCTTGGTGCTTGGAGTGAGGTCAAAATTGCTATAGTCCACACTGCTAGCCACAAGCTTGGTTTTCCTTGAAATCACCTCATTCCTCTTTTTGAGCGACTCATCGTGAACTTCATCTTACGAGTCACTAGAAGCATCCTCGGCAATGAGGCGTAGATTTACCTCTTCGGTACTCTCATCGCTGTCTTCATCGAATCAGTCTCGATCCAAGTTGCAAGTTCTTTAGAATTCTCTTCTTCTTCAGCAACCATTCCCTTTCGTTGAGAAAATTTCGAGGGGAAAGTTTTCTTTTTCAAATACTCATATTTGGGTTGAGGACACTCTGAAGCAAAATGACCTGGCTTTCTACAATTGTAGCATACGAGGTCACTCTTTTTCTTTGAGTCACTCACCCTTGAAGATGTTCTTTGGATATTTACTTTTTGAAAACGATTTTGAATTTTACGAAATTTTTGAAAACGTTTTACAAACATGGCAAAGTCCTCATCATCCATATCGATGAGAGAAGAAGTTGAAATACTAGGATGCGAGGTAGGCTTTGAGGGTTTCTCCACATGATCAACAACGAGACATAGAAAGTGATTTTCCCTTTCCCTCGACTTCTTCAATATGTTGTAATTTTAACTCATAAACTTTAAGGTTTGCATATAAATTACTAAGAGTCCATGTATTTAATTGTTTTGAATCTTCGAGGGAAGTTGCTTTGTGCATCCATTTGGATCCCAGAGCAGAAAGGAATGTCATGTTAATTTCTTTATCAGTTAAAACTTTACCTAGAGATAAGCAAGCATTTACTACCTCAACATAGCGATCGTAGGTTTGACGTAGAGATTCATTGGGTAGGCTGTTGAAGCTGTTGTATCTCCTTTCAATTTCAAATTTCTTGCTTTCCTTGCATTGATCATCACCTTCGAGATAGTTTTCAATAGAGTCCCACATCTCCTTTGCGGTCTTGCATTTGAGTACCTTCGATAGGTTGAAGTGGGTAATGTTAGGAAATGATATGTCCGGCTTTGCTATCTAATGCAACATACTTTCTTTCTTCGTCGGTCCATTCTGTCTTGACTTTTTGACTTCAGGAACTTCGGTATTGGTAGTTGCATCAGTATTGGCTTTCATTGGAACAAAAGGTCCATCGTTGATACAATCAACTAGCCTTTCATCTATTGACTCTAAATGAATTAGCATTCGAGCTTTCCAGATATCGAAGTGATCTTCATCCAACATAGGAATGTGTGAATAGTTAATCGTTGCCATAGCTTTTGAAGTTGCCATGACGAATCGGCACCCAAATTTGTTAAGCTTGAAAAAGCAGAGAATAGTTTTATAAAGGTGTTTGGCTTTGATACCACTTGTTGGTCCCAAAGGTACAACAAGGGTAAAGAAAATAGCTAGAGGGGGGGGGTGAATAGCTATGTAAACTTTTTCGACCCTTGTCAAAATTCGACCAAGTACTTACTAGATTTGATAGTGAGTACAATCTATGATTCACTATCAAGATAGAGTAAAATGCACAGCGGAAGTTTTTCTAAGTAAGAGAGTGGTCAAAATGGGTTTGGTGGCCAAAAATATACTTTGTGATCAAAGTAGAGGTTTTGCGGTCAAAGGGAAGATTTTGTGGTCAAGGCGAGTTTGTGGTCAAAATCTAACTTTGTGAATCAACACAAGATTTTTGTGGCCAAAGTAAGTTTGTGGTCAAAACTTAAGATTTGATAAGGAAAACAAACTTGGTTGAAAGAGATGTGGATTCAAAGAGCTAAGGCAATAACAACATATAAACACAATTCACACAAGTAATATGAAATTTGGAAGATAAATGCAGAAAGTAAAGAACACAAGTATTTGGAGAGGTTCAATCGTTAAAGATCTACGTCCTCTACCAAGATGGTTAGTCTTGGATTTTCAAATGGGGTTTATATTGATTCCTTGCTTGTTACAGATTATCAAGTGAAAAGCTTGAATCAAAAACCTATTTCTATGAAGAACAAATCCTAGACTAAAACCAGTGTTTCCCTAATGATATAATCTATGTGATTAAATCAAAGGGGTGTGTGTGTGATTCAAGAATCAAAAGCTCTTTAATAATCTAAGTGATTAGAGCACGATGAGTCTTGTTTGTGTTTACAAGGCTTGAGATTCAGGCTTGGATATTTTCTTGATAGCTTGAAGGAGGTGCTTGAAGATGCGAATGATTCTGGAAATCTTGCTCTTGATCTTCAACACTTTTCTTAGTGACAACAAAGGTTTTTCTCTTGTATTCTCAGTAAATCTCAGACAATCTCCAAGATGAATCACAAGGGCTATTTATAGCCTTGGCTTGGGCTACTAGCCGTTGGAGAGTCTTGGAGACAAAGTTTCAAGGACAAGTATTGTTGAAATCTGATTGGTGCACGTTTTATCCTTGTCCTTTTGTTGCAGAAGGTAGTGGAGAGCTTGTACTAAGTATCCGTTAGATAACAGCTGTCTCCTCTTTGAATTTGAAACTTTGCAATGGTATAATCTTGTTTGAACCTTGGATTTAACCATGGTTGATTATACCTAACCTTTGTCGTTTTCTTCAAGTCTTCAAATCAAGCTTCAAGCGAGTTGCGGTCAAAGGGAAGTTTGCGGTCAAACTTTATCATTTTGCGGCCAAAGGTTTGCCTTGCGGTCAAACTGATCCTTGCGGTCAAAATGATGCTTCCGGTCAAAAATGAACCTTGCGGTCAAAGTGATTCTTCCGGTCAAAAATGATCCTTGCGGTCAAAATGATCATTACTTGGTTAGTTTTGATTTTTGACCTTACCTTTGATAATGAGTCTTTGAAGTTGATTTTTAAATGCCATCCTACTCAAGCCTATCAAACTAAAAATGGACTTAACTAATTTTGAAGTCTAAAGACTTCTTACATTCATACCTAAAGTCCATGAAATGTAAAAGATAGGTTATGGTATCAATCAAATCAAGTAATAGGAGGGGTTTATAATAAGCATACCCAACATGCCTACTTGCCAGCGGGCCAAGCCCGGCTCGGCCCGTTCATTTACCCAATGTCCGGCCCGCACCGTTTGCCCGTCTGGCTGGGTTGGCGGGTTTGGGCAGGCTTTTCCATTTTTTTTTTTAAACAAAAGATGAAATTTTGTTGCTAGGTCGTCGCCCGGAAGCGACGCGCCATCTCTTCGCCCAGGGGTGGTGTCAAATATGCAAGGGTGTGCTACACTTCAAAGACCTGGGTGTAGTGATAAGTATGCAAAGGTTGCTAGGTCGTCGCCCGGAAGCGACGCGCCATCTCTTCGCACGAGGGTGGTGTCAAATATGCAAGGGTTCCCTCATTGCGGACGAGTGCGGGTAAAGAAGCTAGTCCATGGTAGGTGTAAGGATAGTGGGATGCGCTTTGGAACTTGGAACATTGGATCATTGACAGGGAGATCAGCAGAGGTGGTGGAAATTATGAGGAGGAGGAAGATTCACATAATGTGTTTACAGGAAACTAAGTGGGTTGGAGAGAAAGCAAAAGAAATATCGCCTTGGGGTTTTAAGCTTTGGTACTCAGGAAATGATAAGGGTAGAAATGGAGTGGGTATCATTATTGATAAGGAGTATATTAATGATGTGGTGGAAGTGTACAGGAAGAGTGATCGAATTATGGGCATTAAACTGGTGATACGTGATGAGATTATAACTATTATTTCCGCCTATGCACCACAAGTAGGGTTGGATGCATCTATTAAACAAGTGTTCTGGGAAGATTTGGAGGAGGTAGTGCAACGAGTACCTAGTGGTGAGAAATTAGTGATTGGTGGTGATCTGAACGGACATGTGGGGTCTAGTCGATATGGCTTTGAGAGCTTACATGGAGGTTTTGGTTTTGGAGAGAGGAATGAAGCAGGAAATAGTATCCTGGACTTTGCGTTGGCATATGACTTGAGTATAATGAACACTTGGTTCAAGAAGAGAGAATCTCACTTGGTGTCCTATAGGAGTGGAGGTAATGCGAGTCAGATTGACTTCTTCTTAGTAAGAAATACTTGTAGAAAGAGTTATACAGATTGCAAGGTTGTTCCGGGTGAGAGCACGGCAACTCAACATAGACTGGTGGTACTTGATTTTCGAAGTAAGAGAATTTCGAGGAAGAGAAAATCACAGGTAGACCCTAGAATCAAGTGGTGGAGACTTCAAGGGGAAAATCAACCGAAATTTGTAGCTAAGATGGTCGATACCGGTATTTGGGCGGATAATATGGAGGATATGGATATAGATTCGACTTGGACTAAGATGGTACATACCATAAAGGAGGTGGCGAAAGAAGTCCTTGGAGAATCTAGAGGAAATGGGCCACCAAGTAAGGACACATCATGGTGGAACGAGGAAGTAAAACAAGCAATAAAGGGCAAGCGAGAATGCTACAAATTATTGGGGAAATGTAGGAGCGACAAGAACTATGAGAAGTAAAAGGAAGCTAGAAGAGATGCTAAGAAAGCTGTAAGAGACGCAAGAGCAAAGGTGAATCAGAAACTTTATAATAAGTTGGATACAAAAGAAGGGGAAAAGGACATCTACAGACTCGCTCGTATGAGGGATAAGAGGACACGAGATATTGGGACAGTTAAATGTGTGAAGGATGTAGACCAAAGAGTTTTAGTCGGGGATAAAGAGATAAAAGATAGATGGAGTTCGTACTTTGATAACTTGTTCAATGGCGGTCAAGAGCAGGATGTTGGAGATTTAAATATCTCTTCGAGTATGGTTAATCGAGATTTTATGCGGAGAATTCGAAAGAGTGAAGTGGAAATGGCAATGAAAAAGATGAGATTGAAGAAAGCCGTTGGACCGGATGGTATACCAATTGAGGTTTGGAGATGTTTCAGGGAGAGGGGAGTAGATTGGTTAACAACGCTATTTAACAAGATATGGAGAGTTAACACAATGCCATTGGAGTGGCGGAAGAGTACTTTGATCCCTTTGTATAAGAATAAAGGTGATGTCCAAGATTGTGCCAACTATCGGGGGATCAAACTAATGAGCCATACTATGAAACTTTGGAAAAGAGTGATTGCACAAAGGCTGAGAAAAATTGTGGATATTTCGGATAACCAATTTGGGTTTATGCCAGAAAGATCGACTATGGAGGCAATATATCTTGTGAGACAAACCATGGAGAAATATCGGGATCAAAAGAAAGATTTGCATATGGTTTTCATTGATTTGGAGAAGCCATATGATAAAGTGCCAAGAGAGGTACTTTGGTGGGCATTAGCAAAGAAGGGTGTTTCAAAGAAATATATTGATATTATCAAGGACATGTATAATGGAGTTAGTACTTGTGTACAGACTAGTGTTGGAAAAGGCGAAGAGTTCCCTATAAAGATTGGAGTGCATCAAGGTTCCGCACTTAGCCCCTTTCTTTTTGCTTTGATAATGGACGAATTGACGAGGTCACCCAAGATGATATACCAAAGTGTATCTTTGTTCGAGATGATATTGTGGCCGATTGATGAGACAAGAGAGGGTGTTGAAAGTAAATTGGAGTTGTGGAGACACACTTTGGAATCTCGAGGTTTTCGATTAGCGAAGCAAGACTGAATATTTGGAGTGTAAGTTTAGCGAGTTGGAAGTAGGGAGGAGGGCGGTCACATTTGATGGAAATATTATCCAAGCTTCTGAGTTTTATCGCTATCTTGGATCCATTATCCAAAAGGATGGAGAATTAGATAGAGATGTGGCTCATAGGATTAAAGCAGGTTGGTTGAAGTGGAAGAGTGCTACAGGGTTTCTATGTGATCGCGGCATGCCCAATAGATTAAAGGGAAAATTCTACCGCACGGCAATTAGGCCGGCATTGCTTTACGGCACTGAATGTTGGGCCGTGAAACAGTGTCACGTGCATAAGATGAATGTGGCGGAGATGCGTATGCTTCGATGGATGTGCGGTCATACAAGAAAGGATCGGTTGGGGAATGAGGTGATCAGAGGTAAAGTAGGAGTTGCGCCCATTGAGGATAAAATGAGGGAAAATCGTCTACGGTGGTTTGGACATGTGAGAAGGAGACCGAGTGATGCACCGGTTAGGAGGCCGGAACAGTGGAGAAATGATAAAATGGCGAGGGGTAGGGGAAGACCCAAACAAACTTGGATTAGAGTAATTGAAAATGATATGAATTTACTTGGATTTGATGAAAGTATGGTGTTGAAGAGGCCGGAGTGGAGGGCAAAAATCCATGTGGGGGTTGATTTTTTTATTTTTTTATTTTTTATTTTTTTATTTTTATTTTTTTTTATTTTTTATTTTTTTATTTTTTTTCAATTTTATTTAATTTTATTTTTTTATTTATTTTTTTCACGATAACATATGAGGATTCATGTTAGCCGACCCCAAATTATTTTGGGACTAAGGCTTTGTTGTTGTTGTTTTAAACAAAAGATGAAATGGGGTGAAGGGGATTTGAACCCTGGTCCCTGGTGCTGGTGGGATGAAAATGAAATTAACTAGCTGCTGCTTACCAATTGGACACAAGCCTATTGCTGATAAGTATTCAAATTTTAAATATTTTATTAAATTTTTAACAGTTTTTATTAAGTTCTTATCTGTGTATTAACTTATTTTTTTTTATTTTTATTTTTTGATAGAAAATACTAATTTAGATGTTTGTTAATACTGATTTTTTTTTCAAAAAAAATTTATAAAAAAAAGTTAAGAATTTTTAAAGAAATAAAACTTAACGAAATTAAAATAAACGAAAGTATATAAAAGAAAAAGGGACGGTACCCTTAAATTTTATTAATTAAAATAAAATTACAAGAGGGGGACAACCAACTTTATCCTTTTATAAATAAGGGTGGACATTTAGGAGCCTTAACCTCAACTAACTAGGAAAACAATCTAGGAAAATACAAGAAAATATTAAACATAGTCTTAATTAAACAATCTAGGAAAATAAAAGAATAATAAAATGCAACAAAATAGGAAACATAATTTTAATTAAACAATCTAGGAAAACAAAACATTAAAATACAAATGATTTTCTCCGTTCATAGATTTGAAAACTTTCTAGTTTCCATCCAAATCCAAAGTATAATCCCCATCAAGGTTGTCTTCGTCTGCGCTCGATTCGCTGTCATGTTGAAGCTCTCGATATTACATTTTGAATGAATAAGTATATTTGAGCAATAATAATAAAATTGACAACAATTATAGATAATAATAAAATACACAATAATAGAGCCAACTTAAAAATATAAATTTACCTTAACAAGGGGTTGATGATTTATTTTCAAATATAACTTGCCCAACAACTATCTTTGAGAGAGATTGAGTCAGTGAACTAGTGAAGGAGTTCCTGATAGAACTTTTGGTGTGAAAAATACTACCCAAAGCATCACCTATTTATACTAAAACATATTACATTTTGGACCAAAAATAACCCCAAAAAAATTATTGTGGAGGGGCTAAAATGTCAAAAAAAAAAATGAAAAAAAATTGAAAATTAAAAACTAAATCTATCGACCTGACTTAGATAAATATTATGGCCCATTTTTTTGAAAATTACTATTTAAATGACAATGTATTTCATTTTTGAGGAAAAAAAAAGGAAAAAAGACTGTTTTTCAATCTTCAACTGGGCAGAATATGGCGGGCTGGCGGGCATGGGCTTAACGGGCCTAAAAGCCCGGCAGGCTTGACCCGACCTGTTGGTTAATTATCAAGGCCTGGTCCGCTTGTGGAGGCAGGCTGGGCTTGGCAGGCCTTTTAGGCGGAGAAGGCAGGCCACGGGCTAGCAGGCTGGCAGGCTGCCCATGAGCTTCGGCCCATTTAGTTCATCTTCAACAAAATTGATACTTGAAAGTGTCTTTAATGGAGATTGAACCGTTGACCTTTCCTATAAAACGAGATATACCAGATGTTGATTGAGCAACAACTCTTCGGCAAACTTCATCAAGACTTAAACTTCAATTAATTTGTGTTTCCCTCAACATTTAGAAACTCAAGCAAAAAAAAATGACACAAAGTAATCCTCTGGCAATTTTACCCAAGAACCCGCCAACCCACCCAACTACTGAACCTATAAATTACCCAATCCGACCTATCTCAATAAAATAAAAAGGTTCAAATAGATTATCCATTTGAACTCACAAAATCATGGGTTAAAAAGGGTTAAATCTGTCAACCTTTTTAACCCGGTCATCTAACGCAACGACTAAATCAATCTTACGTAATTACACCTCTTAATTTCGTCTGTCAATCGTCTACCCCTTTTTCTCTCTCAATCTGACCCCTCTTTCTTTCTCTTTTTTTTTTTTTTTTTTGATACCTGTGTTCCCAGCTTCGCCGGACTAATCCTGGACCACCAGGTACCGACCCCTCAGTATGCTGGCGGAGGTAAATCGAGGAATGTGCCCTATGCAGCCAGGGTGACAGTACCCCTTATACTCCAGAGCCCCAAGAGAGCCCTCCTACAAGGCATTTACATCACTTTTACATCACCACGGCCGCTCCACTGCCCGCCGAGGCAATTACATCACTCTTACAACACCAATTGGCTGCTCCAGCTGCTCCTGCCAAGATTCGAACTCCCCACACTGAGGATACAAGCCCAGCAATGCTGCTTCCTTAACTGCACGGATGTGCCCCGGAGGACTCCAAAGGACCCTGAAACCCAAGGTAGGAATTAAACCACAGAAATTCCCCTTGAGGGGAATCGAACCGGTGACCTCCCCTTCGGGAAGTCACCAACATACCATTGGGCTAAGGCCACTTTGGTACCCCCCTCTTTCTTTCTCAATCCATCGATCGTCGACTCCAACCTAGAAGAAACTTGACTGGATCACTGGGATTTGAGTAGGATTCAGAGGGGAAAGATTGAATTGAGTTGATCAAATAACAAAGCTTCAATTCAACCCCTCTCTCCCAATCCCTGAACCTATGAAATTCCAATTCCATACCCATTTTTTCCTTCCCCGCATCCACTTCTCTTCGTTCAATATCAAAATCCCAATCGCTTGCCCCGACACTGACAACAGAATCAAATATTTAGAGTTGGCACTCGATTTCTCAAGAAAGGTCAAAAAAACTCAGTACCGAATTCAAACAAAAATAGGAGGCTGTCAACAAGAGCACACAGATCTTGGTTACCGAGCTCTGTGATTACCTCAATTTGGGGACAAAGGAATTTAAGAGGAAATGGGGCCAGTTGGATGAAGATGCAAATTAGGTTTGGTGAAAGGGTTTGTTTCAGAATGTGTGGGCGTAGATTTCTTCCCTTATCTGCATACACACGGTTAAATGTATATAGATACATGAGTGTAGATATATACTCCCTCCGTCCCATCCAGCTTAAGAAAAAATGAAATGGCACGGGAATTAAGGAATATTATTATAGTGTTAGGAGAGAGAATGAGTGGAAGAAGTGTTGTGAGTGTGAAAAATTAAATAGGAGAGAGAATGAGTGGGATGAATAGTTAGGAGAGAGAATGTTGTGAGTGTAAAAGTAAAGTAGGAGAGAGAATAAGTGGGGTAGAAAGAGTATAAAAATAATAAAAACTTTTCAGTTTTGGAATTTTTAAGATCGACGGGACGCCCAAAATGAAAAGTTTTCTTAAGATCAGTGGGACGGAGGGAGTATATAGAGATACATGAGTGTATGTATTGTAGAGAGAAATTGATGTGAGAGAGAAGGACGTAGTCACGCAGGCAATGTAAATTGTAGGGCTAATTTAAAAAAAAAATGTTTCTGACATGTCGGGTTGACCCGATTCAACTAGAGCCGTCAAGTTGGGATGGTCCAGTCGGGACGTTCCGTCTCGCAATAGATTTGGGACGAGATGGGACAGAGTATTTTAGTCTCGTCCCGTTTCGTCCCGTCCCGTCTCATCCCGTTCCCGTCGGGAAAACATGGTGCGGTCCCGCCCGTCCCGCATATCTCAAGCCCTATGATGATTTTTCAACAATTGAATTTATTTGACATATTAGCTGTCAGTGACTCTTGCAAAGAAAAATATTATACTGAGTTGCATCACATCCCAAGTAACCTTTAAATTAAGAACCTTTGTCAAAAGGTAGAAAGGCAGCATAAGTTGAGACTGATAAAGAGAACAGGAAAGAAATACCTGCAAGCTTTACATTAAGCCCTTACGAGCTACTGTTACAATATCTTATAGCAGTGATCAATCCTTCCTAGTGGCTCGTTCACCGCAAAAAGCCCCAAGACACTTGCTCATTTATAACAAAAACAGATTTTTCAGATACCTGTATTTACATCACTTTCAGGACCTTAAAGGTGAAATCACTTTCAGATACCTATTTTCTGTTCTAAAATGCTTGATTTTGGCCTTCTCATGGCCTTGACGCCTAGTCAACGCAACAGGTCCCGGCGTCCCGCATGAGTCCCGCATGAGTCCCGCGGGATCCCGCGTCCCGCAAATGGGACGGGATGGGACGGAGTATTTTAGTCCCGTCCCGTCCCGCTCCCGCTCCCGTCGTGGGACAACATAATTTCGTCTCGTCCTATTCCGTATTTCCGAATTGACAGCTCTAGATTCGACCCAATAAATCTGATCCCGAAAGCTAAATGGGTTGTGATAGGTTTTACCCATCTGATCTCATGACCCATCTAAACCTATGACTTGCCTTAACCCCGCTCAGCCCAATACATAAATACAAATACACAAAACATTAATAAATATTACTAAATTTCTTCTAATAAATGCTAATAAAAACTAGGAGAAAATTACTAATTCATGCAACGTACTTAACTTTAACTCTAGTTTTCAAATAATAAAATGTATTTTTTAGTGATAGATATGTTTAACGTAGTTTTGCATTTATTATCAAATAATTCAACAAACTGTTGGAAAAATAGGTGTGTTTGAAGGAAATAATGGATTATTTCCTAAATGGGTTGTTTGTTAAATGACCAAATTGATTGTTGGGTTGTGTTCTACTCCATGAATACATTGAAATCATATATTCATTTGTCCAAAATGGTTGAGGGATGAATGAGATATTAATGCTCAAAGTTAGTGGGTTGTAAATGGGAAAATGAAGTTATCCCACATTGGAAAAAGATGGAAAAGTGGCTTAGTTTATATACTCCTACACTTGAGTAGGGAGTAAGATTGTGGTACATAAAGGCTCTCTCTCGCGCACAGGTGCGCAGGGGGGTGCAAATCATGGACCGAAATAGGCTTCGGGCTACCGAACTCATGTGCATGCGCGTCCTGCGGACACGAATGTAGCTCCGAAATTGCCTGTCCGCGCAAGCCCACTTTTTGCAATTTTTTTTAAACTTGACCCACTCAGAATCGGGCGCTAGGATATGGTTGAATCAGAGGCTGTCGAGCATCAAGAAGCCTCGAGCATCGGCAACTTCGAGCATCACAGCATTCGAGCATCACGCCTTCGAGCATCGTGGCATCGAAGATCCGGGCATCAAAGATCCGGGCACCGCAGCGTGGCATCAGCAGATGCGTGCCTCTTATGATTTCAAACGTATGTGTAACTCGCCGCAATAATGAGTAATTAAGAAAATTAAAAGAGCTTTTAATTTTCAAGCAGTTTTGATTTCCTTGGCAACTATATAAAGGAAAGAACAGCAACAACACGAGACACACTGATTTCCAAAATCTCTCAACATTTCATTTCGTAGCATATTGATAATTCTTCCTTTGGCCTCCTGCATTTTGCATCGTGGTGATATTGTCCAAGCATCTGATTTCAGTTCGCCGGAGGTACAATTGTGCTGTAACCATCCGGTTAATCCGTTTCATCCTGGGAGGCAATCGTTCCGTACAATCTCAAGCACAACGTGGTGAGGGGGCGAAATTTGTCTTAAGGAGAGTGTGAATTCACACGACTCGGACGTCTTCGACAAATTTGTTTAATTCTCTTTTTCTTTTATATTTTCTGTTTTAAAAAGTTTTCTGTAATTTCCTGCTGATTTTGTAATAGTTAGTCCAACAATCTTAAGACAAATTTACTGTCTCTTCGTTGGAAGGAAAACTATTTAAAACAGTGAGCTAAACTTGTTTGTTTTGTTTCAGATGGCTACTCAATCAAACGTGGAAACCAACGCTGGGAACAACTCCGAGAATCCTCGTGTGGAGGAAGCGCTTCGTGTGGAAACCAACTCTCAAAGGGTGGTTGTCCAAACTGTTTCGAACCATCATGGTGAGAAACCGGAAAAGTTTGTTGGCCAAGACTTTAAAAGATGGCAACAAAAGATGCTTTTCTATTTGACTACCTTGAACTTGGCGAGATTTCTTAAGGAAGATCCGCCACAGTTGGGTGAGAATGAGACGGATGGGCAAGCCATCTCGGCTCTTGATGCTTGGAAGCATTCCGAGTTTCTTTGCAGAAATTACATCCTCAATGGATTGTCGGATATGCTATACAATGTGTATAGTATTAAGAAAACTGCAAAGGAACTTTGGGAGTCCTTGGAATATAAGTATAAGATCGATGACGCGGGCACAAAGAAATTCATTGTGGGCCGTTTTCTCGATTACAAAATGGTGGACTCAAAAACTGTTAAAAGTCAAGTGGAAGAGTTGCAAATAATAATCCATGAAATTCATGCCGAGGGGATGGTAATTAGTGAAAACTTTCAAGTGGCGGCAATAATTGAAAAGTTGCCTCCCGCTTGGAAAGATTTCAAGAATTATCTTAAACACAAACGAAAGGAAATGAATGTTGAAGCGCTTGCTATTCGTCTTCGAATTGAGGAAGAGAATAGAATTGCGGAGAAGAAGTTGAATAATCTTCTTGTGGCGAAAGCCAATGTGGTGGAGCATGTTGATAGCTCCAAGGCCAATGGCAAAGCCAAAGGCAAGTTTGGTCCCAGAAAGGGTGGTTCTAGTTTGAAACCAAAGGGAGGAATCTCCAAGAAAAAGTTCGGTGGAACTTGTTACAATTGTGGCATTGTGGGCCACAAGTCTTCCGAGTGCAGAAAGCCAAAGAAGCAAGCAAACATGGTTGATGTCATCTCTAATGAAGTTTCCGATATGCACTTGGCAGCGGTAATTTCTGAGGTGAATTTGGTGGGTTCAAACCCAAATCAGTGGTGGATTGACACCGGTGCTACTAGGCATGTTTGCTCAAACAAGGAAATGTTTAGTAGTTTTGAAGCCCTTGAAAATGGTGAGAAATTGTTCATGGGAAATTCTGCCACCTCCGATGTGAAAGGTCAAGGCAAGGTGGTGCTGAAGTTGACTTCCGGGAAAGAGTTGACTCTCAACAATGTGCTCTATGTGCCCGAAATTCGGAAAAATTTGGTGTCCGGATCGCTTCTGATCAAGCATGGGTTTCGTGTTGTGTTTGAATCTGAGATGGTTACTTTGTCTAAAAGTGGAATGTTTGTAGGCAAAGGTTATGTTTGTGATGGTATGTTTAAGCTTAGTGCTATGGTTGTTAAAGGCAATGTAATGGCTACTAAGCCTAAGGTGAATGAGATGAATAAGAATAATTCTTCCGTTTACTTGCTTGAGTCTTCCAATTTGTGGCATGGTAGACTAGGACATGTTAACTATGATACTATACGTAGATTAATTAACATGAATTGCATACCAAAATGTAAAATAGACTACAAACATAAATGTGAAACTTGTGTAGAGGCAAAGTTTACAAAACCTCCGTTCCATTCGGTTGTAAGAAATAATGAACCACTTGAGTTGGTTCATACGGATTTATGTGACTTCAAGTCAACACAAACACGAGGGGGCAATAAGTACTTTATGACTTTTGTTGATGATAGCACAAAATATTGTTATGTGTATCTTCTCAAAAGAAAAATGAGGCTATAGAGAAGTTTGTTCTCTATAAAAATGAAGTTGAAAATCAACTCAACCGGAAAATAAAGGTCATAAGAAGTGATCGTGGTGGTGAGTATGAATTCCCTTTTGAAGGTATTTATGCTCAACATGGGATAAAACATGTTACAACACCACCATAAACCCCACAATCCAATGGAGTTGCCGAGCGGAAAAATCGGACTCTAAAGGACATGATGAATGCCATGTTAATAAGTTCGGGGTTACCGGATAACATGTGGGAAGTAAACCACTAGGATATAGGTGGATTTTTAAAAGGAAAATGAAGACGGATGGAACAATTGACAAGTATAAGGCAAGACTTGTAATTAAAGGTTACAAGCAAAAGGAAGGCCTTGATTACTTTGATACATATTCTCGGTTATTTAGAATAACATCCATAAGAATTCTTGTACTTGCAATAGCCGCATTCAAGAATCTTGAAGTACATCAAATGGATGTTAAAACAGCCTTTCTAAATGGGGATTTAGAAGAGGAAATTTACATGGCGGGAGAAGGATTTTCTCGGGGCAAGAAAATAAAGTAGTTAGTAAAGTCATTATATGGCTTAAAACAAGCACCAAAACAATGGCATCAAAAGTTTGATCAAGCCATGATGGAAAGTGGATTTAAAATAAATGAATGTGACAAATGTATCTATGTTAGAGACACGGGAAATGGCTATGTCATTTTATGTCTTTATGCAGATGACATGCTTATCATAGAAAGCTGTGATAAAATGATAAAATCCACTAAAGATATGTTGAACTCAAAGTTTGACATGAAAGATATGGGGTTAGCCGATGTAATCCTTGGCGTGAAAATTTCAAGAATGTCAAATGGACTTGCTTTAAGCCAGTCACATTATGTGGATAAAATTCTTGAGAAATTCAGCAAGGATGACTTAGCTATTGCTAGAACCCCAATAGACATGAGTCAACATCTATCAAAGAATAGAGGTGACACAGTTTCTCAAGTTGAATACTCGAGAATCATTGGAATTCTAATGTACTTGATGAGTTGTACTAGACCAGATATTGCTTACACGGTTAGCAAACTGAGTCGGTATACAAGTAATCCCGGAGCGGAACATTGGAATGGTATAGTGAGAGTACTAAGGTACTTAAGATATACTCGCGATCATGCTTTACACTATACTAGACATCCAGCGGTAATTGAAGGGTATAGCGATGCTAATTGGATATCCGATATAAAAGACTCAAGGTCTACGAGCGGATTTGTATTCACATTAGCAGGAGCAGCTATATCATGGAAATCTTCTAAACAAACAGTTATAGCTAGATCCACGATGGAATCTGAGTTTATAGCGTTATATAAATGTGGTGAAGAAGCCGAGTGGCTACGCCAATTTATAGAAGATATTCCAAGATGGACGAAGCCCGTGCCATCAATATGTATACATTGTGATAGCCAATCAGCGATTGGAAGGGCACACAATCATATGTATAATGGTAAGTCTAGACACATTCGTCGAAGACATAATACCATTAGACAACTACTCTCAACTGGCACAATATCCATTGACTATGTTAAGTCAAAGGAAAATTTAGCGGATCCATTAACCAAAGGGTTAAATAGAGAGTTAGTTGAAAGCTCGACGAGGGAAATGGGACTTAAGCCTCTTAAAAGTTAAACACAACGGAAAACCCAATCTAGATGACTGGAGATCCCAAGAACTAGATTCAATGGGACAACCTAACTGTTAAAAGACTTGTAGCGTCACTGTGGGAGAATCAACCCCAAGTCCATTCCTGTTAGTGACATCCCGAAAGGACAAGGATAAGCATATGGCTTTTAATGATTCTTACGCGTCGAAAATTCGAGCGGGGTAAAACGGGTTACCTTTAAGAAATCACCTATGTGAGAGAGAAGTGGGGCCGCTTCGAGGAGAATTGTGTGAGGCTCAATTCTTACACCCTCTCGCAGAACCAGGCGTATGTTCAGGGCCATGATTGAACATAGCTATGAGAATTGAAGTATGTTAGGACGATACTTGTGTCAAGCATATGATCGGCTACACAAAAAGCATAACGATTCAAGGACATCGCGTCTATCGATTTGCGAGTAGAGTAAATATGCTTGTACGAACGAAGATTCAATGGGCATTCCCACATCTTCGTATGCAAGTTTTCGTCTGCCGGACTTTATCACCATTTCCTCATTATTTCCTTCATGTGGGGGGTTGTTGGAAAAATAGGTGTGTTTGAAGGAAATAATGGATTATTTCCTAAATGGGTTGTTTGTTAAATGACCAAATTGATTGTTGGGTTGTGTTCTACTCCATGAATACATTGAAATCATATATTCATTTGTCCAAAATGGTTGAGGGATGAATGAGATATTAATGCTCAAAGTTAGTGGGTTGTAAATGGGAAAATGAAGTTATCCCACATTGGAAAAAGATGGAAAAGTGGCTTAGTTTATATACTCCTACACTTGAGTAGGGAGTAAGATTGTGGTACATAGAGGCTCTCTCTCGCGCACAGGTGCGCAAGGGGGGTGCAAATCATGGACCGAAATAGGCTTCGGGCTACCGAACTCATGTGCATGCGCGTCCTGCGGACACGAATGTAGCTCCGAAATTGCCTGTCCGCGCAAGCCCACTTTTTGCAATTTTTTTTAAACTTGACCCACTGTAACTGGCGCTTAGGATATGGTTGAATCAGCAGCGTCTGAGCATCAGCAGCGTCTGAGCATCAGCAGCTTCTGAGCATCAGCAGCATCTGAGCATCAGCAGCTTCTGAGCATCAGGGCATCAGCAGCATCTGGGCATCAGCAGCATCTGGGCACCAGCAGAGCGTGGGCATCAGCAGATGCGTGCCTCTTATGATTTCAAATGTATGTGTAACTGCCGCAATAACTGCAGTAATTAAGAAAATTAAAAGAGCTTTTAATTTTCAAGCAGTTTTGATTTCCTTGGCAACTATATAAAGGAAAGAACAGCAACAACACGAGACACACTGATTTCCAAAATCTCTCAACATTCCATTTCGTAGCATATTGATAATTCTTCCTTTGGCCTCCTGCATTTTGCATCGTGGTGATATTGTCCAAGCATCTGATTTCAGTTCGCCGGAGGTACAATTGTGCTGTAACCATCCGGTTAATCCGTTTCATCCTGGGAGGCAATCGTTCCGTACAATCTCAAGCACAACGTGGTGAGGGGGCGAAATTTGTCTTAAGGAGAGTGTGAATTCACACGACTCGAACGTCTTCGACAAATTTGTTTAATTCTCTTTTTCTTTTATATTTTCTGTTTTAAAAAGTTTTCTGTAATTTCCTGCTGATTTTGTAATAGTTAGTCCAACACAAACTTCTATTTTTACTTACGGTGCTAAAAAATTAACTATAATGAAGACGTGGTACTGCCACGTCATATTGAATTTGGTGATGTTCACTAACATGACAATGACGTGGTGGTGACGTAGCAATGTCACATTATCGTCCCTGTTAGTTTTTTGACATATTAAGTATAAAAAAAGAAGTTTATTGCATTATTTGAAAACGAATGTAAAAGTATATTGCCCATATCTGTTACTAATGAGTACATTACATTATTTATATAAAAAAATGAAAATAAGTTGCATATGTTGCATACTAGTAAAAGCATGTGTCCAAGGACACGTGTTTTTTTTTTTAATTAAAAAAAAATTAATTTAAAAAAAAAATTAAGGACAAAATGGGAAAGGGACAACTTAGTGAGAGCAAAATAGAAAATTTGACATTTGATGCTATTCATAGTACTGTAGCAAGAACTTTCCCATTTATACTATAGATATTGATCGATTGGTCAAAGTAAAGTACTAAATTATGCTATCCTTGATCAATCATCAATTTTCTCGTCATAAGTTGTTATAGTTTTGATCAATCTCCACTTTCAAAGAAAATTCTACATACAAAATATGCTTAAATATACAAATAAAATTAGCAAGATACAAAAATGAAAAGATAGCAAATTCAAATAGTTGTCAATATTTTCATTTCGTTAAATTTTTGAACAAAGTGTTAATGGTATTTACCAATATTATCAATGTAAGTATATCTAAATTTAGTCCCTAAGTTCAAGGGTATATTTGTGCATTTTGCCTTAAATTTTGTAAGGAGTTTGCATTATTTGTTTGTATAATGTTTATATAATGAAAAATTACAGTTAGAATTCTTACACTTATTTTGGCATTAACAGAAAGGAAAATAAATAAACATAGAATAACTTCTTATATTGCATAGTAATTTTGACTTATTCTAGCAAAGTAATTTGGACTTTTGAGAAATGAGACTATTTGCATTTTGGGGAAATTACCGCTAGATTTTTCACTACAAGTCAAAAGACCAATTAAGACGAGGATTTTGAAATTAGTCCGTCAACAGAATCAAAATTTCACATGTTCCCTCGCTAGTTTAAAGACACGCGTGTCATTAATGGTCAGTCTGTCACACTCTCTCTCCTCCCTCGTTTTTCTTAATTTTTTTCCCTCAAAATTTTAAAATGAAATATCTTATTATTCAAAAGTTAAAAAAAAAATCTAAGAGCACCATTGTGTTTGTATCGTCAAAACGAATCAAACTAGTAGCATCAACATATAATCTAAATCAAATTTGAGAAGTTTACAGTTGTTTCAAGTTCACAATTGTTTTTTAGAAGTTCACAATTATTTTTCATAGTTTTTCAAAGAACAACTAAAAGAATTTCACATTTGATTTAGTTAAGCTCATAACGTTTGCATGAAAATGCCTTCTATTTTACTTAATTCAAAGTTGTTTTAGTTAAGTTCACAATAATTTTTAGTCTTTTATGGCCTCTATTTTTTATTTTTTATGAGATTATTTGACATGTTTGTTAAGTTCACAGTTGTTTTAGTTAAGTTCACATTTGTTTTTAGTTAACTTTACAATTGTTTTTTATCTTTTAATGACCTCTATTTTTGCAATTTTATGAAATTATTTGACATATTTGTTAAGTTCACAGTTGTTTTAGTCTTTTATTTTCTCTATTTTTGCAATTTTATAAGATTATTTAACATATTTGCTAAGTTCACAATTGTTTTTGTTAATTTCATAAAAGAAGCAAAACTATAGGCCATAAAAGACTAAAAACATTGTTAACTTAGCTAAAACAACAATGAATTAAGTAAAATATAATATATTTTCATGTAAAAAATTATGAACTTAACTAAATCAACTATGAAATTCTCTTAGTTGTTCTTTGAACAATTGTGAAAAACATCTGTGAACTTCTATAAAACAACTATGAACTTGTAACAATTGTGAACTTCAGAAATTTGATTCAGATTATATGTTGATGCTATTAGTTTGATTCTTCTTGATGATACGAACACAACGGTGCTCTCGGATTTATTTTTTTGACTTCTGGATGTTAAGATATTTCATTTTAAAGTTTTGAGGGAAAATAAAAAAAAGAAAAACTAGGGAGGAGAGAGGGTGTGACGGCTGGTACACGCGTGAGTATTTATAAATAGAGGACCTGGTGGTCGTTTTCAAAAATATGTGTCATAGGTGGTCGTTTTTTGTTATGATAAGAGACGATTTGATAATCACCCCATTTATTTTCTGCAACAAACAAAAGGATGGAAGAATTTTTTTATTTTTTTTTCTCGCCGAACTGCAACCAAGATTTTTTCAGAAAATTATCGATTTTGAGATTAAAAGCTTAATTAGTTTTTGCTTATACCCAATCTAATTGGGTAAATGACAAATATATAGAACATATTATTGTGTTTGTTACAAATAATAGAACATACTACGAATTGACATTTTAATATAATGTACTTTATCATTTTGTTACATATTATTGAACGTACCCTAACGACATTAAAATGATAACTAAAATGTCAACAAAATAAGAAAAAAATTAACATTCATTAAATATATTTAACATTCATTAGCTTATTTAATGGGTTTGATAGTCTTCTCCATTACCCCTCACACTCCTCAGTTCACCACTCACCATCCACCACCCATCAGTCAGCCCCACCACCATGCCTCCCAATTGGGTCATCGTCACCATTTTCAGATTCCGATAACTATGAACTCCGGTGATACTCCAAATTATTTCTCTTGGTAACCGCAACATCCTTCCCCTTCAACACTATAACTGCCCCAACCATCTCCATCACTACAGCTATTGCAGCCACCATTACCACCACCATAATCACCTACTAGCACCACTACCACAAACTCCATGAAATTCGAATACACACATTCAAAACAAAATAAAACACGTATGTACAAACCCATTTTAAAAGCTCCTATTATTGAAAAAATCCAACAAATCTACCCATCCATAGCTCCTACTCAAATCAACCTTAATTCAAATCTTTTCCAATGAATCGGTACACCTAACCTTTATTCCTTTCTTTGATTCTTCTTTCTCAGCTGAATCCTTTTATTCTTCTTTCTCACCCGAATTCAACGCTTTTTCCGCCCGAATCCAATACTTAGGATTCTAAACTTTTGGTTCTGAATTTTTTATTTGATTTTGACTAGGCCTCGGTCTGATTTTGCTTAGGGTTCAAATTTTGGGTTCGATTTTGAGTTTTTGTTTTGGAATTTCTGGATTTGTATCTGGTGTTCAGCCACCATTGCGTTTGGTTTGAAATTGAGAAAAACTCGAGGGTAGAAATGATATAAGGAAGAAAATGAAAATGATGTTACTTCCTTAATGATTGTTATTTTATTTAACAAGCTGGTTCTTCTCGTTAATAAAAATCAACGTCCTACAACTAAGTTACCTTAATAAATTGTAACTAGATTTAGAAATACTCCCTCCGTCCCACCAAAACTGATACTTATTTCCTTTTTGGTACGTCCCAGCCAAACTGATACTTTCCAAAATGGCAAGAGAATCTTCACTATTTACCCCACTCATTCTCTCTCCTATTTCACTTTTACACTCACAACATTCTCTCTCCTAACTATTCCTCCCACTCATTCTCTCTCCTATTTAATTCTTCATACTCACAACATTTTCTTTCACTTTTTCTCTCTCTTACTTTTCCTTAATCCGCGTGCCCAGAAATTTGGTCTCAGTTTTGGTGGGACCGAGGGAGTACGTTATATTATGTTGTTAATTTATACTCCCTCCGCCCACTTCAAGGTTTCACCTTTTTTTTTGGCCGTCTCATTTCAAGGTTCCCTTCTTTAAATGGAAAGTTTTTCATATATTTATACCCTTATCATTTTCATATATTTACAAAAAAAACCATTCATTATACCCTTATAAAGTTAACATATTTACAAAAAAAATCAATCATTAACTTACTATTTCTCCCACTCATTCTCTCTTCTATTGGTTATAGTTAAATACACGGCCTTAAAAATACAAGGAACAATGCAATTGACCAAAATACCCATTTATATATAAATTTTTTTTCATTTCAAATTCAATCAAACAACGCTCTTCCTCTTCCTCTCCCTCGCTCTGTCTCTCTCTCAGTATGTACACGACACTACGACCAAATACACTGATCGCCATGGCTCGAGTAAAAATTTCGGTCGTCCCTGCCGGAACTTCCGCCGCCGCTACCACCACTGCCATCGCCGCCGCCTCTGCTTCTACCACCGTGCCTGTAAAGAAGGTAATCCGATTTGAACCTAATTTTAACCTAATTTTACATTCCTTAAATTCCCAATGTCTAATGGCACATGTTTTTGATTGCTTCAATTGATTTGCCATTGATTTCGACGTCTTTCATGAACTGGGTTTAAGGTGATTTTAATGGCTGAAATCGTGTGAGTTCACACGGAAAGCATCTCGTGTGAGTTCACACGAGATGTGCCCAGTGTCCACTCTTTTTCTTTACATCGTTCATATTCAGTTATAAATGCTAAATAGCTAATTTATTATCTCTTATTTGTTTTTTTTTGTAGGCACGTGAACATATGATCGCGTCCAATAGAAAGAGGAAGGCCGAGACGGCGGCTAAGGTAGATAAACGCAGCAAAAAGATACATGATAGGACTATCGTGCGTGGGTCTGAGCTTGAGATTGAGGAGGATGTAGGAGATGATTATGATAGGACTGAGCAGCCTGATACTGGGTTTGAGCATGAGATTGAGGAGGATGTAGGAGATGATGAGGCATCTTCTGATTCTGATGATAGTGGTGAGGAGGATGTTGGAGATGATGAGGCATCTTCTGATTTTGATGATAGTGGTGAGGAGGATGAGGCGGCGGAGCAGGAGGGTGGGGATGATGATGATGATGAGGAGGAGGGGAGGGATGATGATGATGATGATGAGGAGGAGGAGGAGGAGGAGGAGGAGATACGTGATGTTAGACCTTTGAGGCATGGGAGGGGGAGGGGTCAGGATGTGGCTAGAGGGCAGGGACGGAGGAGGAGGCAGGGTGCGGGTGAGGAGGAGCCACCATCATGGCAGATTCAGAGTGACCCAGGTGGCGGCCCAGAGAATGTTTCACTTATATACGGGTTTGGTGATCACAGAGCCCGAGAGATTTGGAGGGACGCCACTAGTGAGTCAGTGGTGACTTTCCATACGAGACTGCTGCATCTGCAAAAGTAAGATAATCATTTATGTGAATTTATTAAAATCTTGAAGTTGTTTGGCACACACTCTAAATATTCCATTAATTATCATCCCATACTTTTCTCGATCTCGAGTATTGATTATATTTTTTGTTTGGAATAAACAGGTTCAAGCGTGATGATCTGGAGGCTACTGATAGAGCCTGGCTGACCCTCGTTGATGCATCGGGCATCCAGCAGCTGCACGATGCCACCATTCAGAGGCCTAACCATGCGCTGATGACGGCATTTTTGGAACGGTGGTCTCCTGAGACTAACTCGTTCCACATGCCGTGGGGGGAGATGACCATTACGTTACACGACGTCTTTCATATCCTGGGTATGTTGTTATATATTATCAATTTCAAGACTATATTAACTATCTACATTCATCTCTTGTACTAAAATGTGTTATTTCATCTTCAATTTACAGGTATCAGCTGTGTAGGCGCACCTGTTCGGTATCCGGATCCAGTGCCTGACCTATCCGGCATCACTAGACACCTCGTTTTGGGCGGCACTGGGTACTTATTAAAGGATGTCCGGCGTCTCTTTTCTTCCCGTATAGAGCGCATGACTGATGCCCAGCGTGCTTCTGCGTATATCCTGCACCTCTTGGGTTCCACGATGTTCGTGAACAAGAGTCAGGATAAGGTGCCCGCAGCCTACCTTTCTCTATGCATGGATCTTGAGAGACTCCCCACTCTCTCCTGGGGATTAGCTACATTGGCATATTTATACCGAGAGTTAGGAAAGGCGTCCAGATCCGGATGCAAGCAGATGGGTGGTTGTGTGACTCTGCTAGAGGTACATCTTACTCTATTCACTTTCTTTTTACTCTGTCGACTCCCCCCCCCCTCTGTAATTACATGTTGCATTTTATTAGTATTTAATACTTTTTTACATACATCTCAGGGCTGGATATACGAGTACTTCCCGGATTTCCGGCGACTTTCTGACCCGCACTGGCAGCAGGGGCAGTCGAGAGCCCGTAGATGGTCACGTACTGATACAGCTGGGAGGGGATTAGATCATCTAGTCCAGTATTGCCGCACTCTTGACAGGATGCATGTTGACATGGTGAGTTATTCATATTAAAATTGTTTCAAATTGTTACACTCCCTCCGTTATTATGTAGACTCTGCCTAACAAAGTCTACTCACAGGTTGTTTGGACTCCTTATGGTATTGGAGCGGACTCGATTCTGTCGGTTTCACACTTCAGGGGGGTTATACGCTTTTGTGACATCACTGAGGCGTACATGCCTGATCATGTTAATAGGCAGTTCGGGTACCAGCAGAGGATCCCCAGATGGCCCCCCGTGGCTCCCACGAGATGCATTTTGTCAAAGGGTCAGAAGGGATACCAAAAGGAGTATGGTGATGGAGATGATGTTTAGGACTCGTGGGTGGAGTACGACATGGAGGAGTTCAGGCCCATTCCCCGTTGGGGGCCACCACTAGATTCTACATCTTTTCCCGTGACTGGAGATTATATGGAGTGGTTTCTGGCTAGGAGTCATGTTCGGATATCTAATCCGATACACGATCCCCCCGTTGACATTCCACCTCCCCCACCTCCCCCAGTTGATGTTCCACCGCAGCTTGGGGTTGCAGAGGTTGCAGATATCATACTTCCATTATTGACAGATGCGAGGCTCCCCGAGGACGTCATAGGTAGTCTTAGATGGGCACACGAGATTTTAGGTCGTCTCATTTAGGAGGTCGCATTTATGTATTACTGATTATGGAGTTTTGGTATATTAGTAGTACTGATTATGGAGTTATGGATTTATTTCGGTAGGAAATGGATAGTTGTTGTTGTGTCTGATTGTATTGTTGTTGTTTATGGAGTTATGGATTTTTAGTACTGATTATGGAGTTATGGATTTGTTGCTGTTGTTTATTTGGTGTTGTTGTTGTGTCTGATTGCATTATTGTTGTTGTTGTGTCTGATTGTGTTGTTGCTGTTGTTTATTTGGTGTTGTTGTTTACTTGGTGCTGTTGTTGCTGCTGATGTGTCTCGTATGGATCCACACGAGACACATCTCGTATGGATACACACGAGATGTGTCTCGTGTGGATCCACACGAGATGTGTCTCGTGTGGATCCATACGAGATGTGTCTCGTCTGGATCCACACGAGATGTGTCTCGTCTGGATCCACACGAGATGTGTCTCGTGTGGATCCATACGAGACACATCAGCAACAACAACAACACCAAATAAACAACAGCACCAAAGTCATACTGATGAAAAATTGTATACGAAATAACATTCAAAGTGTTTTTCATCTCTATGACTTTCCTCAAAATCCAAATGGAAATTGAGTTACAAATATGTGCCATTATTTAGGGTTTTAAGGAATGTGTCCCGATCTTGTGAAAATGGTATACGGCTACCTCATTTATTTATTTTTAATTTTTTTCTACATTCTAAATGACATTTAAAGTGTTTTTCATCAGTATGACTTTTCTCAAAATCCAAATGGAAATTGAGTTACAAATATGTGCCATTATTTAGGGTTTTATGTGTCCCGATCTTGTGAAAATGGTATATGGCTACCTCATTTATTTATTTTTTTAATTTTTTTCTACATTCTAAATGACATTTAAAGTGTTTTTCATCTCTATGACTTTCCTCAAAATCCAAATGGAAATTGAGTTACAAATATGTGCCATTATTTAGGGTTTTTAGGGTTTTATGTGTCCCGATCTTGTGAAAATGGTATACGGCTACCTCGTTTATTTTTTTTTTTAATTTTTTTCTACATTATAAATGACATTTAAAGTGTTTTTCATCTCTATGACTTTCCTCAAAATCCAAATGGAAATTGAGTTACAAATATGTTCCATTATTTGGAGTTTTTAGGGTTTTATGTGTCCCGATCTTGTGAAAATGGTATACGGATACCTCTTTTATTTTTATTTTAATTTTTTTCTACATTCTAAATGACATTTAAAGTGTTTTTCATCTCTATGACTTTTCTCAAAATACAAATGGAAATTGAGTTACAAATATGTGCCATTATTTAGGGTTTTATGTGTCCCGATTTGTGAAAATGGTATACGGCTATCTCGTTTATTTTTTTTTTAATTTTTTTCTACATTATAAATGACATTTAAAGTGTTTTTCATCTCTATGACTTTCCTCAAAATCCAAATGGAAATTGAATTACAAATATGTGCCATTATTTAGGGTTTTAAGTTATGTGTCCCGATCTTGTGAAAATGGTATACGGCTACCTCGTTTATTTTTTTTTAATTTTTTTATATATTCTAAATGACATTTAAAGTATTTTTCATAAGTATGACTTTCCTCAAAATTCAAATGGAAATTGAGTTACAAATATGTGCCATTATTTAGGGTTTTAAGGAATGTGTCCCGATCTTGTGAAAATGGTATACGGATACCTCATTTATTTATTTTTTAATTTTTTATACATTCTAAATGACATTTAAAGTATTTTTCATCTCTATGACTTTCCTCAAAATCGAAATGGAAATTGAGTTACAAATACTCCCTCCGTCCCACTATACTTGACACTTCTTTTCATTTTGGGTCGTCCCACTTCACTTGACACCTTCCAAAAATAACCTAGTTTTTATATTTTTATATTAGGTGGACCCCACCACTAATTCTCTCTCTTCATTTTCCACCACTCAATTTATTCAACCAACACTACTATTTACCCCACTCATTCTCTCTCTTCATTTTCTACCACACATTTTCTTTATTTAATTGTTTCTTCTTAGTTCTCGTGCCCACTCCTTGGGTGTCAACTATAGTGGGACGGAGGGAGTATGTGTCATTATTTAGGGTTTTAAGGAATGTGTCCCGATCTTATGAAAATGGTATACGGCTACCTCGTTTATTTTTTTTTTAATTTTTTTCTACATTCTAAATGACATTTAAAGTGTTTTTCATCTCTATGACTTTTCTCAAAATCCAAATGAAAATTGAGTTACAAATATGTGCCATTATTTTGGGTTTTTAGGGTTTTATGTGTCCCGATCTTGTGAAAATGGTATACGGCTACCTCGTTTATTTTTTTTTAATTTTTTTCTACATTCTAAAGGACATTTAAAGTGTTTTTCATCAGTATGACTTTCCTCAAAATTCAAATGGAAATTGAGTTACAAATATGTGCCATTATTTAGGGTTTTTAGAGTTTTATGTGTCCCGATCTTGTGAAAATGGTATACGGCTACCTCGTTTATTTTTTTTTATTTTTTTCTACATTATAAATAACAATTAAAGTGTTTTTCATCAGTATGACTTTCCTCAAAATCCAAATGGAAATTGAGCTACAAATATGTGCCATTATTTAGGGTTTTATGTGTCCCGGTCTTGTGAAAATGGTATACGGCTACCTCGTTTATTTTTTTTTAATTTTTTTCTACATTCTAAATGACATTTAAAGTGTTTTTCATCTCTATGACTTTCCTCAAAATTCAAATGGAAATTGAGTTACAAATATGTGCATTTATTTAGGATTTTTAGGGTTTTATGTGTCCCGATCTTGTGAAAATGGTATACGGCTACCTCGTTTATTTTTTTTTTAATTTTTTCTACATTATAAATGACATTTAAAGTGTTTTTCATCTCTATGACTTTCCTCAAAATCCAAATGGAAATTGAGTTACAAATATGTGCCATTATTTAGGGTTTTTAGGGTTTTATGTGTCCCGATCTTGTGAAAATGGTATACGGCTACCTCGTTTATATTTTTTTTAATTTTTTTCTACACTATAAATGACATTTAAAGTGTTTTTCATCTCTATGACTTTCCTCAAAATCCAAATGGAAATTGAGTTACAAATATGTGTCATTATTTAGGGTTTTTAGGGTTTTATGTGTCCCGATCTTGTGAAAATGGTATACGGATACCTCGTTTATTTTTTTTTAATTTCTTTCTACATTCTAAATGACATTTAAAGTGTTTTTCATCAGTATGACTTTCCTCAAAATCCAAATGGAAATTGAGTTACAAATATGTGCCATTATTTAGGGTTTTAAGGAATGTGTCCCGATCTTGTGAAAATGGTATACGGCTACCTCGTTTATTTTTTTTAAATTTTTTTCTACATTCTAAATGACATTTAAAGTGTTTTTCATCAGTATGACTTTCCTCAAAATCCAAATGAAAATTGAGTTACAAATATGTGCCATTATTTAAGGTTTTACGTTATGTGTCTCGTATGGATCCACACGAGACACATCTCGTGTAGATCCACACGAGACACAACCTACGGGAGGCATCAATGGCGTCACTAGCAATCCCTTTGAAATCAGAACCTCCTTTTCCAACAATCAATGCTCCAATTACTTCAAACCCTTTCAACAAAAGTGTCCTCAAATCATCTGCACGGAAAAAATTCAACTAAATCAATCACAAACGCACAGGCAAACAAAGAATCAGATGATTGGGAGTTAGGGTTACCTGATTTTCTGACGAAATTGGGTGAAAAGGGGTCGGAGGGGTGGGTGTGAATGCACCTGAAGGTTGATATTACTGTGAGGGGAGAGACGAAGGGAGAACCGATCAACCATTGGAGACCTGCTTCGTTGTTGATGATGACTAGTTTCTGACGAAGAATTCGTATCTCGTTCGCGGTGTCCATGGGTGAAGGACATCTCGTGTATATCTACACGAGATATGTGAAAACATCTCGTGTATACACACACGAGACGGGCAAGGGCAGGATTGAAATTTTTCGTTCCCTGTATTTTTCGTTCCCTGTATTTAGTATTTACCCTTCTATTAATTATTTTTAAATTTTACATTTTCTCTCCTATTTCCTATCACACATTTAACTTTTATATTCTCTTTCCTCAAAATTTATATCCACTTTAAAAAAAATTCTTAAAATACGTGTAAACCCACCCATGAAACCTTGAAGTGGGACGAAGGGAGTTTAATGTTTACATTTATCGTAAACGAGGATGTATTATATTTGATTTTCTTGTAATTATTTCTAATATAATTAGAAGTGCTTATGACCCATAATAGGAATTTGGGGCATGGATTACATGACACTCCAATTGCATCAAAGATAAAGATTAAACTAGGATTAAGCCCGTGCTTCGCACGGGAATTACATTTCGGGTGACTTTTCTGTAAATTATATTTAAAGAAGGGCTATTTTATCATTTGTATATAGTTAAATATCAAATTGTTATTTATATTTGAGAGGGGATATTATGGATTGTGTGTAAATTATGAGGGGCTTAATTGGAACTTTGAAGAACGTTAGGTGGCGCCTCCGCAAGCGATGAGTTGGCTCATGTTGTCTTCTCAGGTGACGTCGATGAGCCGCCTAGAGACCTTCCTCTACTCTACATTGTCAGCGTGAAATTGGATGGAATTAATTCTCCTCACAGAGCAATGATGATGTCTGCTTTAAATCAATCGCTTGTGGAGGTTTTTTTTTCTTCATTTTTAGCAATTTCTTTCTATTTTGCAGATAAATTGGAAAGCGGAATTTAATATGTCTAACCATCACGGCGATTCAAATACAACTGATGGAATTGAACAGGTATCATTACTACCTTCTCATTATGTTATTCATTGTGTAGAAATGTTTATTATTATGACTTGATTTGATGACTTAGGTTGTAGTTTAAAATTAGGGTTTATATGCGTTAATTATAGAATATGGAGAGGTTTAATTTTGTCAGTTAACAGTCATGTCTATTGAATAAATGGTGTCTTTTGGGTTGATTTATCAACTTATTTTCATTATTTAGCGGTTATAAGTAACTGGTTTTTTTTTATCATTGTTCTTAAACTGAAAAGAACCATTTTCTCAATCACTCCAGTCTTAGCAAATGGCCTCTCTTCCTGCTCCTCAGATGAATCTAGCTGCTAATCCACAGCTTCATCTTCTAAGTTCAAACACTGTTGTCTTCAGCACTCCTGATATATATAGTGAGGTTCCTAAATATGTTGTAGTTGATAGGAGGGCTGATGAAGTTAGGTTTGTGCTTCGTAGATCTTCTAATCAAATGTTTGAGAGGTTGGAGATTTTTAGTGTGCCTGATAATTTCCCTAATCAACTTGTTGATGATGAAGGGGGAAATGGGCCATTATCTTTCATGTTCATATCTGATGAGTATGTGAGTGCTGAAGACATGACTACAAAGTTCAATACTTATGTCCATTTTCTGCGTCCTGATGTTGCAATACTGAGTGTAGGTTATGGAAGGTCTACCATTTTCGACTTGTTATTGGGTTATTATGATGAATTTCGCATGATGGAGTTAAGGGGAGGGGCAATGAGATGATTTTATACTTTTTTTTCAAGAGTGAAAAAATTTCAGTTAGTGGAATTAATGATCGGGTTGTTAGTTTTATAGAAGTTAATCGACTGGTTCCGGAACCAACGGTGGCTGCGAGTCCTCTAGTCGATGGAGATGGTGTTGTTGATGCAGCGCCGGTAGTTCCAGTTCATAATCTGTCAAATGGTTATTCCAATGGTCTGTCAAATGGTCATTCCAATGGTTTTTAGATGTAGGTGGCTAGGAGGATGTTTCTTTTTCATTTTTTTTTGTTTTCAAAAGTTTTAGTCGTTGGAAGGTATGGATATGGTCATTATGTTTTTGTTTCTAAAGGTCAGAACAGGTTGTTTAGGGTGTGGGTCCAAAGATGTTATCAAACTTGATCCCAGTTTGATATTTTGGGGGTTTTTAGTATGTTTAATGTAATGGAAATATGTTCATTGTTCAGAATATTTTGTTTGATGGTTACATGTTTGAGTAGGTGTAAATTTCCTTTTCTTTTCTTGGCAATTATGCTTTTACTGATTCTTTTTTTTATCTGTTATAAAGTATCCATACGTGAATGAACATAATTAAGATGAAAAGATTAACATTAAGTAAGAAACATAATCGAACTAAGTTCAAAATTAAAATACAAAGTTTAATGTTTAAGACATATAAATTGCACTGTTAAACAGACATTTGCTAACTGAAAATTATTAATAACATAATTTATCAAATATTTCTTTGTACACAACATTCTTAGTCCAACCTTTGTACTCATCATCTGTTTCTAGGCAGAGAATTTTCAGTCCGTCTGGTGTTTTCACCCTAGAAACAGCGACATACAATTGTCCATGACTAAACACTGGTTGGGGTAAATACAAAGCAACATTTCCCAATGTTTGTCCTTGACTCTTGTTTATCGTCATTGCATAACAAACTCTAACAGGAAATTGTCTCCTTCTTAAGACAAAGGGAAGTTTTCCTTCTGCGGATGTTAATGTAATCCGAGGAATTAACACTTTATCCCCAATATTTGATCCAGAAATGATGGTAGCTTCAATAACTCTTTTACCTAGTTGCTTTACAATAAGTCTCATGCCATTGCAAAGACCTTGGCTTGGGCTGACATTTCGAAGCAACATAATAGGTATTCCAATCTTAAGACGCAGAGTATGATTAGGTATACTGGCAAACTTTAAGCTATTAAGGAATTCAACAGGATACAACATTTCATGATTCAAAGTGCTTTCTGCTGACATGTCAATTGTGTCATAACTAAGGTATTCTTTCGTTTTAGAATCCACCAAATCCATGATGTATGAGTTTATTTCGTCCACTACCTCATTCCTTGGAGTTAAAATAGCTCTGTTTGTCAAGTAATCGAGGTCAAATTTCCTACATCCAAAATCTGGATAAGTGGAATTGAATATATCCTCAATTGGTTTTTCGGCAGGATCTAAAAGTATTTCTCTTGGTATTTTTACCCATTCCGCTTCCTCAGCGTCTCCTCTTGTTCTTGCCTTTTCTTGACCATCTCCTATTCTAAGAATCCATTATGAAAAATCCTCCAAACTTAAATTATTCTCATTTCCTTGCATGGCGGATGCTTGCAATCGCATATTATGTTTCAGAGCATATACTTCACAACTAATCCATAAGTAGGAACTGTTCAACGAAGACATGACAATGTCGCCTCGGCTACCACCCGGAATGACTGGAAGGATTTGTCTGAAATCGCCACCCAAAAGAACCACTTTACCCCCAAATGGCATTTCAATGTCGAAAGTTGAAGTATCTCTCAAAATATCTTTAAGTGTCCTATTTACAGCTTCAAAAGCATATTTAGAATCCATTGGTGCTTCATCCCAGATTATTAATTCCGTCTTTTGAATCAGCTCTGCAAGCTGTGAGCCCTGCTTGATTGGACATGTAGAATTTTCATCAATATGTAAGGGAATTCTGAATCTACTATGTTCTGTTCGACCTCCTGGTAGAAGTAAAGATGATATTCCTGTTGATTATATTTAAAATATCAACAAACAATAGTAAAAGTAAAAGTGGAAAAGAAACAGACCAAGTGAATTTATTAAACTAATTTTTAAAAACATTTAGTCTATATTTTTTTACCTGAAGAAGCAACAGCAAGAACAATTTTTCCTTCAGACCTCAACCTGTTTATGATAGCTGTATACAAATATGTTTTTCCCGTTCCTCCGTAACCGTAGAGGAAAAAAAGCTTTGACTCTCGTTGAGTAACAGCAGAAATGACCCTATGATAGACAATATCTTGTTCTGCATTGAGTGAATTCTTCAAAATCTCATGTTCTTCACATAAGGCCCATACATCGTAATTTTGTTCTTCCATGATGAGCCTGTTCTTCAGCTGATCCAATAACCGTTTGTCTGGAAATGGCATGCCCTGTATGTCTTCTAGAGATCTTCCATTTTTCAACAAAACTTTTTGCAACTCTGCAAGTGTCAGGTTTTTCAATTCAGCTTCGCTTAGTACTAAAGTAGGCAGCCGTAATATCTTTCTCCTCCTTCGCAGAATATCGTCACTGATTTTATGCCAATTACATTCCCAAAAATGCCCTGCATCTGATACATCACAGAAGAGTATATAAACATAAGAGAAGAAACAGTAATTTTTTTTACAAAAAAACATTGTAGCTGTTGCATTTCAGTTTGAAAAATGATTCTTATTTAAATAACATTCCCTTTACAAAAAATAAATTCAGTAATTAAACTACAATGGGAAAAGCGGACCTTATCTTCTGAATGTTCCTTTTCTCACCAAAGAATGGGGTTTTAATGTAAATGTCAATTGTATTGGGTTGGTTAACAATATTACATTCTGGGAAAAAAACTTTGTAATATATTCATTATATTTTATAACGTACCAAGAATAAAATGTATCAACTAAGTATTACCTCACGCCCCGGAGCACGAATATCACTTTCAAACAAAACTCTTTTAGCTGTAAGCACTCGTAATTGGTGCCTCTATCGCGCTCATTAAACTCAAGTTGAAACACATTACATTTACCAATTGTTTTACGCACTGTCTGTGCAAAGGTTCTCGCATACCCTTCCTACGGTTACAATCGGTAAGAATTTAGTTACATTGGGAGGAAAAAAAAAAAAGGGGGAACATACATTATATTGAAAATTATTCAAAGTTACCTCTTCCACTATCTCGTGACAAATCCGAGGCCTTTATGTTTAATAACTTCTCTAGGCTATTATCAAACATAACACACCTCAATGAGTCGGTCCCATCATGTAACTCGCTCCACCCTATACCTTAAGACATAAAAAAATTAATCAAAACTTAATAATATATACCAAGAAAATAATGTAATTAAATGAATGTAAACAGTTCGGCAGATACCTTATAACTGGATATATCTCATACTTCTCACATCCATTACAGAATAACTTGCCATCCTTAGGCAGAAGTTTTTTCTTACAAATACTACTTGAACATGAGTTGTATTTCCAACCATTTGTTTCCTCAATCGTTGAGACACTGGCGTAAACATACAACGGGCTCTTCTGCAATTTAATTAAAGAAAAACAAAATTATCTCCTCACTCAAGAACCATTAAATGCGTTTTGCATTAAACATAAACATAAAGTATCTTTTGGATTTAGATCAATTCTTACCATCTTCTCACACTGTAAAAGAAGCTCATTCACATCCTAGATAAGCATTTTATTTTTTTCATATTCCTCCTTTGCAATAAAAGTAGAATACATAGGTATGGTTCCTATTTCATTGCCAACTTCGGTCATTCCAATCCTATATCAATTAGAGGGAGTCAGTGTAGAAAGTGATATGAGGAGAAAATCAATATATATATAAAAGGGCAAGTGAATAAGGGACAGCACTTTCCCGCTCAAAATTTCACCACTTGCTAATTTCCCAAATTGCCCTTACAGCCTAGCGTACAAAGAAAGTAAGCCGCTTAATTTCTCTCTCCCAATTCCAAAAGCCTAGACTTCTCGATCTCTCTTCCCGCACCATCTCTCTCCGCCCCTCTACCTTCTTCTCGATCTCTCTCCACCCTCCATTTCAATCGAAAATGGCCGCTGTGAATTCAAGATACCACTCTCCATTACTCAAATCCACAGCTAATTCGTCATCTCTTACGTCTTCTTCTAGATATTTATCTCTTTCCCCTAAACTCTTTATCACTCCAAATCCAAACCCTCGATTCCAATTATTATCTTCTCTACCCACAAAGCGCTTCACTACTTCTGTGTTGAAAAAAACTAGAGCATCAGCCATGGCCGCTGGGTAAGTTTCTTGATCTTTCAGACTGTATCATTCTCTTATAGTTTTTTCCATTCGATTGACGAGAAGCCCAGAAAGGAAAACTTAATTAGAGCAGATACAATTATTGTTAGACAACTTGATTTTGCAATGATTTTGGTTGGACCCATTATGTAAATTTTCACTTATTTTGTGATTATCTGTGTGTGTGTTTGTTTAGAGTTGTGCAAGAAGTGCTTCCACCTGCTCTTACTTTCTCGGAAGCACCTTCTGTTTTCGATGGAACTACGAGGTAAAGTCATGAGGATTTTGATTTTAGTCTTTGTTTACAAGCTGTTTGTTAAAATACCCACTAGAATGTAACAAAAAAAGGTACTCCATCCGTCCCAGAATGAAAGTCCAAAAAAATTTCAAATTTGTTCTTCATTAAGACTATCGTTTTGGGGAAGAGGGAGTTATAAATGATAAAAAAAATGCCCACAATTTACCTTTATAGGATAAACTGTGTTGCCGGCAGTGTGTATTCTCTCAATGAATAAATATATTTCTATGAAGTGCAGAAGCATGAATAAAAATTCCTTCAGAAACCATTTTTAATGATATTTTTTTTTCTTATGTATTATAGGGAAAATTTTATGAACACTATGAAATAGATGCAGAAACTGGTCACAAGGAACTTGATTGGAAAATGACAATGAGTGGTGTGGGAAAATGCCGACAGGTAATTCTGTATTCCTTGTCACTAGAGTCTTAACTGTCATCCTTAGTCTCTGCTGGGGCACTATTACTTACAGTCTGCAAACTAAATGCGTAAGTGATCTTTGAAGTTATTTACATTGCGAGTTTAATTTTTGCCATTTGGTCAGGTTGGCATCCCGGAGAGTGGGATTGATGATGCTGTTCAAAAGTTACTTGCTAGGGGGTAAAGCAATCGATGTTTACATATGTTTCCAAATTTGTAGGAGTTGTAGATTAGCTTATTTCTTTCATGTTTATTTAATAAAATAAATATGTCAGGTTTCTCGCGTGCAGCCTATGTTCATTTACCAGTGAATTTCATATTCCCTCCATCTCAAAAGCAAACGCCCCATTTGACAAGTCAACATTATTATGGATCATGCTTTACATGCTTGTACCTTCTTAAAATTATACTATAATTATTTCCTTTTTAGAAATGGGACACTTTTAAAAAAAAAGGGTGTTGGAGTATTATTTAGCCTGCTGAAGTAGTAGGAACAAATCGGCATTTTATAGTTGTATTTTCTATTTCATTTCTATTTCTTTTTCTGATGCCGCTTGGTTCTTTTCACTGATTTTTATATATTGTTTCTGAAGGTATAAAGTTGGACGGGAGCAGTTGGAAACCTCAGAACAAGCAAAATCAAGAGGATCTTCTTCAGTAAGTTTGTGCTTTGATTTTGTGTGTAAAATCATTGTCCTCGGGGTAGTAATAGACTATTGAAATCCTTCGTAAATTGTGCCCATTGCACATGCTTCCATTAGATTCAGATAATTTAAGTAAGTGAATTGAGTTAGGGCTCATTTTACTTTTGCTTGGATTCCTTGGGTAATCAAAGCGTAAAGATATATAATGTGTAAGATTGGTTGGTTAGTTCATATTTATGTTTTTTGTTTGTCTTGCGAAATACTTAAAGCATACAATTTCCTTTTTCAATTTCTAAGAAGACCCCGGTTTGGTGTTTTGTTGATTTTGATGGATTCTTTTTCAAATTAGAAGCATTTGAGACATATTGAGCTTACATAGTATTGGCACTCATACTTGATAGCCCTTCATATCGATTCCAAACTGGAGTATAGCATCTTAGAAATCTTTGAGCATGATCATTCAGGAAAATGTTTACCAAAAGAGCCAGTAAGGTTAATCTTTTACTGGGTGCACACATTTTGTTTTAGTATCTTGATTGATGAGGCTTGGTAAGAGGTATAAGGGCACACATTTTGTTTTAGTATCTTGACTTGATCATGTATATTGATAGCAACTTTGAGGGACCTTCACTTTGCCCTTATGCCAAAAGAGCCAGTAAGGTTAATCTTTTACTTGGCCAATCAAGCGGGTAGGTATTATTGAGTGTCCTCGGAATGGGGCTCAAGGTTATTGCCTTTTGGTTTGGTAAGAGGTATACTTATGTTGTGGTTAGCACCCCCCAAAAAAAATCAGAAGGAAAAAAAAACTTTGAAAATGAGAAGGGAATATAACTTTAGAGCAATTTAAAGCAATATTAGAGAAGCTGGTATTGATGGCACAGGTGACTTGTAAAAAGTTCTTTTTTTTCCTACCAAGATTATCATGCTTATTTCTTTCTTTCTTTACTTTTCTTTCCAAATGTTTTTGTTTTCCTATTTCTCTTAGTTAGGACTGACATTAATTGTGTTCGCAGCTACAGCAGAAGTCGCAGCTACAGGTTAGTTGTTCATCCTCCTTAGCTTTTCTTGCTTCATAGCTAAAATTGTATTCCCTCCGTCCTATAAATATTGTTCCCACTTTACATCTATGTTTGTCCCAAAATATTACTCCCTTTCTAACTTTGAGTAGTTAAAATAAGTTAAATGGGATTCTAAATCTCCAAAATATATCAACTTTGACCTCCACAGTTGTCTTCTAAGTATCTTTCAGTGATTGAAATATACGAGTATATCTTTTTCTATAACCTTAATTATTAGACCAGCTGCTTTTTCATTGTGTTTATGAAGTCCCTCCCTTATTGTGTCTGTTATTTTTTGTGTGCATTCCTTGAAAGTCGATACTTTACTCTGAAGGTTGTTTTTTACTCCCTTAGGTGTTACACAAGGGATTCTATTCTTGAGCATTTTGCCACAGGGAATTGCTCTCCCAAATTCAAAGGACATAAGCCAATTGCAGCAAGAAATTGTGTCTTAAAGCATGGCTGGTTCTTATTTTATTTTTTAACACGTACGAGTAGTTTTAGAATAAATTACATTTGTGGACCTTCCTGATGAAGAGGTAGCCTTTTGACTTCATCTGCTTGCCAGAAAAGCTGGTTCTTGTCTACTTTAATGGCAGCTTGCCATTTCATGTTTTTGAAATAGACACCTCTCATCACACAAGGCTCTTGATTATCGAAATGTTTTCTCCTGTGCCTCTTTCGGCGTTTGACTTCTGGCAGTACATAAGAGCACAACTACTCAAATTTAAAGGGAAAATGTAATGCAGTAAGAATAAACAGTATGCAAACATTATAGCAACCTCCATGCAGTTGAAAAAACAGATAATTCTGACTGTCAGCATTAGAACTTCAATACAATATGTGAAGATGATAAACAAACCTGGGAATTGTAGATTTATGTGGCTCTTTTGATGGGCGGGAGACATGGGAATTTGATGGTTTTGAAAATTCAGGATCTACTTTTGGTGTAGAATTCTGTTCAGAAAACATTTATAACATTAGCAGTATATCATACATGTCATCAATTACTTAAACTCTAACCCAAGAGAATAATGACAATAGTGCTGGAACTTTGCTACAGAATAAATGGAAATACAGAGATTTCTCGAATCAAGATGTTTCGAGAACTTCATTCTTCAACAAACTGGTCTTTTCATGATAGACCCAATAACTGCCAAGAAGCTAATATAAATGACTTCTTAACAAAATCATATCTGAGAACAACATGTTGGAGGTTGGCAATGGAACGCTACAAACTTTGACTGAAAAAGTTAAGAACTAGGCTTTTCATATAGGACAGGAGAAATTATGCGCAAAATTCCAAATAAAAACTAATTCATTTTAGCGCATCATATAGTATATAGCTCCAATTTCCTCGAACCCAACATCGGCCAACTTTCTTGAAAAGGTTTCCTGAGCTTCTACCCCCCCCCCCCAAAAAAAAAACCACAATTCAGGCATTCAAAAGTTAACTCTCAAGAACCAATTTAACAAGTGTCAAGAGGTATAAAAAGAAAGCTAACACCCTTGGAGGGTAAGAAGTAGAGAGAGACTCGAGGTTGAGCATGAGCGTGGATTGGACCGGTAGTAGATCATATGGAGGTTCCAAGTTAAGACCCTTGATCTTTTCTTACAATTGAATTAATTCAATTGTATCTTTCTTCACCATAAGTACAATATACTCCGTATATGCTATTGTTTTGTTTTAGTTTAAATAAATAAGCAAATTATAAATAAGGATGTTCTTATGGCATTGATAGCCCTTCATATCGATTCCAAACTGGAGTATAGCATCTTAGAAATCTTTGAGCATGATCATTCAGGAAAATGTTTACCAAAAGAGCCAGTAAGGTTAATCTTTTACTGGGTGCACACATTTTGTTTTAGTATCTTGATTGATGAGGCTTGGTAAGAGGTATAAGGGCACACATTTTGTTTTAGTATCTTGACTTGATCATGTATATTGATAGCAACTTTGAGGGACCTTCACTTTGCCCTTATGCCAAAAGAGCCAGTAAGGTTAATCTTTTACTTGGCCAATCAAGCGGGTGGGTATTATTGAGTGTCCTCGGAATGGGGCTCAAGGTTATTGCCTTTTGGTTTGGCAAGAGGTATACTTATGTTGTGGTTAGCACCCCCCAAAAAAAATCAGAAGGAAAAAAAAACTTTGAAAATGAGAAGGGAATATAACTTTAGAGCAATTTAAAGCAATATTAGAGAAGCTGGTATTGATGGCACAGGTGACTTGTAAAAAGTTCTTTTTTTTTTTTCCTACCAAGATTATCATGCTTATTTCTTTCTTTCTTTACTTTTCTTTCCAAATGTTTTTGTTTTCCTATTTCTCTTAGTTAGGACTGACATTAATTGTGTTCGCAGGCTGAAAAGAATGAACTACGCGACGAGAAGAAAAAACTGAAGGCAGAGAAGAGAGACTTGAGCAGCAATTGAAAGTCTTTAGCACCCCACCAGCATTCATGCCTGCTCCCCCACCTGGAATGCCTTCCCCATTTTCACCTTCAGGACATTTTGTTGGTAGCAAGTACATGCCATTCATGGGCTACCCTGGAGTCCCCATGTGGCAGTTTACTCCGCCTGCAGCAGTTGATACATCTCAGGATCATGTTCTGCGACCCCCAGTTGCTTGAGCAGGTGTACATTGCTAAACAGAGAAGCTGTTCATTTTGACGCGATTTTGAAAGTGGTGATGCCTTGAGTCCAAGAAACTTAAAAAGACTGCATCAAGAAGACGTACCACAAGGTTTTTAGTTCACCAAAAAAAAGGGTGTTGCCCAGTTTCATGTGAAAGAGCAAGACGTCTTAATTGAGGGTAAAATGGTCATTTGATATTTCATTATTTTTAGATTTGGGTTTTTAACAGCATTGACAGATCCCTAAAAACGTCTTTTTGAACAATATTTCTTTCATTGAAGGTTAAATTTGTCTTAAGGCATCTAAGTTATAAGTTGTGGTCAATTTATTTGGATGACTGGTGAGAAAGGAAAGATTAGTTAGAGGATGTAGTATCTTCAAACAAACAAAAAATCAAATTATGTAATTTTATTAGGAATGCAATTATATATTTTTGCTACATACCTTTAACTTTATGTTTTTTAAAAAAAAAAAATCTAAATTGGCCTTCGTAGTTATAATAACTCTTTTGATTTAGTTCCTGTATTTGTCAAAGTTTTTTGATCGTGCGTTTAACGCACGGGTGGCATACTAGTAGTTATTAAAAAAGGATAATTTTTTGAATGGCTACTTTTTTATAAAGTCATCAATCGCAGGTATTTCACTGTCATTGTGAAATGATGTTGCGCTGCTCGAAGACACACTGAGATTACCTACGCAATTACATTTTAGAAAATAGAATTAGATATGAATGTTTGGAAATTTACAAAAATCAAATTCACAATACTTAATTTTCAGGTGTACACACCATTAGACTCGGGCTTCGCGATAACTGAAGATATAATTCATACACGTTGCATGCTTGTAGCAAGACTCTTACCCTTTTCAATAACCTCATCTCCCCAAAGAGTAATTCTCAATTTTTTCTCACTGCATATTTACTATGATTTAGTAAATTATAATCAAAGTCAAATCAACTGCAAATTAATATAAATCAATACAAACCTTGAATCTTGAATATCAACATATTGCATAGAAACCTTTTGTAAGTTGCTCATGCGATGACCAATAGCCGACACACCACGTACATACCCAATGACATCTATACAGACCAAAGTTACTTGGACAATTCAAATTCATTCAAACAAATAGTAGAAAGAAAAGATAACATTGAACAAACACTTGCCACAAAGATTCTTCCTGTTATCACTGATTTCCAAAAGCCTTTCATATGGTATAACGTTGAAACTATGCCTAGGAATCTTCGGAATACCCTTAACAATCTCTTCTACGACAGTGGAGGCATCAAACAAAATACAGAGGTCACGATGTACTATGCGATAAGCTGGTTTACTATACTCGACTGTGAAATTCTTAACGGTATAGCAAGATCCTTCTTCAAATAAACCTTCAAAATCAGAAACAAATTTACTTCTGATGCAACAATGTATAGAGTCAGACTGTAAGAGGAAAAAAATGACAATTAACATAAGATTTATTCTTTGTGTATTCCTTCCTCATTCGCTTTTAAATTAAAATAAATTGTGGTTTTATTATTTACTGTTCATCAATAGCTAAAAGATCCATACCGATCAATTCACGAAACTTCTTTGTATTATAGGACTTCCATATGCGAGAGACACGTATAAGGAATTTTTTTCACAACGACCTTCTGAAGTCGCTGGGATAAGGACATTACGTGGAGCCATCCGAAATGTTCTAGGCCGCATGAGAAGGGAATGAAATTGTAAGTTTTCACTCTCTGCAAGAAACAAATACATTGTATATTTGCAATATCTTTATCTAAATGAATGCTTAAGACTATTGTGATATAATTACGGATTTCTAGGCTTGAACAGTAAATTTGCGGTCACCGAGAAGAGAATGAAATTATAAGCTTTCACTCTCTGCAAGAAATAAATACATTGTATATTTGCAATATATTTATCTAAATGAATGCTTAAGACTATTGTGATATAGTTACAGGATATCTATGCTTGAAAAGAAATTTGCAATCACCAATTAGTCCCAGGGAGAATTCGAATAATACCTGAATTATGTTATTCCTTACAGAAGTGAATATGAAAGTAAACACTGGATAATTACATGAGTATTTAAAGTATAAGATAATTAAGAGCTTAGTTCAGTTGAGAATACATGCGATTGTGTCTTTTGAGAATTTGCTTTTTCAGCTTCTATTAAAATCGAGTTTTTGCTACTTAATGATCAGCCTATACCAGGTATATTGACCTATTATAGTTTTCTAGTTCAATTAGCTATTGCTTCTTAGTGAGTTCTTTTCTTTGAAGTAGAATACATTATAAGTACTCAATATAATGTTCTTATTCTACTGGTACATTTACAATGTACATGTGATTATTATATGAGTATATACATTGCACTTAATACTAACTGTTATGTAACTTTAGTCTGTTAAGGAGATAATGTAAATACACAATGTACTTTGCAGATGCATAGTTGTGAAGTATACATTCATCTAGTATTGAAAGCAAGTACATTTACCCTTATAATTGTATTATATTGCATTAACTTATAACATTTACCTATTCATATACCTTATGTTATTAACTATGTCTTACAATGAATTATCAGGATCACAAAGGTCATAAACTCTTCAATTCTCGGCTGACGTGGATGCTTGAGAGGCTAGAAAAACCAAAAACCTTGCAAGGTGGCACAACCCTAGGCGTTTTCACCTACTTTTATATACTAGAAGTATGTATTTAAGGAAATCTAACGTCCGCCCCTTTTGGCGACTGTAGAATGTCAAAAGATCATTCGGAGGATTTCTTTCAAACCGTTATAACGCTAGATTTTCTCTAGCGTTGCCGTCACCAAAATCGCATAACGAAATGTAAAAAGTGTATTACACAATGTAAAAACTTTTGAAAAAATATAAAAACTCATTTTTGTACGTAAAATTTTACATTTGAAAAATTATGTAAAAACTCATTTTTGTACGTAAAATATTTGGTAGTTTATGTAAAACTTTTACCAAGTAATGTCAAAAAATCACATTTTAAAAAAAAAAAATTACATCGTGTAGTACAATTTTTATACTCCCTACATCCCGAAGTAAGGTTACTAGTTTGACTTTACACGAAAATTAAAAAAAATAAATATTTTGAGTGTTAAAAGTAAAGTAGAACAAAGAAAGTGGGTAGGAAGTCTTAGTTGTGAGAATGATAAGTGAATATTATTGTTCATTTTAATTAGTAAAAAGTAAAGTAAGAATTTTACTAGGTGACTGAGGAGTACTCCCTCCGTTCCACGTAAATGTGGATTTATTTTCATTTTGGAACGTCCCACATTATTGTGAACTGTCCAAAATGACAAAGAATATTCATTATTCCACCCACTCATTCTCTTTCCTACTTCACTTTTACACTCACAACATTCTCTCTCCTAACTATTCTTCCCACTCATTCTCTCTCATATTTAGTTTTTCATACTCACAAACACCTCCTCCACCTATTTCTCTCTCCTACTTTTCTTTAATTTCCACACCCAAAAAGTTGGTCCACATTTACGTGGGACGGAAGGAGTATACTCCCTCCGTCCCGCTAATATTAGCACACTTTCCTTTTTGGGCGTCTCACTAATATCCGCACACTCCCAAAAAGGAAACTTTATATTAATAAAATATTCACCCAACCCCACTCATTCTCTCTCCTACATTATTTTAATACTCACAACACCATTATAATTTATTACACCCTCCACTCATTCTCTCTCCACTCATTCTTTTACACTCACAACATTTTATTAAAATATCATATTCCTTAATTTTCGCGCAAACAGTGTTTGTGCTAATATTAGCGGGACGGAGGGAGTATTTTATTGTGCAGTTTTTTATGGCAGCAGAGTGGTGTAGCAAATATAGATAAGATAGCAGTTCAAAATCCATCATCATCAGACCATCAAATGAAGATCTTACGGCCAACATGTGCAGTCGATGGCACGCACATAGATTACCCGTTTGCTCTCCCGCCATGCTTTGAAACGAACTAACTGAATAGGAAATCAAGAAACAGATAGTATTAGAATTAACAGAAAACAAAAAATCTCTCTCATTACAAATTACAAAAAAGTCTCGGTTCAATTTAATCTTGAAATTAGCTCTTCTTTCTCATTAGGGTTCTTAGAAATTTTCTGGGTATTTTTCTCAAGAAACTTGAAATTAACCCATCTGGGTTGCTGGAAATACATTCAGTTCTGCAAATTGAGTTCATTTTCTTGAACTTCAAGCAGTTAGGGTCTTAGGGTTTTGCTGCATTTTGCGATTCCTAGTTGAAAATTTCCATGAAACTTGAAATTTGTTCAAGAGTTCCTTGTTTGAGTTCATTTTCTTGAAAATTTCAATTTCCCTCTAAAATTTTCAAGAAATCTAAGAAAGTGATGGATGACGAAGACGATGATCGGGCACTGTTGTTTGCTCCTGGTGGCATAGGTTTCGATGGGCGCAAATATTTGTCAGGGATAATTCAATCGGTTCACTCTATAGGCTATGCCCATATTGCAGAAAGGCTGGAGCAAGAGACTGATACAGCTTCCTCTCACCAACCCTTGAAATTCGCAAATCTCAGAAGCCAATTTCTTGGTGGATTTTGGGAAAAATCTGCAGAAACTCTCCTTACGATTGTTGGATTAACTGAAAAACAAGTGAGTGATGCCTTGTTCATAATCTTTAGAATGTATTTGGAGGAAAGATTGGCTCTGGACAGTGGTTTCTGTCCTTCAAAGGTCCTTGGGAACAAGTATATCGACCATTTGTCAACAGAAAATTATATTGCATTGAATGATATTGCTCTTAATTTCCAAATGCCTGATGGGTTGAATTTGGATGCACTATATTGCCCTCTTGTACTGCGAAGATCAAATATGGAGAAGTTGAATGATTGTCTTCCTGTGGTTTTTCAGTCGACTGACTGGCATTTAGATTCCGTGCAGATATATTCTTGTCTTTATCATAACACGAAAGACATGTTTTCACTCAGATTTGACGACCATTCGTGTCATTATGATCGGTTGCCTACAAATAATGTGCAGGTGCCTCATCTCTTCCCCTTACACTCATTTAATCTTCCTTTTTTTTTTATCTTAAGGTTTTGTTTTTGAGCTATATAATAAGAACCTGATGTTTGATTTAAGAAGAAACCTTTTTCTTTTGTCTTTGTTCTTTTGAAGAATGAGACAAGAGAACCCATTTTCTTGGCTAAGAGAAATAAGCCTATTGATTCAAAACTTGAGTAGATTTCTTTGAGTATACTGAGGTATGATGTCAATGCCTGCAACATTATTAGATTCATTTTACTTAGATAAATGACAGAAAAAATTTGAGTGTGGTTTCATGGTAATACGCTGACAGAATGATTAAATCCTTACGTCTGCATCGACTTCGATGTTTCATGTTTTTGAGCTTTTGTTTACGGCTAATTGAACACTCTTTCAGGTGTGCTATTTATTGGTTTTCGGAGTTTGATATGCTTCCTATTGTTGTAGGCATACATTTACCACACGGAACGAGTTTTGTGTGTGAAGTTCTCACACAACGGGCAGTATTTAGCCTCAGCTTCTGCTGATCACAAAGCTATGGTATGGGAGGTAGATTTCTTGAACTTATTATCCGTTTCACTCACTTTATTTGGTCAAATATTCATTTTTTTCCCATCTCTGGCTTAATTTTTCTCTAGGTCCGTGATGGATGGAAATGGAATAGAAGATATGTTCTCCGTGGCCACGAGAAACCTGTAACTTGTGTGTCGTGGAGCCCCAATGACAAGTTATTAGTTACCTGTGCGAGTGGAGAAAAGCTCAAGATATGGGATGCCTGTACCGGAAAATGCACGGGTGTGATCAGTAGTGAACACGTACCAATCCTCAGATCATGTGAATTTTTGTTGTCTGACCAAATTGGCCTTGTGTACGGAACGTCCCGGTCCATTCGCTTGCTGAGAAACGGATGTGATTCTGAACTTTTTTCAAGATCTGGGACGCGTTTCACGATTGATGACTTTGTTGTCACGCCAAATGGAAGGAAGCTCATATATAAAGACGGAAAAAGAACGTTTATTGTAATGGATATTGGGACGGGCTATTGTGAGAGTGTTGAGGAGGAATGGGGGGCTAACATTTGTGGGTTTTCTGTTTCTGACGACAGTGAGAGTCTGTTATTAAGTCTTAGTAACGATGAGATCCATGTGTGGGATTTGAAGAGGTTAACGGATAAGCCGTTAACTTACTGGGGTTACAATATAGCAACTTGTTGTGTAACTCGCCCTTGCTTTGGTGGTGTAGATTCTAGGTTTCTTGCTTGTGGAACTGATGATGGAAAGGTATAAAACTGAAAGTACTCCCTCCCTCCGTCCCAAAAATGAATCTCCAAAAAACTTCCTATTTGCTCTTGATCGATCAAGAGTAAATTTGGACATTTTTTAGACATTCATTTTGGGACGGAGGGAGTAACTTTTATGTTAGGCTAAGCTGAAACAAAGTTCCAAGTGTGTGTTTTGGTAAGCTGCAGGTGTGGATATGGAACCGGAGGAACGGAAGGCCAATTGCGATACTGAGAGTCAGAGACAACCCATCAGCTGTGAGGTGCGTTAGCTGGAACCCGCAAAGGCCTCAGATGCTGGCATCGGCAGGTGATAATTGTGGCATCTCCATCTGGGGTCCACAAAGCTATACGTATTGTTTGTGATTTTTCTCATAGAATGGCTAGCTAGAACAAGCAAAGAACTGTGTCGATTGGTTTTTTCTGATATTGGAAAGTCAAGCCAAAGTCTTGAAAGTGTTCATATAATCTTGTTTGGCCACTCTTTTCGCAAGTCCTTGTTGTTACGTAGATTTCGGTGACTTTTGTTTTTAAAAGTGGTAAGTGCTGAAATCTGACTATGTGCAGATAAAAAGGTTGAGGTCTGACATACATACGGATTATCAGACACTCTTGGTGGGTTTTGGGAAAAATATGCATTGGGTAAAAGCTATTTTGCACTAAATTTAAACTTGAATCCGTAACCGTGGTATGAATATCCATAAATAAACTGACTGATGTTGGCATCAGCAAGTGACGATAAGATAAAAGCTACTAATATCTGTGTCTTGTTACCGTGAAAACCAAAGAAATATTATTGTAAAAGTCACCACTACTACTACAACTTGACTTTGAAAATTCTCATTTCTTCAAAAACAAAAAATTGAAAAATCTCATTTTATTCCTTTAACTACTGCTTGTTACAAAAACATAGTAGTGCTTAACTTGTCTATAATACTCCGTAACACTTTTAAGAAAATTGTCCAAAATTGAATAACATATTTGCATGTCCCTATATAAATATTTTTTACAAAAAAAAAAAAAAAAAAAAAAAAAAAATCACCATTCATTATGTACTTGCAAAACTAAAAGTTTAAAGTTGACAATGTTAGTCGGGTTTTTGGATGAAATTGCAAAGAAAAATCAGTTAAGTCGCACGTGCTTTGTACATGCACTTAACTGGGATTTGTTTTGATCTTTGGCCTCGTCATTTTAGAAATAATGATTGTTTAGTTCACCACCACCGCCTATTCTCCTAAAATCTAGCCACCACCGCAACCACCATACAATCCGGAAACCAGTTCCATTAATGGTTGTTTTGAGCCTACTTATCTTTATTTGTATTGGAATAACATCTTCTCCTTAATGTGTTCCCACAGTTAAAACCAAGAATCTTGCTAAGGTTCGTGGAAGATCTTTTGTCGTTTATATTGGGTAAGTTTTGAAGACCTTGAATCACTGTTAGTCTGCCAAAACTTTCATTATATCTTCAGATTCTCTCATGTTTTCATGTTGACGTGCCGTCTTATCCTTTCTAAAGTGAGGATTCGAACTCTGCAAAGCCATTTGAACTTCTTGGATCTCAAAACGGGAGGGATCGGGGGTAGAAACCACCAGTAATGGGGTTAGAATCTCGTTTATTTTTATACACTTGTTTCTTAGATTATTATCATGTCATATGGTTGCCAGATTAATTGGTGGTTGCCGGATTTTAAGGAGGATTATCGGATTTAAAGGGGGATGCCGGATTTTATGGAGGGTTGCCGGAGGCGCTAAAAGTTGAATCTGGGTATGTTAGGAAAGGGGGTTTGGGGGATGGGTTTGAGTTGGATGAGGTTAAAGGCTGCGCTCCAGAGTTTTTAATGGAAAGAAAAGAAAGGAAGTGGAGAGAAAGGGAGGGGAAGGAAGAGAAGGGAAGGAAATTTAAAATCTTTTCTTTCAATGTGCTCCCGGGTTAGGAAGGAAATGGGAGAAAACACTCATATTTTCCTTCCCATGATCCGGAGTTTTGGAAAGAAATGAGATAAAATAAAACAAAATTACATTTGTACCCTCACAAGACTTTAATAATAGCACATCACCTCTCCTCAACTGAGGCACCTTAACATTGCGTAGACATGAACAGAACAGTGATGCAATCAAAACCATTCCTTCACAACTCATACTATCCTGTGCCAATGATTATTTGCTTGCACATCCATGAGTATGGTACTAATATCACCAGGGAGTCCAAAAATTGAAGACAGGCAAGTTCCCCTATCATTCTGCTTGTAATTGTAAAGGATCGTATATTCATCTCAATAGGCTCTGTGTAATGTATAGTCCCTATAAGTTCGTATTCCTAGCATCTTCCGAGCAGAGAAAACATACAGATGTGATGATAATATGGCTGGCTCCTTCATCTATGTAGCTCAAAGCATTGTCTGAATTAATGCCACCTCCAATTTGCAAACCACCTGGATGATATCATCCTCGAAGCAAGTTTACCAGAGGAAAAATCTGTAAGTACATACATACTATCAAAAATTAAGATGAGAGGTAAACTGATATATCCAAAGTACGTAACAAATTTGATAGCCATAGCATAAGAGGATGTGCTATGTTTGTGGAGGATAAATCTACTCCACATCAGCTGACAAGCAACAAAGCACAACAAAAAACAGAAGAGTAGTTGAGAAAGCATTCATCTTTTGAAAAGCTATACTACCTCTGACCCAAAATGAATGTCCAATAAAATTTCAAATTTTCTCTTGATTAAGAGCAAATTTGAAAAAAATACGGACATTCATTTTTGGACGGAAGGAGTACATATCCTTGCAAGTGCCTAAACAATTAGCAAATATCACTGAAAGAGCATCTATGATGTTTATACTAGAAAAGTATGAAAATGGGAGCCAGGTCTCATATACTTTATTAACTTCTGCCAAGTTTACATGGCATGTTTCTGAACTACTTTGAGCGACTCCATTCAGCAATTTTGAGAAACTCTTTCTGATTTCATTTCAATATCACAAATTGAGAATAATTTTTCACTGGTAATTTTGATCATTATACGTCACTTACAAAGTCCTAAAATCCTAACAAGAATCTCTTATTTTTGTAATATAAAATGAAAATGGAAAACAAATCTGAAAATGTTAAACAAATAATTCCCAAGTGTCCTCATACTTGTTTAGTAATAGAAGGCTGAAGTAAATCAGAGGAGAAGAGATCAAAAGAAATGGTAAACTGCCATACCAGGATAAGGCGATAAGCATGTAATGCTCCAAGGGCTGATTCCATGCTCAAAGGATCAGCTCCAAGCATAATTACGTGACCACCTTTAAGCCCATCTTCTTTGTAAATTGTGGCATATTCGGCAGCTGATTTGTCAGACTCAAAATTTGTTACAAGGGGCGACCCGCTTTCTTTTGAATCAGAAAGGGTGGAGCCAACAATTTGTTTTACTCTCCCCTGAAATTATATCAAGCACGTAAGTACAAGCATCAAATATTGTGATGCAGTCACAGTGAACTATAAAAATGCCTGACCAGTGTTCATAATAACTCAATCAATAATCATAAGGAAAATCCAGGTCATAACAACATGTTTCTCAACAAACCACTGTATAAATACATTTTAAATCAATAAATGATGGAATAAATTTTTGGCCCTGGGAAGGAGCAAATTTTGTAAAAAAAAAAAAAAACAGAATTTATAATAATATGCCACTGAAAATTATGCATTAGTTTAGCAAGGGTAAATCAAACAGGTTCATTTATTTCATTCATATGTAGGTGCAATTAAATTCTATAATATAGTACTCCCTCCGTCCCAAAATAAATGTACAAAAATAAATTAAATTTGATCTTGATCAAGAGCAAATTTGAAAGTTTTTTTGGGCATTCATTTTGCGACTGAGGTAGTACTCGCAAACACACCCATAAAAATTATAGCTTGATTGCAGTATAGTGAAGGGGTATCATTCCACAAACAACTTCCAAGCTAATGGCCATGCTTAAAAGAAGGCCTCAGGAGAGGACTAACATTTATCTTAATCACCAAACTGAGCATAGGATTGAAGATCATAGCAAGAGAAATTTGGCAGATTTGTATTCCTAACATCCCACACATCCACCTAGAGCACATTTGGTAAATAATAATGATGATCCCATTCCAAGTCATTTACTAGCAAGAAACGGTTGAAAACCTTTATTTTCTGATTTCAGGGAGCAACATCATGTATGAGTATTTTTCTTTATCGAATGGAAATCTTTAAAGCTAGTCTATTGACTTCAGACACTAAAGTTGACATCTTATGATGGCGTAGGGAATCATGAATTGAGGGGAATGGTATGAGGATGAACTTTCAGACTTTAGCCTCTTATAAGTGACCTCAACTTTCATACTGAACACTTAATACAGAGGAGAAATTTCACAAGAGAACACAGTGAGGCATACCTCTTCCATGAACTTGACAATGGAGTTGCTTGGTCGCAGTTGGAACGAAGGAGTTTAGCGCAGTTGAGAAAGGGCGGGTAGAGCAAAATGTGTGGGAAATGATCCCAACCTCCGCTTAGTGGGGAGCGCTTGGCGCACCGGGGTTTGCCCTTTATATATCTGATTTTTTGTGGGGGGTAAAAATGGAATTATGTGAAATATTCCCAGCCTTGTATTTCTTTCCTCCCAAATCATCTCAATTTTGGGAGGATTATGAAGGAGGGAAAATCCCAAAAAATTTCCCTCAATTTCCTTCCTTCCAAAACTTGGGAGCAACCTTGGGAGGAAATTTTTTTTAGACTTCCTCCCCTTTCTTTTCTCTCAATTTTTTGACTCGGGAGCACGCTCAAAGAGATGAAAAGGAGGAGAGAGAGATAGATAGAGATAAATGGGAGGGAGACGAATTTTAAGGGTGATTTTAGCTTTGATTTGGTGTTCTTATTTATTTTGCTGGAAAAAAAAAATCAAAGAAAAATTAGAATTTTTCTATTTTATAAATTATTTTTAAATATGCTCAAAAAAAATATTCTTTATAAAATAAATTTAATCATGATTTCCCGATGTGAAATGACGAAATGCCCAGGCCAAAGATCAACAAACCCCAGTTAAGTCATGTGCAAAGCACGTGTGACTTAACTAGATTGTGTTAGCATTTTCGTCAAAAAAACCTAACTGGCTAGCATTCTCAACTTTGAACCCTAAATTGACAAAATTGGAACATTAGACCCCAATTGGCACACACACCCCAAACTTTGGAACCTAATTTGTCATTGCCCCATTCACTATTGTCCATCGTAGGTGTGCCCAATGGGCTGCGAACCATCAACAAAATGAAGCCCATCAATGTCTCTTGTTTATACTTTATGTTCGCTTCATTGTCACAGTTCTGATGAATTCCCATCTATAACTTGGAACGCACAAATGCCCCTACAAGTAAAACTTAAAAATTGCTATACGAGTATACACCAACCAAGCTTCCCAAACACAGCGAGATTAAAGAGTTGAATAGAACAAGATACGTCATAATACAAAACTCTCAACAAAGGGAGAAAAATCACAAGGCCATCAACAAGAAGAGGAAACACAAACTCTCAAAAAGAAAGCATAATATTCGATCGGACTAAACATCAAATTTGAAGGGCAAACCCTGGTGCGCCAAGCGGGGGTTTGAAGGGCAAACCCTGGTACGTCATAACACAAACTCTCAACAAGGTTCGAACCCGTGACCTTATGGTCACCAAAGGAGCAACTTAACCGTTGAAACATCAAATTTGAAGAAACAAAAAAAAAAAATCTTAATTTTATATTTATTAATTGTAAGACAATCAATAAATGCAAAATTGGGGATTTGACAAATGAATCCGATTAAGATTAGACAATTAATCCCGTAGGGCACTTCGGCTTTAGGCATAACGTCATCATAAGAGAACAGCACATTTCCAAACATAATAGGGCTCCATTAAAATATATATATATATATGCCATCACTTATTTTCAATATTGTCACCATATAATCAAGGGCGTTGTATTATTTTTGGCCTGCTAATTAAATTTAAAACTCATTTTAATAGTTACACTATAATGATTTTTTATGATTCGATAAATAATCTGACGTATTTAAACGCTCGTGCTATTGTATATTTTCTTTAAAGGGGTGCTCTGCCTACCGAAACTGATCGGGACATTTTAAAGAAGTCGAAAACTGTTCAGAATCATTTATCTTACTCATTTTAATCTGGTAATTAAGTTTAAAACTCATTTTAAAACAAAAAAAAAAAAAAAACAAAACAAAAAGAACTCTGATAATTCATCAACTAATTCTATTAGTTCAACTATTAAATTTATTTTATAGTTAACTATGAAGAGTGGTTGTCAGAGACAGCGAGCTTGGTAAATCTTGTTGGTGCGCGATGGTGGAGTACTGGAGTGGTTGTCGGCTTGGTGCACAACTCAGGAATTGTGAGAAGAGGGAGATGTAAATCTGGGCTGTCTGGGGGTGGGTTGATGGGCACTCAGCGAGAGGAAGCTGCCAGACGGGATGACTGCCGGAGTTGGTGTTAGAGATGACCGGATTTAAGAGAGCTGCATGTAATCTGCTTCTGTGAATAGACGACGCAAGAATTTTCGAGAAACCCTATCCCTAAGAAAAATGCTTTGCTCAATGGAGGGGGTTGTGCTGCTCAGTAGGTAACTATAGTTGTTGCCAAAGTCGGTGGGGATGTGGATGGTGTGAGCCGGAGATGTGGTGCGGCGCCAGTGTGTGGGGGCAGAAACGTGAAGTTGGGGTAGGGGTGCCTACCATTGGAGTTGTCCTAAGAATAATAGAGTTGTTGACTAAAGATTGTGAAACTACGTTGTATATTTTGCTCATTCACGCTATATCAAGAAAAATAAACTAAACTACAACAAAGGACTAAGATGACTCATATATAGTACTTACCAGGAAAAATCAACCATACTTGACTGCCCTGTCAGTCCTACAAATCATAAAGAAGAAATACATTTAACCGCAATATCTTTACATAAGCCATCACAATTAAAGAGAGAAACACAAGTCCATGCAATGCAGAAATAATCTTTTTAAATCCAGATCGATCCTTCTTAAGTGCAGATTACTTAAAGGGTAGTCTCGTAGACACGTATGCAGAGAAGCTAGTAGTATCCATCGTTTACGGCTGCACTATTTGGCTTACCTCGTCGGATCCTTGTCAACAATAATAAAATAGGAGTGTCTGACACAGGTACGACGGGATGAACCAAATAATCCGAGCATCAGAGCAGAGAAGTTACCAGGTAAGACACATAATTGCTAAGCATATTGTAGCACATACGCGGCGAGATAAAGTAGATGATACTCCCTTCGTTCCAAAATGAATGTCCAAAAAAGTTTAAATTTTCCCTTGATCAACAAGAGCGAATTTGAAAAAAATTCGAACAATCATTTTGGGATGGAGGAAGTAATTTTTTAATTTTAAAAAATGAATGCAGAGAGAAAAATTAAACGGGAAAACAACGACAATATAGTTATAAAAATTTGGGATAAAGAAGCATGACTGTTGATAGTGCAAGCTTCCACAATTATCACTTACAGGTTGATTTACAGTTGGGGAAACAAGAATGAAATCGAAAGAAATCAGGAAGACTTACAGTTGATTTTCTTGTCGACTTGCGATAAAGTTGCTAAAAGAATAGTCAGAAAAAAGATATAGTATAACTCTTCCAACTACACTGATTTACTAACACATCTTTGCCTTATTTTTCATTACCTAGGCTACATCAGAAAATAAGAAATGAAAAAAAAAAAGTCAAAAGAAAGCTCATTGCAGGGACTCAAAGTTGGTCGGAAAGAAACTAATTCATACTAATTAAAGAAGCCTCACGAAAAATGTTCACTATGTCAGTTCCAAAAGGGCTCTGATTCGGATGACTCACTGTGCGTCCAATGCCAATGTTTGAGATGGTTTATGGTTCCAACTGAAAACAAGGAAAAATCACTCAAGTGCATACACTAGCTGATGGTTGTCAGAAGCAAAAAAAGATTGCAACGTCAGCTCAACTTACAATTAAAAGTTAAGAAAATCTATATCAGCAAATAGTTTTACAGAGCATATAAATTACCATCTTGCTGGGAAAAAAAATTAACCCTCAACGTTTCAGCATTATATCTCTTGCTATCATCTTCTTTAAATGATGCTAAGCTGTAGTAGGCCCAACCCCCGCCCCCACATTTTATTTTCCTCATAATTTCAAGGTTTTAAATAAAGTAAAATGGTTCACTAGAAGAGGAAAAAAAAAGATGAAGTTCTTAAAAGAACCACCGACTTTATGACAAGAATCCAACAATATGCCGGATCTAAACAATTTCACAAGAACAGTCACAGTAGTGAATATGTGAACGATAAAAATCAGTGAACCGAAATATTATGTTCAAAGTTTCTGCAGGTCAACATACCCGTCATTCACGAACAAAGGAAGCCTCCTTTGAATCAGAGCTTGGGTCCTTGTCCTCTCACATGCTACGCTACTCCTGAAGACTCCTAGAGGATACCGGCAGGAATCCTTCATCTCAATGCCCATGGTTAATAGTTCCCATCGTATAAAAACTAACATCTTTACTAATTGGTGGTTTGTAAAACCCACAAGCTGGTGTTTTTCCTTGGCTGAATGATAAAACTGTCACATCACAAGATCCAGGACTCTAATTTCAGCTACCTGCAACTAATTTGCAGTTTGTTAGATAGCAAGTACTACCTCCGTCCCAAAATGAATGTTCATTTTTTTCTAGATCAAAAACGAAAATGTGCCTTCATTTTATGACGGAGGGAGTATATATTTATATCCTAAACAAATTTGCAGAGGAAAGTCAAGTAAATCCTAAACATTCATACAATTACAAATTAATCCCTATACGAATGTCCAAGTTTCAAGAAACATTATCCCAAAATGAATGTCCAAATTTTTGGAAAGTTACTGAATCCTCTCTCATCATATAACAAGCTCTAATTCACACTTAGACTCATCATGCAACATAGTGAGATCATTAAGGGTTTTTATGTACTTGTGTTACTAAATATGCTTAAGTTTAACTGTTTTGCAAATGTCCCTCAAAGTAATTTTTGGACATTCATTTAGGGACAGAGGAGGTAAGAATCACCAACTGTTTCATGTAAATTTGCTTAATTTATTTGTAACAGAGTTGTGTTACATCAAATTTACGGGCAATGCGATCATGTAGTCATATCAAAGCTGGTAAAATATACCAGTTTGGCTGATAATCATCTACTGGCTCTTTCTATCATCCAAAAGTTTCTTTTAAGGAATTAAAGGGTACACCACCAACTGCAACCCCCCGCACTCCCAACCCTACAGGATGGGAAGCTCTTGCCTCAACCGCAGGAAGTGTTACGTGGACGCCTCAACAGGGGAGTAAAAGAAGTGCTAGTGGTGTGGACAGGTATACATCCAGATAATGCTACTTGGGAGAATTTCGATGAGTTCCGCCTTCACTTCCCTAATTTCAAGCTTGAGGACAAGCTTGATCTCAACGGAGGGAGTAATGATGCATTCATAGGGCTGCAGTACCACCGCAAAAGATGGACAAACAACAGCCAAAAGGGGCAAAGTCAGGAGTCAGGGAAATCAAACATCAATCAGGGATAAGGATTTACTTTCAACTGCTCTTTCAGATTAAGATAATATTTATTGTGGTATTAAATTTTGTAATCTTTGTAAAACCTATAAAAGGCAAGTGGATTAATGGAATAGACATCGAAGTTTTGAGGCAAAAAATATCTCGGGGAGTTTGGGGAATTCTCAATTAAAAAATCCTATTATATCTTTACATTATTAATCAATTCTATATCTTTTATTTTCTCCAGATTATTCCCAGCCATCATTGCAACAATGTGCCCCAATTTCATCCAAATCTAATTCCCTACTCATATCACCAATATCTCTGACGCAATTGTTTCTCCAAAGAAAGACCTGAAATCCCTTAACTAATCCCCATCTGCATTTATAGCCAGTAAAAGCTCTAACGCTGCCCCGTTAAGTTAGTCCATCTCTGAACTGGCGAAGGAACCTCATTATCAAACTTGTAACCTCCCGAAACACGATATCAGCATCTACCATAGACGGTAAAACGAACAGCAGCTTGGATTTAGAGACCCTTCAAACCTTTACCTCACCGCCACTCTTCCAAGTTCTTGTACCCCAACTGGCAATCTCCATCTCCAATCCCAGTTTCCCACAAAGCTACCAAAGCAACCGACTAAGGAAAACTTAATAAATGAGCATTTGTCTTTTTTTTCCACTATCTTCAACCTGAATGTAGAGACCCCTAATATGGTTGTCTGTTAAAATGAAAGGCCGCTTTGCGTTGGATGCTTTATATAACCATTTAGGTAGCCCAGCCTTGCGTTATTCATTTTAATACTGTTTAAGGACAATAGTTATGAACCTTATATACCAGATGAAGATTCTAGAGGTACACAAGGAAGAATAGAAAATTTGTGGTTCTCAGCTTCAAGAATAAATCTAATTTGCACTTATCTCATGGTATTCTGAACATAACAAATCACTCAACTGATAGTATACTAGACAAAAAAAGTAAATGGTTAAATGCGGCTTAAGGGTAAAGCTAAAGGCACAAACTTGTAAAGTTTCTAACTATTGTCTTGTACCTGTTCCCCTGGGGATGTTACACTACAAAATTCTGCTGCACCAATAGCCTCGTATGTCGTTTGGAGACTGGTATCTCATTTGGATTAAACCCTCTCCGATACATCTCTTCCACCCATCTACTAGCCTCAGATGTCCTACCATGTCTATAAAACCCAAGAACTAGGGTATTGAAAGTCCACCAATTGGGCTTATACCCTTTCTGGCATAACTTATCAAATAACATGTAAGCATCATCAATCCGGTTCATACATAGTTTTCTTAACAACATATTGTAAGTGTAAGTATCGAGCGGGAAGCACTTTCTGATTGCTTCTTCCAAGTCCTCAATCTCTTGAATTCCCGCTCGAGGATCAGAGAACTCGTCAATAAGCTCACCAAATGTCCAAATCCAAGATGTCTCATCGTGAGTATTTCTTGATCTCTCCAAAGCACAATATAACTCTCGAGTCTTGAAGGAATGATAAAGAAGAATGTTCCCAATAAAGGAAGAAATAGGACGGCCAACTCTAATCATGTCATCAATGATGGATACACTTGTGTGATATCTCTGTTGTGCGCAAACAGCCCTAACAAGTTCTTCATAGCATTCAAGACTGAATGTCTTGTTCTCCTCTCTAAATGCCCAGAAGAAATGTAAAGCCTGGTCTATCCTATCAACTCTGCAAAGACCAACAACCAAAGCGTTGCGCAATTTTCTACTTCTCTCTCTGGTCTGGATCAAATCATTAAAGAAGCGTTGAGCTTCAATAAATCTCTCACTCCTAAGATAGCTATGCAACATTAATATGTCAGAATCAAGGGTGGGGACAGTGCCGTTTCTCCTCATCGTCTCATAAACTTCTCTGGCCAGATCAGGTTTATTGGCATGTCCAGCCCCATCAATAAAGAAGTTGAAGACCTGAACGCTGTGGTCGTGACGGGACAGCTGCATTTCCAGCAGTCTCCAGAACTGCTTTCCTGTGTTCTCCATAGCACATAAACTTTGAATGACAGTCCTCATCAACCGTCGATTTAGGCTGTGACCTTTATCCTGCATTTCTATGAGTAGTCTCGCTGCAATATCTCCCCTCTTTGACATGCTAAAGCCATGTATCAAGCTATAGTAAGTACTTTTACTGGTAACTTTATTTAACCTGCTGACAATTGCATGAACCGTATAACCATCCTCTACTCTCCTTATCCTACAAAGGGCAGATATAAATTTGTCATAAATTGAGGCACTCAGCATAAAGTTGTTCTCTAAAGCTACAAGCACTAATTCCATCATCTTATCTAGCTTTTCCGATCTGCATAGAGCATTAGCAAGGATATAAAAGGTCTTCTTCCAAGGAAAATAGCCTTGGTTAATCGAATTCTTCAAAACACGATAAGCATCGTCAACACTCCCATCCCCACACAGAGTATTTATCATATAGTTGTAAGCCATGCTACCGGGCGATAATCCAAATCCCCCTCTGGAATCAAATAAGTTGACTGCGACATCAGCCATCCCTGCCTTGCAAAAGAAGCACAACGCATAGTTCAAGGTGAGCCCATCCGGGGATATATTGTTTTCCTTCATCTCAATCATCAAATCAAATACTTCATGAAGCCGGTTCTCTCTCAAGAGGCTCCATATCAACATATTATAGCGGAAAACATCAGGAACATAACGATCCGGCAGCGACTTCTGAGTATTTCTCTGCAAGAATTCCAAGGCACCATCTAACTTCCTAGCTCGAACAAGCTCCCTAATCCAAACATCATAAACAAACGGCTCCCCAAACTCATCAACCAACTTCCCTGCCTTCTCAAACTGTTCTTTCTTACAAAACCCGTCCACGAGAGTACACACCATAAACCCCTTCCGAATTGAAATTCCGTTCGCAACCAACCCACGAAAGTAGGCCTCGGCCTTGTCCAATGCCCCCTGCTTACAAAACCTCTTGACCAATATTGAATGAGTCACCTCATTCTCAAACCCCTGACACCTAATCTGTTTCGCAATAGTATCCACAACATCAAAACATCCCTCTTCCACCAAAGCATTCAAAAGCACATGATAAGAAAACCCATCCAAGTCAGTACCCTGAAACCGCATTTTACCAAACAGGTTGAGTGCAACCTCAGGTTTCCCAGCAACAGCATAACCCATAACCAATATACTGTAAAATCTCCCCTTCCGATAACATATTCCATTATTATCATAACATTCCAAGAAATCAAGCATCAAAGACATCAACTTTGCTTTGGACAAGATCTTGAAGATGGCATTATAAGTAACCCGGGTATGAAAAAACCCAGGTTGCCGCCCTGCCCAATCGAAAAACTTCAAACACGACAGTACATCCTTCCCATAACCCAAAACATCAAGAACTAGGGCTTCAGTTAGGCGGAGGCCGAGTCGAGACAAAGCCAAATCAGCAGCCTGACGTCGCGTCAAATCATCATCCTCTCCCTGAGAAGCTAAAATCTCAAAAATTCGATCAAACAACGGATCTCCACGAGCCTTAAACCATTCCCTAAACGAAAGAACAACATCTTCGGTCTTCAAATTGACAGCTTGTGTAGTACGAGACGAAAATAAAAATGGATTTGAAGGTGAATTGACGGCGGCGGAGACGGCGGTGGTGGAGTAAACAAAGTAAGAGGCGTCATTGGTGAATGGGCACAACAAAGCCCTTGATTTCTTCACACATCGGATTTTGGAGGGATTGAAGGCTAACATTGAGGAATGTGGGTCGAAATTAGGGCAAGAGGGTGTTTTGTGTGTTTACTTTGAAGAAATTTGAGAGAAATTGGGTAGAAAATAGGATTGGGGTAGAGAGAGAAAGCTTGAGTGTTAATGGTGATTAAGGGGTTGAAGATGAAGAAAGAGAGGGTATAGGGTCGGTTTTGGTGAGGGAAGGGTATGAGGGTGGAGATTTTGTTGCAGGGGCCGGAGTATGGTGGATTTGGGTGGTGATAATGGTGGATTTGGATGGGTGCTTGTATATAGAGAGAGAGAGAGAGAGAGAAGAAAGAGAAAACGATTGAGAAGGGGAGAAAGACGACGGGATGGTTAATTAAAAAAAAAAAAACCAAGGGACGAGTAGATAGACAGATATATAGAGAGAGAATTGTGGAGCTGGGTGGATAGGGTTGGGGTGGGTGGGTGGGTGGGTGGGTGGGTGAGTGGGTGAGGGAGGAAGAAGAGTTGATGAAGGGGAGATGGTGGGGCGGAGCTGTGGGCGGGAGAGAGCAAGAAACTGGGATGGGGGAAGTGGGTAGGGCCGGGGAAAAGGGAGGAGTTTTATTATTATTATTATTATTATTATTATTATTATTATTATTATTATTATTATTATTATTATTATTATTATTATTATTATTATTATTATTATTATTATTATTATTATTATTATTATTATTATTATTATTATTTTATTATTATTATTATTTTATTATTTTATTATTATTATTATTATTTTAATTTATGTTTGACTCATGTGTTTAATTCCGTCAAAAAAATTAACGATTTCGTTAATTTTTTATACCAATTTGCTAAAAATTGCAAATTTAGGGCATTGATTGACTAAATTGCACTCTTGACTGTCGTATTGCAAATATGTGTAAAACTTAGGTCACCAAATTGCAATTGACCCGATATCCTCGTACCCCTTTGAGAAATACTCCCTCCGCCACATAATAATACCTAAAAAAAATTCTTTTGAACGTTCCATAATAATTTATACTTTCCGAAAATGAAAATGGAACTCATTTTTTCCTACTCACAATACTTTTTAAATTTATTATTCTCTCCACTCATTCTCTCTCCTATTTTACTTTTACACTCATAACACATTACCTTTTATCACTTTTTACCTTAATCTCCGTGCCGAACCAAAAAGTCTACATATTTGTGGGACGGAGGGAGTAGTTGGTACTTCTAAGACCATCCGCAGCGGTGACTTAGGTCATCAGCTTCTCTCTCTTCCACATCAGCTCCACATCACCAGTCTTCAATAACCACAACTTCACACAATTTTACCCACAGTGGTGACCAAGGTTCTAAAAAGCGCTAGGCGGATGCTAGGCGGCGGAGCCGGGCCTAGCGCCTAGGCGGGGACTAGTCGGGGACTAATCGGGATTAGTCGGGATTAGTCGCACTCAGGCGGCATCAGGCGTTGAAGAGGGCCTCCAGCGCTGGGCCTAGCGCCCTTGAAAGGGTCTTTTAGAACAGAGGTGGTGACTTAAGTCATCAATTTTTCTCTCATATTTTTTACTATACCCTATTATATTTTCTCTTTCCTACTCACATGTATAACAATTATTATCATTATTCATATTATTTAATTATTTTTAATTATATATGATACTAATTTATATATATATATATATATATATATTTATTAAAATAATTTTAATTATTAATTAAATAATTTTATTAATATAATTATTATTTAATAATCTTTTTAAATATGATAAAACAATGACTGGGAGAGTGAGAGTGGGCCACTCTTTTTGTTTGCCTTCGAAGTCATATTCCAATCACATTTTCCTTCAAAGTCGTTGAAGCCTCCAGCCAAAGTCACCATTGTGAAAAGGCTATACGTCCACATTAGCCATGACTCAAGGAAAAAGGCACCACTGCCTATGCTCTAACGGGGACGAGACGTCCCTGGCCCATTTTCAATTTTTATTTTTTTTGGAAACATGCCCCGAAAGTTTATGTTGTGCTCCTTTCCCGGTATCTCGCACTTTTCACTACAAAAGACACCAACAACAAAATATCTTAGTAGTACCGATTCAACTTATAATAAAAGAGTAAGTTTTAGGGGAAACCTATTTCTTCATAAGTTATAAAAAGCCCACTTTCATCCTTAAAAATATCGAGTTTAGACCTTAAAATACCTAAAAAAAAAAAAAAGTGAGTTTAGGCGTTAAAACAGTGAGTTTAAGCTAGAAAATAAAATAGCAAGTTTAGGCCTTAAAACAGTGAGTTTAGGTTTTAAAACACCAAGTCGATATATTTAAAAATAGAATTTTTTATAACTTATTAAGAAACAGTTTTCCCCCAAAATTTTCTGATAATAAAATAATAATAATGAACAACAACTACAACAAAAAATTATGAATCAAAGATGATTAAATTTCGGGTTGTCTCCCGGTTAGCCGCCCTTCTTTACCGTCTTTAGCTAAACCAAATGTCGGGTAAGCCCCCAGCAAAGCATCAAATTTTAAGTCTTTGACAAGACTCAGAAAAAGGTCTAAACATACTTAGAATCTTGGAGATAAATTACCTCCACATCCTCATTTACAGCCGTGCCATCAAAATACAACTTTAGGCATTGTCCATTGACCTTAAAAACTTTGTCTCCGGAGAGACTACCAATATCAACCGCACCATACTGATATACCTCTCTCACAACAAAAGGTCTGATCCATCGAGGCCTTAGCTTTTCGAAAAACAATCGAAGACGGGAAACAAATAAGAGGACTTTTTGGCCAACCTTAAAGTCTTTCCTAATGATCATTCTATCACGCCAAACATTAGTCCGCTCCTTATAAAGTTAGTTGTTCTCGTAAGCCTCTCTCCTTATCTCCGAATTAAGTACCTATTTAGGCTCTGTTTGTTTGGGCGTAAAATAACTCGTTTTCGTAAAATAACTCGTTAGGCTCTGTTTGTTTGGGCGTAAAATAACTCGTTTTCGTAAAATAACTCGTTTTCCGTTGTTTGGTTGAGCCCCCGAAAAATATTTTTCGGAAAATAACTCGTTTTTCGCTGTTTGGTTGTTTTCCGAAAAATGGAGAAAACGTTTTCCGAAAAACATTTTACGTCCTTCCTAAGTAAAACGACTTACTGACCTTGTCCTAAGTAAAACATTTTCCGAAAAAATGGTTCCCTTCATGTAGAACTCATATTTCACAAGGTACAACATAATAATAATTAAAAAAAAAAATCACCCCTACCCCTGCTAACCCACTCACTGCCTACCCACCACCCAAAAAAAAAAATTAATCATTTTTTGTAACTACCCCACCCACCCCCTGTCTACCCCAACCCCCCCACCCACCCACCCCCCCTCAAAAAAAAAATTAATCATTTTTTGTAACTACCCCACCCACCCCCTGCCTACCCCCCCCCCCTCAAAAAAAAAATTAATCATTTTTTGTAACTATCCCACCCACCCCCTGCCTACCCCACCCCATCAAAAAAAAAAATTAATCATTTTTTGTAACTACCCCACCCACCCCTGCCTAACCCACCCCCCCCCCCAAAAAAAAAATTTAATCATTTTTTGTAACTACCCCACCCATCTCTGCCTACCCCATCCCCCACCCCCCCCCCCCAATCAAAAAAAAAAAATTTAATCATTTTTTGTAACTACCTCACCCACCCCCTGCCTACCCCACCCCAACCACCCACTCCCACCAAAAAAAAATTTTAATCATTTTTTTATGGGTGGGGTGGGGTAGGCAGGGAGTGGGTGGGGTAGTTACAAAAAATGATTAATAATTTTTTTTTTGGTGGGGGGTGAGTGGGTGGGGTGGGGTAGGCAGGGGGTGGGTGGGGTAGTTACAAAAAATAATTAAAAAAATTGGGGTGGGGGTGGGTGGGTGGGGTGGGGTAGGGAGGGGATGGGTGGGGTAGTTACAAAAAATGATTAAAAAAAATTTTTTTAATAAAACATTTTACGTCCTTCCGAAAAAAAAAATCTTACCAAACACCCGAAAATATTTTACACCCTTCCTCCGTAAAACATTTTACGCCCTACCTCCGTAAAACATTTTACAGGAAAACATTTTACAGGAAAACATTTTCCGGAAAACATTTTCCGAAAAATGTTTTACGTCGAAACAAACGGAGCCTTAGTCCCTGACGTTTAGCGTTTTTTACGGTTTCGTCCCTATCGCATTTTTGTGAACGTTTACATCCATGACCTACCTATATAATTTTTCAGTTAATCCTTCCGTTCACTTTTCGTCAATTTCTCCGTTAACTTTGCTGAGGTGGCAGTAATGAGGGTTGAAACCGTAAAATGTTAAACTCTAGACCCTAAAAATAAATTTTAAAGTTACAAAACACCCCCTCTCTTCCTTTAAAACCTAAATCAATTTACATAATAAAAAAATAATAATAATAATAATAAAATAATAATGATAAAATAATAATAATAATAATATTAATAATAATAAATAAAAAAAAACAAACAAATAAAAAAAATAATGATAATATAATAATAATAATAATAAAATATTAATAATAATAATAATAAAATAATAATAATAATAATAATAATAATAATAATAATAATAAAATATTAATAATAATAAACCTCAATCTTACCCTTCTTCCTCCTCCTCCAAACCCTCCTCATTCCCAATCCGAGCTACCCTAACCCTCCGTCCAATCAATCCCACTCATGCCTCCCTGAACTCCTCCTTCATCCGCCCCCTCCCGTGTCACGACCCTAATCCTAGGCACAATTTGGCCACGTGTTAAGCACGCGAGGGTTGGGATGCATTGCATCCCTTCTTATTCATTGTGATAGGGAATGACTATGCGTTCATTCTAGTATTTGAAATGGCAAATTGATTTGGCTATGTGTTATTTTCGAAGTTGATAACTTGATTTTTGATATTAAAATATCAATGGATTATATAATGTCTAAAAGAGAGAAATGGGAAAGTTGTGTAGTAGAATGATGACATTTGAAATGTGAAATGAAAGTGTTATAAAAAGTTTGAGGAGCTTACATGATGTAAGTATAAGTTAAAGGTAGTGATTTGTTTATTTTCAAACCTTGAGGAGCTAGAGTGAAAGATTTGTTATATAAATATCCTTCTAGTTCATCCAAGAAGATAATGATCACCTCCTCAGTTCTTTCTTCTTCTTCTACGTTCTAGAGAGAAGCCAAACCCTAGCTGAGCTTCATTAAATTCCTGAAATTCAGCCATGGAGTTGTTGATAATTCCGTCTTCAAAGTCTTGCTAAGGGAGTTGAGAAGATCAAGAAAATCCGATTATTCTTCCTTTGATTTTGATAAAGCTTGGTAAGTTGTTATGTATCATTGTTATACTTGTTTATAACATGATTAAAGTTATTAATATGATGTATTAGTAAGCTGTTCACTGATGGAAACTTCAGTGAAGGTTGGAACTGGAAACCAACTAGGTTGGTGTTGAGTTACTTGACAAAAGGTGGTATTTTGGGTTACTAATTGTTGTACCCATGTTGTGCATATGTTATAGAGCATGGAGAGAATATGTATATGCTTTAAAACTGAAGTTTGAAGTTGGTTTATGGCCTTGTAGTTGCTGAAAATGAGAAGGAAAATGAAGTGGGTAGAACCTGAAAACTTCAAGGATATGGCTTGGTATTTGGGTTGGGTTTGGTATAGTTGTTGTATATACATGTTGTATATGTGTTATAAGACTTAAAGGGAGTATATTAGAGTCCCAAACCAAGTTTATTTCTGCTGTAAATTGCCTTGAGCTAGCTGAGAACCAAGGTGGCAGAAACTGTGGCTGCTGCTGGTGTTCTGCTGATGTTCGACTTCAGCAAGGGTTTTTGGTTGAAGGGCACGACTCGTGCCTATGAGCACGAGTCGTGACCCTCAGGGGACACTCGTGGAAGGTAGTCGTGAAGCTTGAGGCAGTCGTGCAGGGCCTGGAAACGACTCGTGACCTTAAGCACGAGTCGTGCTCAAAACTACCTTGAGTGAGCACCTTTGCAAGATTTTTAACCTAGTTTAATGAGTATGAATTTAACCACTCTTTAACTAGAAATTTAGTACAAGTTTAGTATAACATTGTAGAACTTGGAACTGGCCAAAAAGAGATTGGCAATAGCTTTAAATATGGACCTAAAGTTGCTTGACAGGAACTGTTGAAAGCTGAACCATTTTAACTGCAGCCTTGGACCATGTTTGAGGCATTGGGAACCTAGGCTAAACAAATCGGATTGGAACACTCTTTGATCCTGAATTTAGTACAACTTTATTAATACATTGTGGAATTTGAAATGGTCCAATTGGATAATAGGAAGTGCTTTAAATATGGTCGTGAACTTGCTTCAAAGGCAGTTTTGGCACTTGCACTATTTCAATTTGCAGCTTTGGTCCTTTTTCTAGGTCTTGAAAACCTAGGCTATACAACTTGGAATGGAACACTTTTTAATCCTGTATTTGGTACAACTTTATTACTATATCATGGAGTTTGAATTGGGCCAAAAAGATATTGTTAAGGTCCTTAAATAATGTCTCAAAAATGCTTGAGAGGCGATTGTGAAACTTGAACCAAAGTTTATAAAACTTGGGAAAATGAACCTGAACCCTAAAGGGAAGTTGTTCAGTGTTGTATAGTAATTGCGTAGGGTTATTTATAGGTCGTTTTACCCCTACGTGATGACTTGTATAAGGTTATTGGGTTAAATGGTGCATAAAGTGTAGGATGCACTACTTCATTGATCTGGACAGGAGTGGTAACACCTGTTATTGAATTATACCTTGTGTATTGAATGTGTAGGCCTCATATATGATACATGGTGCAGTATGTGGTTATATTTATAGGGTTGTGAGTTCAAATAATGTGTAGAACGCGTAATACCTTAAGTGCTTGGTTGGAACCTTTATAGAAAGTGTTCCATACTATAACATGAGTGCGTTGGGCTACTTATGGTATATGATACCTCTACGGGGTTGTTTATATGTGGTTAGAAGTTTTGATAGTGCATGAAAAATATGTTGCACTGCGTTATGAGATTGAACATGGTTATGTAGGACTTATGCGATATATATTGGGCATAAGTGTTTACATACTTCATAGTTGATTGTGTATAAAGTGTTCAAATACTTGTTGCACAGTTTCTTGGGTTGAACATGAGTAATTAATACCATGTCATTGCATTGTTGTTATTCAATAGTGTTGAAATACATGTGCACTATTGTGATTGACTTAACATGAGTTATAGTTCCATGTTATGTATATTGATGTCCCATAGGGTGGACTTATGTTCAAGTATCTATTGTGTGCTTGGCTATGATGGTATCAGCTGAACATTGTGGGGGTATATGGGATCTTAACACTTATGAGAAGATATTTCATAAAGTGTTTAGATTGCCTTATACCTGTGACCTCTCCCCCGTCTGTGGCCACGGTCTGGGGGTGCGCAGCTTCTGTGTATATGTGCAGTCAGGCACAGATAGCTGATAACTTATATGGATCTCTATTGGGGTCGTATAAGACGTGAATAAGCACTAGCATTTCACGAGAGCGGAGTAACCCTCCCACCGTTGTACTACATATGATTCAGATGGGAATGGTAAGGGAAAGGTAACGTAATGTGTTTACTGTTTTCCCAATGTGATAATAGCAACTTGATTGAATGTTGCATTGTATGTGACTTATTGGTCAGATGGAAAAGGTAACATAAAGTGTTTACTGTTTTCCCAATGTGGTTATTGAGCAACCGGTTTGGTGTTGCATAGTTGTTGTTGAGCAACCTATGTGTGTTGCATATTATATGAGCAACCTGTGTATGTGTTGCCTATTGCAGGACTTACTGGTCAGATGGAAAAGGTAGGGAAAGGTAACGTAAAGTGTTTACTGTTTTCCCAATGTGATATTGAGCAACCTGTTACGTGTTGCATATTGTATGGCATATTGTTGCATGCATAATAACTTGCTGAGATTTTATCTCACCCCTTCTCCCTTTACTGTTTTAGATTCAGCTGAGACAGGTGGACCATACCGGTGAGGCCGGGAAGGAGTTTGGATCATATTTTGGTTGTCAGGGTATGTATGTATGTATTTATGTGGGAGTTGGGAGTAGTTGTGGTTATTTGATACTGAGAAACTGTTATAAAACATTTTCGATATGTAATGTTGTAATTAATCTTGGGTTTGGGTTGTTTTAAAAGTTGGCTTGTGTATGCCATGGCAGTTGTAGTATTTGTAAGTTATTCAGGTTATAACTGGTAGAAGCAGGTTCATATTTCACCTCTATGTAGAGAGGTTATTTTGAAATGGTTTTAAAATGGGGTGTTATACTTTTCAAGTGGATTAAAAGAAAAGTTTTTGGAACTGGTATATTTTGGGACCCTCCATCCTGGGACACGGTTTATAGGTCTGGGAGTTGGGAGGAGCCCACATCCCGCCCTCCACCCCACCCTCCGCCTCCCAAAACGCCGCTCCATCCCTTCAATCCAAAACATCACGGAAGCCGGTGTCGGCGTAATGGGTACAAAGCTCGGAATGATGAGTTACTTTGTACCCATCGGGTAATTTGGATAAGTCTGGGATAATTCTGTTAAGTCATTTGCAGGAATTTAGGTTGGTTTCTGTTGATTGAGTAGAGAGAGAAATTTAGAGAGAGAAAGTGTGTGTGAGGGAGTGTGTGTGTGTGTGTGTTGTGTTTTGAGAGGATGGGAAGGGAGAACGAGGCCGGAGGTGGGGAGGGGAGAGTTCTCCGGAGATGGAGGGAACGGGTGACTGAGATCGCAGAGAAGAGGGTTGGCCGGAGGGGGGGGGGGTGACGGTCGCCGGAGATGGAGGGAACGGGTGACTGGAAAAGTGTGTGTGAGGGAGTGTGTGTGTGTGTGTGTGTGTGTTGTATTATTATTTTATTATTATTATTATTAATATTTTATTATTATTATTATTATTATTATTATTATTATTACTTTATTATTATTATTATTTTATTTTTTATTATATAAATTGATTTAGGTTTTAAAGGAAGAGATGGGTGTTTTGTAATTTTAAAATTTATTTTGTAGGGTCTAGAGTTTAATATTTTACGGTTTCAACCCCCATTACTGTCACCTCAGCAAAGTTAACGGAGAAATTGACGGAAAGTGGACGGAAGGATTAACTAGAAAATTATATAGGTAGGTCAAGGATGTAAACGTTCACAAAAATACGATAGGGACGAAACTGTAAAAAACGCTAAACGTCAGGGACTAAATAGGTACTTAACTCCCTTATCTCCTTAAAATAATATTTAGGGACGAAAAGGTAAAATTTATAGTACTTTAGGGACGAAAATGGTACTTTTCTCTCCAAATTTGCATAGGTCATTGTTTTGTAATTATTTATTTATTTATTTTTACTTCAAATTTTATTTTAAAAACAACTTTTAGCTATGCTTAGGAAAAATGTAGCATTTAAAATAATTATAAATAGCGTTGTGAACAATTATTTGGTCAACTCAAGTGATTTTATGTTTCATTTTACATTGGTTTCTTATGCCCTGCTTCTTCTGAGTTTAAAAATGAAGAGAAAGGGAAAGAAAGGGAAGGAAATTTAGCTTGCTTCCGAAATTTTTTAGGGAGGAGGTGGAAAGAAAGGGAATGAAATATTTTAGGATTTTCCTTCCAAAAATTTCCTCTCCTTCAATTATTTATTTATATTTACTTCAAATCTATAACTATATAAAAGCTGAAGTGCAAAGCACTTCAGCATACCCACTTTTTTCCCGCTCAAACTAGCACCTAGACTGAAAAAAGGCCAGATTCATTCTCCCCTAATGTCATTTATTAAACACACCCCCTTTATTAAATCAAAAAAACCCCTTTATTGCAACCGAAAATTCTCGATCTCTCTCTAGGGCTCCGGCGTCACTCCATCTTCCACAGCGCCTCCTCCTCTCCCACATCCCTACACTCTCTCTCCCTTAGGGTGCGCTCCCGAGTTTTTAAATGAGAGGAAAGGAGAGAAAGGGAAGGGAAGGGAGGGGAGGGGAGGGAAGGAAATGAAATTTAAAATCTCTCTCGTGTGCTCCCGAGTTAGGAGAGAAAGGAAAGGAAATGCTCAAATTTCCCTTTCCGTGCTCCCGAGTTTTGGAAGGAATTCCGACTAATTAAATATAAATTACGTTTTTACCCTTATATTTATATGAATAAGCGAGGTCTTCTTCTTCAACCAAATTCTCTCTCAATACGTAAACAACCTCTCTCTCTCTCTCCTCTCTCTCTCTATCCGCAAATCCCAGGCGTGGTCTTCTTCTTCTTCAACCAATTTCTCTCAATACGTAAAGCTCCCTCACATCCGAAATCAGTTCGCCGGCAACAACAATCCACCCTCACCGGCGACCTCTCCAACTCCCTCTCTCCGGTCAAAACCTTCACCTAGCCCCAATCAACCGGCGCCCTCACCGGCGACATCTGAAAGGGTAAGATTGGAATGCTCGTCCAATTATCTCTTTAATCTGTTTCCCTCCTTCCGTTTCCCCCCATTTTTGAGGTGATTGCTTTGGAGGGAAATGAGCCTCACCATTTCCCTCCTTCTCCTTCCCTTCCCCTCCAACCAAAACTCAGGAGCACCAGCACAACGGAAATCCTCCCCCATTTCCTCCCTTTTCCTTCACTTTCCCTGCAAAATCAAACTCGGGAGCGGACCCTTAGTATTCCATGGCTACCACTACCTTTCTCTCTCCCCTTCGGGTGTCACTCCCTCTACTCCCTCTCTTCTCAAGGCATCACTTCCTCTTTCCCAAAAACATCCCCGTCACGCTCTCTTCTTTTCTACTCCCTCTGTGCAAAGAAGAACCATGAGGTCGAACGCAGAAGTTTCAGAGAATCGATTCCTATGAAGCATTTCAGCATCGTCAATCCGAAACCTTCTTCCCAGATCTGGTAATTTCATTATTGATTCTTATCTTTGCTGATTTATTCTTCAATTGTAAATGCATTAGTCTATCATCTTTGTTTGGTTTTGAAATTGTTGAATTTGATTGTTTAACTTCAATGCCCTCCCCCGTCTGCTCTCTCTTTTTTTTTTGTTGCTAATTTTCATCTGTTTCTGTAGCATCTCGTGCAATTTTACTTTCTAGGGCTCCATCTCCTGATGACGTTTCTGGACACCTCCTTGTCAAGGTTTTTCAGCATTTAAACTTGCAACATATTAATTCATTTGCTATTATGTATTTTTATTTTTCTTTTGAAAAGTCGCACGATCTAATTCAAAAAATTCACCCAATTGAGCTCACTTTGTATTGCTTTCTGGCCTACTGGAATTCAGAATATATGTTATATGGTTTTTGCCTTGATGTAGGAACCTTACAACATCTCCCAAGAGATTGAGCGTAAGCGGGCATTGTCCATGGTTCTTTCTCAAACGAAGCATCAAGAGCGCAAAGATGCAGAGGTGTGTAATCTTCCTCTTATCTCCCAGCAACCCAGCCTAATTTACAAGATCCTTCTTCCTTTTGCCTTGGTTGTCCTACGCCTTTTGGAAAATATGAACTTTTTCTTATTTCCTTGATTTGTTGACATTTACCTTCAGGTTCTTGCTGAGGCAAAGAAAATATCTGAGTCGCGAATGGCTGCAAAGGCAAGCCTCATAAAACTATTTGGTTTATCTCACTGCAAAGATTCATTCTTTTACCATCTGAAACAAGAATCTTTTTTTTTCCGTAACTTCTTTTCTTGTATGATATACTACGTTTTCATGTCTGCACATATTAGTTGCCACAAGTCCATGGGCCTGTTATTTCAGATGATTGAATTGATACACCCCCCCTTCTAAATTTGAAATCCCACTTCCTTAGTCTAGCCCCTTTTAAATAATATTTATGCTTTCCGCCATATATGCTTGTGGATCATTAGTAGTCTTTATGGGCTTGATCTCATGCATTTTAGCAAGAATTATTGACATTATCTTTACAGGACGGGTTTTTTCCAGCTTAGAAGAAAAGTGAGGGGGGGATATTTGGGGGTAATTCCACATATAAGGACATTGGAGCTGCTGTTTGATTGTTATTGTTTCTACTTTAACGATTACACAATAGGAAACCTGAACGTACTAATTATTGTTTGTCACAAATAAATATTTCTGTTTCTACATTTTAATCTTTAACATCTACATGTTATTTGATTATAAATATATATATATATATATATATATATATATATATATATATACAACTCATTCTTGCCGAAACCACTAAATCTCTATACCTACTAGCACACAAAAAGTTGTTACGTTAATGCAGATTGAAGGATATAAATTGAAGAAAAAGTAAATTAAAAAGTTTGACTTTGAAATTGGGCCATATTTTACTTGGAGTGAGTAGTTTCCATCATTTTCAGCCAGGTGTACAAAATTTCCTATTTTACTCGGGGTGTGGTTAATTTGGTTGTTTTCCAGGGTTGTTCTAAGCTTTTTGTATACCTGATGGTATATCTCGGCTCAGAACAGGACGAGCAGTTTATATGTCGAGAAAAATAAAAGACCAGGAAGATCGAGGAGTACTAATTCCAGAACCTGTAGGTACCAATTTTTAATTAGCATGCATCAAACATTCCAGGATAAAATATCCACGCAAATGAAGTAAGATAACTTACTTTTGGTGTGATATAAAACATGCTCTTATAGAGTCCAAATTGGATAGCCCTTTTCCCCAAAAACCTAGCATCACGATTTCACAATCGCTCTGTGAGCGCTGCCGTTCAGTTCAGCTCAAAACGGAGAGTGAAGTTTTCAATTTTCGACTTATGCATTTGTTGGACGCCACTTCACTCTCTGGCGGTTATTGTCATTGTCAATCTCAGTCCAATCTTTTCATACGTAAACCCTAGAAATATAGGATTAGTGTTTACTCAAGAATCGAGGATTTAGAGATTACAGTTTCAAAATTGTGGGAGAATTTGAAGCCATGTACGATAAAGATATCATTGAAGGAGAGAGAGGATGAAGAGAAGCGGAATTCCCATCTGAACATTGGAGATGCGATTTGGACGGCTTCGAGAAGAGATTCAAGAGATTTTTAATTGAGAACTCACTTTCAACATTTATAGGTTCGTTTCTTGAATTTCTGTTTTTATTTTATTTTTTTGAATTTCAAATGTGTGTTTGACTATCCAGTTGAGAATTGTCATAATATAAGACTCTTGATGTTGTCTAATAATAATGGTTGGGCCTGGCCCAGGACTATTGGCGAGAAAATAGCAAGTGGGCCCAAAATCGAGATAAGATCCAAGAAGAGGACAAAAGCAGATGCGGCCCAAGGAGGGTCATAAGAAAGCGAGACGGGAGGTATCCCGCTAGAATCATTGAGAAGGGGGTAGATGGAGACATTAAATGGCGAAACAGTATGAAGAAAGCTGGCGATAGAGATTAACTGCGAGATATGGTGGTGAAGCGAGACAGGATAGTTAGCGACTTTATCCGGCGAGAGAGGGATCCCAATTGATGTTATTCACCAGAGGCGGCATATAAATATCTACAAAGTGGGACCCAGGAGACGGTTATGCATTGGGATTGATGATCACGTGTTAAGGGTTTACTTTTATAAAGGACAAATGGAATGGTGACACGTGGCAGGAGGTATGAAACGTGAGGATGTCACATGCAAGGCACGAGGGAAAGGGGTATAAATAAGAGAGGAAGGCTTCATTAAGAGGTACGTCCATTTTTCACACACACAGGCACCACCATTGTTATTGGTTTTCCCCTTTATCAAGCAAATTCTTATCCTCACGCCGGAGGCTTGCAGCTGAGCCGCCGCTTAGTTAACGTTTGAGTGTGTGTAGATCAATCGGAGAAGGAGCCGGAGATATCAAATTTGGACTACAACGGCGAGTTGCTGCTTGAGGAAGATCCTGGCAACATCAATTGGTTCCGTTGCCGGGACTGTTTTCTCTTCAAGGATTGAAGTTTCATCGGCGGTAGCTTGATACTGGCGGAGTTCTGTTTTGGAGATCTGGAAGGTGGGTCTGTTCAATTGATGTGTTGTGGGCGATTCAATTGATGTGTTGAATTTAGTAGTTGAGTTGGCTTTATTTGCAATTAGTAAACTGAGGATTGTTGTTCTTATTTTTGTTGGAATCGATTGGTGTTGTATTTGTTGTTAGAATCAATTGGTATTTTTGGTTTGAATAGTAGGAGAGTTTGATATTGTTTGATTGGGTTGATATTAATTGCTGATTGCAAAAGTGTCTGTGTGAAGTTGTGGAGGATTTGAAGGTGTTTGTTCTTATTTGTTAAATCTGGGTTTGATTGCGGAAGGTTTGAAGTGTGAATTTGTGAATTTGTTTTATTTCGAGTAGCTGGGATTTTGGTGTTTTTGGTGGTAGTGTGTAGTTGAAGTAATTGTTGAGATTTTAGAAAGTTTTGGTTGGTGTATAAGGGTTTTATTGCTGGGTTTCTATTGGTTGTTTCTGGGTTTCTGGGCAAGATCTTCAAATCTTCATAAGATTTGCAGATTTCATATTTAAAGTTCGTTAGCTTGATTACGTAGGAGAAAGGAATGGAAACACCTGAGAAGAGTATAGTGGGTCAGAAAATTGTAGCTGGAAGGAATCTCATTACACCAATGTCGGGGTATGGGAGTATAGGAATGGGCGGGGCGAGAGATACTTCTTCCTCGCAGCAAATGATTCCAGAGGAGATGGAGTGAGATACTGGGGATGAAAGAGAAAGAAATATAGTGCCGCCACCCCAAGAGGAGGAAGCAGAGAATGAGGAAGAAAGTCCGAGGATCCATAATAATTTAATATTACAATTAATTGAGAATAACAAGAGGCTAAGGGCAATGAAGAAGAAGCCTACCCCCATCCCGCAGGATTTGCTAACGGTAAATACAGAAGGAAATAAAGGAACAAGCAAGGAGGTAATTGTGGTAAATGATGAGCGAGATAAGGAAGTAGAGCCTGAGAAGCCAAAGGAAACAGAAGCGAGAATTGAAGGGTCGCAAAAGAGAAAGGCCGGAGAGTACATGGAAAATGGACGAAAGATTAAAGTTTATCATTGGCCGCACACTTCTCAAGTGTCATCCCTTTATTGTGAAGAAGAAGATGGTGATACCGCGTCGAATGAAGCAGAAGATGGCGAGAGAGAGATGAGAAGTTTCAAAGATAGCGAGAAACCTAAGGCGGTAGAAAGGGGAAAGGGTGTAGGAGTTAGTCGCTTTGGAGAAGAGGACGGGTTAAAAAGGCAGATGGCCGAAATGGCAAGAAAGGTTGGCATAGTTGGAAAGGGTGGTACAATTGATAATGAGAAGGACTCGTTTGTCGCCCCATTTGCCCGGTATATCCGGGAGAGCCGAGCCGGCTCACGATTCGTTCGCCCGCTCTATCCAAGTATGCAGAGAATGCTTGCCGCCCAGAACTCATGTGGCGGGATTTGAAGTCACCATGGCGATATTAACTAAGGACGATGCTTTGTTATGTAATACCTTTGCTAGTACCTTAGAACTTCAAGCTTTGGATTGGTTTGTGCAGCTGCCAGTTAATTCTATATTGGGGTATCAAGACTTCAAGAAAAAGTTTTTGGCAAGGTTTGGATCAGTGGGAGCTCAACCAGTAGTGTTACAGGAGTTGATTGGAATTAAACAGAAGGCGGGAGAAGGCCTTGTCACCTATACAAATAGATTTTTGCTAATCGCCAATCAAATCTCGGAGATTGATCCCAAATATGTCATAATGATGTATATGTCGGGCTTGTTGTGCGAATCTTTTAGGAGGGAGTTAAGGATGAGGCTACTGCGACTTTAAGCGAGATTACACGAGCGAGCCGGAAGCATATTGTGGTGGGGAGGATATTGAGGAAGGAACTTCTAATACTGGAAAGAAAAGTGTTAAGGATAGGATTGAGTATGTAAAGGAAGGAAATGCAGTTCAAGGAGGTGGTAGAGGAAATCCCGCCGGCGGTAGAGGAGGAGGTCGCAATGGAGGTCGCAATGGAGGTCGTGGAGTAAGGAGGATAGTAAGATTCACAAGGTTGACCGCTACACCAAGTGAAATTTTGCGGGCCGTTGATTTGCCGCCAGCTTTTGAAATGAATGATCTGGGGAGGATTAATATGAACCAGTACTGTAATTATCATCGGGATAGGGGGCATGATACGGATAATTGTTATAATTTGAAGAAAGTTATTCAAGGGAAGGTTGAAAGAGGTGAGCTGCAGGAGTATGTATGGCAGGAACCGAATGTAGCGGCTCAAGGAGGAAATGGCAATCGGAATGAAATTATGGTGATTCACGAGCCAGCAAGTATTACTTGTTTAAGTAACCAGATCATGTCGCTCTCTCATACTTGCCACATTCCCGCTTACCCACCCAGTGAGGAAAGGATGATCAGTTTTTCTAGACGAGAATTGGCTTTAACTCCAAGCCATGGATGCCAACCAGTTGTGATTTCTATTGCTCCAGGGAACAGTATTTTGCATAGAGTATTGGTGGACTCAGGAGCTAGCCGGAACATCCTTTATTATGAAGCGTTTAAAAAGATGCGATATACAGAGGCTAATTTGGTGCCGTATAAAGGATTTTTGGAGGGGTTTACAAACCACACTGTGCGGGTTAAGGGGACAATTTCTTTGGCGGTGGAAATAGGAGAGGATGAGAAGGTGAGAACTCGCACTGTAGAGTTTATGGTTATTGATTTAGTGTCGCCATACAATGCAATTGTGGGCATTCCTTTTATGCAAAGTTTTGAGATGGTGGTGTCTATCCCGCATCAGCGGGTCAAGTTTCCCACGACAAAGGGAATAGCATGTTTGAAAAGCGAGGTAAAGGAAGTTATTCAGAAAAAGATTGAGATGCAAACAGCGGCTAGGGCCAGTACGAGTTCACTTTCTACGGCTTTGACAGTGCGGGATGCGAGAATAAATATGATCACCGACTTAGGAGGATGTGAGAGTTGGGAGGAAACTGAAAGCATGAAAAACAAGTCGGCAATCATTGTTATTGAAGAAAAGGCAGAAGATGAAGTCGTGCAAGGAAGAGGTGAGGGGCAAGATGTGGAGACAGAAATGATGCAGGAGAAATCAGAAAGGAATTTGATGGCATTATTGGTGATGCAAGCCGAAATGGCCTGGTCGAGATCCGCAGAATTTGTCAAGATGAAGGAACCCCTTATTGAGGAGGTAGTGGATCCCGAAAGTGAAGAATGTGATGAAGAGATTGTAATGGAAACACCTGAGGGTGTGTCGCTTGCCGGGAGAGATAAGGGAGGAAGCAGCGACAAGAGAATAAAGAGATGTGTAGAAAAGAAAAAGGCGGCTGAAATGGAGGTAGATACATTGCAAATGCGGGATGAGCCGGATATTCAAGCGGAAGAAGAGTTGGAGGAAGTAATTATTAATGGCGAGTACCCAGAGCAGAAGGTTAAAATTGGGAAACAGTTGAAAAAAGATGAGCGGGAGATGCTGATTGATTTTTTGAGGGATAACATTGATGTATTCGCTTGGAGACCTGAGGATATGTGCGGAGTTGATGAGAAAGTCGCCCTACACTGTTTAAATGCCGATCCAAATGTTGAGCCTTTCAAGCAAAAGGTAAGATACCTGTCGACGGAAAAGGAGAAGGCAGTGATTGGAGAAGTCGAGAAGTTATTAAAGGCGGGAATCATTGAAGAAATCACTTACCCAGTCTGGCTGGCTTGCCCTGTCATGGTGCTAAAGGCAAACAAGAAGTGGAGGATGTGCATAGATTTCACAGATTTGAATACGGCCTGCCCCAAGGATTGCTATCCTTTGCCGAAGATAGATAAATTGGTAGACTCCATTGCAGGACACAAGGTGTTTAGCTTTATTGACGCTTATTCAGGGTATCACCAGATCAAGATGCTTGAAGAAGACAAGGCCAAAACAGCTTTCAGAACTCCCCTTGGAAATTTTTGTTATAAAATGATGCCTTTTGGTTTGAAGAACGCTGGGGCGACATACCAAAGGATGGTCAATAAGATATTTAAATCGCAGATTGGGAGGAATGTTGAAGCTTATATTGATGACATGGTAATCAAAACCAAGGGGGAGGATCATTTGGTGGATCCGGTGAAACTTTTGGGAACTTGAGGAGAAATTCCATGAAGCTTAACCCAAGTAAATGCACTTTTGGAGTAACGGCAGGAAAGTTTTTGGGATTCTTGGTAAATCGCCGCGGGATAGAGGCAAATCCGGAGAAGATTTAGGCGTTAATTGATATGAAGTCTCCCAGGACCATTCAAGAGATTCAGAGGTTAAATGGTAGGGTAATAGCTTTGGGCCGGTTTGTGTCGCGGTCGGCTGAAAAATGTTTGCCGTTCTTCAAGGTACTAAAAGGAGATCAGAAGTTTTCTTGGGATGAAAAGTGTGAAGAAGCATTTCATAAGATAAAGGAATACTTGGGAAAGCCGCCAATTTTATGTAGCCCGGAGGAAGGAGATCGTTTGTATGTCTATCTGGCGGCTTCAGATTTAGCAGTAGCAGCGGTATTGATAAAAGAAGATGGCGGCATGCAAAAGCCGGTGTATTATGTATCTAAGGCATTAAGTGAAGTAGAGGCGAGATACTTTAACGCGGAAAAGATGGCTTATGCTTTGGTGATTGCGACGCGGAAGTTGAGGGCCTATTTCTTATCTCATCCTGTTACTGTTTTGACCAATGCACCCTTACGAAAAATTTTACAACAGCCTGATTCAGCGGGAAGGCTCTTGAGGTGGTCAATTGAATTAACGGAGTTTGATATTCAGTATGAGGCGAGAAAGGCGATTAAGGCTCAGTCGTTGGCGGACTTTATTCTCGAAACGTCATTTACGTATGAAAGAGAGGAGATAGAGACTCCGGAGGCCAAGAAGAGGAAAGCCAAGTCGCAGGACCCTGAGGTGGAGGAGGAGCGAGAGAGACCAGCAGGATGTTGGGAGTTGTTTGTTGATGGATCCTCAGCTAAAGACAAAGGTGGAGCAGGAATTTCGTTGAGTTCGCCAGAAAAGGATTGCATATATGAGAAAGCCTTAAGGTTTAAATTCAACATGACAAACAATCAGGCAGAATATGAGGCGTTGGTTGCAGGATTAGAATTATGCCGAGATATTGGAGTGAAGCAGGTAGTCGCTCATTCTGACTCTCAATTGATTGTCAACCAAGTAAAAGGTAGATATGGGGTATTAAGTACAATTTTGGCGAAATATTGTGAAATGGTGAGGCAAATTTTGCAAAGCTTCGATTATTGGGAACTGGTGCAGATTGACAGAGAGAAGAATGTACGGGCTGACATGTTGAGTAAAGCTGCTTGTGACAAAATTGAAGAGTTGCCCAAGAAGGTGATGGTAGAGTTTATTGAAGAGCCGGCATTTGACAGGCCGCTAATAATGGAGATTGAAGTAGGTGAGAAAGATTGGGTAAGCGAGATAAAGAACTATTTGGAAAAGGAAGAGCTGCCTCAAGAAGAAGACAAGGCGAGGATCGTTAAGAAAATGTCGCCCAGGTGTGAATGTGGTGCCCAAATTTTTGTGTTGGATTCACGCGAGTTTGAAGACATCCGAGTTATTTGAAAAAACGGAGTCGCCACGCCATTTTGATTACCTCAAAACTTTGAAAAAAAGGTTTTTTACTTGGGTTCGGAGGTTAAGTTACCCCTTGGGAAGAACGTTTGGCGTTCACCCAAAGTGCCTTGCCGGAGCAAGTCTCCCAAGATTTCAGTAATCGTGCTTGCTTGCGTGCTTTCTTGTGTGCATGTGTTTGAGAAAAAAAGGGGGAATGTCCCAAGTTGTCTTTCGGACGTACAAACCATTTGTTGGTTGTCGCTCGGGATTCCTTGGATTTTATGTATTTGGGATTATGATCCCGTCCTCATCTTTGACTTGTGATCATCGCATTTTTAACCTCGGGACCCTCGGGACTTGCGTGATCGAGAGAATGTCTCTTTTATAGTCAAAGATGAGGTTATTTAGAAAAGGAGGATCCTTAGCCCATCAATCCTACGCTTTAAGACGGTCGAGCTCGTATAGAGGCTTCATACTCTTTCTTAAGCGATAATTGGAGATATAGGGTTCAAGGTTGTCCCTTTCTAAAGAAGTCATGAAACCTTTAATGGGATGAACAATGTAAAGATAAGAACTTTACACCGGTCCGTTCCAAGGTTACAAATGGGGACATGGGGGAATGCATGTAAAAATGATACTTTATGTGAAAAGATGGCATTTTTGGTTTGAAAATGATGCATTTGATTGCAAATGGGTGCTTTTTATGTAAAGAAATGATCTTTGTGCAAAGAGTGCATCTTTAATGTGAAAAGGGATTTTAAATGGAAAAGGAATGATTTTAATGCATGAAAAATGGGATTTTGGTGCAAAGGATGCACCTTTATGTATGAGAATGGTATTTTAATGAAAAGATGACATATTATGTACATAGATATTATCTAAACATCAGGTATTAGCATTATGGGGGTTAACATCAGATTACAGCTTGAAACTGTGAAGCTTCTGAAAACTGGCTACTTATGTCGCGTGACATAGGCTGCCTATGTCGCGTGACATAACTAGCCATTTTGCAGAGGCTTTACAGCTGAGATTTGCAGAGGTAACAAGGCACCAAAATGGTCAAGTTACTTCACAAACAAATCTCAGGGAGCATGTTTATCAATAATGAACACTTCAAGAGGGTGTGGATGTGGGGGATCCACACTCATCTTGAGTGTTCATGCAAAACCAAGCCAAACCGGGACTTTTATAGGAAATGCAATGAAATAAAATGTGGATCTGGGTAATAACATAAAGTATGCAACTTTAATCAGAATACTACATTATAAATGCATTTAGCATAGAGATTTCACATTTGAACAAAAATAGAGAGTGGAAAAGGGTAGAAACTCGTTACCCTTGAAGATCCACAACTCCTATATCAAGTTAGATATAGGAGCCTTCTAGCGTCCTCCTCCCGAGTTGATGTCCAGCCTTGAAACCGTGAGAATTCCTTGATTTTTGATGTATATATGAAGTGTGTGTGTGTGGGAAGTGTGTGTAGAATTGATTTGAGAGGATTGGGGTGATTTGGGGGGTATGTGAGGAAAGAGAAGGCTTCTGGGCGTATTCCCTATAGAGGGGGACTGAGGGGTGGAAGAGGTGTGTCTAAAATGAGAGGTGAAGGCCTCTATTTATAGGCTGCCTGCATGGGCTTGTTATGTCGCACGACATAACAAGCCATAACTGCTTTCCTTCTAGAAACATGCAAGGTGGCATGGTTCTAGAACTTTTCCTGGCTGGTTATGTCGCACGACATAAGTAGCCACATGCAGTTCCTTCTAGAAACATGCAAGGTGGCGGTGTTTCTAGAAGGTTTCATGGCCTATTATGTCGCACGACATAAGTAGCCACATCTGGATCCTTCTAGAAACATGCAAGGTGGCAGTCTTCTAGAAGGGAATTCCTCATGAAATAAAAACGTGCTTCTTTGGCTCCAAGCAGTCTCTTATCCCCTTAGGTGATTCGAAACAGTTCCGGAATTGTTTCGGAACTCTAGGAAAGTCCGGGGAATTACCGGAAAACTTGCCTAATTGTCGGAAACTTAACCGGAAGGCATGAGCAGATTTGGGTACTTACGAAGCCCCTCGGCAACGTCACTTGCGGGCGAGTGGGGTTGTGATAGAAAAGGATCCAATCCGGCGAATGCCGAGACGGATTGGGTGACCAAGTTGGTCGAGTGGCTGGACCTTTTATGAAAGGCTACCTACGTATCCGGAAGAATCAAGCCAGCCGTAGTTCGGAATTAGGATCCGCTGGGGGAGGAAGAAGAGAAACCGGTCTCTTCTTTGGGGAAATAGAAGAGAAAATGACCTAGGAGGTCAAGCAATTGATCCTATGGGGGATATGCTAGGAGTGACCAAGGTGGTCGGATATCTGAACCTCTATGAGGGGCTGCTTTATCACTGAGGAGTGACAAAGAAACAGGGTGACCAAAGTGGTCGAATGGCTGGACCTTTTATAAAAGGCTACCTACGTATCCCAGAGGAATCAAGCCTTGATCGTAGTTCAAGCATCACTAGATAGTTAGGAACGATGTTTAGGATTCTTGAGATTTTGACAATTAATGGAGGTCACCCGATTGACAATTACCGGAGGATGTCACCCGATTGACAATTACCGGAGGATGTCACCCGATTGACAATTACCGGAGGATGTCACCCGATTGACAATTACCGGAGGATGTCACGATTGACAATTACCGGAGGATGTCACACGATTGACAATTACTGGAGGATGTCACCTGATTGACAATTACTGGAGGATGTCACCTGATTGACAATTACTGGAGGATGTCACCTGATTGACAATTACTGGAGGATGTCACCTGATAGACAATTACTGGAGGATGTCACCTGACTGACAATTACTGGAGGATGTCACCTGACATTATTTCATTCTAACGGAAGCTAAAGCTTAGGGTACTATCTCTTTTATGACGGAGATAGAGGAAGCTAAAGCTTGGAAAAACTTGCTTGGAAAAACTTGAGTGTACTTCTCAATCTCTTTCGAATTAGAGATATGGGTATCTTAAGTTTGAAAAACTTGAGTATACTTCTCAATCTCTTTCGAATCAGAGATATGGGTACCTTAAGATAGAAAAACTTGAGTATACGTCTCAATCTCTTTCGAATCAGAGATATGGGTAACTAAAGATAGAAAAACTTGAGCATACGTCTCAATCTCTTTCAAATCAGAGATATGGGTAGCTAAAGCTAGATGACATTATTTCTTTATGACGGAAATAACAGAGACTAAAGAAGTAAGAAGGACTCGATGATTTTTGTAAAGAAAGTAGGACGTATCCTGATAATTTTTTTGTAAAAGAAGGGAATTAAAAATGCCAAAGGCAAATAAAATGCCACAGGGGCAAATTTGTAAAATAAGCCTCGGGGCACTGGAGGGAAAATTTAATTGAAAATGATTGGAAATGCCAGGGGAAATAAAAGGGTAAAAGAGGCCTACGGGGGGACAAAATTGTAAAATGGAGCCTTCGGGGGCAAAATTGTAAAAATCAGCCATAGGGGCTTAGTATGTCGCACGACATAACAGGCCCTGCGGACAGAATCATTAAAAACACGCACAGTCGCCATTTGAAATTCAATTGGACTTGAAATTGAGAGGGAGGCGACAGTGAGAAGAGAGAGGGCGAACATCAGAGAGGGAGATTCGAAGGAAATCGAGAGAAATCCAGCACTTCTCAGTCCGATTCAATTGAAGAATGCCTCCTAGGCTCTATCCGACCAAGAGGGCTTCTCAACATGCCAACTTAGCTACTCGAAGAAAGGGGGTGCAAAGGAATCAACGGCCGTTTCTTCCGGAAGCACCAAGAGGAGATTTCTACCCACAGCTCGATGAGCATACTTCGGATGTTCGGAAGAAGGAAGAGGTAAGAAACCTAGGGTTTTTTGAAAATTTCTTTCAATTTGGGCGAAATTGATTTGAACAGAATGCCTTCAGACTGGGCTTATGAATTAAATCATGAACTGGCATGAAATCATAGATTGATCTGGGAGGTGTAATGCATGCCATTCATTGATCTGTTTTGACCCATTTTTGCTTGAGATGATTTTCAGAAATAGCACGAAATATTAATACTTGTGCCATGTTTTCTTGCAGGGATTGCGCACCCGTGGCTCCCCTGAGGTGATTGGCAGGCTATGGGATAGCTTGCCGGGTAGCCAGGAGCAGGTGGACTCGCCTAAGGGCATGATTTACGCTGCTGGACTAGGGCAATTTTTTGAGATGGCGAAGGCCATCGGGGGCACTCAGAGGAGTGTGGATCTGGTGAGGGCATTCAGAGAGTTCTGGTGGGAGACCACTCACTCATTTCACTTCTCTTGGGGTGAGACGGCAGTCACTCCGCTGGACTTTGCGGTCATCACAGATCGCCCTTTACGGATGAGCCGCTCTACATAGGAGCCCGTACAGGGGAGTTGAGCCCCACTATTGCCGATGATGATTTTATGGGCTTACTTGGTTTCGTTCCCCTGATCAAGAAGGGGAATGGATATGAGTTAGGGGTGCTACATGGCCCGATTGAGGGGCAGAGCAGGGACTACACTCGTGGTAGATGATCCCGTTGAGAGCCGGCCGAGAGCCGAGAGATTGGCTAGAGCTTTTGTATGGGTGGGCTTTTCCGACATGCCGTTCATTAACAGCCGCATCTACCGCCTTGGTTTCACTATTGGAGCTTTTGAGAGCCCGGGATACCGTCTGAATCTGTCCCGGGGGAGGCAGCTTAGCCGAGATGTATTTGGCCCTAGATGACGTCGCCCGAGGGAAGGCGAAGTACTTCACCTGCTTTCATCCGGCTTTCGAGGTATTCTCTCACCTTGATCTCTTTTCTTTGCGCATTTCATTATATCCCTTGTTTTCCCTGTTTTGACTTCTTCTTCTCCTTTTCGTGCTTGGGCCTTTGAGTACTTTGGCCATTATGAGTGGCAGATACAGGATGTGTTTCCTGCCACCACTTTTCCCGCTCTTCGTCGGTGGACAAAGAATGCCAGAAACAGACCCGGACACCGGAGGGTTCGAGGTGCAGATCACGGCCTCGTATCATGATACGCCGACATGCCCGAGAGGGATTCCACAGCAGGCCGAGCTTGTTCCCCGGACCGGCCGTTACGATGACCTGGATTTGGATCATGCCGCGCACTTGACAGAGTGTCGCAAGCCGCTAGTGGGCTTGTCCGGAGACGCCTTGTATCTAGGAGAGAGGGTGTATAGACAAAGATGGGCCGAATAGGCACGCTCGGATCCCCGATGATCCTCCAGCCTAGGATGTGGCCGCCTCGCCGCTGGGCGAATGTAGATGCTACGATTGTAGGCATGGCAAAGACATCTCTACACACGGGAGGGGGACTATACTTTGTACGTGGCTAGACATCTTTCCCCCACTGCACTGGGGTTGGTTATGGCGCTCATAGCGCGGGGCCTTCGACCGGCTACGTGGCTAGACCTCCTTGCCCCGACTTTCATTGATTATCGTGGTGGCGGTCGCATGAGGCGAGCTCACATTGATATGTCACGACTCATCCTCATCCGTGCTCCCGCGAGGTTCTAGATCTGTAAGTACCGTTTCTTACGTCTTTTTGGATTGCTTCCATCTCTTTTTTTTTTTTTTTTGTTATCAAGAACTGTATTTTGACACTTGTTATGTCTGCTTGTAACAGGTGTCACCAAAGCTTACAGCACTTGACCAGTGGCATATACCGGCGCCGCGGGGCATGATTGGCAAGCTCCGTAAAGGCATGAGTTTCGGAAGAATCGTGCCGGCCACTGTGGTTCGATTGATATCTCTCCACCTGGTCAACCGAGAAGGAAGAAGAGCCGCTCTGATGACGTGGGCACCAGCGGGAGCACTAGAGGACCGACGCCTCGGACAAAGACTGCAAATGTGCCTCTTTACTGCACTCCATTGAGATTGACGATGATGATGATGAGGACGGGGAGCCGAGACGGCTACGTACTACGAGCTTGACTCTGTCGTCATCACGGAGCTTGACGACTACTATCGCACGGGGACCATAGCTTACGAGGCACCTTCGGACGATCCTGACGATGAGCCAGAGGAGGCTGAGGATGACGACGAGGATGGAGATGAGGGAGAGGATGAGGATGGTGATGGAGAGGATTCAGAGTAGCCCCCTTCCCCCTTAGACATTTATAGCTTTTTGGTTATTGTACCCTTTTAGGGAAAACATGTTATTTTTGCTTATGCACATTTCTTAGACTTGGCCTATCTCATTTTGTACGTACATTGTTAGCCTTTTGTTGCACGCACTTATGAAATGACAATGGTATGGTATTTGGCTTGAATATGAATGATTTGAATGGATTTTTGGCTTGATTATGAATGCAATGGGTGTACATGGGGTAAATGAACCCTCCCCTATGCATCTGAGAAGTGGATGGGTGGTATTTGCAGCTATTGACAAGTCGGGGATTGCCCTGGGGAGAACAGGAAGTTGCTGATGTCTGATGTCTGATGTGGCTTGTTATGTCGCACGACATGGCTTGTTATGTCGCGCGACTTAATAAGCTCCGAACCGTGCTTTTCATTGCCTTTGAACTGGAATGGAACCGCACACAGTTGGAATTGGGGGATCAAAGAGATCACCTACCAGGCCTCCTTGGGACAATGGCAAAGAGATATTTGGTCCCTTCCTATAAGGATGGAAACGGGGTGACCTAGGAGGTCAAACAACCAATCCTTCATAGGAATGTTCCAAATCAAAAGGGGTGACCAATATGGTCATAAAATTGGACTTTTATGAAAAGCTTACGCACCATTGGAGAATGGAGAAGGGAAAAGGTGACCAATGTGGTCGGATGGCTGAACCTTTATGAAAGGCTACCTACGTATCCTGGAGGAATCAAGCCTTGATCGTAGTTCAAGCTTTACCTAGACAGTTAGGAACGATGTCTAGGATTTTCGACGTTTTGACAATTAGGAAACTGTCGCCTGGCGTTATCTCGTTATAACGGAAGTAACGAAGGCGCTTTTGGGAGAAAACGTTATCATTAGCAATTGGCACGTTACTTGAGCCTAGGGATGATTTTTCTCTTGGAAACATGGTAGGGACTGGGTCTGGATGTACATATGGAATGTATTTGGGAATTGTTTAAGACGGGTTTCAAACAGGTGGGGTTGTATCCCTTGGGCGCGGACTGAACTGTTGTTGTTGCTGAGATGTTGTCAACGTGGACTGGAATTCCCTCTTGGCTGAGACTCGGGTTTAAACCTCGAGTCTCGATGAATGTTCCTTTCTCACACTCGGCATTTGAAGCCGATGCCGATGTGCTTTTATAACCAAAGCAGATGTTGAAGGGACCAAACCTCTCTTCTAGGGACGGATGTGACTTATCTGAGCCCCTGGCCGAGGAAAAACTTTCGCAAAGCCCCAATATCTTACTAAAGCAAGGAAAGATCCTTTCATTTGGCAAAGCCCGGTTGAATGAACCGAGTAGGCGAAGTGACTTGGCGAAGCCCTGGCCCGTGACCTAGCAAAAATCCCAATATGATTGATACATGCGAAAGTGATCCTGAGGTTGATCTGACCAAAATCGAATTTATCTTGGGACCTAGTGAAGAACCTGATGCGAACCCCAAAAATGGCTAAAGAAGCCCCAGTTTAAAGGAACGCTTTTGACAAAGTCCCAACCTTGGAGAGTTTCGAGGCAGCCCTAATGCGAATTGTAGCAGAAGAGGGAAAACCTATCCTTTTTTTCTTTTTTCTTTTTTATTTTATTTAGTCAATCAGTCAACCTTAAGAAGATGTGGACGAAGAGAATTTCAGAAATTTATACATGCAGGGGCATATTTTTTCGAAGAGTGGGAATAGATCCCAATTTTGTGTTATTTTGACGGCCTTATTCGATGTAGGCACAAAACTCGCTTTGTGTTTGACTCTTTTGAGAGAGTATAAGCGTAGAAAGGTTGGTAAAAGTGTATGGAAGCCCTCGCCGACGTAAAATCAGTGTTTAGCACTATTTTTCCTAAGATGTAGAAAGAGAAGACTTGTCAAGACATCTGAAAACTTGTTTTATTTACGATGATCACAAGATTGCTTAAAACCCTTTATTGATGTTCGGGTTATTCAACCACTAATCCCGATATGAACAAACACTCTAATTAATCACGAGGAGAAAGTCAACCAGTGTCGCGGATCAAGGTTGGCAGGCGTGAAAGGAAGGTTTGTGTATAGGGAGGTCATTGATGAGACCGGGTTTTCTGGGTTTTGACTGTGTCTATGGGAGAGAGGTCATTGATGAGACCGAATTTTCTGGAATTTGAATATGCTTATGACCGGACCATTGCTGGTTGCCTACGTTCCCCTCATTGTGAGGAGCTCAGTCGCCGTAGTTCGGCCTTGGCCTGACCGTTTTGGGAAATGGGATTTGTGGTTCCTTTAGTGAAAAGGCTAGGATGAGATGATGAGGCGTGGGCCTCGGGATGATTCCTTGACCAAGTCATTCTTGGACGGCCGCTTCGATTGCTTCCTCTTTCATTGGGGAGAAAGGATTTGCACGTGCCTAAATGCTTCGTCTTTGCTTCGACCGTCCCATTGTTATCGACAACTTTTATTTTCTCGAGCTTTGGTCTTGCCCGTCCGTCAAGCTTTTGATTGGTGACGCCGGGTCCTTGGCCTCATTTTCTTTTATTTTTATGTGCAACCCCGTTTTTGCCTAGACTGCCTTTTGGGATTTTCAGTCTAGCTGGGTATTACTCTTTTGCACTAAGATTTTTCCAATTCTCTTTTTTTTTTTTTATATATGTGCAACCCTGTTTTTTTGCCTAGACTGCCCTTTTTTTGGGATATTCAAATTTAGCCGGGTATTACTCTTTTGCACTACATTTTTTTATTTTCTCGAAGCACATGAGGACCAAGGCGAGCCCCCGCTTGAACATTCTTGATACCCTTGAGGTCTAAGCCAAGCTCCTAGGTTGTTGCCGACACTGGTCAATCTTTTGAAGCCGAGTGGCCTTTGTCAGTCCCTTGATGATGCCGCCGTTGTTGACTTGGTCAAGGTGATGGGGAGGACATGGTTTGGGAAAGTGTATGGCTTGATGGCATTAGTTGACTTTCTCACACCGATTAATCAGAATATTAATTATTTCGAGAGATTATTTGTTGAGCAATGCAAGTGATCATATAAAATAAAACCATTTCATTAAATGTAATGTAGGTGTGCAAATAATGTCTTAAGTCTAGCAAGAAAAGAAGAAGACTCTTTTATAGAAAATTGAAGATTAAATACAATGTCCGTAGAGGACTTGATTGAAAGGAAAAGTACTAGGACCTACGAAAGTTGATCGAGAGACTATTTTCTTTTTCTTTTTTTTTTATACTTAAGGATAGGTAGACCCTAGTCTAGCTACTCTTCGCGGTTGGACTCGCTGTAACTTGAGCTTTCCTTCGTAGATCGCCCACCGAATTTCTTTCTTCGTATCCACACACTTGTCCGTCACATGCCCAAAATGCTTGTGGTACTCGCAACTTGGTCCCGTCAACTCTACTGGGGTTTCTTGGCTTATAATTCTCGAGAGGTGTGAGAAGGCCTCGTTTCACCAAATCATCGAAAACTTTGCTCATGGGCATCCCGAAATCATCGATCGACGTTTCTGACCTTGTACATCCTGAATCGACCTCTTACCATAGCTTTCTGTTTTTGGCCCATGGAGGTTCTCGAGCTTCCCATTTTCTATCAACTTCTGGATCTCATGCCTCAAATAGGTGCAATCATCAGTGTTGTGCCCAGGGTATTGATGGAAAAGACAGTGTTTGGACTCATCCAACCGAATACTGGGGTTCCTGGGCTTCCAATTCTCCAGTGGCTTTATCAGCTTTTCTTTCATCAGCTCTTCCGTAATCTTGCTTAAAGGCATATCCGTATCATGGAGTTTTCGGAGACATTGTTGTTCTCAAGACTCGGAGTTCCATTGTCCAGCTTGGTTCCATTGTTGGATTTGGTCAAGGAGGCTACGACACTCTTTCCTTTGTGAGGAACTCGGTGCTGACATGGGTACGGTTGCTGTTTGGTGCTGGTGGCATTGGGTCATGTTTGGTGGAGTCATTTCCTTGCTTGGTTCGACGTCTGGGGTCAAGGGAGTATTGATACTCATCATGAAGTCAAACTTCTCTTGCATTTGTTTCACTTGTTCCATCAATATTGCCACATGGGGGTCAACGGGGACTCTCGAGTTATTGGAAATCGCAACAGGACTTTTATCGGCGGAGGGAAACACAAGAGTAGCAAACCGACGGCTGAATTCATTAAGCCCGTAGGTGACAAACTGGAGACTTGAATCATCCTTTGGCAACTCATGATCGCACTCAAAGGGTGTAGGGGCTTCAGAACATAGCCACATAACTCAAATTGATTATGCGAAGCCGGAGCGTAAACCCGGCAAGGTGTATTGGCCGAAACCGAGGAACAAAGTGAGGTGAAGCCCAATCCGTTCGAGGAGCCGAGGGCGATGGAGCCCTGGATGAGCCGGGATGTTGGAAAGGACCGAGGAGGAGTGGTCCTTGGCAAGGGATCGTATGTGGATGGAGGAAGGTATTGGTTATAGGCGGGGGGTCTTGGGTCATAGGATGAAGGGACCGAAATCACCGTTTCCAAAGTCTCATCTTCGACTACCACCAGAGAACCGTTCGACTCAACCGTGACCTCGAACTCCATGACGACGGAGTGCGTCAATGAGCATGGCTTGCTGTTCCCGATGGACCTTATGGGCGCTTTCCAAAGCCAGGACTAACTCTTCCTTCCTAACCATCCGATTCCCCGCACCCTCACCGTTTTCTCGTCAAAACGCCATTCTCGACTCTCTCGAGCCGATGAACCGTCCGAACCTAAGGTTTTCTCGAAAAGCCGCCGACCCATTCTAGCCAACTTCTTTCTCGCTGCGGGAAAGGGACAGGCAAGGTTTAGGCTCGGGGATAGGTAAGGTAGGTAAGATTTAGACTTGGAGGTAAGTGTTTAGGCTAAAGGCTCAAGTAACATGCACTTATCGCTTAAGTTTTTACTCAAAACACATTTTCTCCTAATCCTAATTGATCGGAAAAGATGAGACCTTGAAAGGTCAAGATTGAAATTTGGAGATCGGACCGAGGAGGTCTCGATTAAGGATTTGACCATGAAAGGTCAAGATGGGAAATCGAAAATCGGACCGAGGAGGTCTCAATTAGGAATATGACCATGAAAGGCCGGAATAGAAAATTGGAAATCAGACCGAGGAGGTCTCGATTAGGGTTTGACCATGAAAGGTCGGAATAGAAAATCAGAAATCGGACCGAGGAGATCTCGATTAGGGATTTGACCATGAAAGGTCGGAATAGAAAATCAGAAATCGGACCGAGGAGATCTCGATTAGGGATTTGACCATGAAAGGTCGGAATAGGAAAATCGGAAATCGGACCGAGGAGGTCTCGATTAGGATTTGACCATGAAAGGCCGGAATAGAAAATCGGAAATCGGACCGAGGAGGTCTCGATTAGGGTTTGACCATGAAAGGTCGAGATGGGAAATCGGAAATCGGACTGAGGTGGTCTCGATTAGGGATATCGTAGATAGGAAAATGCAATTATGATTACATTAATTGTTCAAATTTACTTAAAACAATGTCTTTTATTTATTTCTATTTGGTTGGAAAAGGGGGTTTGCCCTTCTTCTTCGCAACTACACTAGATCCCGGATCGCCGGGTTCCGTCACTACGTCTATAAGCCCTCGTATTCCACCCGTATTTCGACCTCCCAGGTGGTGGACACCCCGGCGAGGGTCCTGTAGGGCACGCGGATCCCACCGACCGAGAGTAAAGAACGCTCCTATCGGGTCTAGCAGGTCATAGGACCTTTCAACGCACGAGCGATGCGGATTATAGTCAAGGCAATACCGGAAAGTCTCGTCTCTCGCCTTGACGGATCTTCGCGAGTTTCGCTTGAGCGAATGACGTTTTGACTTTCGGTAATGTCCGAGAATATAATAGGCATAGGTCGGGCGGCAAAAGCCGGATGACACAAAGGTCACATTGAACTTCGTTGCATACGCCGGGCGTGAGTTAGAATCGAAGTCAATGACGGGTCAAGATCTTGCCAATTTTTCCTTGTCGGAATTTTAGCAGAGCTTCGCTTGAGCGAAAGATCTTTTGATTTGTTGGCAAAGACTCGGTCTTGACTCTTACGCATTCCGTGTGTCAAGGTCAATAGTCAATGTCTGAGTCGAGATCTCGCCAATTTTTCCTTGTCGGAATTTTGGCAGTAGTTCTTCTTCCGTTATGAACTAAGGCTTTGACCTTTACGAGGGTATGCAACCGGGCTATATGACACGGACTAGACCAAAAACCAACCAAAAGTCACGGTTTTTTGAAACGTGTGACACCTGACCGTGCATTGGTCGACACCGGCCGCCACGGGGAGGTTGGGATGATTCCGTGCGCGCCCGGGAGCATCGTAAGGCCGTCCGTGATCGCACTGAACCACCCTGCTCAAGGACGTGCGTGCAAAGTGTACAGATATATCAAAGTGCGCGTAGTGTGCGGTCTCCTAAAAATGTTCCTTTTTGAGTTAAAACAGAGATTTTCAAAATGTGTTTTAAAGGAATGATTTTCGGGACGGGGAAAATGCAACACATAAGCACGTAAATTTTCCGGGAGCCCCGCCGCCATGGAGCCGAGTAGCCCCAAGTCGCTAGGACCGCATTAACCATGATTTTTCCCGGTGGAATTGCCACCGAGGTCGCCCTGGCCGTAATCCAAGGAGGATTGAGCCGTACGACCGCATGGATCAATTTTCCAGTTCCACTCCTTTTGCTATTTTTCGGGTTGTTTCGTTCAAAGTATGCACAGATTCCAAGATGCAAATGATGCAATGCATGGTAAAGAAAGCAAGCGCGATTAATGAAATCGGCGATGGGAGTCTAACCCGCTCAAAGGGAAAAGCTTTCTTTTATTTATTTTTTTTCAAAATTGTTTTTTTTTTCGAAAAGGGATACCGGGTACGTGGATTGTTAAACCACCGGTTATCCCAACTCCCACGTCGTGAGTGTACAGGAAGGGTAAGTGGTTTCCACCTATATACCGAGTATCGATTTTAATTTTGAAAATAAAAGCTTTTCTCCTTTGGGTATTCCCCAGCGGAGTCGCCAAACTGTGAACGTGGTGCCCAAATTTTGTGTTGGATTCACGCGAGTTTGAAGACATCCGAGTTATTTGAAAAACGGAGTCCCCACGCCATTTTGATTACCTCAAAACTTTGAAAAAAAGGTTTTATGGGTTCGGAGGTTAAGTTACCCTCGGGAAGAACGTTTGGCGTTCACCCAAAGTGCCTTGCCGGAGCAAGTCTCCCAAGATTTCATTAATCGTGCTTGCTTGCGTGCTTTCTTGTGTGCATGTGTTTGAGAAAAAAGGGGGAATGTCCCAAGTTGTCTTCCGGACGTACAAACCATTTGTTGGTTGTCGCTCGGGATTCCTTGGATTTTATGTATTTGGGATTATGATCCCGTCCTCATCTTTGACTTGTGATCATCGCATTTTTAACCTCGGGACCCTCGGACTTGCGTGATCGAGAGAATGTCTCTTTTATAGTCAAAGATGAGGTTATTTAGAAAAGGAGGATCCTTAGCCCATCAATCCTACGCTTTAAGACGGCCGAGCTCGTATAGAGGCTTCATACTCTTTCTTAAGCGATAATTGGAGATATAGGGTTCAAGGTTGTCCCTTTCTAAAGAAGTCATGAAACCTTTAATGGGATGAACAATGTAAAGATAAGAACTTTACACCGGTCCGTTCCAAGGTTACAAATGGGGACATGGGGGAATGCATGTAAAAATGATACTTTATGTGAAAAGATGGCATTTTTGGTTTGAAAATGATGCATTTGATTGCAAATGGGTGCTTTTTATGTAAAGAAATGATCTTTGTGCAAAGAGTGCATCTTTAATGTGAAAAGGGATTTTAAATGGAAAAGGAATGATTTTAATGCATGAAAAATGGGATTTTGGTGCAAAGGATGCACCTTTATGTATGAGAATGGTATTTTAATGAAAAGATGACATATTATGTACATAGATATTATCTAAACATCGTGTATTAGCATTATGGGGGTTAACATCGATTACATGCCTTGAAACCCGTGAAGCTTCAAAACCGGCTACTTATGTCGCGTGACATAGGCCGCCATGTCGCGTGACATAACTAGCCATTTTGCAGAGGCTTTACAGCTGAGATTTGCAGAGGTAACAAGGCACCAAAATGGTCAAGTTACTTCACAAACAAATCTCAGGGAGCATGTTTATCAATAATGAACACTTCAAGAGGGTGTGGATGTGGGGGATCCACACTCATCTTGAGTGTTCATGCAAAACCAAGCCAAACCGGGACTTTTATAGGAAATGCAATGAAATAAAATGTGGATCTGGGTAATATAACATAAAGTATGCAACTTTAATCAGAATACTACATTATAAATGCATTTAGCATAGAGATTTCACATTTGAACGAAAATAGAGAGTGGAAAAGGGTAGAAACTCGTTACCCTTGAAGATCCACAACTCCTATATCAAGTTAGATATAGGAGCCTTCTAGCGTCCTCCTCCGGAGTTGATGTCCAGCCTTGAAACCGTGAGAATTCCTTGATTTTTGATGTATATATGAAGTGTGTGTGTGTGGGAAGTGTGTGTAGAATTGATTTGAGAGGATTGGGGTGATTTGGGGGGTATGTGAGGAAAGAGAAGGCTTCTGGGCGTATTCCCTATAGAGGGGGACTGAGGGGTGGAAGAGGTGTGTCTAAAATGAGAGGTGAAGGCCTCTATTTATAGGCTGCCTGCATGGGCTTGTTATGTCGCACGACATAACAAGCCACAATTCCAGTCCCTTCTAGAAACATGCAAGGTGGCATGGTTCTAGAACTTTTCTCGGCCGGTTATGTCGCACGACATAAGTAGCCACATGTGCTCCTTCTAGAAACATGCAAGGTGGCGGTGTTTCTAGAAGGTTTCATGGCCTATTATGTCGCACGACATAAGTAGCCACATCTGGATCCTTCTAGAAACATGCAAGGTGGCGCCTTCTAGAAGGGAATTCCTCATGAAATAAAAACGTGCTTCTTTGGCTCCAAGCGCCTCTTATCCCCTTAGGTGATTCGAAATGGGGCCTCCGAATTGTTCCTAACTTTAGGAAAGTCCGGGAATTACCTAAAACTTATCGGAATTGCCGAAACTTAACCTAAGGCATGAGCCGATTTGGGTACTTACACCAGTGTTTACCGTACAAGATGGGATCTTATACCGCAAGTCTTTCTCGCGAGCTGATGAGGTGTAGAGCCGGGAAAAGTTGATAATGTTTTATTTGAAGTACATGAAGGCGTTTGTGGAGGCCATCCAGAGCAAGAACATTGGCCAATAAAATCATGTTTCATGGGTATTATCGGCCAACATCAAGAAAGACGCGGAAGAATATGTGAGGAAATGCGACCAATGCCGCCGACATGCTAACATTCCTAGGCAACCTGGCGACCGAGCGTACTCCAATTATTGCGGCCTGGCCTTTTGATATGTGGGGAATAGACCTTATAGGACCTTTCCCTAAGGCCAAAGGAGGAGCTCAAACGGTGGTGGTAGCCGTTGATTATTTCACTAAATGGACAGAGGCAAAGAGCACTAACTTCTACCACCGAAGACCAAATTATCGATTTGTAACTGAGGAAATCCCGTGTCGCCACGGAATGCCGCGGCAATTATTTCTCGATCACGGCCACAATTCAGAAGAAGTTTCATGGCTTTTGTGAGAATTTGAGTATCAAGCATTGGCAATCCGCAGCTTATAGGCCGCAAGGCAATGGACAAGTGGAAGCCGCTAACAAGCAAGTTTTGGAAATTTTGTGTAAGAACTTAGAAAAAGAGGAGGAGCTTGGTTAGAAGAATTGTCCACAGCTTTATGGTATGTTAGGAACAACGGTGAAGGGGTCAACCGCGAGACAGTTTTCGCATTGACTTATGGCTCGTAAGCTATGGCTCCCGGCGGAGATGGGTTTGCCGACCCACGTGGTAACCTATTATGATGAGGTGATGAATGGCGACGTAAGATGCTTGAGTCGGGACCTAAGCGATGAGAAAAGGCTTAGGGCGAGAATGAGAATGATCAATTATAAGCAGAGGATGAAGGCGCAAAGACGACAAACGGTGAATAAGAGATCATTCAAAGGCTGGGGATCGGGTGTCGAGAAGCCGTGAAATTAAAGGAGCGACAAATGGGATTTGCTAAGCTAGACCCGAATGGGAAGGTCCCTTCCAAATTGCCAAGATTGTGCGAGAAGGGACATATCATTCAAGGAAGAAGGCAAAGAAAGATGTTCCAAATGCATGGAGTGTAGATCATTTAAAGAAGTATTATCATTGAAGAAATAAGGGTAATTCGCTTCTTACTAAAGTCTTTTTCATAGTAATTATGATGAATCTATAAATTTTTCAAATATGATTGAAAATCATATATATCTTATCACTAATATAAGATATACATGTTTGAATATGTGTTGAATATGTTTAATATAATGAAAGTACGAAATTTTATTCCTCATATGTATCTTACATGGATTACATTCTATTTTACGATTATGATAATGTGTAACTAGTCGCCAATAACATGGTAAATAAATCGCTTAGAGTAAAGTTGCCTAAAGACAACTTCACTTTTTCGATGGGAGTATATGTGTATGGTGATATCTCGCCAAAGGTAAGAAGGTAAAGAAGTTTTTGATGAATTATCAAAACAATATTTGATGAATTATTGAAACATGGATAAAAGATGTGGAGTCAATGTAAGTCGCAAGAAAGTCTACTGACTATAAAAGATGTGAGTCAAGAAAGTCTACTGACTATAAAAGATGTGAGTCATCAGAAGTCGCAAGAAAGTCTACTGACTATAAAAGATGTGAGTCAAGAAAGTCTACTGACTATAAAAGATGTGAGTCATTGTAAGTCGCAAGAAAGTCTACTGACTATAAAAGATGTGAGTCAAGAAAGTCTACTGACTATAAAAAGATGTGAGTCATTGTAAGTCGCAAGAAAGTCTACTGACTATAAAAGATGTAAGTCAAGGTAAGTGTCAAAGAAAGTCTACGGACTATAAAAGATGCGAGTCAAAGCTACAAAGTTATAAATGATGTGAGTTAGTCTAAGGACTATAAACATGAAAAGCTCTATGAAGTTATAAAAGTGAAAGTCTCCGGACTATAAATGGAGAAAAGCTCCATCTCGCTTTAAGGGCATAAATGTAAGTCGTTATAAAAGAGATCTTTATCTCACTGAATGACAAGGGGAAAGATATGAGACAAAAAGAAGGAAATTATTCTAAATAAGAAGCAAAGGAAGGAGTTAAAGTCACCGACAATATAAGTCGCATAATATGTATTATAAGTAAAGTCGCCTAAAGACGACTTCACTTTTTCGATGGGAGTATAGGTATATGGCACCTGTCATGCAAAAGAGATTTTGATAAACTATCAAAACAATGAATGACGAAATAAGTGAAGCATAAAAGTAAAGGGCAAGCACAAAGGCCGCGAATATACATTTGTTTATAGGCTCGCAGGCCCCAAAAGAAAAGAAAGTAAATTGTTTAGCCACCATGGCAAGTTACAAAAGTTGTTTGAAGTAAGCTAAATATTAAAGGAAAAATTAAGCCGAGGCATCGGGATCATCGCGGCTTGAGTTGAACTTGAAGTCGCGAGGGCAAAGAGCTTTAGCGTCATCTAAAAGCTTGTGTTTATGATCGAGTAAGTCGCCCCCACAAAGCAAGGGCATTCGGGTTCTTAATGTATGGAGGAGTCCAAGGCGACTTTACCCAATAAAGCATCTTCATCAAAGCAAGATCTTTAAGCTCTTCAGTGAGTGAAAGGAACCAAGGAGTGACCGCGGCGACATACCTCGCCGAAAATGGGCTCGAGCCCCAACGGGCAAGCTTTTCAATAGTAATGGCCTAATATCATCAACATCACCGCCGCGGCCCGCATAACTTGAAGGGAAGTCTCGGTTCCCAATATCGAAATGTCATCGGTTAGTTGAGCCACGCCGCATTAAGAGTGCAATTTCGCGCCTTCCCAGTCGGCTCCTCTTTAAGCCTAGCAATCTCGTCTTGTAAAGATTGAGTGTCGGCCGCATGATTTTCCTTTAAAGCTTCATTCTCGCTCCCTCAATTTGGCGCATTCTCCTTAGCGAGCTCGAGTTCATTGGGTGGCGTGGTGAGATCAGATTTGGTGGTATTAAGATCACCAAGGTACGATCAAGTTGATCTT